>CM077092.1:38934662-40135539 GCA_039513925.1 Platanthera zijinensis | reverse complement strand
TTTCTTGACATGATTTTCTCCACGATAGAGTTTCATCGCCCCCAATGGATTAGTGGTGTCTCTCATAACAATCACTCCAATCATTGACAATTAGCTTCGCCAGAATAATTGTTGTAGGCCAAGGAAAGTAGCTGTGAAGAAATTTCTATAGTGGTGTCTCCATAATCACCCAATCATTTGACAATACTACGACATGTCAACATTTCTATAGGGATAGTAACCTTCACACTCGTTTGCTATGTGAAGGTTTAACTCAATCTTAAAACCATACATAAAAGTCTTATTCACTCAATATAGATAGTTGAATAGTGGACAATAATATGGAATTAGTGTCCTCTCAAAATTAAAAAAAAATAACAACTATCTCGCCTAAATAAACTGTCAAATTTCTGATATACAAATAAATAAATTCAATCAGAATATATATTTCTCTTTTAAAGGCTCTCCCATAATTAAAGTACGACCATGTCTAATTAAAGCTCAGTTTGCACGGTGTTGATGGCAGTGAACGCATTGGTGGTTACGAACTGTCATTTGTGACCGCCCGATCTCACTTAAAGAATTTAATTCACTTATATGTTCAAAACAAGTTTTTTTAGGTCATAAACATTCTCATACCAAACACGCATTATAGAATCGTAGTGTTTTTATCCAAATTCATCAGAGCAAAAACCACTCCAAACGAAATCTAAATCAACACACTAATAATGAAAAACAAGTTACTATTTTAGGCCTCACTTGGTAAGGACGGTCGGAGACTGCACAGGAGGAATTGGGGCAAAGGGGTTCAAGACAGAGGTTTCTGGGAGATTGAGGTTTGAAGATGGAGTGATTCCTCCCAATTTTCGCTTTGATTGAGGAGCCAAACGTTGCGCCGACTTTGTTTTTGAGTTGTTTAAGTGCAGCCCTAATTTCACTATGTGCAAACCAACAAAAAAAGCCACCCTCAATAAGACTAAAAGCCCTAAACCGTGAGATCACCTAAGTGCAACCCGTTCATTTTTCAGATTATTTCTCCCAGCCGCCCTAATTCTGCGTTCTTCCCGCTGTTTCCTCCCAACCGAAGCCCGCCGCCGCAGCTCCCTCCTCTCCTTTCCAGTATTGCCGGCGCTGAAGCTCCTCCAAGTCGACGACGACCTCTCCTGCAACTGTCGACGAATCCGCCTGCAACCTTCTTCAGCAGCTTCGACGGGATCCAATCACTCCTCGCAGTTCTATTCCACCAACAACGAGAAGGCTTCATCCGCCTCCTCCTCTGACCGACGAAACCCCCGACGAAGCTTTGTGGGCCATCGACATTTTGCCAAATATCTCATGAAGCACCGTCGATTCGTGCTTCCAGCTCGCCGACATTGACCTCTCTGGACAGAACCTTGTCCGGCCGAGGCTGTTTGGAGGTTTCCTGAGTTACTTCTCCCGCCAAGGTCCTCCAGCAAACCAGCGAGCTCCAGTCAGCTTTCTCCTCCCTCCATCCACTGTTTGGTGAAATCGTGCCCGAACCGACCCTATGGTATACCTCTAAACTTTATGCTGTGTATCGTTATTTTCCATTGCCCTAAAACCGTGAGATCACTCTCCTCAGTGCGGCAGTTCGCGTGGATGAACGGAGAACGGGCGACTGAAACCCTACTCGTTGTTGCAAATCATCGCCCACTTCCTCCAACCTTCTCGCCGGCGAATGTCTCCCCCAACTCCAACACTTTTTCTTAATTTTTTTTGATTTGCACATAACAAATTGGTCTGCATGTAAAGTTTTCTGATTTGCACATAACTGCGATTTGCACATAGCCAAAATAAATTTGCACATATAATTACTCTTGTTTTTCTGTCTCACGATAGAAATCATTTTTAGAGGTAAAATTATTCATAAAATTGAAATTATTTACCGCTTGCTGCCGGTTAAAGGCATCAACCAAGACGTGATTACCTTCAACAGGAGGTTAACCATGCGAATGCGCGAAGAAGACTGTTCGCTGATTCCTCCATTAGACCGCTAAGGATAAACTCAGCCGTTTCCTCGGGGCGAAGTTTTTAGAAGCAGCAGCAGAAGAAGAAAAGGTCAGCAACTTGAATGCTCCATTCAATGAAAGTAAAAGGAAACTGACCTCCGCGTCACCATCTTCCCCACGCCGACCTTCTTCTTTAGGGTTTTCATAGGATTCTCGCAGGGCCGTTGCCTCTTTCCTCTCATCCGATTTGCGCCCCCCGGTTTTCATAGGTTTTTGTTGTCATGGAAACATCCGGCGGAAATTCTGATCCTTATTGGACCTCCCGGACTGCCGGCTCCGCTTCGGCCGGCGGGAGCTCGAGGAGTTACCCGCTGCAGTTCTCAGCATCCAATTTCATCCAGGCGCCGTTGACTGCCTTTCTCGAGTACTCTGGTTTCTTGCGCCCACGTTCTGGCAGCCATACAGAGACTACGAGCTTCCTCGGCGGACAGGCAACCAGCGGCCGGGTGGAACAACATGTTTCCGTTCAGCCGGAGGTATCTTTGAGTCCTAGTTCCGGCGGTGATGGGGAGGTTTGATAAGGATTATTGCTCCTGGAGATCACGACAGCGTTAGGGATGCTGGCCAGGGCCAAGCCCAGACAACATCCACGAGAGGAAGAAGCACTGCGGAAAACGGTGTTTCTTTGAGAGAGATTCCTGGGGATGATAATAGGGTGAACGAGGATGAATACCGTGTTAGGGAGGTTGGCGGATCGTCGGCCTCTCAGCTGCCCTCAGAATCCTCAGCTAGCACGCAGAATTCTGATGGTGATCCAGATGCTGCTGGAGCTAACAGCAGGGAGTCATCCTACCAGAGATATGATATTCAGCAGCTTGCAAAATGGGTTGAGCAGATACTACCATTCTCGCTGCTTTTGTTGGTTGTGTTCATTCGTCAGCATCTGCAAGGTATTCCCTTTCATGTTTCAATGTAGTTTAAATGATGTGAATTTATAGTATAAATTCTCACTTTACTGGTATTAGGAATGAGTTTGTTGTTCTCTGGATTTCTTCCTTTCAACCTTTATTAATATGAAGTTTTCTGCACTGTATTGGGTAGATTTTCTAGCAGTAGTCTCAAAGTGGAGCTCTTTATTATGGAATCAGATTATGCATGTAGTGATTCTATATTCCTTTTGACTTACATTTCATTCTCCTCAAGAAAAACAGTATTCTGTTACCAGTGCCAATTCGATGTCAATATGATGATGTTAGCAACATAGCTGGATCATTTATAGTTCGAGCTAGCTTTTATTTAGCTAACAAGATTTGGAATGGTCCATATTTCTAGTGCTTCTTTGTGATTTTTGGTTCCACATATATTCATTCTTTTCATCAAGTGTAACTTGTTGATCTTTCTTTCAAAAATTTCTTCATGTAATAGTACATATCTATTTTAGCATTCTATAATAAATGTTCTGTGTTGTAATTTTCTAAATATTCCGGGAAGTTATTGGCATGCAAGTATAACTCTTTTTGTCAAAGGTTTAATACTTCCTCAGTTCCGCATATATTTTAGGGGTTTTTTGTTAGTTTCACTAGAGTATGTAGTATTGGAGTGGTGGGATACTTCCCCGCTCCTGTTATGGGAGTCTCGCGATTTCTGCATGTCTGATTAGCAGAATTTGAATTAATTTCTTGGCCGATGAAATTGCCCCGAGTGGGTCTAGAGTTTGTTCATAGCAATTGGAGCTGAAAATACAATTCCTTAATGTTAAATAAGAAGTCAGGTACTCTTCTGACTTTCTTAGTGATGCAGTGGCAGGTCGACTCGAAACGGGATTTTCAAATGCAACCCTAATTGCAATGCGGTGTAATGAAAGTGCACAATAGTCCGCTCCAAAATTGCAGCAAATAGCAATTTATTATATGTTTACCAGCAGAGGCTCGACAAACACAATTAATTTATTAAAAGGAGAACAAAATATTAGATTTGCAAACAATTGAGACACAAGTAAATTCAAGCGAACACAGAATATGTCCAACAAGTTATGCAACGACTGAACTAATGGCACAAAAAATAGAAACCCGTCTACAATATGAGTACCAGAATAAACAACAATAAATGAAAAGACTTTTACCACGATTCGCTAATGCAGGCGGCGACGGTTGTTGGCGGAGTCTAAGGTAGAGGTAAGCGGAGGCGGTAATGGGAATGGGGTTGGGACTGTGTATGATGAGGATGGATTTATAGGTGTTTGCTGGAGGGCTGGAGTTAATTTAATGACATGAATTTTAGGGAAATAGTGGTGGCAGGAGTATTAGGCGGTGGAGTAAAATTAGGAAGGGGGGGAAAGAAATTACGGGTTCGGGAGGTTGTGGGAGGAGGTGGTCAGCAGGAGGGAGATGGACTTTGGGCAAGAGTGTATAAAGAAACGAATAACTGGAGTGGGGAGAGAGGAGGGTTTACTGTGGGCCGGTGGAGAGGGGGAGGTTGATGAGATTTCAGGCGGTGGAAGAAGGGGTGGAGGCCACCGGGAAATGATTGGGGAAGGGGACTGGGTAAAACTCGCTGGGACTGGGTAAGGGTGATGGCCGACGGGAGCCAGCAGGGCACCGAGATAGGGTCTCCGATTGTGATGATGCGGCAGTGGGGGAAGATGGAGGGATGTCTTACACAAGGATGGCTGAGAAGGAGGGTAGCTACGTGAGTTGTTGTCTTGGACAGGGAAGAACGATGAAGGAGGAGGCTGCGGATCCAGGCGGTGGTGGGGGCCGTGGGGCTGATCGGAGAAGAGTTGGTCAGCGTCGTATCGGAAGCGGAGGAGGGAAGGAATCGCACCTTCAGGACCGAGTGGTTCCAGGAATTTCTCCAGAAACCTTCGATACCTCTTCCCCAAACTCCCAGGTATAAATAACCCAAAACAAGAACCGCCTCCTACATTGAACCGGTGCCTGCATAGTACAACTCAAATAAAACCACCCGATCGGATGACTAGGATTGTTTGGGCCGATCGGGGGTTAAATACATCTCAGAACAAAAAACATAAAATACAAAAGAGACTCGAGATGATCATCCGGACGCGACTACGGGCTCCGATCGCCCGTCCGGGCAGCGGATCACCGCCTCTTGCGGGAATATACGCGTGTCGGTCGTGGCGCGCCGTCAACTCCTTCCGGCTTAAAGGCACTCAACTCTGATGAGTGTAGGTGGTTGTACTCACTGATCAGCCGTGGGGTGAGTCTCTAAAGCTCCTTCGAGGAAATCCAAGTAGTATCGTGCAAGGGCTGGCCGCTCCAACGGACAAGATAACGCAGGGTGTCTCGCCCGCCCGCGGCGTAGAAGTCGTGACCGACGATCTAAAGCACGTCGTCTGTAGAAGCAGGTGGTACCAAAGTATCTCCGTCTGACACTGATGTATCTCCGTCTGGCAATGATGCGTCTCCGTCTGGCAATGATGTCGGTGGAACCGTCGGTGGTGCGACTCGATCTGCATGTAGCGACGCCACTGGTGGCAACAAAGAGGTACCAGTGGAAGTAACAGGAGGAGAAGGCTCAGGTGGTGGGGCTATGGCAGATGAAGGCTCAGGTAGAGGTGTGGTGAGTGGGTCCACGTACACATTCTCCTCGTAGTAAGGACTCAAATCCTTTATGCTGAATCCTCTATGTTGACTCAAATCCTCTATGTATAGGGGCCCATTCTGCTTGCGCTTAATTTTTTTGCTGGTCCTTGTGGGACCCTCTCAGATCGAATACGAATTAATACTGTTGTCCTGCCTCAAAGATTTGTTCCCGCCTGTGCTGATCTGCTTGTTTTTTTTATAATAATCATTATTAGCTGCAATTTTCTTATGAACCAACTCGTGTAGTGCATGTATATGCTGAATGAAAGACTCGGCTGACTCACTAGGTCTGGACTCTAAGGGAATATCTATCAAATCAACTGGTTTCCTAGGCTCATATCCTAATATGACATGAAATGGACTCAAACCCGTGGTCCTGTTGATTGAGCTATTGTATGCAAATTCGGCTATGGGAAGGACAGAATCCCAGGTTGTCGGACTATCTCCAACTAGGCAACGAAGAAGGGTGCCAAGACTACGGTTAACCACTTCAGTTTGTCCGTCCGTCTGCGGGTGGTAGGCGGAGAAAAACTTCAGGGTTGTACCCATTTTTTCCACAAAGTCTTCCAAAAATAGCTTATGAATCGCACGTCACGATCAGAGACTATGAATGCGGGGAGACCATGGTACATAAAGATTTCTTTAAAGAATAACGCTGCCACGCCGGAGGCGTCAGTGGTCTTTCGGCAAGGAATGAAATGCGTCATCTTGGAGAAACGATCAACTACAACAAATATCGAATCGAGCTTCCTCAGGGTGCGAGGGAGCCCGAGAACAAAATCCATACTAATGTCCGACCAGGGTCTCTCAGGGATGGGAAGTGGAGTGTAAAGCTCCGTGGGCTGTCGAGTCCCCTTTGCCGTCTGGCAAACTCCACAATGCCTCACTACTCTGGTTACATCTTTCTTTAGGCCGAGCCAAAAGAAACGGTCCTCGACCAACATAATCCTCTTGTCTCTTCCAAAGTGCCCCGCAATTCCGCCTGCGTGTAACTCCCAGATAAGAAAATCTCAGAGGGATGACTGAGGAATGCAAAGGCGAGAGCCCATAAATAAATACCTAATTACCTATCAGATATCGAATAACCCACTCGAAGGTCGGGCGAGTCCTTCGAAAGCGCGGAATAAATATCCCCAAAATCAGGGCACTCTGGGTAAGCGTGAACTAGCTGCTCAAACCCCACTACTCGGGTGCTCATGGTGTGGAGGATGCTAACTCGGCGACTCAACGCGTCTGCCGGTTTGTTCTCAACACCTGCACGGTGCTTAAGAACATAGTGGAGCTCCTGCATATACTCCACCCACTTGGCGTGACAGTGACCCAATCTTTTTTAAGAATCAAGATATCTCAGGGCCTAATGGTTAGAATATAAATTAACTCCTTGTGCAAAAGATAATGCCGCCAATATTGCAGTGCCTGCACAATGACATAGAACTCCCGATCATAGTTTGAATATTTCTGTCGGGCTTCGTTCAACTTCTCACTAAAGTAGGCTACCGGGTGGCCTTCCTGACTAAGGACTGCGCCGATACCAACTTCCGATGCATCACAAGCTACCTCAAAGGGCTTGGTAAAATCTGGTAAGCATAAAACGGGAGCAGTAGACAGTTTCTCCTTGATCTCCTCAAAAGCTCTAGTGGCAGCCTTCATCCAAACAAAATCACCTTTACGAAGACAGCTCGTAATGGGGGCCATGACCGAACTGAAGGCTCGTACAAACCTCCTATAAAAGGTGGCAAGTCCATGAAAGCTACGGGGCTCATGAATGTTCGTGGGGATAAGTCACTCTCGAATCGCCCTGACCTTGTCAGGATCGACAGAAATACCAGATGCCGATATTACATAACCCAAGAAATGAACGAATGTGGATAGGAATGTGCACTTCTTCAAGATGATGAATAGATGCTCCTTTCGAAGGAGCTCGAACACCAGACGAATGTGGCGTAAGTGCTCGGTGCGACTCTGGCTGTATATCAAAATATCATCGAAATATACGACTAAGAATTTGCCCATATAAGGCCGCAGAACCTGAGTCATCACCCTCATAAATGTACTGGGTGTGTTCGACAATTCGAACGGCATCACCATCCACTCGTACAAGCCGTCCTTCGTCTTGAAGGCCGTCTTCCACTCATCCCCATCTCTAACTCTGATCTGGTGGTACCCACTGC
This sequence comes from Platanthera zijinensis, assembly GCA_039513925.1. Lineage (NCBI taxonomy): Eukaryota > Viridiplantae > Streptophyta > Magnoliopsida > Asparagales > Orchidaceae > Platanthera > Platanthera zijinensis. Next base: position 40,127,814 of record CM077092.1, on the reverse strand, counting down.
GAAGTTCGATCTTCGAAAAGATCTGGGCACCAGTCATTGAGTCCGGGAGGTCATCGAGGCGGGGAATTGGAAAACAATACTTCACCGTGATCTTATTTATGGCACGACTATCAATGCACATGCACCAGCTACCGTCCTTATTCGGAGTTAGAAGGGCTGACACGACGCACGAGCTTAGACTCTCTCGTATAAACCCTTTCCACAAAAGTTCATCAACTTGCCGCTTTAGCTCAGCTTGCTCAGCTCGGTTTAAACGATAATGTGGCAGATTGGACAAAGATGCCTCAGGGATCAGATCAATCGCATGTTGGATGTCCCTCAGTGGGGGAAGCTCATCGGGGAGTTCCTCAGGCATAATGTCTGTAAAGTCATCCATCAACTGCCAAACATCCAAATCAATAATCTCGGCCTCGCTAGGGGTCTCGGCCGCCAACGTGGCTGCTACAATAAACATGATCCCAGTCTCTAGGCTCTCTCTCAAGAAATCACCCCTTCTCAAGATATGCAGGGGTCTCGACGATCCCGCACTAACTGACGAGTCAACCTTGCCCTTGGGAGGATCCCTGGGCTGAGTCGGGGTAAGAGTAATCTTTTGACCCTTGTCGAAAAATACGCACGTGTTGGAACGACCATAACATGTGGCGTCACGATCGTAAAGCCAGGGTCTTCCTAGAAGAACGTGAGCGACATCAAACTCGGTCCTCTGTAGATGCTAATCGGATCGGCACCAGACACCGCTGTGTAACTTGAATGGTTGACTTGTCCACCCATAGGACACGATACAAATGAGAATGGGGCTCAGCAGTAAGCTGCATCCTCTCCAATCCTTTCATAGCAATAATATTTACGCAGCTACCACTATCGATGACGAGCTTGCAGGGTTCTCCTGCGCTCGGGAAATAAGTGAAAAAGATAGTGGTGCGACGCCAATCCTCCTCAGCACGTGGGATGTGGAGGATGCGACGGAGGACTCCTACTTCTAGCGATCTCTCAGCATCGCTCTCCCATCCATCCTCAATAGCAGCAGTAACCTCCTCAGTGGCGTCACCCTCAGCCTCAGCGCTGGGCTCGCCAGAATCCCCAATCAGCAAGTTTCTGGTAGGGCATTGTGCTGCAAAATGTCCTCTGCCGGAACAACGATAACATTGGACGCCCCCAGGCTTGGGGCCTCCTGGAACAATAACTTTCCCGGTCGCGTCTGTGGAGCGCGAGGGGTGGCAGAAGTCGTGGCAGGGATGGGCTTCCTAAATGTGGAAGCATCGGGTCTAGTGGAAGCCTGTCTCGAGCCGGCTAAGAGCAAATACTGCTCGTATTCGAGGGCAGGCTGAAAGACCTGCTCGACCGACTCCATCCTATGGGGAATAGTTACCTTCCGATGTCTGATCTAAGACCCACACGAAAGCGCGAGGCAGTGGCAATGGGCTCCTCCATAATGTCGCTACGAACTACAAGTTCGTCAAATCGAGACATGTAATCAACAATAGAAAGAGTACCCTGACGTAGCGCGTACAACTGATCTAACAGCTGATCTCGATAGGAAGCAGGAAGATACTTATCCTGTAAGCGCTGCTTCATCTCATCCCATCGGGTAATGGGGTAATAGCCATCACGCTCCAAAGATCTCTCCAGACTCGACCAATATATCTTTGCTTGATCAATTAGTTTCATCTTCGCGAACCGTACTCTCCTCTCGTTGCTCATCTCTAATCAGTCAAAGTAGTGGTCCATGTCCATGAGCCAATCACTAAACGCCTTCGGGTCCAAGTGACTATCGAAGGTGGGAGCATCAATACGGATCCGTCGGGTGATGTCATCCTCCTCTGGAGTCTTTCCTCGACGGGGCTCACGGAAGTCACCATATTCGTCATCATCGATTCATCGTCATAGTCATATCGGGGTCTATCTATACGACGAGGTGGTGGTCTTGGTGGAGGACGTGGTTCATCCAAAGGACGATCTCGTCGAAATTCGTAACCACGACGATAATTCGCTCTTGGTGGGGGTGGGAGATCTCGGCGAGGGCCGTCTCTACCACGTCTCCCGGGAGGGGGTGTGGCATCTCAAAGGTTCTCAAGAGGTTCCTCATTAGGTATAGGGTTCGTTCGATCTCTTGGTGTCTCTAACTGGTCTACTCTCGTGCTAACCCTCGCGATATCTCTTCCAAGTGTGTCAAATTGGACGCCTATTTGATCAAATCGATCGAGGACAAGCCTTTGGAATTCCGCGGGCGTCATGTTCGTCTGAGAGCTAGCGGTCCTATTGTCGGGGTGACTTTGACTCGACATGGACTGACGATAATCCCTACCACTAAGTAACATGCAATGACCCTAACCTAGTTCTTTGATACCAATTTGATGCAGTGGCAGGTCGACTCAAAACGGGATTTTCAAATGCAACCCTAATTGCAATGCGATGTAATGAAAGTGCACAATAGTCCGCTCCAAAATTGCAGTAAATATCAATTTATTATATGTTTACCAGCAGAGACTCGACAGACACAATTAGTTTATTAAAAGGAGAACAAAATATTAAATTTGCAAACAATTGAGGCATAAGTAAATTCAAGCGAACACAGAATATGTCCCGCAAGTTATGCAACGACTGAACTAATTGCACAGAAAATAGAAATCCGTCTACAATATGAGTACCAAAATAAACAACAATAAATGAAAGACTTTTACCACGATTCGCTAATGCAGGAGGCGACAATTGTTGGCGGCGTCTAAGGTAGAGGTAAGCGGAGGCGGTAATGAGAATGGGGTTGGGACTGTGTATGGGTTTTTGCTGGAGGGCTGGAGTTAATTTAATGACATGAATTTTAGGGAAATAGTGGTGGCAGGAGTATTAGGCGGTTGAGTAAAATCAGGAAGGGGGGAGGGAAGAAATTACGGGTTCGGGAGGTTGTGGGAGGAGGTGGTCAGCGGGAGGGAGATGGACTTTGGGCAAGAGTGTATAAAGAAACGAATAACTAGAGTGGGGAGAGAGGAGGGTTTACTGTGGGCCGGTGGAGAGGGGGAGGTTGATGAGATTTCATGCGGTGGAAGAAGGGGCGGAGGCCACCGGGAAATGGTGGGGGAAGGGGATTGGGTAAAACTCGCCGGGACTGGGTAAGGATGATGGCCGACGGGATCTAGCAGGGCGCCGAGATAGTGGCTCTGATTGTGATGCTGCGGTAGTGGGGGAAGATGGAGGGATGTCTTACACAGGGCTGGCTGAGAAGGAGGGTGGCTACGTGAGTTGTTGGCTTCGAGAGGGAAGAACGATGAAGGAGGAGGCTGCGGATCCAGGCGGTGGTGGGGCTGATCGGAGAAGAGTTGGTCGTCGTCGCACCGGAAGCTGAGGAGGGAAGGAATCACACTTTCAGGACCGAGCGGTTCCAGGAATTTCTCCAAAAACCTTCGATACCTCTTCCCCAAACCGCCGGGTATAAATAACCCAAAACAAGAACCACCACCTACAGTGAACCGGTGTCTGCATAGTACAACTCAAATAAAACCACCCCGATCGGATGACTAGGATTGTTTGGGCCGATCGGGGGTTAAATACATTTTAGAACAAAAACATAAAATACAAAATAGACTCGAGACGATCATCCGGACTCGACTACGGGCTCCGATCGCCCGTCCGGGCAGCGGATCACTGCCTCTTGCGGGAATATGCACGCGTCGGTCGTGGCGCGCCGTCACTTAGCCTAACCAATAAGAAGTCCATGTTGGGGTCCGACCCCTAAAGACGAGTCTCAATGACTTGTAGAAGAAAATCAAATCAGGTATGTATTCTACTGCATATCGACTAGAAGATTTGTTCATGTCGACTAGAAGGATTCAGTGAATGTCAACTTGAAGTTTGCAGGATGTCAAATTGAAGACTAGAGCATGTCGTCTGGAAGCTACAAGAAATGTTGACTAGATGTCTGCAATGTGTCGACTAGACAGGGTGGATATCGACTTGATGGGGTTGATATCAGCGAGAAGCTGGAACTTGTCGGCGATGTCGATGAGAAGGTTCCTGGTCATATCGACTAGATGTTGGGCCTTGCTGACGAGATTGGCTGTGGACCATGTCGATGAGACATGGTCCATATTGATAAAATGATGTTCATATTGACTAGACGCATGACCCACGTCGACGAGACACTGGATTTCTTAATCTGTCTCTTTCAGGCTATTAGATCTTCTCATGTCTAATCAGACAGCAACACATGATGCGTCTAAGTGTGTTGGGGTTTGTCAACCCATATTTAAGGATATCAACGGTTTAAGTCTTATCCTAATCTCAATTTGAAGTCGTCGTCTATTAGTCCAGAGAGAAGTCGCAAAACTGCTGCTGTCACTGCCGCTCGCCAGTGGTGTTCTTCAGGAGGAAGAACAAAAGAGTTCTCACAGTCCGGTGCCTTCGTCCTCGTTGTAGGGGATCTTCAATCTTGTCTTTCCGCAAAGGATTGCTTGAGGAGAGATTGAGGTATACTTCTTTTTTTTGAAAGATTTTGTTGGCGCGCAATGGCTGACACAGGTGTATTCCTGCAGGAGGCAGTGATCGCTATCCAATCGGACGATCCGAGTCTGTGGTTGCGTCCGGATGGTCGATCCGAGTCTAGTTCATATATTACTTTTTATGTTTTGAGTTGTATTTGACGCCTGATCGACCCAGACAGTTTGAGCCATCCGATTTTCGTGGTTTTGTGGATTGTACGATTATGCAGTGGTTATATTTTAGGGTTATATATATAGGCAGCGGTTCAAGGGGGGAGGCATCGAAGGTTGAGTTGCTCTTTGGCAATTGCCGGTCTCCATGCCTCTTCTAGTGCGACTCTGGAAGAACCCCCGTACTCCCCTCCTTGGGTGACTCCAGGTGGCTTTCCCCTCCTCCCCCGCCGGACCACCGCAAGACTTCCTCCTCCCTCCCTTAGCTGCTACTGCATCCCACACCGCTTCTCCTTCCCCTCCAGTCGTTCCGCCGCCTTCCCCCCAGAAAAGTACCCCGTGATTCCTTCCCCTCCCCTGCCAACAGCCTCGTTGATGCAAAGCCCCCCGTGCTTGAACCCTCCTCTAGTTCCCTCCCCGACCTCCTCTTATCCCCCCTCCGTCTTTCTCTCTCTGGTCCTTCCCTAACTAGGGATCATTTCTCCTACTTATCCCCTTGCAGCCGACTTCCCCAACCCCTCTCCTAACCTACAACCACTACCCCAAACCCCTTTCTCTACCACAACCTTCAAATACTCCCTCACAATGACTCCCAAGGACAGCCAAACACCTCTACTCAGCCCTACTCTCTCTACCTGAGCCTCCACCCCACCAAAATTCCGTTTCAGCATTCTTCCTCATCCAACACCTTGGAAGCTTGCAATCAAATGTTCCATTGCCGCATGCACGTGTAAGTTGTGTTTGGAGTTTTAATTTTTTATTGTTATTTATTTTCGCACCCAATATGTAGCGGAGGTTTGCTTTGTATGTTATTAGTACCTGCGACCACAAGATTTGCAGGGTTTATTCCGCGCTTGTTTAAATTAATTGCGCCTTTGTCATTTGATGAATTGATACCTGCTTTCCCTTCATTAAATTTTGTGACTATTCTTGCACTTGTTAATCTGTATAAAATTTAATTACAGTTGTAAATTTTGAGCGGACCGCTTTCTGCATTGGCATTACACTTCATCGCATATAGGATTGCATTTAGTGTGTCCACCCCGAGTTGACCTACCACTGCATCAGATTTGTTTGCCTTGGGCTGTGAGGGAGATTCGATTTCTTAATCCACAGGGCTTCTAGGTTGGGCAAATCTAGAGTTTCTGAAATTTGTAATCCTATTTGATTATAGTGGTTTTTCTTGTGCCCTGCCTCGTGGTTTTTCCTCATAAATTTTGAGAGGATTTTCCAAGTAAATTTTCTGGTGTTCTTTGCGTTTTTGCTGCGTTATTTTCTTCTTGTGTGTGCCTAGATTGCGTGTAAGTCAATTCCCAATAGTCCAAACCTGTTTTTCTGCGGGATTAAGTTTTTAAAAGAGCAAAGTAAATGCAATTTATGGAGTCTCTATTTGATCTGTCAAAATAATTATAATTTTGCTCAATTAATAGGATCACTTTTGGTCAGAAATCTGCTAACTGTGTGGTATCATCCATTTTTTGCCTGTTATTTGTGAGCGTGGCACTTATTGAAGGTTCAGATTAGAGTTTATGTTATGATCGTATAAGTATATTTCTTTGGTAGGAAATTTATATTGGATGCTGCATACATCTATTGGGTCACTGCAGTCATACTTTGCCTATTCTTTTTTTGAATGCTATGAAAATAGTTCAAAATTAGGTCAATTTCTTTTCATTTTTCATTTTAAACATCGCCAGACCACTGCATGACAATTTTCTATTAGACAAATTTGTCTCTCCATGATTATCCTTTACTATGGAGAACATGCATGGCATTTGAAATACCTTCTCAGCGTGGAGTAAAGATTTTACATTATGGGTAAGGTGATTAACCCTTGAAAGCTTGGGTAGCTCCAATAGCGCTATCCAGTTAAATGTAAAATTCATGTCCCAATACTTCTATGATTGTTTCTGACTATCAAGATATACTGTCATGGTGTTCTGGAACATTGAAATTATAGCATTATTTATTCACTCAAATTTTGTGCCTTGTTTTTCCTTAATTGATCATTGGGCCATTACTTTTTTTTTGTTGATATATTTCATACATCTTCCTTTTTAGCTGTGTATTAAATATATATTTGAAACGCTAGATTTTCATTTGACATCATTGTAAATATTCTTCTTTACTAGTTACTGTCACAGTGAAAATTGTTTAATAAACTATATTTGACATGACTGCTCTGATTTGTAGTTGATAAATTTAGAGAATTGTTATATATAGACCAAGTGTGATTATATACAAACCAGAAGAAATTTAAAATTGTTATGTGCAGACAAATTTTTTTTATATAGACCAGTTAATTTTTTTTTAAAAAAGTTAAATTGCGTGGGATTTAATATCTCTCCCGATTTACATGCCAACATGGCTCCAGTGTACTTGAGTCTGGTTTTACATGTAGTGCTAAATATTTCTAATGTCCATAGATTGTTTCTCACATCTAACTATAATGCTTTTAAGGATCAGAGTTCTCATCAAATGCTTGAAGATTTCATCGATCTATTTACTCGTCAACCAACACTCAAATTTTTGTGTTGAGAAGTAATCGAAGTTTCCTCGACTTATATACTCAATGATCGAGCTCAATGAATAGAATTCAAATTATCTGGCATGAAGTTGAATCCCTTACACTAACATGCCTTAGCATTAATAATGTCTGTCAATGATTGATCTCTTTGTTTTCTTCCCGATAATACTAATCTCAAGCGTTTATTGAAAATGACAACAACAACAACAACAACACTCAAGCCTTTATCCCACTATAGTGGGGTCGGCTATATGGATCCTTTGTCGTCATTGTGCCCTATCTTTTGTCATAATCTCACTAATGCCTAAGTACATCATGTCTTTCCTTATAGTTTCATTTTAAGTCTTTATTGGTCTGCAGTCTTCCCCTCCCTCGTTTAACATCCTAGTGACTAAACTCGCACAATGCCTAACAGGTGCCTCTAATGGTCTCCTTTGTACGTGTCCAAACCATCTTAGACGAGCTTCTCGCATCTTCTCTACAATTGGTGCTACTTCTGTCTTTTATCCCTGATACATTTATTCCTAATTTTATCCAATCTCGTGTGTCCACACATCCACCTAAGCATTCTTATCTCCGCAAATCCCATTTTTTGCTCATGCACACAATTCACTGCCCAACACTCAGAACCATAGAGCACCGCGGGTCTAATTTCATTACGGAAAATGACATTCTACATTTGTTTCCTTCTTGTTCTATTTTTACAGTTAAGAAACAAAGTTGCAAAAGCAAATTTTTTGATAAACATACATTTTTTTTACACAAAATTCGCCATGCTTCTAAAGCATTCATCTTTATTCCCGTTTCTTTTAGACTTCTAAAATACTCCCGATCAAACATTAATCTGAAATAAAAATAGCCAAAAGCTTATGACAAAAGTTAAACCCTACACAAAACATCTACATCAAGAAATAAAACTTAATTAAACTCACTTTCTTGCGGTTGTTGCACTAAATCTGAAGTAGATATCGAGGATGACGAAAGCCTCATCTTCAGCGAGCCAAATAGTAGGGATGCAAAACAAGCTGACCTAGTTCCTGATTTTCTTCAGAAACTTGGTAAATCTTTAGCACCGAGAGCCCGTTTGATACAAATCGATTTTCTCCCACCCGCTGAAAATGCCTTGAATCAGCTCCCGTTTAACCGAATAGGAGAGGTCGCCGGCTGGGAGGCTATTTTCGTCTCCAAAGACTGAAATGGCGGAAAAGGGCTGGTCTCCGGGCAGGGCTAGCGGCTGTGGAGTGGCATCCGGTGAGGATTCCGGCTCCATTTCATGCCGACGAGTTCGGCGAAGTCGCTCTAGGCTAAGGAAAAAACTATCAGATCGGGAGAAGTATCGGGAGTGGCTAGTGCAGGGGTCACGGGAATTAGAATTAGGAAATAAGAAATTTATATTTTTGTAGGTATTTAAATGGTTTGTCTATAGTATTTTAAAAAATAAAAAATAAACTCAAAAAATTGGTTTGTATATTGCCAAACATGGTCTACTTATTACAACACCCTAAATTTATCCTTCTTTCATCATGTCCTATGTTGGTCAAGGTGCTAGAACTTGGTTGGAAGTCTAAATTTCATCATAGTTTCTGCATATATTGAATTTAGTTCGTAATATTTATAGTTTCTACCCTATTGAACAGGATTCTTTGTCACAATCTGGATTGCAGCAGTGATGTTCAAATCAAATGATATATTGCGCAAGCAAACTGCTTTGAAGGTATGGTAAACTATGCTTGCATCATATTTTTTGGAAATTTTGAACCTTTGCTATGTTCGTTATTTTGAATATGAAAACAAATTTACCTATACAAGGACTCTGCATTACAAACTGTTAATTTTCATTAGGAATAAAATTGTAATGTCCATCAAATGAAAGGACACTGGTCATCATTATCATTAGCTTGACCACAAATAATTTTGGGTCAACTTTATTAATCATTATTTCTCATTGTTTCTGTTGGCTGCTGTCTAAGGTGTAAACATATGTTTTGCAAATCATATTTAACAAATTGATCAATATAATTTTAGGTCTACTCTTTCTTCTTCCTAATATTTTGACTATAATTGTATCTGCTCATATATTTGATCCATTTTCTATTTTTATTTTTGTTGAGTGATGCCCAAGGTGCAAACATATTTTTTTGCAAATTATTTTTAACAAATTCATTCGTGTAACTTTATATCTGCCCTTTCTTCCTAATCTTTTGACTCATTGTATCCAGTAGTCTAATTTATGCAATTTCTAACAGTCGTCGTACATTTCCAAACAACTTAAATCTGTTTTCAAGTATCTTATCTTTGATACATGCCACTCTAACAGTTTCTTTAACATAATCATTTATTAATATATTTTTCCTAATTTTTTATACACCATCTTAATGATCCTATTTGCGTTTAATTTTGGTATTGTTAGAAAAACCCATGTAAAGGGCCCATTATTGGGCCACTTTCTTTATTGTATTTCCTTCTTCTCTTCTTAGTCCCACATCTTGTATAGGATTTCTTCTCACCTTCTCCCTCCTATATATTTGTATTCTCTCATTGTATTTACATACACAAGCAATACATACAAGTTTTGTGCTCTCTCAACATGGTATCAGAGCCTGGTTCCCGATCCCTGCGGTTTCCCATTCTCTAACCGCCCAGACCGCCTTCCTCCCCTGTCCACAGTCTGCTCTGCGACCTCTCCTTACCTACCCGCTTCTATCCACGGGTTCCTCTTCTCCGGCTCTTCTCACCGGCCTGCCCGCGGTCTACCTTCATCCTCTCCCTCTCTCTCCAGTGGTTCCACCTCTCCCTCTCTCTCCAGTGGTTCCACCCCTCCCTCCCTCTCTCTTTTATAGCCTTTTTCTCCCTTGACCCGTGGGACCCTCTACCAGTTCGGCCTATTTTTTTTTCTGTCCGCAGCGGCCTCATTCTTGCCGCGCGGTCTCTTTGTCGCGCGTGTCTTTTCTTCTTGTCGCGCGAAGGCCGCCCCCTCTTGCCGCTCAACTTCTCTTACCCGCTGCCTTCTCCTTGCTGCTCGAGTTCTCCTACTCGCGGCTTCTTCTTGCGACTTCTCCTACCCGCTGCCTTCTCCTACCCGCTGTCTTCTCCTTGCCGCTCGAGTTCTCCTACTCGCGACCTCTTCTCGCGGCTTCTCCTTCCCGCTGCCTTCTCCTTGTCGCTCGAGTTCTCTTTCTCGCCGGTTCTCCTTCTCGCGCGGTCTCTCTCCCTAACCGCTGCGCCTAATCCCGTGTTCTGTTCGAGCCGACCTCTCTTGTCACTCATTCTCTGGCCGCTAGTGTGCTCACTGTGACCGTGCGGTTTGTCTATTCGCACTCAGTTCGCAGCCTCCCTTTCTCTCTCAGTGCTTGTCGCTGCTCTTGTCGCCTTGACTACCCGCTGCGGCCTTATCTACAAACCGCGCGGCTTTGTCGTGCAAGAGTTCTCTCCCGGGCGATCTTGTCTACCTGCCGCGCCCCTTTTCTGCTCGCTGCGGCCTCTCCGGTCTACATTGGATCCTCCGTTGACTCCACCGGCCAGGTGGCTAACCCCTCTGCAGACCTCCCGGCTCTTCCTGCAGACCGCCCGACTCCTCCTGAAATCCGCGATGAGCTGCGGATCACCACCATTTTCCTGTCTGGAAAGAAGAATTTCATCCCATGGGTGCACTCGGTTCGCCGAGTTCTTCATGCCAAAGGCCTTGTCCATCATCTCACTCAACAACCTCCTTCTCCTCCTACCGACGATTGGTTGCGCAACGACGGTCGTGTTCAGACGTGGCTCCTCAATTCCCTGGAGGGTGAGTCCTACCAAATGGTCATGTATCATGAGATGACCAACGCTATGTGGGATGAGCTCTACTCCTTATACTCCGGCAAGGACAACCTCCAGCACCTCTATGACATTATTACCGATCTTCAGGCTCTCAATGTTGGCGAGGCTGCGGACATGACATCGTTTGTTGCTCGTGCTAAGACTCTTGCGAAGGCCTGAATTCAACATCAGTCTTCTACCACTGATCTTGCTGCTCAGCGAGCACAAAAAGAGGCCGTTTGCATTGCTATGATGATGGCTCGTATCCCGACACACTTTTAGAGTATCCGTGCTCAGGTTCTGGCTTCGGTCACTACTCCTTCCTTATCTGATGTTTGCTCTATGCTCCTTCGAGTGTCACCGCCTCCGGATACTCCTGCATCCTCCTCTCCGGCCCTTCTCCAGCAGACCCTTCCCCCTTACTTCCCCCACCGTCTTCTGCTCGTGGTGGACGTTCGGGCTCCCGCGGACGGGGGCGTGGTGGTCGGGGCCGCCCAAAGTGTTCCTATTGCGCCCGGGACAGCCACACTGAGGCCGTTTGCTACAAGAAACATGGCTACCCTCGTCCGACGGCTGCTGTTGCAGCTGGCGACTCTTCTGCCACAGGCACTGACCTTGAGGCCGTTCGCCTCCAGCTATAGCAACTCCATGGGCTGCTCAGCCCTCCATCCGCTTCTGTTGCCTCCACCTCCACTGTAGGTATGGCTTGTTTTTCCTCCATTCCGCGATGGATCTTGGACTCGGGTGCCACTCATCACATCACCTCGCTACGGCGGCCCAAGATCCCAGATGCTCCTCATCCGAAGTGTATCACTGTGGCTAATAGGGCGATTATTCCGGTCTTCGGTTGTGCTAACATCTCCCTCAACCCCTCCATCTCTCTTCGCTCGGATCTTTATGTTCTGGTCTCCCCATTTAATTTACTTTCTGTTGGTCGTCTTACTAACGATATGGATTGCTCTGTCACATTCAACTCTTCTGCCTTTTTGATACAGGATTGGCGGATGCGGATTACCATTGGTAAGGGTCAACTACAAAACGGGCTCTACCTTCTCGATGCCTCTCCTACCGTCCTTTCCTTCGTCTCCTCCGTCTCATCAGTTGATTGACATCACCGTCTTGGGCATGCCCCTCCGCCATTCCTCCAGAAGGCGCTTCCTGATGTATCTCTTCGTCCCTTTCAATGTGATTCTTGTATTTTCGACAAGCAGCCACCACGTTCTTATTTTCCTGCACATTGTACTCGGAGCTCAGCTCCTTTTAATTTACCGCACTCCGATGTTTGGGGTCCTTTCAAAATTACTTGTATTTCAGGTTATCGCTACTTTATCACCTTTATTGATGATTACTCTCGCATGCTGTGGTTTTACTTACTTCATGATCGCTCCGAGCTTCCTCGCATGTTCCAGGCTTTTGTGCTAGAGACTCGTACGCAATTCTCCACTACCATCTTGTGCCTACACCCCCAACAAAACGACATTGCCGAACGGAAGAACCGATACCTGCTTGACGTTGCCCGCTCCCTCATGCTTCACATGCATGCTCCCAAAGTTTACTGGAACTTTGCGGTCTCCACCGCTTGCTTCCTCATCAACCATCTCCCTTCCTCGGTTCTCCACCATGCCACTCCGTTCAGCCTCCTCTTTCCCTCCACTCCGGCCTTCCCTATTACACTCAGGGTATTTGGCTGCACCTGCTTCGTCCATCTTCTGGGTCCGTCCATGGACAAGTTGGATCCCCGGGCGGCCGAACAAATTTTCGGCGGCTATTCCCGTACTCAGAAAGGCTGTGTGTTATTCTCCGGCTACCCGGAAGGTCTCTGTATCTGCTGATGTTACCTTCCGGGAGGATCAACCTTTCTTCTCTCCTCCTCTACCCACTCCTCTACCACCGACCCCTCTACCGACTACCGCCATCCCTCCCACGACCTGTCATCCCCGTTACTACGCCTCTTCCACAGGTTCTTCCTGACCTAGCTCCTGCTCCTTCCAAGCCGCCTGTTATCCGTGTCTACACTCGCCACCCTCCTCATTCTGTTGCCCCTATGCAGTCGGACTTGACCTCGGCTTCTCCATGCCCTGCTGATCCGGTGCCCGCCTTTACTGCTCATTCGATGACGAACTTTGTCTCCCTGCATCGCCTCTCTCCCCACCTTCAGACATTTGCTACTTCACTATCCTCGGTTTCTGTTCCTACCTCTGTGCAGGAGGCGCTCCAACATCCTGGCTGGCGGGCCGCTATGGAGGAGAAAATAACTGCTCTCTAGGCCAATCAAACATGGACCCTCGCCCCCTTCCTCCGGATTAGAAACCGGTTGGGTGTAAGTGGGTTTTTGTCATCAAATATGCTGCTGATGGGACAATTGGCCGACTGAATACTCGCCTGGTGGCTCGTGGCTTCACCCAACAACAGGGGCTTGACTATGAAGAAACTTTTTCTCCTGTGGCAAAACTCAACACCATTCGAGTCCTCATCTCCGTGGCTGTCCATCGCCGGTGGCCCTTACTCCAACTGGATGTTAAGAATGTCTTTCTGAATGACGAGGAAACAGTGTATATGCAGCAACCTCCCGGGTTTGAGACCACGGGGGAGTCTCAGGTCTGTCGTCTTATGAAAGCTCTGTATGGTCTCAAACAATCCCCACGGGCGTGGTTTGACAAGTTCAGTAAGGCCCTTCGGGAGGTTTGTTTTTCTCGGAGCTCGGCAGACTTCTCTTTGTTCACTCGTCACCGAACAACGGGAACAGTTCTTCTGTTAGTTTACGTTGACGATATCATAATTACTGGAGACGACTCGAAAGGGATACAGGAGGTCAAACTACACCTGAGCACAGTTTTTCAAACAAAAGATCTGAGGCCCCTTCGGTACTTCTTGGGTCTTGAGGTTGCCAGACAGCCTGATGGTCTCGTCCTCTCTCAATGGAAGTATTTCCTCGACCTCCTTCATGATGCTGGTTATTCAGGTTGTAAGTCGATTGACACCCCAATGGATGCAAATCACAAGTTGTGCGCTCAGGCATCTGACTCAGATCTCCTACTCCAGAATCCAGAATACTATCGTTGTCTCGTTGGGAAATTGATTTACCTCACAGTAACCAGACCGGATATTTCCTTCGTTGTTGGTATTGTCAGTCGATATATGCATTTCTCTCGAAGATCTCATCTTCAGGCCATTGAACGCATTTTCAGATACCTTAAAACGGCTCTTGGTCAAGGATTGGTATACAAAACCTCATCTCCAGCTCCAACATTGGTGGCATATTCTGATGTTGATTATGCTGGTTCCCTTGATGATCGACGGTCAACCAGTGGTTTTTGCACATGTTTTGGAGGACATTTGATTACCTGGCGAAGCAAGAAACAAGCGGTCGTTACTCGATCATCAGCTGAGGCAGAATATCGGGCAATGGCTTCGGTGGTTTCTGAACTAACTTGGCTTGAAAGTCTTCTTACCAATCTGAGTGTTAATCTCCCTTCCCCAGCTCTCCGCCTCTGTGACAGCCAAGCTGCTATTCATATAGTCAAGAACCCGATCTTCCACGAACGAACAAAATATATTGAAGTAGACTGTCACTTCATTCGGGAAAAGGTTCAAATGAAGAAGCTCGACCTGAAACATGTTCCGGGGACTGAACAAGCTGCGGATGTCCTCAATAAGGCTCTTTCCAGCACCCTCTTCTATCAGTGCTTGTCCAAGCTTGGCGCATACGATTTGTACGCTCCAGCTTGCGGGGGAGTGTTAGAAAAGCCCATGTAAAAGGCCCATTATTGGGCCCTTTTCTTTATGTATTTCCTTCTTCTCTTCTTAGTCCCACATCTTGTATAGGATTTCTTCTCACCTTCTCCCTCCTATATATTTGTATTCTCTCATTGTATTTACATACACAGGCAATACATACAAGTTTTGTGCTATCTCAACAGGTATCAACATCTTCTAACTACCGTACTCTCTATTCCGACAATGCTATCCGCCTAAATATGATTTTTTAAAATGTTTCATGAAATCCTCACGACATCCTCTGCTTTTTAACATAAATGTTGTTTTCTTACTGTTTTTTCAGTCTTTTGTATAAATTCAAAGCACATAATTCTAACCCACCCAGGTATGCCTTCTAATAATATAGATTGATAATTGCATATCATATACCCGATCATTGTTCGACAAACTCTTGTCCTATCTTCTAAACATTTTATTAATTGCTTACCTTTTCACTGTTTCAGTGGATATCTTATCATTAGGAGATCTGGACATGTCTTATGCAAAATGGCATACACCAAGACATATTTTTATAAAATTCTTTACAAGCAGCTCCGTAACCAATACAAAAATGGCATTAACTCAATGTTGAACTGTTAAGAACCAGCCCCATCATCAAGAATTATGAACACAAAGGATGAAATTGCATTGTTATGGGATTCTGCGTCACATTGCATGCAAATAACATATACAAACTTGGGAGATAAGCTCCCTCTTAGCACTTGGTGGTTGGGTCCTCCAAAGCACGCCTGTCTCCAAAGAGAACCCAAAAGATTTAGGATCCAAGGACAAGGATGATCCCATTACACCACCTAGGACCTCTTTTTAAAGGATAAAGACCCACTAAAAGACTACAAAACAAAACAGTCTAACTAATTAATATTAATGACTAGTTACATAAATATTTATGGCGACTTCCAAATGCGCTTCTACCGCCATTTAGAAGTGTTTCGACTCATCGAAGGTGTCGTCGAGCATAGATATGAAGCTCCGTGTTCTTCTCTTGATTTTTTCTCGGGTGTGTGCGTAATATTATTCTTCCCTTGAAAATCGGCCTTGCCCCCAAGATTGAGTTTCAATTTATTGTTCGGGTCTCTTAGAATTTCGGCGGTGTTCAGTTTCGCAAAAGGAGGCAGCAAACACTGTCTGGAGGAAAAATAATGATTAAGAGAAGTTTTTAGAATATTGGGTGGTATTTTGGGTAGGAGGATGATGCGATATGCACATTATTCCTTTATTTTACCCGCATCTCTTTATTTTAGCGTACGTCTATTTTATCATGCATGCATTTTTTTATTTTGTAGTGCGTACATCGTTCTCCCTTGTTGTTGCGACTTATTGGGGCGATCATCCAATAAATCCCTGAATAAAAAGATCCGTCAAATTTGATGACATATTAATTAAGGAAAACGAGCTCAAAATATAAGTGTCAATAAAAGGGATATTTTATATTAGTTAAAATATCAAATGAGTGTAAGCTAATATTCCATGTTCCCACTTTATTTGGAGGTATTTAAATAGTAAAGGAGCATTTAAACTATTTTCTCCCATTCATAAAATTCAGTCCTTATTGCTGGTTCAATGAAAAGCTTAAATAAGTAAATATCTATTTATATATATCTTATTGCAACTCTATATTAATTGCCTAAAAAAGAAAAAAACCTTTTATAAAATCATTTCCCCTATTCCTGAAATAGCAGCTTGGAAACAGTTGGGAAACAAAATATTCTATCTGTTTACCGATATTCTAGCCCGATGCCATATCGCCCCTGCTCCTTCCGCTCCCATCCGCCAACGCTGCCTCGTCGATCCTCACCAACGCCATCGATATCCTATGTGTGCTTCAGTGAACTTCCCCCTTCCAGTCCCCTACTGTTTCGGCGCCTCCTTCAGCGGATCCGGTTCACAGCACACAGGTGCTCGCCGATCCTCCTGAACCCTTCGGGACTTCGCTGCCGCCACCGTTAGCCTACGTCGGGATCGTCACTTCCCCTGCCAGATCCAACACTCCAGCCGGATCCTGTTTTCGCCAGCCTTCTGTCGACTCTCATATTCTACCATTCCTACCACCACACACCTCTCCTGTTGAAGCCGACCATCTCCAGCCCTTGCCGATCCAGCCTGGCTTCCTTGGTGAACCCTAACTTTTATGTTCATGCGCCCATGGTATATCTCCTAACTCATCTCTTTCTTCCTTTTGTGTTCGTAAGTTAATATGCATTATTTAATCTTGATCGTAAATTTTAGAGCATGCTTGCTTTTAATTATCTCGTTACCCGTTTGTCGTTAATTTTCACAATCTTGCATTTTCTTCTCTTGTATGCTTGTGGAACAATTATTTCATATTTTTAATTATGCTTGATTGTTAAGTTCTTATGCGTGTTTGTGAAACTGAAGTTGATTGACGCTTGAAATTTACTCGAGAACATCCCGCTTGCGCTACATATTTAAATTAGAATTCAAAATTATTAATTTAAAATCGAATCGAGGATTTCGATTTACATCAGAGGAGGCTCCATGAGCAAAATTGACTTGGTGTTAGGGCTATAGACGTGGGTGTAGCGGTGAGTGCACATGAAAAGAAAAAAATTATAAGGAGGGATGGATGAAGCAAGGGCTGATAGAGGGTCTGCAGGAAAATAGAATGAGACCCTTCCATGCAATTTTTCGTATGGTCTTGTGGAAGGAATGAGCTGCAGGAAGGAGAAAATGTTGTAAGTGGATGACACCTGGTGTTGGGTTGCAGAAAAAAGGAAGATGAAGAGGGTTGTGTGCAGGGTTTTATTGAGGGAGTGCGCTGCTGCCTCTTGGTATCGTGGCCATGGAAGGAACTGTTGTGGCGCCTAAGAATCCAGTCCGTAGGGGTCGATCTGATGTGTGATACCGTTGCATGGAAGATCGCATGTGGACGACGAGGGAAAAATCGGAGTTGGGAATTTGTTTGGTGTGCGGTGCCAAGCGGTTGCTGAACAACGAGGGTCCCCGGTTGCAATTACTTGACCATCGGTGGTCGCGCCTGCTTATGCGGTTCTATTGTGAGAATCGCCGCTGTCCACTACATCTGACGGTGCGACTTTGAGCTCAGGGAGTATGTCTTGGGTCATGGACTGGTGTTGTGGCGCTCCTTTCCTGTCGGCAATAGTGGTAGAGGACTTTGATAACTAAGTCTGGATGGATCGTAAACAACACAACTGTGGTGGGAACTGCCGATGCAACAGGCAGCGAACTAACGCAAGGTACTTCCACAACCATTTGGAGAGCTTGTCGAGTCAATCAAGTTTGGCCTCAAGATGTTGCACCTTGCGAAGATGCTTGTGAGCATAGTGATTTGCTGATCGAGGCTCTCGTGGACCATTGTGGCGGTGGACATGACTAGAGAGGGTGGTTTCATACTGGCGGCCGAAGGAAGCGCCGGTGGAAATCCGGCGACGGAAACCTCAACTGGAAAAACGGCTGGTCAGACCAATTGTTACGAATCAGCTTGCGCTGCATCAAGAATTACAAACACAATCGTTGAAATTGCATTGCATGAAAATTACAAATACAAACTTGGGAGACAAGCTCCCGCCTACTTGGAGGTTGGGTCCTTCAAAGCACTCCTCGCTCCAAAGTGAGTCCAAAAGACTAAAATTTAAAGATGATCCCATATTCCCATTACACCACCTAGGGCCTCCTTACGAAGGATGAAAACCCACTAAAAGATAAAGAGTACAAAACAAAATTGTTTAACTAATTAATATTAATTACTTGTTACATAAGTATTTATGGTGGCTCCCAAATGCTCTCCCACCGCCATTCAGAAGTGTTTTGGCTCATCGAAGGTTTCGTTGAGCATATAGACCTGACGCTTTATGTTCTCCTAATTTCTGCCGGGCGTGCAGATCAACCGTGTTGTTATTCTATGTTGTATGTTCTCCTAATTTTTGCTCGGGAAACTCTCTTATCACTACACATTTACTTTTAGTAATAGTTAATGCTTCATAGTATATTTATTTAATAGCTTTGACATACTGTCCTAACTCACATTTTTTCCTTTAATGTGCATCAAATGAATTCTCTCGGTACTCAACCGAATTCTTCTCAAGATTAATAAAAATGACATGAAGTTTCTTTTAATTGTACTTGCACAAAAACTGCCTTCATAACAAATCTTTTTGGTTTGAAATTAAATTGATTCTATGAAATAATGAGTTTTTTGTATTTCTACATTTCTCATCTCTCACATAGTTTCATTATATATGTCATAAATTCGGTTTCTCTAATTAGTATTATGTTTGATCCTGGTTCAATTCAGGTATACTTGTGGTTCAATTAATATTGTTATCACACTAATATACAAGTATGGAGGCTTAGGGATGGTAACCTCTCAAAAGAATTTAATTCACTAATTTCACTTGCATATATCCTTCCTTCAAACTTGGTATCATAACATATCCAACTCTGTGTTCCTCCTGCGAGCAATCCGTTGTTGTTAAGGTCTTTCTTGGATGTGCAAACTACCTTTCTTCATCTCATCCCCTAGTCATTTGAGTTCCTTCTTGACCTCTGTCGTTTGCGATTGTTTGGTTCACTTCTTGTAGCTTCTCCAACATGACTCTTGCAAAATGACTCAGTATGCTTCTCCATAAGTCCTTCCTGCTAGCGACGACTCTTGACTTGTCTTGTTGGATCCCCCTCATTTTGATTAGCAACCAGCATATTTTTGATGATTTATTATGCTATTGACTTCTGATACGAATACGACTCTCTGGCCTGCAACTATCTTGCCAAGTGCCGCTATCGTTGTCTCTCATGTGTTATTGTGTTCTATTGTTTATGTAGTCCTAGTGACATTTTATTAGTTTTCATTGTATGCCCATTCTCACCTCTATATACTAGAGTGGGGCGAGTGATGTAGGTTTATCATGGATCATTAGTCTTCTTTAACTCTCTTTAGAGAGAAATTTTTTTAGTGTGATCTTGCCCTCAAAAGTTTGGATATTGAGCTTGCATCAATATATTATATCCCAATTCTTATTAATCTACTATGTTTTCATTCTTCAATGGCCATAAGCTATCAAATTGGTCTGATCTGCTGACAAATCAGTTTCAATTTAGAACTATAATTGGCCATATCATTTGTTCCCAATGCCTAAGACTATTCCACTGCCCCTTCGAGCGTTTTCCACACAACCACTCCACAATTGACGCATATGCCTCCGCCCTTGATGGCATCTTCAATTGTGCGCTCAGTTCCAGCGCACCCTCATTCCTGACAGGCTCCGTCCCACTTGAATGCTATATGCCATATATGCGTAAGGCACATTCGACGATTCAGAATTTTAAAAGCTGAATTGCTATCAATTTTTTTTTTAAACCCGGCGTCAATTTTAAATTGCTGTTTGTAACTGCTGTAACTGCAATACAGCAGATTTAGGCTCCATTTGGTTCGGCGGTGGCGGGTCGATCCGGCGGGTGGAAACGGAGTGTTCGAACCGGAGGGGAGAGGTGGCTGCTCCAAACGGAGCTTTTTGGGGCGTTTCTCAAGGCGGGCGGGTGGAAACGGAGCAAACGCCGCTGGAGGTTCATTTGTTTACCCTCCTTCCGGCGGCGTTTGCCCAAAACGAAGCAGCGAAACGCCCAAACAAATAGAGCCTTAGACTGCTGGACTTTAAATGCTGTCCAGCAAGCTAAAACTGCTGCAATTGCTTCTAGAGAGCAATTGTAAAGGCTAAAACTGCTGTTTGGATGCAGTTCCGACAATTTTCAACTTCCGGATAACACATTTAAACATCGAACGACAAATTTTAAATTCAGGACAACATTTGTACCAATTTTCAACAACCAAACTACTGTTTGGAATTAAATTTTGTATTATTGTAATGCCCTACAAACAAATATACCCAAAAAAATTATTGGAATGTCATATTGAAACAATAAAAGATATGAGAGATGAATGAGGTACCATAAGTAGAAAAGAAGAAGCTTTGAGGAAGAAAAAATTCCAAGGAAGCGACATTCGACAAGAAGAAGCTTCATTGATGAAAAATCTTCAATGGAAGAAGATTCTCCGCCACCCCAACAAGAGGATGCTCCGACAAAGATTATTCTCCAAAGAGAGGACTCTCTGGTGAAGTAAGAACTCTGGCGAAGAAGGATCTCCATTGAAGAAAGATCTTAGCGAAGAAATTGGGAGAGAAGTGCGAGAGGATCGATCAAGTGACTGTGCGAGAGAATCAGTTGAGCGGCTGGGACAGAGGATCATTTGAGCGGCTGTGCAAGAGGATCGGTTGAGCGGCTGTGCGAGAGGATCGGTTGAGCGCCTGCGCGATAGGATCGGTTGAGCACCTGTGCGAGAGGATCGGTTGAGCGGCTGTGCGAGAGGATCGGTTGGGCGGTTGGGCGAGAGGATCAGTTGAGCGGATGGTCGAGCGTCTCCTACTCTATTTTCGTCGGCTGAGTGAGGAAGGTAAAATGAATACAATCCTTACTGGTATATTACACGGGTTAACCTAGGCACGCCCGATGCACACTTTCCGTTTCGGGCGAGGTGCGCCTCATCTGCGCCCTGGTTATCTCACCTGCCCGCCTTTGCTAGGCAGAGGTGAGACACCGTGTGCCTAGTGCTCCCAGCCCTGAGGCGTGTCTTTAATAACGTAGGTGACAAATGACATTAAATTGATCTTATCATGTTATCTTCTTAAATAGAATCATGGATTGATGATGACTCAATAAGTGATCTTTATTTGTACAAATTTTGTTCCAACATTATTCATTTTCTCATGCGATGAATATTAAGTTTTTCCGTTGCAAAATTGATTTTGGAACTTAGGTGGCAGTGAATAACTTTACCATGTTAAAAAACAGTAGAAGATTATTGATTTTGAAAAAAGTTTGTTCATTTTATTGTTTATATTAATTTTTTCCATTGTCAATAGTTCTGGTTCCTTTTATTCATTATTTTTGTGCATTGATATTCTTGATTTGTAGTATGAACTCAGAGGAAGATTCTATCAAAGTGCCTAATGGTGTGGCACAGGCCGATAGAGGTCTATGTTGGGCATTCAATGAGAAGGTGGTTGATACCAATGTAGCATTGTGACATTTCTGTAACAATGCCATATGATCACTCATGCCTAAATAAGGGAGTATGTGTGTCTTAAGATTATCTTTGGGACTTTTAGGTTTTGATCTCTCATTTGAAGAGGGGCTTCAAGGGAGAACCAATGTTGTAGATGTCGGCCGACATAAAGATTTTGGGGGTAAAACGCCACGACATCGATATTTTAAGCGAATATGTTGTTTTAGAAAATATCACCCGATATATCCGTTTAACCCGATATATCAGGAGATATTTCGCGACCGATATATCGTCGAGAGTATTACAAATTTTTTATTTTTATTTTTATTTTTATTTTTTGAAGAGACCAAACACTGGTTAAGGTGTTGTCGCGTGACCTTGAGGTCACGACCTCACGGGTTCTAGTCCTGGAAGCAGCCTTTTGCAGAAATGCAGGGTAAGATTTGCCTACATTTCACCCTTGTAGTGGGATCCTTCTGTGGACCCTCACTGTGCAGGGATGCTTTGTGCACTGGGTTGTCCCTTTTGAGGAGACCAAACAAAAACAATTTGTTTTGTGATTCATTTGGTGCATCTCTCTAAGGTGGCGTTTGGCGCGGCTTATTCCGTGCGGTGCGGTGGAAACGCACTGCTATTTTCAATAAAAGCGGCGTTTGGCGCGGCTTATAATGAAAACTGCGGTTTTAAAATTCCGCTGTTTTCAATACCCCCCAATCCGCAACTTTTCTTGCGTCTAGCCGCTGCCGTATTCCATGCTATTCGCGAAAAACCTAGCGCGATCCTTCTTCCCCATCGAGCACGACCGGCGATCCTTCTTCCCAATCGACGACCACCGGCGATCCTTTCTTCCCCATCGAC
Source organism: Platanthera zijinensis (assembly GCA_039513925.1). Classification (NCBI taxonomy): domain Eukaryota; kingdom Viridiplantae; phylum Streptophyta; class Magnoliopsida; order Asparagales; family Orchidaceae; genus Platanthera; species Platanthera zijinensis. Next base: position 40,105,175 of record CM077092.1, on the reverse strand, counting down.
AACCACCGGCGATCCATCTTCCCCATCGACGGCCACCGACATCTCTCCAGATCCCGACCTGGTTGCGTCCAGCCGAAGCCGTATTCGCTAGGGCGTCCAGATTCCGACCTTGTTCCATCGACGTCTCCTGGCGTTCCTTCTTCCCCGGCTTTTTTCAAGTTTCTGAGGTATTCTCTTTTCTTGTTGGTGGTCCAAACTCACAAGTTCTCTTTTCTTGTTGTTGGTTGTTCCCGTTGATTTTGCTGAAGCATATGTGGTTGAACAAATTGTTCTCTTTTCTTATGTGTTGTGTGTGTGTTTATATGTGTGTGTGATTGTGTGTGTGAGAGTTGTATGTGTGTGTGTGTGTGTTTATATGTGTGTGTGTGTGTGTATATGTGTGTGTAGGTGTGTGATTGTGTGTTTAGGAGTTGTATGCGTGTGTGTTTATATGTGTGTGTGTGTATATGTGTGTGTGTGTGTGTTTATGTGTGTGTGTGTATATGTGTGTGTGTGTGTATATGTGTGTGTAGGTGTGTGATTGTGTGTTTAGGAGTTGTATGTGTGTGTGTGTGTATATGTGTGTGTGTTTAGGAGTTGTATGTGTATATGTGTGTGTGTTTAGGAGTTGTATGTGTATATGTGTGTGTGTTTAGGAGTTGTATGTGTATATGTGTGTGTGTTTAGGAGTTGTATGTGTGTGTGTTTATATGTGTTTGTATGTGTGTGTGTATATGTGTGTTGTTGGTGTGTGTTATTGTGTTTGTATATATGTGTTTGTGTGTTTATATGTGTGTTTATATGTGTGTGTGTGTTTATATGTGTGTGTGATTGTGTGTGTGAGAGTTGTATGTGTGTGTGTGTGTGTTTATATGTGTGTGTGTGTGTATATGTGTGTGTGTGTGTATATGTGTGCGTGTAGGTGTGTGATTGTGTGTTTAGGAGTTGTATGTGTGTGTGTTTATATGTGTGTGTGTGTATGTGTGTGTGTTTAGGAGTTGTATGTGTATATGTGTGTGTGTGTATATGTGTGTGTGTTTATGTGTGTGTGTGTTTATGTGTGTGTGTGTTTATGTGTGTGTGTTTAGGAGTTGTATGTGTATATGTGTGTGTTTATATGCGTGTGTGTGTATATGTGTGTGTGTGTGTTTATGTGTGTGTGTGTGTATGTGTGTGTGTGTGTATATGTGTGTGTGTAGGTGTGTGATTGTGTGTTTAGGAGTTGTATGTGTGTGTGTATATGTGTGTGTGTGTATATGTGTGTGTGTTTAGGAGTTGTATGTGTATATGCGTGTGTGTTTAGGAGTTGTATGTGTATATGTGTGTGTGTTTAGGAGTTGTATGTGTGTGTGTTTATATGTGTTTGTATGTGTGTGTGTATATGTGTGTTGTTGGTGTGTGTTATTGTGTTTGTGTATATGTGTTTGTGTGTTTATATGTGTGAGTATATGTGTGTCTGTGTGTTTATATGTGTGTGAGAGTTGTATGTGTGTGTGTGTGTGTTTATATGTGTGTGTGTGTGTATGTGTGTGTGTGTGTATATGTGTGTGTGTGTGTGTATGTGTGTGTGAGTAGGTGTGTGATTGTGTGTGCTTGTGTGTGTGTGTGTGATTGTTTGTGTGTGAGCTGAATGTGTGTGTGCTTGTGTGTGTGTGTATATATGTATTTGTGTGTTATGTGTGTGTGTGTGATTTAGATTTAGAGTCCGACCATATATTGTTTAGATTTACATTATAATATTTTTGAATGCTGTTTGTATATTTGTGTATGTTTGTCTTATAAAGATGGGCAAAACAAAAGATGGTGGTGTTGCCGCAGTGTGGGATAATGCCGATGTTCTGCTCTTTTGCGATATTTGCATAAAGGAGATAGAACTCGAGAATCGACCAATGACGCATTTTAATAAGGAGGGCTGGAGTAATGTTATGAAGAAATTTGAAGAGTCAACAGGGCAGAAATACGATAAGGTCCAATTCAAAAATAAATGGGATCATCTGAAGAAGGAATGGAAACTTTGGATGGAGTTGAAACGCGGTGAGACCGGGTTAGGTTGGAATACGTCAAGGAAAACTATCGACGCCTCCGACGAGTGGTGGGATGAGCGATTGAAGGTATTTTATTTTTAAAGTCATTAATTTTGTGAATTAAATTTTTCTTAATTCAGGATTACTAAGATGTATAATTTTTCAGGTTGTCCCGGCCGCCAAGAAATTTCGGTATTCAGGGATCCATCCAGAGTTAGAGGAGAAACTCACCCTGATGTTCAGTGCTTTTGTCGCGACAGGACATCATTCATGTACCCCCAACACCATCGATGATCCACCAGAGTCTTTTGATGAAAGAGTGATGTCAGATGGTGAACATGTAGACGTTGAGGTCAACAAGGGTCCTGCGTCTCAGCGAGCATCCAAGAGCCACCACCAAAAAAAGGAGGAAATGGAAAAACAAACCTGTTAGCTCTGTATTACAAGATTTGGCGGAGTCTTCTAAGACAATCAGCAGATGCATCCAAGAGCCACCACCAAAAGCTTCTTCTGAGTTTAGCATTCAGCGAGCATTAGACAAATTAGCCATGTACCCGGAAGTGGTAGCTGATGAAGAGTTCAATGACTTCGCCATCACATATTTTATGGATAAAAGTCATAGAGAGACTTTTCTGTGCCTTCCAGAATCCCAGAACGTCAAGTGGCTGCGTAACCGTTTCCTTCGTGGGGGTTAAAAAGGGAGCCTATGATACTATCTTAGGCTCCGTTTGGGAGGACTTATTCTCACCGATCAAACGGCTGAGACCGCATGAACTGGACCTTAATTAAGTCCCGATTCATGTGATCTCAACCGCTTGACCGGCGAAAATAAGTCCCCCCAAACGGAGCCTTAGTTGTTCTGTTTTTGGATTTTGTTATATGTTAGCTTATATTATCTGTTGCACGTACTCATGGTTGTGTTTATCTCTATTATCTGTTATGCTTGGATTCATGTTATCTTATCTGTTATGTATTGTTTATCTCTTTCGTGGATGTGGATATCATTATGCTAGTATTCATGGCTGTGTTTATCTCTTTTTGGCATTATCTGTAATTATTCCTGGTGTTTATTAATAGGAAATGTCTACCGATGATTCTGAATATTCGACGGAAGAGCAGGAGACTACAAGAAGAAATTATGCTATTGCAAGTCATCAGTATGTGGTATCGGCGGTATGTTTGGTTTCAGAATATACTGGTCTGTTAACCGGTCCAGTTTCTCGAATGACTTCAAAACAAACAGGAGACAAATGGGTTGCCGAGCTACTACGTGCGCCTCGAGTTCGATTTCATGACTCTTTTATGATGAGTCAAGAAATTTTTATGGATTTATTACTGTCTCTGGAGGAGAAATGTGGCTTCCAAGGATCTCGAAGAACTGCATCAAGGGAAATCTTAGCATTGACGGTGTACATATTGTCTCATAATGAATCAATGAGAAAAACGTGCGAGCGATTTCAACATTCAACAGAGACAATTAGCAGATTTTTTTCTCGTGATCTTCGCGCATTAATGCAGTTATCTAAGGAAGTGATACAACCATCAGATAGAAATTTCAGTGTAACACCACCAGAGAATCTATATGACAGACGTTACATGTCGTTTTTTAAAAATTGCATTAGAGCGATAGATGGGACACATGTTCACGCATGCGTGCCAGTTGGAAGTCAAGTACCGTACATTGGGAGGCGCGGTAGTCCAACTCAAAATGTCATGACAGCTTGTGATTTTAATATGTGCTTTACTTTTGTTATGGCTGGTTGGGAAGGATCAACACACGATAGCCGTATATTCAATTTTGCTCTGAGTGATCCACGTTATAATTTCCCTCATCCACCTCTTGGTAACTATTAACTTTGCATTTATCTATTTATTCCTAATAATATTTGGGCAACTAAATAATAATTATTAACGTGCAGGAAAATATTACTTGGTTGACTCTGGTTATCCAATGCAAAAAGGTTACTTAAAACCATATCAGGACACGCGATATCATCTACCAGACTTTGCTCGTGGTGGTGGTCGAGCAGAAGGACGTCGGGAGATGTTCAATCATGCACACTCATCGCTTAGAAGTGTGATAGAGCGCTCGTTCGGTGTTTGGAAGAAGAAGTGGGCCATACTACGGGACATGCCAAGCTATAGTTTCGACAAACAAGCACGTATCGTGATCGCCACGATGACACTGCATAATTTCATACGTCGCCACCCTTCGCGTGTAGATATAGATTTCATTGAGTCTGAACAAAGGGATCCATGTCTTGGGATGACCTCGCAAAGGCGGGAAGAAGATTGCTCTGACACTGCGGCTGGTGTAGAAGAGATGATCGCACTGCGTGATATTATTGCAGATCAGGTGTTCGAATCTAGAGCATAATTTCCGCGTTGGGTGTTACGTTACGTAGAATTTGATAAATGTTTGAATGAAATTTTATTTGGCAACAATGTATGAATGAAGTTTTATTTTGTGTTATATTTGGGGAAAATTTTTTTATTCAAAACTCCGTTTTGTATCCAAACAACTTTTTGAAAACTCCGTTTTGTAAACTCTGTTTCACCCAAACAGTTTTTTAACAAAACTCTGTTTTCCAGAATCAGCACTTATTCTATCAGCAACAGTTCATCAGCAGCTTTCCATCAGCAACAGTCCAACCAAACAGACCCTAAGTCTAGTATCAACTACTTTCTCATCTAGCTCTCATTTGGTGATCTTTATCCCGTTTATTGCAGTCGACGACTCTTTCTTGTGTAATTTATAAACATGCACTATTTGTACATATGTTTATTGTGTAATTTATAAATATACAATCATACATTTTGCATACAATTATACATATTTATAAAAACTGTATAATATATATGAATAAATTTATTTAAATAGTAAAATCTGATATTTTAAAATATCCCCGATATATCCCCCGTAATTCAACATCAGATATTTCAAACTCAAACCGACATGAACCTGACATTCGACATCTACAACCTTGGGGAGAACCGATCATCCGAAACTAGGAACGAGCGCACCTCACGAGTTGGTATCTTATTTTCCCCTATTTAGTTCAATTTATCGTGCTGTTTTATAGCAATTGGTTCGTCTCCCACCCCCAAATTTACACCGATATCCGAGTCATGGAATGATACACGTCCGGCTTATGGTAATCATCAACTTGCGGCCTTCGTCATTCTCACAGATTGACTCAACCTTCATTCTAACGTGCCACTCCTGATTTTGCTCCAATTGTCGATCTTAAGCCTCATTGGTTCTCATCGACTTGACAACTTCACCATTTTATCCATCCAGTACAAATTAACATCCTCCGCACTTTCAGTGTTTGATTTTCTATTGTGACGTCTACCTCCTGTAACCTCATGTTTGATGATTCTCGACGGGTCCCATCGTCTGCAACTTCTCCAGGTCGTCAATCTACGCCCATGCCTTCTTGGATGATTCCCTCCATCAACATCTCCAACACAATCTCGGCCAACTGGCCGCGCAACTATCTCACATTCAACCTGCTTTGTACCCTACAAGCTTGATTGATATGGTGCCCCTCTTCCCATGTCTATCGTTGTCACTCCATTATATCCTTTCACTCCTCTGACATTCCCTTGACTCGTTCCATGATCATCCACATCGATGAGGACCCCCTCACCCTCCACCGATACTCCCCGCTTGGATCTGCTGGAAACTCGATTGAAAGATATCATGCTTCTCCGTAAGCTCGCTACCGTCGCCGCCCATCGTTAGCCAGCTTCCCCTGCTCCTATATCTTTGCGTTGCTATGGGCCCATTATTGTCTACATGGGGTTCCTACACTCGTGGACATTTATCCAACCCACCTCCGTCGTATTGAGTTATTAGTGTTCGACTATACTGATACCCTCAGTTGGATTGCCCGCACAGAACACTTATTTGATCTTTAGTCAACTCCACCAACTAGAAGGTCCCAATGGAGACCATATATATAGAAGGCCTTGCACTCCATTGAGTGCGTTGGTTGCTTCAGAACATTTTTGATCTCTCATTCTCTCCTGACCCACACTTAAACTCTTTTTTCACTACGACAATTGTGAATAGGGCAATGCGTACCAGCGCATCAACTTTGTTTGTTAGTTCAACTTTTCCTTAACTCTTATCATAGATTTCATCGAGGTCACCACACACATGACATGCTTGCCCCAAATTAGTGTGTGTTTGTGTCCATAACCCACCCGCCCGCCCTCTCTCGAGCTATGAAGCAGGATTTTTGCCTCGACGAGGAACTCTACTCTGCCCCACCCACCTTCCAACCACTGCCACCTCCCAGACCTTATCTAGAAGTCCACCACACATATCCTCCATCTTTTACTGGACCTCCAATGATCAGACCAAATCCACCTCCACCAGTCCCTTCACCGACAGTACCACCACCACAACACTTATCTCACCAAGTGCACTAGGAACTTAATAACATGAACTTTGTTTTTGCTGCAAGACTTGGCACCCTTTAACACACAAATGTCTTCAAGGAATCACGCTTGCTGATCAATGTCTTAGATGGTGACCTTGATTCACTGATTTGCGTCCTCTTATGGTCGTTGATGATCCCTTCATGCCTCAGTCTTGAGAACACGACGGATCTTCGAGATGTGCATGTTACGAATTCAACGCCTCGGGCCCCAACCACCTCATCATGAGCTGCCATTGTAGCATCAAACATGTCCTATTTACCTTAGTAACCATAGTGACATTTCCATAATAATGTTTTATGACCAACCTCGTCTATGTAAGAAAGTGAATGCGCGTCTTAGGATAATCTTCGGTATTTTTAGGTTTTGATCTCTCATTTGGAAAGGGGATTTAAGATGGAACCAATCTTCGGTAGCTTGATGGAAGCATATCTCACGAGTTGGTATCTTGTTTACCCCTATCTACTGCACTCAATCTTGCCCTTTCATACCAGTGATACTTAATGATGCTAATCAGCTCCGTCACAACTACTGCAAGCACATAGTTAGGGGAGGAATTATCCATTTCAAGCATCATTTGGTGGGGATAGAAGGGCAATGCTATGTCATGCTCTTAAGTACTAATTGACGTGTAAGGGGTTCAGTTAAGGCGACCCTTAATTTTGCAAAAGCAAGGAGACTTGGGCTTCATTTGGCGCAGCGTTTTCACGCCGGTGGCGGGAGCAGACGCAAACGCATGACGACAAAACAAATGGCCGTCGACGGCGTTTGCCGTGTCTGCTCCCTCCCGCCCAGAGAAATGGAGTTAAACGCTCCATTTCGAATCATTGCCCCCCTCCGGCTCCGAACGACGGCCACGTTTCATCCCGCCCCGTATGCGCCCGCTTAAACAAATAAAGTCTTAGAGTATAGATTGTTAGCCTCTTTGAGTGAAGTGGTTGTTGGAGGAGTTGATGACAAAAATGACATTTTTCAAAAAATTGTTCTCGGGCCTAGGGGCTAAACGACCAATATGATTGTTCTCGGGCATAGGGGCTAAATGACCAATATGATTGTTCTCGAGCATAGCAATATTGATTTTCCACATATGATGTTAATGATGATCAATTAGGATGGATTATTTGACACGAACAAATTTTGTTCAATATACTCCTTATTGTAAATCAAGTGGGTTGGTTGAAGTGGAAAGGCGCGTCAGGGATCCTATGTGATCGTAAAGTACCACTAAAACTTAACGACAAGTTTTACCGTACTGCAATTAGACCCGAGATGCTCTATGGTTCTGAGTGTTGGGCAGTGAATTGTGTACATGAGCAAAAAATGGGAGTTGCGGAGATGAGAATGCTTAGGTGAATGTGTCGACACACTAGATTGGATAAAATTAGGAATAAATGTATCAGGGATAAAAGACAGAAGTAGCACCAATTGTAGAGAAGATGCGAGAAGCTCGTCTAAGATGGTTTGGACAACATACCCTTGTCGGCGAGGACAGCTTCCGCCTCATCTCCCTCCGTTCCCGAACGCTATCTCACCCGCCGTCAACAGATCTGCCAGCCCGTTCGGACTACTCGACCGCTCCACGATTTGTCAAATTGGATTTTCCGATCTTCGAAGGCCGCGAGGTTCCGCTTACATGGCTGACTGACCCGCAACGAGCTTTGCTGCACAACGCACATCGTAGGAAGATTGGTTGGGTGTCGCCTCTTTCCATTTGATGGGATCAGCTTAACTATGGTTTTCCCAACTTCAACGGGAAAAATCCCTTCTCACGTGGGCTGATTTCAAGACTCAGTGAAGTCTACGCTTTGGGTCTCCACTCCGCACCAACCCCATCAGCGAATTGATCTCTTTGAAGCAATCCGAGTCTATCGACGATTACTTAGAGCAGTTTCAGGTGCTCCTTGCCCGTGCGCCGCCAGTTACTGCGGCCCACCAGGTGGATTTCTTTATTGCGGGATTGCATGAGTGACTTCGCATGGACGTGGAGTTCCAGAATCCGCAGGACCTCACGACCGCCATGAGTCTAGCGCGCATCTGCAAACGACGCATCTTACTGGACCACCCACACATGAGTCGCCGTAGCGGCGACGGCTCTTTCAGGCAGCACAGCCACCCTCCACAGCCGCCGAGAGGTGGCATGACCAGATCAAAAGAGGGGGAGCAGCCGACACATATTCGGCGCTTATCCACCCAGGAGTTGGCCGAACGCCGCGCCAAGGGCCTTTGTTTCAACTACGATGAGGCATACACTCGGGGACATAGATGCAAGCGTCTCTTTTGGCTTGAGGTTGACGAACCCTCAGATGGGGACGTTGGGGATGAGCCAGGGGACCCCACACTCTCCATCCATGCCATGTCCGGGCCACATTTAGGAGGCACAGTGCAGATGCCTATTTCCGCGGCGAGCCATCAACTACTTACCCTCATGGATACGGGCAGTACACATAGTTTCATCAACGATCTCACCGTTCAGCGCCTCCAGCTACCCATTACCATCTGCAACCGTTTACGAGTCGCTGTGTCGAATGGCTCCGCGATGATCTACATCGGAGTTTGCCGAGACATACCGATTGTTGTAGCAGATTACCACTTGCATGTGGATTTCTTTGTCATCGCTTTGTGAGGATTCAAGGCCGTCCTAGGAACGCACTGGTTACGCACCCTCGGGCCGATTTTATGGGATTTGGAGGCCCTCATGATGTCTTGGGGACATGGGCCTTCCTCGTCAGTATGGCACGAACACCCGATGTCGAAGGCGGGTCACACCTTCTCTCTCCAGTCTGCTTCGACCGAACAGCCTGGCCTCTCCGACCTGCTGCATGAGTACGACGACACTCTGACCGCACTTCCCCCTCGCCCCGCCAAGACCACCGTATCTGCCTCCTGCCGAATACAGTCCCGGTGGTCGTTCGACCGTACCGCTATCCTTTCCTTCAGAAGGATGCGTTTGAGAGACAGTGCTCCGAGATGCTCCAGCAAGGCATCATTCGCCACAGCATTTCGCCCTTTTCCTCACCCGTCCTCTTAGTCAACAAGAAGGACGGCTCTTGGCACTTCTGTGTGGATTTCTGCACCTTGAATGCTCAGACCGTCAAGGACAAGTTTCCCATTCCAGTTGTTGAGGAGCTGTTAGATGAGTTACATGGAGCACATTACTTCTCCAAGCTGGATCTTCGCTCGGGATACCATCAGGTCCGTATGTACCCAGGGGACGTGGAGAAGACCGCCTTCAGGACACATCATGACCATTTCGAGTTTCTGGTGATGCCCTTCGGGCTCACCAACGCCCCATCCACATTCTAGGCTCTCATGAACGAGGTATTCCACACTCTCCTTCGTCATTGTGTCCTTGTTTTCTTCGATGATATTTTGGTATACAACAAAATTTTAGATGCGCGCCTCGACCACCTCAGGCAGGTTCTTTAGCTCGTTCGGTCTCATCGGCTCTATTTGAAGGAGTCCAAGTGCTCATTCGACACTGACAGAGTAGCATACTTGGGGCATATCGTCGACCATACTGGGGTGTCAGCAGATCCCGTCAAGATTCAAGGGGTGATCGACTGGCCCGTTCCCCAATCACAACGGGAGTTGCGCGGATTCCTCTGCCTGACCGGCTACTAACGTCGTTTCATCCAAGGCTACACGGTCATTGCTGCTCCCTTGTTATCGCTCTTGCGTCGCCCGTGCTTTACATGAGATGGCGCAGCCATGGAGGCTTTTCGGGCCTTACAGCAGGCTCTAGTCTCCGCCCCAGTTCTTCAGTTGTCGGATTTCGAGAAGTAATTCCAAGTGGAATGTGATGCTTTGGAGCATGGCTGTGGCGCAGTGCTTCAGCAGGACGGCCACCCGATTGCTTATTTTAGCCGCAAAACGGCGATCCACCATCAGAAACTTCCCGCCTACGAGCAGGAGCTTATCGGCCTGACAAATGCCGTCCATCACTGGCAGCCCTATTTGTGTGGACATTCCTTTTTGATCCGTATCGACCACTTCAACCTCAAGTACTTGTTGGAACAGAGGTTAACGATGGTGCCTCAACAACGCTGGGTGAGCCGCCTCTCGGGGTATGATTTCCGGGTGGAATACAAGACAGACCACTTGAACCGTGCGACAGACTCTCTTTCTCGCCGCGATTCCCCGGATGCACTTTTCTATGCTATTTCCGAGCCCTTCTTCTTGGTTCTTCCCCGCCCCAGTCAGGATATCGACGACTCCACCGTACTTCGCGAGCTGCAGCTCCGTATTCAGGAGGGTCACTTACCGCCGGCTTGGAATGTCCGTGACGGCCTCATCCTCTACAAAGATCGTTTGTATTTGCCAGTCACTTCACCTTTGATTCGGGACTTTCTTGCTGCCGTCCACGACCGCACCCACGAAGGGGTTCACAAGACCCTTCACCGACTTCGAGCTGAGTTTTTCTGGCCAGGGTTCAAGCGCAATGTTTAGTCCTACATTGCGGCTTGCATCAGTTGCTAACCCAGCAAGACAGAGGCTCTCTTCCCGTCCGGTTTACTACAACCTCTACCAATGCCGACACAGATATGAGCCGACCTCTCCATGGATTTCATCGAGGGCTTGCTTCCATCTCGCGGGTTCAATATCATTTTTGTGGTGGTCGACCGTTTCTCCAAGGGGAGCCACTTCATTGCCATGAGCCGCCCCATCACAGGACCCGTCGTAGCCCGCATTATCTTCGATCAAGTGTTTAGTCACCACGGGATGCCGGAGAGCATCGTGTCTAACAGAGACAAAGTCTTCACTTCTGAGTTTTGGTAGGAGTTGTTCGCCCTTTGCGACACGAAATTGGCCCTCTCCTCTGCTTACCACCCATAGTCTGATGGCCAGACCAAGGTGGTCAACAGGACCCTCGAGATGTACTTGCGCTGCTTTACGGGGGACCGACCCATGGACTGGGCCCGCTGGCTACCTTGGGTAGAGTATTGTTACAATACTTCCTACCACACCGCTGTTCAGACCACTCCTTTTCGCCTCATTTATGGTCGGAAACCTCCCCGCCTTCTCACTTATGTTGCTGCATCGGCTCGCTCTACCACCGTCGACACTGAGCTCCGCACGCATGACGAGGTTCTTCTACTCGCACGGGATCGACTCCTTCAGGCCCAAGCACGGATGGAGGCCACCTACAGCAGCAGCCATCAAGAGTTATTCTTTGCTCCCGGAGATTGGGTTTGGCTCAAGAGCCGGCCCTACCGTCAAGCAATCGTCTCTAAGGGGACCTATCAGAAGTTGGGGCCCATATTCTTTGGACCCTTTGAGATCCTCCACCGCATCGGGGAAGTGGCTTACTGTCTCCGCCTAGACGATGACGCGCGGATTCACGACGTCTTTCATGCGTCGCAGCTGAAGCTGTTTGTCGGCGAACCTCCCACTGCACCATTGGTTCCACTATCGCCACCTCCATAGGACAAGCTTGACGACAAGCTTGATGTCGAGCCGGGCGGAGATGTTATGGATCCGCATTGGGGGATCATTTACAAGCGTCGCGAACCAAGAGCCGCACGCGCTTGATTTATTATTACTATCCCTATTTTCGACATGCTATTTTATTATGTTTTAAATATGTTTAACCTCATGATTGTTAAGCCTTATTGAGGGGGATTTTGGTTTTTTTATTTCCTTGGAAAAGACTTTATGTAGGGACACGGTATTGGAATGAAGGAAGGAAAAATCATTTTAATTCTCTCTCTCTCTCTCTAAGTTTCTCCCGCTGCAACCCTAGCCGCCCGTCCATTCACGCCTCACACCGCGTGGAGCCCGCCCTCGCGAACCGCCGCCCCGCACGGCTCCTCCGACCGCCGCCCCTTCCTCCTCATCACCATTGCTCCGAAAGGCTTGAAGGGATCCTCTCCCCTCCCACAGGATTTTCCCCTCCAATGGCCGTTCACACGCTCGCAATCTCAGGAGCGTAACATAACCATCCTCAACCATCTACACAACCAACTTCCGTGAAGCAGTTATCTCAGAAAATTGTGGTAGGGAAAAAAGCTAAATATCTATGTTTCTTTAATGACGAGCACCACAAACCGCAAAACAGAATTGAAACAACAAGTTTTTTTCCAATTATAATTCAATTGGTTATTTTTGGTTTTTAATTTCAGTTATGTTTTTGCGTTATGTCTCCAGTTAGTTTTTTCTTGTGTTAAATTATTTTTTCGCTTGTGTTAAATTAGTTTTTGCTTGTCAAATTAGTTTTTGCTTGTCAAATTAGTTTTTTAAAGTGCTATATTAACCCAGTGGACTGATTATGTGATTAAATAATGAAATAACTTGTTTCTTTTATTAGTTTTTGCTCTTCTCTCGTATTTTAGCTGATGGTGATGTAGGACGGTTTAGGGTTTAGGACGGCGCGTAGGGTTTACGCGTCTGTTTGCTTTTCTAGGAAACCCTAAATGCATGCGATGAATAATTGAAATTTTAGCGGGCATTGCACGAACTTTAAGAAATGAAATAACTTAGATTTTTGGTAAAAACACAAAATCGCTATTTTGTTCAAAAAATGAATTTTCTTAAAAAATGATTCAATTCTAAATCCAGGAAAGAAAATTCGCAACTTTCGTTCGTTTCCCTTGTCGTAGCAAAACAGAAATCGTGAATTCCAAATACGTTTCCGTTTGGAGTTTTTGACTTAGTGTTCGCTGATAAAATCCGAGCGAAAACCCAACAATGAATCTAAAATCCTAAGAGTAATGTAGACACACGTAAAGGAGGGGGAAGAATAAAGTTACTCACGGAAAGAAGCGTCTTTCCGCATTCGAAGTTGATGACAATGCCGCGAGAAATTACTCGTCACCTTTGATCTTCCGCTCCAAGGTTGACCGCTATCACACGCGGGCACCGCTGAGAAATTTCACTCACACACTCACAAGGTGGTTCCACAAAATCTCTAAACAGGAAACAACTCATTTTAACTACTCAAGGGATTCAATATACTTGCACAGTAATATCAAAATCCTTCCTCACTACAATATTTCTCCAACAGTAGTCAATACTTTATAGTTTTGACAAAATTCCACTCTAATAACAGGAATCAAACCAACTTAAAGCACAGTAACAACACTTTTTCACTTATCAACACTCGCCTCCTATTTCATCAAATCAAAGCAACAGCTAATATGACAACCATAAACGGGAATGTGCCAACTTCTTCCTCTACGGATATAAAAACACAAGCAGCAAAATTAATTTCAAACCTTCAACTACAAATCAACTACAGGACTCAAAGGAACACACTCAAACAGAAATCATTTTTAACATTCATCAATCACCCCCTATACTTCCCCTACACTTTTAATCACCGAGCCCCTTTTATACGGTGTTTTAAACAAAAAAATATTACAAAATAATCCAATCTTCTGAAACTGACAGGCGGAGATGGGGAAGGACCTGGCCGGTGGTGTCGGTTGCTGAAATAGACGGGGAACCTCTGGATCGGTCGCCAAAACTGCCGGGGAGGAGCCGTGGCCAGTGGGTGGCGTCGTGGGATCTGAGATTTGTGAGATCCGCACGGCGTGAAGCCGAAAATGGCGGAGAAGATGCACATGTTGGTCGGCTGGGGAAGGAGTTGACCCGATCTGCTTTGGTCCTTTGCCTTTTTTTTTTAGTTTTAAAGCAAAGGCTGGACCAGAATGGGTTTTAACGGATAACTTTCATATATATATATATATTCCAGACATTTTAACATAATACTTATATACCTATATTATATATATATATATATATATATATATATATATATATATATATATATATATATATATATATATATATATATATATATATATTCCACACAAATTACAAACAAACAAACAAATGACACAAATCAATCATGCAAAGCTCAAAACTGATAGAGGTCCGGTCGGGTGCGGCGTCGAGTACTTTTGCAACGTCCTGATCGAGGCTGGTCTCCACCAGATGGCCCCAAAGAGCTCTTTCTAGCCTCTCTCTTGCCGCTACCCCAGTCTACTGCCCCTAAATATTCCTCCTCTCTGTACCAACACACTTGTCGAGCCTTTCATCATAGTCCCTTCTCCACCAAACCCCAATTTTGTTCATCAAAAGCACCATCTAGGAAGCCTAGGTCAAGGATCAACTTTTCACCTTTCTTCATTTTCGAGGTTATAGTAATAACAAGAATCCAAATTCCTACTCTTCTCCCTCAATAAACCATTGAGCTGAAACTAGATCCTTATTTAAGGTTCATTACAAAAATGAACAAAAATAAGCACCCATCCAACCAACATATATCCATGATTGCATTTAATGAGATGATAAACTAAGTGAAAGGGTGAGCAGTTATGACTTAAGCCTCTGAGAATTCTCTAGATGGAGGTGAATAGAGATTTAACAATATTTTCTAAAACTATTGTCTGGACTTAAACAATTTTATGTTAGCATTCACTGAATCACAATAAAAAATAATCACAGAAAAGTAAAATCACACAAGCAAAATAGTAAAAAAAATCACAACACAGAAGATATCAAAACTATAGTGGTTCCCCAAAATCTGGATACATTCGCTCTTCTACCACTTTGGTAGGAATACACTATCACAATGTCTGAGTCTTTTGATAAGAAGACTCTCAGAATCAAGGACCGAGGCTTTTGATAAGGAGACTCTTAGAACCAATACACTAGATTGTTTGATAAGTAGATCTTGAACCAGACACTGAATCTTTTGTTAAGGAGACTCTCAGAATCAAGACTAGATCCTTTGTAGAGGGATTCTCAAAACTCTTTACTCAGTTATATCTGAGGACTGTTCGGGAACTAAGTATTATGGATCTCCTTGATTGATGAATTTCTACTGCAAAAAAGATGCAAGGATTATATGCTCTAGATTCACTGTCATTCAGATTGTTCTTTGAATGTGTTTGTTGCAGCAACAACAGTGAAGAAGAAGAGAGAGTTTTTGTAGTCTATAATCTGAATGATTTTTGTGTTCTATATTCTTTCTTTGTGTTTCTCTTGTAACATCCGTAAATCTGACCCGAATATTTATTGTAAATTGTAGGGTCGTGTCGCGACGATTATTGACCGAGACAGCGTATCGTCAAGGTACAACGTTACTTTGCTCAGGGTCGCGTCCATTAATTGGTATCATATATTAGCTATTATATTAATGTGACGCACATTAAGTTTATGTAGCATTGCTTAGCGAAATCGTCTTAGAATGTAAGGAGTTTGTGTGGCGTGGTTTGCGAATAGCAATTTATTGAATGCCTTGGGTGTGCCAATAGAAGTTTCCCCCTCCTCTCTTCATACGGTTAACATCCATACCCGCACCCGTTAATAATAAAGCCCGCACACCTCTTGTCCCTATCGGAAGAAAATTAAAACCGCAAGCCCTCCTGTTCCGTCTCCCGCACGGAGCGAGCCCGACGAGTCCCGCCTCCGACGCCTTCCGCAGGGCTCACCGCCGGCCGATCCTCCTCCGGAAGCCAAATCCGACCACTCCTCCCTCCTCTGAAGGTGCCGGTGAGTGTTCCTCTTCATTCCTAGGCCGTGGGAGGGGTTGGATCAAACCCTAACCGGAAGAGTTAAGTTCCGTTTTGGTTCCGTGAGTCGTATCCTCCTTAATCTTGTTTTCCCCTTGAAGATCCCTCGTTTTAGAGGATTAGACTAAACAATATTTTGTTCCTTTTGTCCTATTTTAGGTTTTGGAGTTTTAATTCCACCGCGGAGTTAGTGTAGGGCACTTCGTGAGCCTTGAACACTCTCAAGCAAAGGTAAAATAATAGGTTATCTTTATTATTTGTATTCCTAGCCGTTTGGAATTTTTCCACCGGAAAACCCTAGAGGGAAGAATTATGAGTTTAGGCTTGCCCTTTCTTGCAGGACCTTGGTGGGGTCGGGGCAGCACTTTGAAGGTCCCCAGCAGTAGGTTTACCTTCGGAATAGAAGATGTCGCCGCGCCGAGTCTACGAGCGCCGCACCACCGCTGTAAGGAAATTTAATACCTGTTAGTTAGACATAACAAATGTTATATTTTGTACACGCATATGTAGGTTTCGTACAAGCAACATAACCATGCATAGAAAAGTGTGACGGTAGGAAAATGGTCGCGGAAAACGTGTAGGATGACGCCCTTTCCCATGACCCAGTTAGTCAAGTTATGAATAATTATCGTAAGTACGAAACTTTACCCGCGTACGTAAGCTTGGAATTTGTCCAACCAAGGGCGTGAATGTCCCTTCAAGTCGACCACAAGAAAGTCGAGGGTCGCTTAGTAGTACACCAGAAAAGATATCCTTTGCAGAGTAGCGTCAGACCACAAAGGTCAGCCAGCACACAGAGTTTCTTCCGTGCTAGGTAGAGGCGCACTACCTTTCTCATAAGGCACATGGAACCTTATGAGTAGTACAGACTTGGGAAGTGTCTTTCCTTGAGCCAGCTAGTGGATTCGAGACCGTGTCCGCGTGACACTAGAACAATTGGGTTCGTAAGATGGTCTCGGGTCGTCAGTTTCAGTTGCGCGTTAGGAGCTACTCTGCCTAGAGCCTTCCTAGTAGATGAGCAGGTTAGAAGCCGCCTAGAACTCAAGTATAGACTTGGCATGAGACAATACGCTAGTTAGTGAACGCCAGGACTTGAGTTAGTAAAATGAAAGTCACGTGGTCAGTACGAGTAGATGTGTGACCAGAGAATAGTGCGAAGGCATGCATAGCACATAGCATAAAAGTTTTAAATGCATAAAATTATTTTCAAAGACATACATGCATTCATTTGTAAAACTGGCTTTTAGTGTCACTAGGAGGGGTTATTTTTCCTTACTCTGACCCTTCGTGGGCACTGTTTTTCAGGTGACCCAGGTGGGAAGCTACGTCTAGGATGAGCATTATAGTGGCGTCAGCTTGTACCATTTATCTTATTCAGTTTACTCTATTTCAGCATGTACCTGTAGATGAGAACATTGTATCAGATTAATGTTTTATCTAATTTATTTCAGACTATTTATGGTTAACCAGATTTTCAGTTAATTCAGTTTTACTTCCTGTTTAGTGGCTCTGTGAATCCAGTTATCAGGTATGTGGTTACCCTTAGTTTACTTTATTCAAACTTCCGCTGTAAGTCTTAAATTGCTTAGTATAGATTTTATTACCTGCTGCCACTAGTTTTAATACTGTTTCCTAGTTTTCTTTACATCGCTGACCCGGCCGGACGGCTGATTTCTGAAATACTGGGAAGGGGTGTTACATCTCTTCTGTTTGAATCTTGGTATATCAATCTCTAGGGAATTTCAAAATATTCCCCTTAGGAGATTGTATTCAGAAGGAATAAAATTTGATTTTTCCATCTTTGACTTCATAAATCGCATGGACTGCGTCAAAATTATTCCTTATATTATCTTAAAAATTTTGCTAGAAATCTTTCCTTTAATCTTCTCTCTAAGATTCAAATAACTTTCATAGTTATTCTCTTCTCATAAATCTGATTGAAAGTCATCTAAAATTTCCATTCTGGATATAGGTATCAACGCTACTTCGACTTTTGGTGGAAAGTGCGTCAAAATCTTCATGAAAAGAATCTGTCGATTTAACTTGTTACTCGACATTACGCCAATATCCTATCGACGTATACGTCGACTTTTGTCTTGAGGTACCGTCGACTTCATGTCAGACTATGCGTCGACATCTAGTCAGAGTCACGTCGACTTCCAGCCGTTGTCACATCAACTTCTAGTCGACACATAATTGCCTTTGATGATTTCTTCTTGTTTTCAGTTAGCTTTTCTCATGACTTTGACTTGATTGACTTCCTAGGACTTATATGACCCAATTACTCTCACTATACAATATGAGTAATTATCTTAGAATTTAAAAATCACTTATGAATAATTTGTTAGGATAAGACTCTGTTTGAGACAGCTTATGTTGATAAATAATCTCTATTCAAAACAAAAAAGCAGTTTTACAACTATTAGAAAATCACTTTTTTCAAAACTGATTCAAAAGTGATGAAGTTGGTTTTTCATAAGCTATTAGGGTGCAGCTTATGACTTCTCATAAGCGCTTATCACTTAAAAAAACACTAAGCTGATTTTTTTGCCCGGGCGTGATTTTTTCGCCCGGAAGCATTTTTTTGCCCGTGTGCGATTTTTTTTCATGGGCGCGATTTTTTCGCCTGGGCGCGATATTTTTGCGCTGACGCATTTTTTTCGCCTGAATGCAATTTTTTCGCTCGTGCACATTTTTTTCGCTCAGACGCATTTTTTTGGTAGGGCGCATTTTTTCGGCTGGGTGCGCTTTTTTCGCCCCGGCGCTTTTTTTTTCTTCTGGGCTCAGGCGCGATTTTTTTTGCCCGGGTGCATTTTTACGCCCGGACGCGAATTTTTCGCCCGGGCGCTTTATTTATGCTCGGGCGATTTATTTTTGCCCGAGCGCATTTTTTCGCCTGGGCGCGATTTTTTTCGCCCGGACGAGATTTGTTTGCCTAATCGTGTTTTTTTCTCTTGGGCTGGTTTTTTTTTGCCTAGGTACGTTTTTTTGCCCAACCACGTTTTTTTTGCTTGGACGGGTTTTTGTTCGCCCGAGCGCGTTTTTTTTGCTTGGGCCTGTACGAAAAAGCGCATTCGGGCAAAAAAATCGCGTTCGAGCGAAACAAAACGCGCACTAACAAACGGACTTTTATGTATGAATGAACATTTAGATAAACACTTATGGACAAACTATCCAAACAGTTTACCGCTTATTTATCATTGCTTTTATAAAATCTCTATTTAATCATCAATTTACAATTATCAGCTTATTCATCAACATAAGCTGTCCCAAACAGAGCCTAAATCAATAGAATTTTTCCCAACATTAAGTGCAACTCAATAGTCATTCATTAACAAAGTTACTTATGTCGGATGACGAGGATACGTCTATTTTGGCTTCACATGTTTGTTTTTATATGCCAAGATGCACATGGATATTTCAAAAAAAATACCTGGTTTGAATATTTAATATCTATAACTATAATTTTTTTATAATTTATATATTAACAATTTTCTATAACTTCTAAATCTACCAAACTAGTATAAACACTTTATGTTACACAAATAATAACATTATAGCGTTAAATGTAATATACACAATTGGTTATGTGTATATGACATCATTTTAAAGAAATATTTTGTAACTAGAAGAACACTACGACATAAAAGATTAAAAAAAATCTTAAAGTTTAAATATACTTTATTTTTGATGTCTTATAATCATCAACATATTGTAATGTTGATGGAACATTATTCTCATTCAACGAATCTGACAACTAAAGATTTCTTTTTTGTCCTTATTTGACACTTTCTGTTTTTCGTTTGCCTTTTAAGTGGTCTTTCTATTGACAGTTCTAGTAGTCCTCATTGTATCCAGATTGACATATTTAATATGTCCAATTTGCACCAACGTCAACCATTCTTCAGGAAAGACTTTATCATCATCAAGTTCTTGGCTGCCAAATGTTCTCAAGATATGTTAAAATATTTTAGTTTCAACATAACATTGAACTTTACAAAAGAAGATTGTTCAATCTTTTTGTTATTGAGTTTTTTTTTGAATATATCAAGGTTGTAAATATCAGACCAGTGACATGTTTGATTGAGTTTTAAAATGACGAATGAGTCATGCATATTCTAAAATAATATTGAAGAGCATAAAAAAACCAAATAATAGAACACATTACGACTGTTAAAAGGAAAGATACCTTAGACTCACCGGCGGTGACGATTTCCCAACAAGTGGCTAGGGCATATTAATTAATATTCTTGGTGAAGAGGGAAAGAATGAACGAACAAAAGAACATCAAAACCTAAAATTGTGTTCTCTCCAACATGGTATCAGAGGGGTGAATCCCTCCATTTGTTGCAACCTGTCATCGCTATCGGCTTCATTCTACTGCCGGTTCGTTTGAATCTAGTCCTATCCGCCTTGCCTCACGTCTTGCGTTCCTTACTCGACGACGAGTTCCTGCTACTTTTTTGCTCACATCAAGCTGCTCGATATTAATCAGCCATAGAAGCTCGTTGTCTTGTCGAGTTTGTTGTCAATCTTCGTTCGCTTTCAGCCGCAACCACAATGAATTTCCTCAATCTGCAACCACGACGAGTTTTCTCAATCTGCAACCATGACGTGTTTCCTTGATCTGCAACCACGATGGGTTTCCTCGATTTGCAACCATGACGAGTTTCCTTCCTCGATCTTCGTTTGCTTCCAGCTGCACGATATTTGGATTCATTCCAGCAACACGATTCCTTCCAACAATACAATATCTGGATTCCTTCGTCCTTCCAACTGTCTCCTTCCTACTGCTTGGGATGGTGCGCTTGCTGTCTCTTCCTGTCATCCCGATTTTTTCCCATGTGCTCTTGTTCTTCTAATGGGGAACAAATTAAAGAGTGTTAATTTACCTGGAGGAGCAGTTAATCAATCTAAATACTATGGTGAAGTTTAAATATGGATTCTCTCATGGCGTGATGCATATTAAACTAAATGGGAGCAACTACCTCTTTTGAGCGCAGTCTATGCATATATTCATTGAGAGTCATCAAAGACTTGGATTTATTACTGAATTCAAACCTGCACCAAGCAAGATTGGCCCTTATGAGGAATAGGAGGGTGAGAATCTTACTATAATCAATTGCTTGTCAACTCTGTGGAATCTAAGATTGCAAGTCAATTCTTATTATGTCAAATTGCTCAAAAATATGGGAATTAATTGAATGAAATTATTCAAAAAGGGATTTGGCAATGGTCTATCAACTTCAAACAGAACAGATACATACGACGAGTATGTTACGCCCCCGCTGCGCTTTGCCGGGCGTCATTATGTACGGAGAACCAAGGGAGCGCTTAACAGCGGGGCTGAACCTTTGGGTTCAGCCCCCACTCACTGAACCGGCCGGCCAGGGGCTGAACCAGGCGGGTTCAGCCCCCTTGGAGGGGCTGGCCGGCCCCTCCAGGCCCGGATATATTTATATCCGGGCAGCCCCCTTTTGGGGGGTCATGAAGAGTATTATCAGGTATTTCCCTTCCTCCTTCCTAACCCTAGTTTCTCCTAGATTTCTCCTTGCCTTCTCTAGATCTCTCTCTCCCGTAGTTGCTCTCAGCATTCTTGCCCTAACATTTGGTATCAGAGGCTCCGATTCTCTCCATGGTGAACACTCGGAATCAAGAGGAATCCTCGCGGATTGAAACCCTAGAGGAGAATGTTGTTGGCTTAACCGATTCGATGGCGGCCTTAGAAGGGCGGTTGGAAGCCCGATTGGAAGAGTTGAAGACCCTATTGAAAGGGAAAGCGCCGGTGACCGACGACTCGGCCGGATCGGGCGGATCGGGGGCCGATCCCGCTGTTTCGGCTTCCGCACGGCTTGCGGAAGGGGTGGCGGCCGTGCGGCTTGCGGGAGGGGCTCCGCCTGGCGCGGCGTGGCTCGGAACGGCAGGAGGTGGGGCGTCGGCGGCCCAAGGACCTCCGGCGGGCCTGGCAGCGGGTTTTGGAGGGGCGTCAGGGCTGTTTCCGGCGGGATCTGCAGCAGCGACCTTCGGCGACTTCGGATCGGGCCCGGAACAGTGGCGCCGAGGCGGGGATGAGCCTTTCGGGCTCCGGCGGCCACCCGACATGGCGGGACAGCCAAGGGGGGGACTCCTTCCTCCTCCACGTGGATTTGGGCCACCCGGAATGGCCGGTTTGGGCCCAGGTTGGGGTGGGCAGCAGCAATTTCCGCCCTGGGGAGCAGGACAACAGCACGGCTACGACGGATTTGAACATGGGGAGCACGCAAGACGGGACGGAGGTCCAGGGACACAACGTCTGACCCCCGGACTTACCCGCATGTACTTTCCAGAGTTCGAGGACGGTGACGCCCTGGAGTGGATTCATAAAGCGGAGCTTTTCTTTCAGTACCAGGAGGTGCCAGAAGGGCAGTGGGTGCAGCTGGCGTCCTTCCACTTGAAGGATGACGCCTTCCAGTGGACGCAGTGGTTCCTGCGGGGCCGGGATTACGTGCCTTGGGGGGAGTTTGTGGATGGATTTACGGCCCGATTTGGTCCACTGGAGTATGAGAACTTTGAGGCCCTCCTTCAGAAGCTGCGTCAAAAGGGGTCCGTGATGGAGTATCGCACGGAGTTTGAGAAATTAGCAAATCGGGTTCAGTGGCCGGAAAGGACTCTCTACAGCTGTTTCGTATCGGGTCTCAAGGAACACATTCGAGACGAGGTACATGCGCTCATGCCCCGTTCATTGAACCACGGCATTACCTTGGCACGGATCCAGGAGGAGAGGTTTAACAGGCAGCGGGCGCGGCTCATGAGTAGGCCGTCGTCGAACCCGGCCACAACGGCGCGTCGGGAGCCACCGGTGGGTAGCAAACCGACGGTGACTCGGTTGTCTTGGAGCGAGTTGGCCGCTCGGAAGGAGAAGGGCCTCTGCTTTTATTGCGATGAGAAGTTTGTGTCTGGTCACAAGTGTCAGAAGCTACAGGTTTTCATGTTGCAGCAGGAGGGTGACGAGCCAGCCTCCGTTGAGGAACTGGAGGTGGACGTGGACTTGGACGAGATGGAGTTCGGGGTCTCTTTACATGCTCTCGAGGGTTGTGCTCCCCCGCTTACTATGCGGTTGGCGGGCCGAATTGCCCAAGAGAAAGTTACTATCCTGGTGGACAGTGGGAGTACCCACAACTTCATACACCCCGACGTGGCACGACGAGTGGGGCATCTGGTTGATAAGGGAGCGGCTTTCCACGTTATGGTGGCGGATGGCAGCAAGCTGCAGTGTGAGGGGGTGCTGAAGGGAGTGGAGATGCAGATTCATGGTTATGTGGGACGGACCGATGTCTACTTACTTCCTATTCGTGGCTCCGACATGGTGTTGAGAGTTCAGTGGTTGCGTCAGCTACAGCGTGTGATTTTTGATTGGAAACACATGACCATGGAGTTCGTGCATGGCGAGAGGCGGTTTTGCCTGAAGGGTATGATGTCATCTCCTGTTAAAGAGGTCTCTCTTCGCAGCATGCAGCGGTTAAGCGGGGAAGGGCAGATGATGGCCGTTCTCAGGACGGTTCAGACCGGAGAGTCCATTTCTTCTGAGGTACCGGTTCAGTTACGGTTACTTCTGACTGAGTTTGCTGATGTTTTCCAGGAACCCCGCTCCTTGCCACCACCGAGGTTTCGAGATCACCGTATTCCGCTCAAGGCGGGGGCTGAGCCTACGAATGTTCGTCCGTACCGCTACCCCCATGTTCAAAAAGCGGAGATTGAACGCAGCGTCCGCGAGATGCTGGCGGCTGGCATCATTCGGCCGAGTACAAGTTCTTTTTCAGCTCCCATTATTTTGGTCAAAAAGAAGGACGGGTCCTGACGATTTTGTGTGGACTACCGTGCCTTGAATGGTGTTACCGTCAAGGACAATTTTCCGATTCCTCACATCGAGGAATTACTAGATGAGCTACATGGAGCACAGCGATTCACCAAGTTAGACCTGCGCTCCGGCTATTATCAAATTTTGATGGCGCAGAAGGACATCCACAAGACGGCGTTCCGGACTCATGACGGCCACTATGAGTTTTTGGTTATGGCCAACGGGCTGACTGGAGGGCCCGCTACATTCCAGGCTAACATGAACGAGATATTCCGGATTTCCTGCGGTCTTTGTCTTGATCTTCTTTGACGATATCCTCATCTACAACGCCAATTGGGAGGACCACGTGCGCCACGTGGAGCAGGTCTTTGTTCGCCTGCGCCAGCACCACTTGTATGCCAACCGTTCCAAGTGCTCTTTCGGGCAGGAGGAGGTGGAGTATTTAGGCCATTTGGTCTCGGGACAGGGCGTGCGGGCCGACCCGCGGAAGATACAGAGTATGCAGTCCTGGCCGCGACCGGTGACAGTTCGCGCCTTGCGGGGCTTTTTGGGCCTCACCGGATACTACCGACGCTTCGTACAGGACTATGGCAAGATCGCTAGACCATTGACCCAGCTGCTACAGAAGGATTCTTTTTCCTGGAGTGAGGAGGCGGAGGAGGCATTTCAGGCCCTCAAGCGGGCTATGACCTCCACACCAGTGTTGGCACTACCAGATTTTACGCAGGAGTTCATGTTGGAGACGGATGCCTCGGGAGTCGGCATCGGGGCAGTTCTGATGCAGGCGGGGCGACCCATAGCCTTTTACAGCAAGGCATTAGCTCCTCGTACGTTGGGTCTCTCCGCCTACGAGAAGGAGTTATTGGCGATCATTCATGCAATGGCCGTTTGGCGGCCCTATTTGCTGGGCCGACATTTTTAAGATTCGGACGGACCATCAGAGCTTGAAGCATTTCCTGGACCAGCGGGTCTCTTCGCCGCTACAGCAGAAGTGGGTGACCAAACTTCTGGGCTATGACTACGAGATCGTTTATCGTCGGGGTAAAGAGAATGTGGTGGCCGATGCTCTCTCCCGTCTGCCCGAGGCAGCTCTTTCTCACCTTTCGGGTCCGTTGATCGATTCACTGGAGGATATCCAGGCGGAGGTGCTGCGATCCGACACGCTCGGACCGATGGTGGAAGCTCTCCAGCGAGGCGAACAAGTGGCGGCCGGCTATCATCTGTGTAATGGTCGGCTATACTATCGGGGCCGGGTGGTCGTGCCCGCCAATTCAGCCTGGAAGACAGTTCTGATGCATGAGTTCCACTCGTCTCCCACGGGGGGGGGGGGGGGGCATGCGGGGGTGCTACGCACCCTTCAAAGGGCGTGTGCTAATTGTTTTTGGGCCGGCATGCGACGGGACATTCAGCAGTTTGTTCGGCAGTGTGACATCTGCCAACGGCAGAAATATGAGACTTCTCCTGCAGGGCTACTCGTGCCGTTGGATATTCCGCAGCTGTTTGGGACACGGTGTCCATGGACTTTATCGATGGGCTGCCTAAATCTAAGGGCAAGTCCGTGATTCTGGTGGTGGTAGATAAGCTCTCCAAGTATGGTCATTTCCTGGCCCTCAGTCATCCGTACTCTGGGGTATCTGTGGCGGCACTCTTCGCTCGGGAGATCGTTCGTTTGCATGGTCTTCCTCGTGCCATTATTTCTGATCGAGACCCCACCTTTATCAGTGGGTTTTGGAGGGAGCTTTTCCGGTTGCAGGGCACTCGCTTACACTTCAGCACAGCGCATCACCCCCAGTCGGATGGCCAGACCGAGGTGCTCAATCGGGGTGTCGAGACGTACCTTCGCTGCTTTGTTATGGATGAGCCTCGAAGTTGGCCAGATTGGTTACATTGGGCTGAATACTGTTACAACACATCCTATCACTCCGCCAGCAAAATGACGCCGTTTGAGGTGGTTTACGGACGGCCGCCGCCGTCTTTGGCTAGTTATGAGCCGGGTAGCACCGCTCTTCCGGCCGTGGATCGGGCTCTTCTGGATCGGGATCGCATGTTGGTTACTCTTCGGGCGACTCTCCGCCTGGCACAGGATCGCATGAAGACTCAGGCGGACAAGCACCGTACGGAGCGGGAGTTCGCCGTGGGTGACGAAGTCTTTCTTAAGCTCCAGCCGTACCGCCAGTTGTCCGTTGCTCATCGTGGCAACCAGAAGCTGTCCCCGCGCTACTACGGCCCCTTTCAGATCATCAGCAGGGTGGGGCCGGTGGCCTATACTTTAGCTTTGCCGGAGGGGTCCCGCATTCATCCTACGTTCCATGTCTCCTTGCTCAAGCGGAAGTTGGGTCCGCATGTCCATCCCAGTACTGACTTGCCCGAGGCTACTTCTCTGGGGGAGCTGCGGCCGCTGCCCGAGGATATTTTGGGGCACCGGTGGAAGAGTCGGGCACGGAATACCGGCCCGAGCTCTTGGTCAAATGGAAGGGCCTCTCGCCAGCACACAACTCTTGGGTGGATTTCTTCGACTTCAAAGAGCTCTACCCGCACTACCACCTTGAGGACAAGTTGGCTCTAGATGGGGAGGGGAATGTTACGCCCCCGCTGCGCTTTGCCGGGCGTCATTATGTACGGAGAACCAAGGGAGCACTTAACAACGGGGCTGAACCTTTGGGTTCAGCCCCACTCACTGAACCGGCCGGCCAGGGGCTGAACCAGGCGGGTTCAGCCCCCTTGGAGGGGCCGGCCGGCCCCTCCATGCCCGGATATATTTATATCCGGGCAGCCCCCTTTTGGGGGGTCATGAAGAGTATTATCAGGTATTTCCCTTCCTCCTTCCTAACCCTAGTTTCTCCTAGATTTCTCCTTGCCTTCTCTAGATCTCTCTCTCCCGTAGTTGCTCTCAGCATTCTTGCCCTAACAGAGTATGAATGACTTTAAGGAGTATTATAGTAAACTGACACAAAGTGCGCAGAAATTGATCAATACTCTACCATTCAGACAATCGAAGATCACATAATTGAACTTATGCAACGAAGGGTCCTTGAAATACTTTTTGGCCTTCTTTTAGAGCTTGATTTTCAAAGAGTTCTGATATTAGGAAGAGATTATGTTCCTGATTTGGGAATTGTTGCCCATTATATTCGGTGAGATGCTAGTCGTATAAACTCTCTGTGTACTGATGTGCATGCAGGATATGAGAAATCAACCCTTATATCTGAACAAATAAAGTAGAACTCTAGAAACATAATGCACAAAAATAAAAGTAAGATGAAGTGCCCCCATTATAGGAAGAGGGGACATGAGTGATAAGTGTTGAGACTTGCATCCCAACTTGGTACCTCTAGGTTGGAGTCGTGGTACTGATGGAAAGCATGTGAGGTCTCAAACTGCTATGTACAGTACATTGAAGAATACATGTCACCTTATGATAGTGTTAGACTTGCTGATAAATCTTCAACATCAATGACTCATAAATGGATTAGTCAAATCTCTCTTAATATCTCCCTCAAATCTATTGTAATTGTTTCTTCATTTCTTACAAACTTACTTTCTGTGAGCATTTTAACTAAACGATTGAGTTTTTCTGTGAGCAGTTTAACCACTATAAATATCTGTGTGCTGTGTTGCTTGTTCTTATTTATATTGCAGGTTCTAAGGACAAGCTCTAGATCACTTAGAAAGAAAACAACAAAAAAGACTAAAGAAATTTCAAAGACCTATTCACCCCCTCCCCCCTCTAGGTGACTAGCTAACCTTGAAGTAATAACTTTCAACCTCTTTGCGTAGCCTGCATCATCCAGCTGATATGAGTCCGCAAAGCGGGCTAGGTGTGTGAACTCCCGGTAGTACTCCAACACCGTTCTACTGCCCTGCCTCAACTGCAGGAATCTGTCTTCCAGCTCATCCCTCGCCGACTGAGGTACAAAATGCTTCAAAAGAGCCGCTCTGAACTCCTCCCAAGAGATGTCTGCGCAATCCACTCCCATAAAGGTGGTTTCCTAGCAGTGACTTCCACCATCTCTTTGCATGCGACTCTAAATAGGAGACTGCCAAAGATACTGCCTCCTCTATCGGGCATCAAATTCCAACCAGCATCTCGTAGATGATGTCCAACCACTCCTCTATACTGACTGCTGACTCAGTCCCGCGGTAGGATGGAGGAGAAAGCCCTCGAAAGGCACTCAGCCAGTTAGCCTCGGGATTTGGCAGTGGAGCCGGGGCCTGCTGACCCTGAAAGTCTCCTTGCAATAAAATGAGAAGAAAAAAAACAAACGCTAATTAATTGGATGGCTTCTAATACTTTGGAACGGAAGTATCCTTTAAAACTCCTCTGTCCAAATCTCCCGTTATTTAATCTTTCTCTTAAAGTTTTTGAATGTGTTGTCTTTGCACATATCATGGGACCACATATAGATAAATTGGGTCCTCTAGCGATAAAATATGTTTTCATTGGATACGTGATACATTGTAGTCGTATTAAGAACAAACACGAACACAAACTTAGATTACAATAGAAGAAACACGGATACAATCAGGAGACAAGCTCCCGCCAAATACCTGGAGGCTGGGTCCTCCAAGGCACTCCCCTCTCCAAGAGAGCCAGACAACTAATATTCCAAAGATAATAAGACTCCAACCTTAGGGCTCCTTATATGGATGGAGCCCCTACTACATTACAAAATACTTAAATGACAAAGTAATACTTAATTAATACAATAAAGTAAACAAGACATTGAAAGACTTTCACGAGGTGAGGCCGAACGTTCGAGCGTAAGCACACGAACCAATGTAAATATGTATTAACACCACTGGCTTGAAAACTGACCTTATCCTCAAAGCCGAGTCAGTATGGGTCCAATGAGAGCGGCGTGGGGACTTGGGAGGCTCCTCTGGAGGGCGGTGGTGGTGCAAATATGTATCAACACCACTAGTTTGTATTAATTAATTAGTTAATATTAATTAATATTAATTTGGTTAGTTATACTAATTAACGTATTGAGCTTCTCTCTAGATCTCTCCCTCTCTCTACTTTCTCTACTCTCTTTATAAGACTCTTTCTCTCTCTCTCTGTCTCATATATTTATCTTTTATTTTGAAGGAAATGCAAAGTTCTTCCCTTTGAGTTCGTTCTTTCTTCCGGATCGCAGGGTCACTTATCAAAGATTATTGTTCATAACATATATCTTAGACCTCATTAAGAAAATAGAGTATTTCTGTACCGAGTCAATTGAGATCTCCATTTATTTGAACTACTAAGTTCATAATCATAACTCCAAGTCTGAGACTTCTAAGACTCAGTTGGAAAAATATCTCTTATACTGTGTCAATAATGAAACAATTTATGCATCAACTAAAAGTTCACCATTATGAGGCTGTTCTTAGAATTGTGAGATACCTTAAAGGTTCACCAAAGAAGAAAGTTTTTGCATGAATCGTCTTATATTGCGATGTTGGTTTGACTGGATCCTCTAATTTTAGAAGTTCTGCAAGTGGATACTGCATATTTTTGGTGGTAATTTGCTTGTTATGGAAGAACAGGAAACAGATTATGCTTGCACAATCATTAGTAGAAGCATAATATAGGCTGATCTCTTTTACTACTTGTGAGTTGATACCGCTGAAGTCCATCATAGAAGATCTTGGGATTAAAGGGAACTATGCCTTACATTATGACAATCAATCTAAAACATTTCTTCCAGCCTGATTTTCTATGATAGAACTAAACATATTGAGATTATTGTCATTATGCGTGAGAGAAAATACGATATAGAGAGAATATACCTCCTATATTATCATCAATGATCGATTGACATGTTTTTAAAAACTCCATTAGGGAAAATGCAGTTGAGAGGAAAATAACTCTTGTAATTAATCAAAGGAGACTCCCCATACATATATATGTAGGGGAGAAAGGTACAAGGACAAAAATACCCTTATGAGTAAAATACAATAGAAAATGAAATAAAAACGACTTGATAACGACTTGATTTCAACTCTCCCCCTCAAGTCGAACGGTAGATATCCGTCATTCCGAGCGTATGAGTATCATCAGTGAAGACATCAGAACCTAGACTCTTGGTGAAGATGTCAGCCAGCTGGTCTCTGGAGTGAACTAATGGTGTGACTAAGCTTCCTTTTTCAAGATGATCTTTGATGAAATGTCGATCCACCTCAACGTGCTTAGTCCTGTCATGCTGAACTGGGTTGTGAGCTATGTTGATGGCAGCTTTGTTGTCACAGTACAGGGATATGGGAGCTTCCTCCTGAAGCCCCAAATCTTGCAATAGAGTACGTAACCACAGGCCTTCACAGAGGGCTTGAGACATTGCCCGGTACTCAGCCTCGGCTCCACATTATGTTTCTTACTACGCCATGTGACCAGATTTCCTCCAATGAAAGTGCAATAACTTGTTGTAATTTTCGGTCATCGTGGCATCCAACCCAGTCAGCGTCAGTGAAAACATCAATCCGCAAATGATTGTTCTTAGAGAACATTAGCCCCCGTCCCGGGGACTTCTTCAAATACCTGAGGACATGGTAAGATGCCTCCTGGTGTCTGACCCTTGGGGCATGCATGTACCTACTCAGGATCCCAACAACATATGTGATGTCGGGGCGAGTATGTGAGAGATATAAGAGCTTTCCCACCAATCTTTGATAACTGGAGGCATCTATACGATCATCATTGCTATCCTCATCGATCTTATGGTTCTCCTCCATAGGGGTGTTTGCAGGGGCATAACCGAGCAGTCCGGTCTTCGTTAGCAGGTCCAACACATACTTGCGTTGGGAGATAAAAATACCTTTGTCAGAGCGAGTCATTTCAATTCCTAGGAAGTAGCGTAGCGTTCCCAGGTCTTTCACTTCGAACTCAGCTGAGAGACGACCCTTCAACTTGGATATTTCATCCGTGTCATTTCCTGTGATCACGATGTCATCAACATAGCCAATCAGAACAATAATTTTCTCTTCATTCCTCCTGACAAACAAAGTACGGTCTGAGTATCCCTGCTTGTAGCCAAACTGGATCATGGCCTTGTGGAATCTACCGAACCATGCCCCGGGGACTGCTTTAGCCCATACAAGGACTTCCATAGGCGACAGACAAGGCCCTCTTGTCCCTTCCTCACAAAGCCTGGTAGAAAGACCATGTACACCTCTTCCTCGATGTCACCGTATAAGAATGCATTTTTGATGTCCAGTTGATGAAGCTCTCAATCTAAAATCACAACACATGATATGATCACACGAATAGAGTCCATCTTTGCAACCGGTGCAAAGGTCTCTTGGTAATCAATCCCCTGAGTCTGGGTATAACCATGAGCAACCAACCGAGCTTTATATCGCTCGACCTTCCCATCCGGATTCTGCTTGACTGAGAAGACCCATCTTGAACCAATGGATTTTTTGCCAGGAGGAAGAGGGATGACATCCCATGTGTGATTCTTCTCCAAAGCAGACATTTCTTCCTTCATTGCTTGAGCCCATACTGGAATGCCAAGTGCCTCCTGCCATGTCTTAGGAATAGAGATATCGGACAGAGAGGATATAAAAGACTGGTGAGACTTAGAGAGATGATTATAAATAACATGGTTAGAAATGGGGTGTTCGGTACAACGGGCCTTACCTCTTAGTTGAGCAATAGGAACATGTAAATCAGCATCAGGATCTGAGTCCAAAGGCAGCATTGGCAGCGGCGGAACAATGACGGGCTGGTCACCTGTATTTCGACGATGATAAATATGAGGTAGCGGTGTGATGAGAGATGGATGATGAGAGAAGGGTATATGAGAGATATCTGTAGTGGATGGCATAGTGGAAGTAGGAGAGATATCTGTAGTGGATGGCATAGTGGAAGTAGGAGCGCTACTACGCCCGGGGGGATAACAGGAAGAGGAACAACACCAATAACATCATTATCCTCCTCCCCGTGACGATGAGAGGGAGTCGAAGCTAAGTAATAAGATTCATCTTCGTGAAACGTCACGTCCATGGTATAGTAAGACGTCTGGAGGGTGGGTGATAACACCTATACCCCTTAGTGGTGGTAGAATAGCCAAGGAAAACACAACGGATAGCTCGAGGATCGAGCTTGTCACGGAGTGGCTGATGAACATGAACAAAACAGACACACCCAAATACGCGAGGTGGAAGAGACGAGGTATGAACAACAGTAATTGAGGACAGACGGGCTAGAGTAGTATACACAAGAACCCGTGAAGGAAGGCGGTTGATAAGATGAGTGAGTGTCAGGATGGCATCACCCCAATAGGGTTTCAGAAGGTGCATGGAGATGAGAAGGCAACGGGCAACATCAAGAAGTTGCCTGTTTTTGCGTTTAACCACACCATTTTGGGTGGAAGAGTAAACACACGTGGTCTGGTGGATGATGTCATTTCTTGAGAGGTGGGCCCCAAACTCACTCCGATCATCATATTCCCCCCCATTGTCGTTTCGAAGAACACGAATGGTTCCATTGAACTGTGTTTTTATCATTGTATGAAAGGTTTGGAAAACAGAGACAACTTCTCCTTTCTTTTTCAAAAGATAAACCCACGTAGTACGAGAAAAACAGTCAATAAAGGTAACAAACTATCTATAGCCAGTTAAAGATACAATCGGGAAAGGTCCCCAAACATCAGAATGTATAACAACAAAAGGAGTACTACTAGGCGACGATAAATGGGATGTTGAATGACGAACATGTTTTGACATTACACATACATCACATTTCAAACTAGGAATAAACGGAGATAAAGCAGGAAACAGTTTCTGAAGATAAACGGGAGACGGATGACCAAGGCGCAAGTGCCAACGGCGAGCATCAGTAGCAGTAGCGGCTAAGAAGAAAGAGCAAGGGATGATGGTGTAGTATCCAGGTAGTACAGACCGCCACGATTCCTACCACTGCCAAGTATCCGCTTCGTGCCCAGTTCCTAAAAAATATAAGAATCAGAGAAGAAGGTTACAGATCAGTTAAGGGATTTAGTAAAGTTGCTAATAAAGAGTAAACTACGGGGAAACGAAGGAACATGCAATACGGAAGAGAGATGAAGAGAAGGGGAACATGAGAAAAGACCCCTGCCAGCAATAGGAGACAAGGTACCATTAGCAGGACAACCTTGTCCTTACCAGACAAGGGAGTGTAGGAGGAAAAACCTGTAGAGGACCCGGTCATGTTGTCATTGGCTCCAGAATCAATGATCCACTCAGACGGAGGAGACACAACAACATGGGCACTGGGCATCGCAGCAGTAACAAACAAGGAGGAAGTACCACTCGGAGTAGGAGAAGACTGAGAGTGAAGCAGGCGTCGCAGAGCATCTAATTCTGATGTGGTGAAGTGATCCGGGAGCTGACCAAGATGGCCCTCCTGCATCTCTGTGGAATAAGCAACATCATGAGAACGGGTACCAGTCTGGCGAGATCCACCACGTCCAGGGTCACGACCACGTCCACGTCCACGGACACGGACATATCCAGGTGGAACAAGGTGAGGATGAAGCTTGAAGCACACTTCACGAGAATGACCATGACGACCACAATGAGCGCACGCGGGAATCGTGCTGGTATGACTGGAGCCAACACGTCAGGTACTCGTAAAGGCAGAGCGGTCTGGAGGAGCTGTGGTGCTGAGAGAACGTCGACGGTCTTCATCGCCAAGAACCATACTGAAGGCCTCACAGAGAGAAGGAAGCGGAGACCGATGAAGAATATTGGTGCGGACCATATCCAACTCCATCACTAAACCCAACAAGAACACATGTAGGCGGAACCGTTCATCGCGCTTCTGCAACAGGACTGCATCGGCAGTGCAGGCAGGTGTAAACTGGTCGAAGTAGTCCAACTCCTGAGATATCCGCTCGAACTCGGAGTAGTAGGTGGAAACTGTCATAGATCCCTGTCGTAGCTCCAACATACGGCGGGTGAGCTCATAAACCTGAGTGGAGTTCCCAATCTGAGAATAGGTCTCCCGGGCTCGAGTCCAGATCTCGTAGGCTGAGTCCATTAACATATAACTGCGGTATACCTTGGGGGACATAGAATGGAGAAGCCAGGATACCACCAATGAATTTTCAGAATCCCACCGCGGCAAGGAAGAATCGGCCCTAGATGGAGCCACCTTAGTTCCATCAATGTATCCAAACAACTGATGACTGCAGATAACATGTTGGGCTGCACGAGACCATTCAAGGTAGTTCGTTCCATCCAGAGGGACAATGGTAATTTTCAAGGAGCTAGCATGACCAGAGGGCCGCTGAGTTTCACCCATCGGGGAAGGCATAACCACCGGGGATGTGGAATTAACTGCAGTTGAGGAATCATGCATGATGAAGGAACAATAAGAGCGGTATGGCAATGAGCAAGCCACACAAAGGAAAAAAGGGGGCAACATGCATGATCAAAAGGCGAACTGCAACAACAGATTGAGATCTGGAGCATCGGCGATGGCGCGGTGTCGGTAGCGAAACTGCATCGGCAGTGGTGAAAGTAGATCAGGGCAAGCAAATAACAGTAGCAGAGAGAGGGATCAGGATCAGGCAGATCAGGGTCGGTCTGATCGGAAGCGGCTGATGCGGGCGGATCTGGCTTCAGCGAGCGGGAAGCAGCGATGCGGATCGGGCTTCAGCGAGTGGGAAGCAACGATGCGGATTGGGCTTCAGCGAGCGGGAAGCAGCGAGCGGCGGTCGGCTTCAGTGAGCGGCACCAGAAAGAGGCGGAGCGACGGCAACGGAGATCGGCGATGCTTCATGAGGAGACGGACGGCTCCTTCAGCATGCCCCGTGGCCATCGTGTGAGCCGTCGGGCTCCATGCGTGACGGAGGCGATCAAAATCGCGCGAGAGAGGGGGGTGACCGAGAGAGGAGAGATCGGGAGAGGGAGCGGCGGCGTGGAGATTAGGGTTCGGTTTTTTTATCCTGCTTTGATACCAAGTTGAGAGGAAAATAACTCTTGTAATTAATCAAAGGAGACTCCCCATACATATATATGTAGGGGAAAGAGGTACAAGGACAAAAATACCCTTATGGGTAAAATACAATAGAAAATGAAATAAAAACGACTTGATAACGACTTGATTTCAACTAATGCAGTATGATAACGGAATCAAGTTGGGTCTCATTGTTGTCTACAATTATAGCATGTGAAGATTGTTAAAAGTAATATTGCTCAGTTGATGTATTCATGCAGTTATATAGTTGGTGTTTTGACCAACATGTGGTCTACTCTTTTATGGTTCCCTTCTTGTGGGCAGTCGGGCTTTATATATAAAGCTGTGGATCATTTTACGTGAAGGTACGTGAAGTATCGGTTTCACTGGGAGCCGTTATAGATTGCAAAGGTTTTTTTGCATGCACATCTGCAAGGGCTTTTACTTGCACTTCTACCACCGTCTCCCACGGCAGGATCTTCTTCAGTTACATATTTCTGTAAAAAAATCTCCGCTTAAATTTATTTCAGTTAACTAGCTTCTGCATATCCGAGTACACATGGACTAGTTTATGATTGGTGCACCATTGAAGTGTTACCTTATTCGATGCACATCTTATGTCCGGGATTATAGTTCTTCATCGTCCACACCACCATATTGGTTTTTGTTATGTTGAATTTTTTGCGGTACATTTGTTAGCCTCTTCTTTCATTTTGTGTTTAGCGTGCTTATTACTTTGCATTGTTTGTTGACAAACTGAATGAAAAGGGGATCCATGGGAACCTTTAACTAGCATATGTATTCTTTTTTTACATGGTTGATCGATATTGCAGGGTGAGAGGAAGTTGCTGGTGCTTGTTGGAATAACAATGGTTTTCATGCTTCATGTCTTTGGTGTATACTGGTGGTATAGGAATGATGACCTCTTGAACCCACTGGTGCTACTTCCTCCGAAGGAAATTCCACCATTTTGGCATGCCATATTTTTAATTTTAGTTAATGGTATACTCTCGGCCCTCCTTTGCTTACTGGTCTTCTTTGTTATTATTCATGGATGAAAGATGATATTTTATGCATATAATCACTACATTTCGAATGCAACACCAGAGGATGATCTTTATGAGCACTTAGATAACTATCTGTAACAAATGTGAAAAAGCTTCAAAAAAGAATACTTTCTTGATGTCTCCTCGGTATAGTTTATCTTTTTGCTCATTAAGGCCCATAATTTGAATAATTTGGCAAGGTTGAGTTTGTACAACTGCTTACTGCATACACTTTATGTGTCTGTGAGTGTGTGCACGCTTGTGCACAAATTACAAACATTAAGGTACATATACCCCTATTCCCAAACCCACTCCACTCACACACACACAAGAAAGCCTTTGATACGATTACGATTAATTCCCGGGAGGAATGCGGCAAGGGGAAGGGCCAGTGGGGGTGAGCAAAAGGAAGAAGAAAAAAGACGAAATTAGAGAGTAACCCTAAAAATACCTTCATACATTGCAAGATGATTTTACACATAAACCCCTCCCCCTTATATAGATGAGGGAGGACATCTAAACAAGAAAATTTTAAAGGCACTCAAACAAAGAAATACAAAAGGCAACCCAACAAGAAAATACAAAATAATTAAGTTAATTGATTGCTATTAATTAGTATGAATTAATTAATATTAATTAATTAATTCATACAAATTAATTGTATGAATTACAAATTAATTGTATGAATTACAAATTAATTGTATGAATTATAAATTAATTGTATTAATTCATACAAATTAATTGTATTAATTGTATGAATGTGCCCGCGATCATGACAACTTCCATTTGCGCGCTCCATACTTTTTGACGGGGGGGGGGGGGGGGTCAACTTGAGTGAATGTGCCCGCGTAACACTATACCACTCTTGGAAATCGACCTTGTCCTCAAGGCTGAAGCCCCAACCCTTGTCGGGATCTTGAAGAATTTTGATGGCGTGCGGTGAGCAGCGGGAAGTCCTCTTCTTCGTCCCCGTAAGGGCTTTGTCACCGAGAGAATGACAGAGGATCGATAGGGCCGATGCGATTTTGATGGGAGGATCATCTGGTACCTTGACCTCCCGCCAGAATAAGGCCTGAAAGCGTGTAGCAGTGGCGGCGGTGCTGGTGAGTAGCGGCGGCGCCACCGGAATGACGGTTGGTGGAAGTAATGGCTTTCGCAAGGTCAGCAGAGCGGTGGTGAATAACAGTCACAAGAATGTCGGAGGCGCGACGGCCGACAGCAGGAACGGATCTGTCGGGGTCAGCGGAGCATGGGGCGGCAGAAGAGGCGGCGATACGGCCGGTGGAAGCGACAAGGCAGGGGCCGATGGAACACGAGTCGGGAGAGGAGGCGGTGGAATGGCCGGATGGGGCGGCAAGACCGGGGCCGACGGAGTGAGAGACGGTAGAGGAGGCGGCGGGTTTACCGGAGGCGGCGGAGCGGGTGACCAGAGAGGTGGTGGAAGTTGTGGAGGGACGACCACCGTGGAGGGAGGTGGTACATCAACGGCCGGTGCGCTTTCGATGAGAGGAGTGATTGTGGGGCGGAGGTGAGCGGGAAGGAAGGGGAAGAAAAGAGACGAAATTTGAGAGCAACCCTAAAAAATATCTTCATACATTCCAAGATGATTTCACACATAAACCCCTCCCCCTTATATAGATGAGGGAGGACAACTAAACATGGAAATACAAAAGGCACCCAAACAAGGAAATACAAAAGGCAACCCAACAAAGAAATACAAAATAATTAAGTTAATTGATTGCTATTAATTAGTATGAATTAATTAGTATCAATTAATTAATTCATACAAATTAATTATTAGAAGGTAGATCATGACGGCTTCCATATGCGCACTCCATAAATTATGATGAAGGGGATCCACCTGAGTGAATGAGCCCGCGACCATGACGGCTTCCATATGCGTGCTTCATATGAGGGGGGTCCACTTGAGTGAATGTACCCGCGTAACAGCCTTTCTTTTCTGTTTTCATTTTAGCCGCTGCATTTTTATCATGCCATCCTTTCCAGATTAACATCTCCTTTCTTTAATGTTGTAGTAGCATTTAATAGATTCTCATTTTCAGATACAATGGTTCGGCAGACAGCCATGGTGATAAAATGTATACTGCTAATCTATTACAAGAACAGTCGGGGACGGACCTATCGTAAGCAGGTATTCTAGTACTATTTTATCTCAAAATCTTTGACTCATGCAAATTTTTTACTGTAATTTAAGTTACCTAAATTTTGCAGATCAACATCTAGAGTTTGTTCTCCAAATACTTCTCACGTACTTTGATCATTTATTATTTGTGCAACTAGCTAAATCACCCAGGCCACAATAGTGCAACAATTAGGTAGCCTCTTGTGATGCGAAAGGTCATGTTCGAACAAAAAAAGCAATATCTTGCTACGCTGGGATAAGGCCTTGGGCATCAATTGCTAGATAGTGAAGGATCTAGTGAGAGAGAAATATGATTGAACAATGGAAGTAAATTTGAGAGGAAGCTGTCGTTCCCAGCCCTAAGAAAAAATCTTTTGTGATTTAAAACAAATACAAAATACATAATACACCCCTTCTAAAGTAGAGAAGTTATGTGAACATTCTATGAAATATCTTAATCCTAGCTTTGCTTATTGATGTAGACCTAGGGAGAAAATCTGGACTTTGCACGCGCTATCACGTTCGACATTTGAAATTCATGCTTCGTTAATCGTTATTTGGAAAGAAATTCTGGAGTGTTTTGTGGTTCGCATCTAAGCGACATTTGCATTCTCCCACAAGTGTAATCACAATTAAGAATTTATGAGTTAATGACAATTAAAAGCAACGAGAACCTTCGAGGCAAGTTTTTTGATAATTAATTGAATCACATACGAATAAACTAATAAATGGAGCAAGAAAGATGAGTGGAGTTTACCCAAGCATACACAAATCTACGACAAGGAAGTGGCCGCCTCAAGTTCTGTTGCGCAAGGGTCCCGGGTTGTTGTCGGCAACACAATTTGAAGGAGGAATTGTTGATGAGGTCCACTAGAAGGAGATGATTAGTGGTTGTTCCGGTCACCGAAATAAATCATCGAAGTCGATGACGACCTGAGGAAGGTAGTCTCCCTTGACGTGGTTGGCGGAAGCAGATGACCGCCAAAAACTGAATTAGAGGACGCCGACAATGATAACTGTGTCGTTAGTTCTTAGGCTGGGAGGCTTCCATGATGTCGACGAAGAAGGGGGTTGGCGTGCGGTGGGATGGCCGGTGCTAGGGATCCGCCGAGCTGATAGAGGGAATGAGATCTCGTTCCTCTGTTTTCCCGGGTTGCTTTCTTTGTCCATTCACATGGCTTTTTATGAAAATGAAGGAGCCACTTTTCTAAATCTGGTTGCCTCATTTTGTTACCTTTTTAAATTGTTTCTAAAGGAGCCATTTTTTATGTTTTATTAATAATTTGTTCAAAAAAATTATTTCCTAAAATTTTTTCTTCATTAAAATAGAATTAAAATCTTCTAATTTGAATAAATTCCACCTTAGCCTTATGCATCCTTAATTAATTAAAGCTTGTCTTTTCGGCTTTAGTTACTTAGAATTGTCGGACCATTTATTCATGGTCTCATCGGGTGGTCAATCCAATGTGCCCGAAAACTCAAAACGAGAACAGTGCGCGGGAAAAGAATCAATTCCCCTAGGGTTGACGATATAATCAACACATGACGATATAATGCTTTCTCGGATGCGGCGAAGGGTGAATCAATTCCCCTAGGGTTGACAGAGCTTGACCCCGACGAGAACTCGCAAAGACCGGTGATGGAGAGATTGGGGCTTCGCCGCTTCAACTCGATGGTGCTAATCCAAAAACTATAAGTAATGTCTCATCCCTGCCAAGAAAACAAATAACGCTGGTACGTCCCGTGACAAATGCGAAACTCTTGTACATCAAGAACTAAATCTATCTCCTCAGTGATAGGAGTCGGCACTAGTGCTAAGTTGGGTAGTATGTTTAGGGCTGCAATAGGTGAACTGAGGCTGGAATTAGACGGCTCTCCATAAAATATCATTAGATTAACCACATTAAGTATCGGCGATGGGCCGAATTCAATGGACAAATTTAGGAGGTAGGCGTTCTCACATATGCGTTTTCGAACTTGAAATGGACCAAACTTCCTTTGCTGTAGTTTATGATATGTCCCCAGTGTAAATCTCTGCCTTTTGAAATAGGAAATCACTCGATCTCTTTTTGAAAAGTATAACTCCCGACGATGATGATCGATTATCAATTTATAATTTTCAAAGTCGCTTGCAATTCATTAGCATATTTTTATTCAATTCTTGTAA
Source organism: Platanthera zijinensis (assembly GCA_039513925.1). Classification (NCBI taxonomy): domain Eukaryota; kingdom Viridiplantae; phylum Streptophyta; class Magnoliopsida; order Asparagales; family Orchidaceae; genus Platanthera; species Platanthera zijinensis. The sequence continues at coordinate 40,065,094 of CM077092.1, read as the reverse complement.
ATATTCAATATGAGTTTGCGCATAAAAAAATATGTTCATGAGATGATAGAGAGTGGCGGTCAAGCAAGTGTGGATAAAGAATTCATAGACAATCTCGAAAGGAGATTTAGTGGTAGTGTAGTTTTTAGAATTATTGAGGCTTCATTTGGTTTAGCGGTGGCGGTTGTAAAAGGAGCTGTTGTAAAGGCAGGTTTGTAAAGGGAGCTGTTGGAAACTTGATGCTGGAAACGGAGTTCTGTTTGGCTAGTCTGCGTTTGCAGAGCTATTCGAAACAGAGAACCGTTTGGCAATTCAGCGGTGGCGTTTTATAAAAAAAAATATTTTTTTGCTCCAATATATATAAATTGCAGAAAATATATGTACGTCGAGATATGCAGCAGGACAACATACATAAAAACATCCAAATACATGCAAATATCAAATATCCAAAACATGGAAGACATATGTTGAATACGAAGATACCCAAAGTACGTTCAACGACCATGTAGTTGTTCGGCAATCGAGTCACGCAGCGCCGACATCTCCTCAACACCAACTCGAATTCCTCTAACATGATCTCCACCCGAGCTTTCTTCATTTTGCCCTGATCTTCTTGACGGCCCGCTGGGTAAATGAAAAGCTCGTCAATATCACAAGCCTGAAAATGTCGCGTCTGAGCGGGATGGGTGCCTGCGAATTATTATGCAAGTCATTGTCGCAATCACAATGTCCCTTTGCTTCGCCAAACTATAAGGCGACATATCCCTAAGTATCTTCCATTTCTTTTTCCAAACTCCGAATGACCTTTCTATAACACTTCGTAATGATGAGTGTGCTCGATTGAATATTTCTAAGCGTCCTTGTATAGGCCTGCTGCCCCTTCTGAAATCTGGCAAATGATACCGTGTCCCTGAATATGGTTTCAAGAAACCACTTGGAGAGGGTATCCCGCATCAACGACATAATATTTCCTACAAGTTTTAAATTTAATTTATGTCAAACAAAGTAATTAAAAACTACCGAAATCTTAAGAAATACAAGTCTCACCTGGTGGAGGATATGGAAAGTTGTAACTTGGATCCATAAGGGCACGGTGAAATATACGGCTGTCATGAGTAGATCCTTCCCAACCCGCAAGTACGAATGTGAAACACATATTGAAATCACAACCGCCATAACATTTTGTTCGTTGTCCCATGACGGCCAATGTACGAAACTTGTTCATCAGCAGGAACACGAGCATCAACATGAGTTCCATCGATAGCCCCGATACAATCTTTAAAGAATGGCATGTATCGAGAATCATTCAGAATTTGGGGGATATCACGGAAAAGATGATCTACCGGCATAATGACATCTGCAGATACCTCTTAATAGCACGAGTCCTTTGAGAAAAACCTGCTTATTAGTTTCTGTGGAGTGTTGGAAACGTTCGCCTGCAATTTGCATTGGAACATTATGACCTAAAATATGCAATGTAACTGCAAGTACTTCTCGGGTAAAGTTCTCCTTGATCCTTGCAGCTCATATTGTTGTGTGAGGAGTGTTAACAAATCTACAAATATGAGCCTTCGACATTCTAAATGAACTGAAAAATCTATGAGGGTGTCCGTCAGAATTCACCAAGCCATCTAGACCCCGTTTGGCTTGATGTCATGCAAGCAACATTTGATGAAGAACCAGCCACACATATGGCTGTCATTGATGCTAAATATTGTTGTCCACTCACTGCTCTATACGACAAATCCGATCAGCTACTTGTCGCTGAGTCCCCTCATTAGAACTGTCAGTTTGATCAGATGAAGACATATTAATCTGCATTAATTGTAAATATCGAGCAATATTAGACATTAAACATAGGAGAATATAGTAATCAGTGGAAGTAACAAAATATTGCATTTTCGATCATGAAATAAACATTAAACATAGGAGAATATAGCTAATCAGTGGAGTAATGCATAACACTAGTCAAACACTAAACATTATAAGTAGCAAAATATAGCAGTTCCGATCATGCAATAAACATAAAACACATCGAGTTCAATACAATAGCAAAGAAGATAATGCATAGAGCTATTCAGTTTAGCAGATCGATCATTTCTCGGCACATCGAGTTTCCAGCCATTTGAGTCGCCGATCCTTTCGAATACTCATAAAGGTTTCCCGATTTCCCTTATCCTTCAAGAAAACGGTGCAGAAGTCGTATAAAGCATAGTTGTTTTCTTCCATGACCTCCTCCATACTTTCGAGCTCGTAATGCTTCAGGGATGGTGTGCGAGGACGAAGATATCTGGATGCGGGAGGCTCCATCATGCAACGCCCAATAATGCAGATGTTTCCGCTATCTGCTCCATCATCGAACTCCTGCTTCTCTTGTATTCTCTGCTTGCGTTTTCCCTTATCTGGTATCTTCTTTCCTGCTTTTGTAGGAGACGGTAACTGGTCCACATCTTGGAATCAGCCCCAACAGAGAGGTCGTGCTCATCAATCGATTCAGGCAAAAAATTTCTAGAATTTGGAGCCCAAGCAAGAGCTCCAGTAGCTACGACCTGACTGAACATCATATCGAGCTTTTCTTCTAACTCAGGAGATATCCCAACGAATTGAAAACTTCCGGCAGTAGGAGGAAACCTGAAATGAAAATAAAACGGAGTTAGATTAATGAAAAAAAAAAGTATTCTAATAAAAGAGAATAAAAAGAACTAACTCTAATTACTTTGTGACGCTCTTTCCACCAATCCTCAGAAGCAGCAATAGTTTTGCGTATAGGATCCCATCCCAAACCTGTCTCACGACCCTTGAGGTCACGCCATAACTTCCAGTCTTTTTTCAGCTGATCCCACTTGTTTTTCATTTGGGTTCGATCATAGGACTTCCCCGTGCGAGCTAAGAAATTCGTTGTCAGGTTAACCCACCCTTCTCTGTTGAAGTGTGTGGTCGGGCGATTACCCAACTCAATTTCTTTTAAGCACAAGTCACAGAAAATCAAAACATCGTTAGCCTCCCAATTGGCACTAACACCACCTTCCTTATGTTTACCCATAGTAAATAAACTGTATTGAAAATAGGAGAGAACAAAAATTAAAAAAACATAGTACTAAAGCGTACACATCACAAACACACTCACAAACACATACACATCACATACAAACTCACACACACATCACACACACACTCACACACACATCACACACACAGCACACACACACACACACACACACTCACACACAGCACCACTCACACACACATCACACACACACATCACACACACACATCACACACACACTCACACACACAACACATACAAACTCACACATACAACACACACACACATCACACAGCACACACACACATACACACACTCACACAGCACACTCACACACTCACACACACTCACACAGCACACTCACACACACACATCACATACACACTCACACACACATCACAAACACATACACATCACATACAAACTCACACACACTCACACACACACTCACACACACATCACACACATCACAACACACACACACACAGCACACATCACACACACCCACATCACACACACAGCACATACAAACTCACACATACAACACACACACACATCACACAGCACACAGCACACTCACACACACTCACACAGCACACTCACACCACACTCACACAGCACACTCACACACAACACACACATACACACTCACACACACATCACAAAACACATACACATCACATACAAACTCACACACACATCACCCACACACACACACACACATCACACACAACACACCACACACTCACACACAGCACACACTCACACACACATCACACACACATCCACACACACACTCACACACACAGCACACTCACACACACACAACACATACACACTCATCACACACATCACACACACACTCACACACACATCACACATAGCACACACACAGAACACATGTACATACACTCACACACACACACACACGCACACACATAGCACAAACCACACACAACACACACACACACATGTACATACTCACATATATACACACATACATACACATGCACACATGTCACACACAACACATACACATACACAGCAGAAGCACACACACACACATAAACACACTCACACACAAACACATACACACACAACATACATTGCACACACACACACCATATAACACACACCACATCACATACACACACATTACACACAAATTCAACATCCTTGCTTGACAAGTACACACACATTGCACATTATCATTTACCCTAAAACGAAACAATCCAGCAAAAATCACCAAAAAAAATTTTGAAGGGAGGGGAAGGTATACCTGCTGGTGTACTCTGCTGCAGATCGGGGGAACACAGGAAATCTGGAGTTCTGCGCACAAAACAGGAGGGGAGAGGGGAGTGTGAGATATCTGGCCACAAGGGTGGGGGGAGTTTCTGCACAATGCAATAGTAACAAAGGATATTACCTGTGTCGAATCCCTAGGCCCGAGATGAAGGGGCACACACACCGAGAGGACACACCCGGAGAAGATAACCCTGCGCCGAAGAAGCACTGGATACAAAGAAGACGCCCTGATGCAGCCTTTGCCGTCGCCGTCGAAGGCCTTTGCCGTCGCCGTCGAAGGCCTTTGCCGTCGGTATAAGAAGCACGCAAGTCCTTCACCGCCGGAGAAGTAGCACGGGAAGCGATCCAGAACCCCGATGCGGCCGGAGAAGAGGAGGCGGTCGACTCGCTCTAGCGGCGACGGGAGAAACAACGGACACTGCCTAGATCGCTTCAACTCCTAACGCGATAAAACGACGCTCATCAGCTGGGTTTCGTCCCGCAGGTTTTGAGTTATCGAGAAACGCCAGGCGGATCAAAACGAAAGCGGAAAACCAACGGGTTCAGCTGCCGAGCGGTGGCATTTTGACCAAACAGAAATGCTAAAAACGGGTTACCAAAATGAAGCCTGAATTTGAATTCAGCTTTGTGAAGTTCAAGATCTCGTTGCTTTAGATTTCCTACTTAAACACCTAAGGTCCCCCAAACTATTATTAACTACCTCAGTATGTCCATCGGTCTAAGGTGATATGCATTACTAAACTCGAATTTGATTCTCAGTCACCCTATAATGTTTTCCAAAAATACCCCGTAAAACGTGTATTCCTATTAGATGTGATTGACCTATTAATGCCATGCAACCTAACAAATTCTTAAAAAAAGTTCTGCAACGTGTACAACATTAGAGTTTTCTTAGACGACAGTAGCGTAGGAGAATTAGAAAACGTGGAGCCCGAATATGTGTCATCTAAGTTATGACACATCACTATAAAATTCTTCTTCCTGAAGCAGGGCTCGGAAGAAACTCAACGGATAAAGGTTTGCGATATAATGGGACAAGTGAAGTCACAAAATTCAATCGGGATAGTAGAATGTGGAGGAAAGAGCTCTCCTTCTTGGAGCTGAGCCTTATGATGTATTTCCACGACTAAAGAGAATGTTGTCAAGGTACTCGTTGGGGTAGTAGGGCGAGGAATCTATGACCATAAAAGTGTGGGAAATAATGCGACTAGAAAGAAGCGTATTGTAGACATAAAATCGGATTTACTCTACGAGCTATACTAGAAACTTCATCATAAATCGTGGTAATTGTGCAGCTCTAGTTGGCCCCTGATGGAATAGTGTAACCCTCGCAGGTAACGGATACAATCATCTCATTGCTCTCTTGAATATCTTGCCTAGATTGAGCAATTAGAAATTTATTAGTTTGTTTGTCCACCGATAAATTCCTCTATTGTAGATTATGAATCTACGATACATAGTTTGGAGGTAGTCATAGGAAACCTAGTGCTTGTGCAACTATATTTAAACTTATCCCTGGTAGTGACGAGTGGCAACCATAATTTATTTCTCATGCATTCGAGTTGTTTCACCAAACTAACATGGATCCTCTAAGTTTACGTGTTGCAAATTTTATTTGTCTACTCAAGTGTATCAGACTCCAACTCATGAAATGTTCCATACTATGACACCAATCTAGACAACCTTCGACCCCATAAGTCATCAAATCGCTTGGGTGTGTAGGCTCTAAGTGCTAAGGGTTAGAGTTCTCTTCGGTGTGGTTTAATTGCTCTCCATAAGTGTATAAGAGACCGAGTGTTGTTACCCAGGCTGCAATCCTTTTAGATGACATTTTATTTAGTGGTGACAGACTATCATTTTTGATAATTTTTTTATTTGAGCATTAAAATTTCCATTGCTATTCTCTAAACAATACTATATTTCATTTTTTTAAAAATTTTTAAAAAATTAAAATAGTTGAACATCAAGAAAATATTCAAATTTAAAATATTTGAAAGAACTATTTTTTAATTGAAACAAATGATACATTTTTTTATTTTCTTAAAATAAATATTTTAAAGTGTTTTTTAAATTCAAACAAAATGATATTTTTTTCTTGACGAACCTTTTGAAATTTGTTTAAGAAATTAAATGAAAATGATTTTGTTGTTTTGTTTTTTTAATTAAAAGATATTTTAAAAGTAAACATTTTTGAAGATTAAAACGGGTCGGCTAATTCACTTGAGGAGTGAATTAATGATGCTCTGATAACAAACTTATGTAAATTGAAAACTAACAATTTGATTTTTGTAGAGAAAACCTCAAACTTGTATATACTTTCTCAATAAATCAAATACAAGGTATGAATACATATTTATAGAGGGAGAAGAGAGAAGAGATCCCTATACATGATGCGGGACTAAAGAAGAGAAAAGAAGAAAACTAACTAAAAGGACTCTAATATGAGCCTCTTTACATGGGCTTTTCCGACATTCCCCCGCAAGCTGGAGCGTACAAGTCGTAGGCACCAAGGTTGGACAAAAACTGATAAAAAGGGTACTTTGTAAGGCTTTTGTGAAGATGTCTGCAACTTGTTGAGTACTAGGAACATGCTGTAATTCTATCTTTCTTCATTGAACTTTCTCCCGGATAAAATGACAGTCCACTTCAATATGTTTGTTCTTTCATGAAAGACTGGATTCTTTGCTATATGTATAGCCGCTTGGCTGTCGCATAACAGATGACAGGTGAGGGAGTTTAACTCCTAGATCAGTAAGGAGACTCTCAAGTCAGGTAAGCTCAGAGACAACAATGCCATCAATTTAAATTCAGCTTCAGCTGAGGATCGAGCAACCACAGCTTGTTTCTTACTCTCTCAGGCCAGGTAACAAGATGCCCTCCAAAAATAGGTACAGAAGCCACTGGTTGACCGCCGATCATCCAAGGAGCCAGCATAATCTGCATCAGAATGCGCAACCAACGTCGGAGTAGATGATGAGGTTTTGTATACCAGCCCTTGACCCGAAGCTGTTTTAAGATATCTCAGGATTCGCTCAACGGCTTGAAAGTGAGATATTCGAGGGGCATGCATAAACTGGTTGACCGCCCCAACAACAAAGGATATATCCGGTTTTGTGGTTGTTAAGTAGATCAATTTCCCAACAAGACGTCGATAGTATTCCGAATTTTGGAGAGGAAGATCAGTGTCAGACTATGAGCACACAACTTATGATTTGCATCCATTGGAGTAGTAGTAGGCTTACATCCAGATAGCCAGCATCATGTAGAGATTCAGACAGTACTTCTGTTGGGAGAGGACAAGTCCATTAGGACGTCTCGCGATCTCAAGACCAAGGAAGTATCAAAGATGTCCCAGATCTTTTGTCTAAAAGACGGAGCTAAGGTGCTGCTTGACTGCTTGGATTCTCTTGAGTCGTCTCCAGTGATTAAGATGTCATCAACATAAACTAACAGAAGAACCATTCCTTTTTTCTCTGATGACGAATGAATAGAGAAGTCTGCCGAGCTCCCGTAAAGCGATTTCCCCGAACCTCCTTACTAAATTTGTCGAACCATGCCGAGGGGATTGTTGAGACCATAGATGGACTTCTCAGATGACATACTCGAGACTCCCCGTGTTATCAAACCCGGGAGGTTGTTGCATGTAGACTGTTTCCTGGAGATCGCCGTTCAGAAAAACATTTTTGATGTCCATTGATGTAAGAGCCATTGGCGATGCACATCCACGAGAGGAGGACACGAACGGTGTTGAGTTTGGCGACGAGAGAGAATGTCTCCTCATAATTGAGGCCATGCTGTTGAGTGAAACCACGAGCCCCAGGCGGGCCTTTAGAAGATCAATTGTCTCATCAGGGCATGCTTGATGACAAAAACCCATTTACACCCAACAGATGCTTGCCCGGGAGGTAAAGGGACAAGGTTTCGGTCTTGTTAGCCCAAAGAGCAGATATTTTCTCTTCATGGCCGTCCGTCAACCAGGATGTTGGAGGCCTCTTGACACAGAGTTAGGTACAGAAAATAGAGGATAATGAAGTGGCAAAGTTTGAAGGCGTGGGGATAGATGATGTAGGGATACATAGTTCGTCATGGGATGAGCGGTTGTTTCTCTGGGCCGGATTAACAGGACGTGGAGCGTCAGAGGTCGAAGCCGACTGCATTGGGCAACAGAGCTAGGTTGGCGACGAGTGTAAACACGCATAACAGGTGGCTTTGAAGTAGTGGGAGGCTGGACAGGAATGTGTGATGGGCAGGAATGTTAACGGGAATGAGAGGACGTATGACAGTGGTGTAGAGGTGTAGGTTCTTGAGCAGAGAAAAAGGGAGATCTTCCCGAAAGGTACATCAACAAAAACAGTTACCTTGCGGGTAGTAGGAGAAATAACATACGTAGCCTTTCTAAGTTCGTGAGTAGCCAACAAAGATTTGTTTGGCCGCCCGGGTCTAATGTCCACGGATGGACCAAGACTGTGAACATAACAGTGCACCCAAAGATGCTGTTGTGAGAGAGAATGCCGGAGTAAGAGGGACAGGAGCTGAACGAGTGGCATTATGGAGTATGGAGGACAGAAGACGATTAATCAGATAGCAGACTGTTGAGAGGGCAAAATTCCAATAAGCTTTGGGAACCTGCATTTGAAGCATGAGAGAGCGAGCGACATCGAGAAGATGACGGTTCTTACGTTCGGCCATGCCATTTTGCTGAGGGGTATAAGCACACGATGTTTGGTGAATGACTCCAAAATCTGAGCAAAGGGTTGTGAATTCGCGGCTAGTGTATTCGCGAGCATTATCAGTACGAATAGTTTTGATGTTCGTGGATAATTGTGTGCGGTCTCAAGGAAGAAAGCCCGAAAGACACGTGGAAGCTCGAGCGATCCCAAAGTAAATATAAACCATGTCATTTCGAGAATAATCATCAATTAAGTTTAGAAAATATCGATAACCAGAGATGCTAGTGATTTTGTACGGTCCCCAAATATCAGAGTGTACTAAAATAAAAGGAGCTGAGCTCCGAGTACAATGAGAAACAAAAGACGAACGAGACTGCTTGCCCAAAATACAAGATTCACACCGAAAAAAGGAAGAGATACATCTGGTAGAGTCTTCTGGAGGACTGACAAAGGGGCATGCCCAAGACGCCGATGTCAATCAACGGAGGAGACGGAAGAGAGATAGTATTAGTCATCTAGAAGGTAGAGCCCGTTCTGCAGCCATCCCTTACCGATGATATTCCGTGTTTGTCGTTCCTGTATCAGAAAAGAAGATGTAAAGGTTATAAAGCAATTTAAATCAGTAGTGAGGCGACCAACAGAAAGTAAATTAAATGGGGAGCCAGAAACATGAAGAGCGGAGTGTAGCGATAGAGAAAAGTGAGAGAGATGCCCGCAGAGTCGGAGAATGGAACAATGTCCCCATTGGCTACTGTGATACACTTAGGATGATGAGAATCCAAGTACTGATGTGGCCGCAGAGAGGTGATGTGATGAGTGGCAACTGAATCCACTATCCACCGCGGACTAGTGGAGAGACAAGCGATACCTTCATGTGAGACGGAGGCAGCCGAGGTAACGGAGGCAGACGGGCGAGTGAGCAGACCATGAAGTTGTTGGAGTTGAAGACGGACCTCGTCAATGTCAGTACGAGTGAGCGATGATTCGTGGTAGCAACGACGACTTTGACGAGGAGGAAGCCCATGCTTGCGATAACACGTGGCCTCAAGTGACCATCCTTCCCGCAGAAGGAACACTTTGGTCGTGATCGGCCTGCGAAAGCCGGTACGCCCCCCCCCCCCCCCCCCCCCCCCCCGAGTAAAGGTGGAAGGGGTAGTAAGGGAGCAGAAGTTTGCTGAAGGAGAGCGTGATGGAGGTCAAGAACTATCCGGAGGTGGAGAGACCTTGAGCAACATGAACATGCATCTGATAATGATGGAGTACCGCAGAGAGAGGATCTGACCCGAATGCTATGAAGATGTGGTGCACACGAGCCATCATCATGACGACGCCCACGACTTCTTTTTGAGCTCGTTGTGCAGCAAGATCCGTTGTAGAGGTTGATGTTGAATCCATGCTTCAACCAGAGTTTTGGCCCGAGCAACAAAGGAGGTGAGATCGGTGGTCTCGCCAACATCAAGTGTCTGTAGATCAGTGATGATGTCATACAAGTGTTGTAGACTATCCTTCCCGGAGTAGTGGGAGTGAAGTTCATCCCATATCGCTTTGCCGTTTCATGATACATAGTCACGCGATACGTTCTCCATCAAGGGAGTTGAAAAGCCAGGTCTGAACACGACCGTCATTGCCCAACCAGTCGTCAGTAGGGAGGACGGAGCAGCTTGATTCAAGTGATGCAGGAAGCCTTTGTACTGAAGGACTCGGCGAACTGAGTGCACCCACTCCACGAAGTTCTTCTTTCTCCGACTAACGAGATAGTCGTAATCCGCAGTTCGTCCTGGAGTTCTGGAGCAGGAGCCGGGCGTCACCAGAGAGGAAGCCTCCTGTCCGGTAGAGTCAAGAGAGATCCATGGCCACGCAGTTAGGGGTCCTAGTCCGACGGAAGGGGAACAAACGCTATAAGGGACACCCGCGGGTAGTCCAGAGCACAGGCTGGGCGGTTAGAAGAGAAACCGTGCGAGATGGAAGGCAATGGTCAGGCAGCAAACACAGAAGAGGCCACGACCAAGGAAACCGAGCGTGTTGGCGAGGAAGCCGTTTTAAATAGAGGGTTGGGGAAGCAACACGGTCTCGGTGGCAAAGCACCAGCGACAAGAGAGGATGTCGCGACCAAAGTGCAGAGCCCGCAACGGGTAGAAGAAAAACCGAGGCAAGCTCGCAGCAAATAGAGGAGCAGAAGGGTAGGTGGTCGATAGAACCATCGGCAGCGGTGAGAACAAAGGCAAGCCCGCAGCGGGAAGATAAGCGAGTCCGCAGCGGGTAGACCAGGCCAGCCCACTTTAGCTAGAAGAGAAGCACAACATGTAGAGGAGCAGAAGACCAACTGCTCTACAAGCAGAGAAGGGGCAGCGGCGGTTTAGAGGAGAAACAACCCGGTCAAGATCAGACCGCGCGACAAGCTGCCCGCAGGAGCCCGCAACGGGTGGAGAACTTCGCAACAGATAAGAGCTCTCAACACAAGAAAGAAGCCGCGCGAGAAAGGATGGAGGGAGTAAATCGTGCGTGTAGAGAAGAAGTCGCGCGGATATAAGGAAAGGGAGAGGGCCCCACCTTTCAGAGAGTCTTATAAAAACAGGGGGAGCCAAGAGGAAAGAAGAGGTGGAAGCCACGAGAGAGAGGAGAGAGGGAGCGGCTAGAAAAAGGCTAACCGCGCGGAAAGCCGCGGTTAGAAAGAGGTAACCGCACGGGAACCCGTAGGCGGGTAGAAACTAGGCCGCGCCCTGCGCGAAAAGAGAAGGCCGGACGGTTAGCAGAGGGCTAGCCGCAAGGAGAGACCGATTCGGCTCGGATACCATGTAGAGAATACCTCAAACTTGTATATACTTTCTCAATAATCAAATACAAGGTATGAATACATATTTATAGAGAGAGAAAGAGAGAAGAGATCCCTATACATGATATGGACTAAAGGAAGAAAAAGAAGAAAACTAACTAAAAGGGCTCTAATATGAGCCTCTTTACATGGGATTTTCCAACAATTTTAATATGAATTTGAGAGTGAATTAGATTAAGTGGCACAATCAGAACTTTCATGAGCAACATCATGAGGCAATTAGACTAAAGTTTGCACAGGCACATAAAGCTAACAAGCGAATGCTAAATAAACATGTATTAATATTCCACAGTGTGTATAGTGAGATGAATACAATAATTTTAAAATTAACAACAAACAAGTTTCTTGATAATTTAGGAAGCTCTGAAATCTTACTGCTCAAATAAACTAAGCATAATATCATTTTAAACACATCACTGACAATAGAATGATAGAGGTATACCTGAGTGCATGAATGAAACATCAGATCAGTCCTTGCACGGTTGGCAGGTGGCTGTAGGAGGAAACAAAGGTGGAACTCGCTCCTGAGGGTTAGAGGGGTAGATCATCAAAGCCTTGTCGATCCCATCGGGAGGGGTGACAAAGAGGAGGTCGCTGGAGGCCCATAAAGTGGCTGATGGCGGGGAGCGGGCTTCTAAACGATATTTTAGCCCAGTTAGGTCTCGAGTGCTGCTGGGTGTAGAGATCCATGGGGCGTGCCAGTTTCATGGGCGGGGTGACAACAAAGAGGTCGCCAACGCTCGTGGTGGCCTACGACGGCATGGAGTCCCGGCGAAGGGTCGTCAATCATCTGGTAATGAAACAAAGGAGACACTTGAAGTTCAGGAAGGGGTTGGGCTGGATTTCCGTAAACAGAGAGATTTCTCTGCTTTTGATATTCCAAGCTATCTTTTGGTTAGGGGCTTGGCAACTTATATAATTTGATTAGGATTTTAGTTCTTTAGAAAGAGGAAATTATTGTTTTTGGGAGAAAACAATAACATATTCATCATGAGGATTCCTTATTCTCTTGATTTAAAATCCAAAAATTAAAGATTTTTTATTTCTTTCTTTAAAGAAATGTTTGGTTTATTTAAATATCATTGCTTGCCCATACTATCACACTACCTAATTTGATGGATCTTTTTTGTCGGTCTTATGGATGATCATTCCAATAAGCCGCAACAACGACGAGCCCGAATGATGTCTACGATACAAAATAAATGTGCGCTAAATAAAAAGTGCAGGAAATAAGGATTACCACGAAAATGCAACTCAAGTTGGCATCAAAGGTTAGATATTTTTGTGTTTTGAAAGAAGAGATGAAATTGAAATACAAATTTAATTATGAAAATATTTTCAACTATTTTCTCTTACACAAGTGCATAAGCATTACTTCAAACCAGAATGTGAGACTAAACATCCAGGAAGAATGGACCATTAATGGGCCTTACATATTTACACTAGAATTTAGTCTGGGAATGAACACAATTTAATTTTTTTTAACACTCCCCTGCAAGATGGAGCGTACAAGTCATAGGAACCAAGCTTGGAAAAAAATTTGCTACATAGTGGACGATGTAAGACTTTTTTCATGATCTCTGACACTTGATCTACAGCAGACACATGTCGTAAAATCAACTTTTGAATTTGAACCTTTTCTCGGACAAAATGACAATCAACGTTGATGTGTTTCGTACGCTCATGAAACACATGATTTTCGGCGACATGGATAAGAACTTGATTATCACAGAAAAGGACCGTTGGAGAAGAACTTTTGACACCCAAATCTGAAAGAAGACTCTCTAGCCATGTAAGTTCAAAAACAGTAAAAGCCATGAACAATAGGCCTCCGCTAAGGACGAGCAACAACAATTTACTTTTTTTCTTTCCAGGTCACCGGGTGCCCATCAAAATATGTGCAGAATCCACTCGTAGAGTGACACAATCATCAAGAGAGCCGGTATAATCAGCGTCAGAGTAGACAGTGAGTGACAGAGAAGAAATGCTCATACACAAGCCCTTGTCAACATTCTTTGGATACCTGTGAATACATTCAACGACCTGGAGATGAGAGTTCCGAGGGGCTTGCATAAAACAGCTGACAACTCCGACAACAAAAGATATATCTGTCTTGTGAAAATGAGATAAGTTTGCCAACCAAACGACGATAGTACCTCCGGATTAGGAAGAAGCAAATCACTGTCGGAGGCATGAGTGCATAATTTGTGATTGACATTCATCCGCGTGTCCATTGACTTTTATGTTATTAAAGACGCAAGGCGCACCAAGACACAAAAGGTTCCCGGTGCCTGGGCGCAAAAAAGTCAAAAAGACTATATAATTTATTAAAACAAATTACAGACTCTATGACACACTAGAAATAACGCTCTTACAGGAAGCTCCAAGTTATCTCAATTAGTCGTCCATTCCAATATAGAAACACACCACGGTTCATTCGTTCACATTCTACTACTGATTCTGGCCCGAGTATGAGCTTAATAGGTCTTGCCATTATGCTACCTTCCAATAACTTTTCTGCTCAGTGACATTTTCAAAAAATGTCTTTTGACCTGCAAAAAGAATATTTTGTGTATAATAACAGCCAGAACCATGGTCAACTAAGAAATGGAGAGAAAAAAATAGAGACAATGAAAAATATTAAAAAGAATTCATACAAATTACCCATAAGCCCTGCACAAATTTTCATACGAGGATTTACAAAATTAACTTCAAATAAGCTTGAAGAATAATCCAAAGGTACCTGATGCGGGACAGCGTCACACCTACCCGCCACCCTGGAGTCCAACCAGGGGGCCCACCTGGAGTCAGCACCAGCGGCTTCATCGGGGTCACGACCTGTACACCCCAATCCCTCTTCTCCGTCATGGAGTCACCACCATGCGGCAGGTTGTTGAGGCCCTGGCTCGATCCCCAGACCTCCTAGATAAGAGGCATTCACCAACACTCTCATCATCAACTGAGCCGGATTAGTTGGTGATGAGAGTGCTGGTGATGGCCTCTTATCTAGGAGGTCTGAGGATCGAGCCCCGACCTCAACAACCTGCCGCATGGTGGTGACTCCATGACAGAGGCATGTTGGGTGTACGGGTACGCGGCCTGATGAAAGCCGCCTGGTGCTGACTCCAGGCGGGCCCCCTGGTGGGACTCCAGGGTGGCGGGCAGGTGTGACGCCTGTCCCGCATCATAAAAGTGCACTTTTATGATGCGGGACAGGCGTCACACCTGCCCGCCACCCTGGAGTCCCACCAGGGGGCCCGCCTGGAGTCAGCACCAGGCGGCTTTCATCTGGCCCGCGGCCCGTACACCTCAACCCATCCCCGGCTCCACCACATGGCCGATAGGTTGTTGAGGCCGGGGCTCGATCCCCCGACCTCGCTTAGGCCTCAAGGAGAAGGCGCGCACACGGGAGGCCTCAGCGAGTTGGAGGGCGGTTTCTATGAGCAGAGAAGAGGAGGCCGTAGAAGGTTGCTTCCAGGCCTTTTAAAGACCACACTACCTCATATTTCCTACCAGTTGCAAGTAACTTTTTGTTCACAAAGGCACATACATTTTAGATATCCTTTCCTTTAAATAAAACTCTCAATGTCTTAGCATCATGCATTTGGAGGGTGAGTTTCACAATTTTTTAAATGTTGTCCAACTTTTCTATTACATCTAACATTTAAAACCCACATGTCGTGATATCCGATATTTACAATCTTGATGTTAGCTCTTTTGTTTTTCTTTCTTTCCTTCGCTTGTTACCTTCCAAACTATTACTAATTGTTCTTATCATGTGTTTGATGTGGTCTGTTAAAATATCATTTTGTGTATGTTCTTGTATTCAAGGCATATACTAATATACCTCCCCCCCCCCCCCCCCAAAAAAAAAAGTTATTTATTCCGATATCATTTTATCACGCCTTCAGTTATTCACTATAGGAATACCTTATAAGAGATGCATATGTTTCATATTTGGCTTGGGTGAAGTGATTGTTACTTCAGTGTTTCACTATTTCTGGAATTTTTTTAAAGTAAACAAATTTAGGACTTAGAAATTACTAGAAATATTTTAGTTTTGCAAACAGACAATATTTTAGAAAAATCAATTTTCGGTTATCTAACAATATTGTCTAATTTTTTCCCACCAACTTGTCATCTACAAGTCAAATTTACTTTGGTAAGAAGGTTCTCTCAAAACCATGTGAAGATGTTGTTGCCCAAGTATATATTCCAGTTCAAAATACCTAGGCGAGGATTGCGTTTAAATGGAAGATTATTTTGTGTTTTAGCCAAAGTTGCAAATGTCAGATCTCAAGGATACAACATGTACAACCCGTAATTCGTCGAGATCAAAAATGCCTCAAGAGACGCCTATTCACAGACCTAGCGACGAACAGAGGTGAGCATATGCGAGCTTGGGCAAGCAGAGACGAGCTTGGGTGAGCAGAAACGAGCTTGGGTGAGTACCTCGCGAGTGTGTGCGAGTAGCTCTTGTAACTCACTAGCAGAGACTGGATACTCGGCAATACCCCCCTAGGATTTCTCTATAAATATCCTCCCTATGGGTACTAGAAATGACACTTTTGGAAGAGGTTTAGGTCCCCTTAAGTTGGATACTCGCCAAGTCCATGTCTGTCTAGTACCTCACATAGCTTTTGGTTGCGGAGAAGTTTCTTCTAAACTTCCGGGTACGTGGTGGGATCTTCCTACTTGTTGGAACCCCACCTTGTTTAGGGTTGATTTGGGCTAGGTTCACTATTAGGTTTCTCTAATGACTCACATGTATAGTCTAGGGTCATAAGTCTTTGTCTAGGTCTAGGTTAAGTCAACAATCTAGAGTGATTGGTTTTCACATCCAGAAGACTTAGAAGACAGAAGAACCCTTCAGAGAAAAGCAGTTTTCCAAGTCAGGAAATTCGCTCGACGATAGCTGAACTCAGCTCGACGATCGTCGATCTCAGATCGACGAACTCAGGATTTCTTCTCTGAGTTGAGCTCGACGAAAGTTTAGCTGAGATCGACGAAATGTCAGCTTGTTTCATAAACTCAATTCGACGAAGTTCTAGCTCAGCTCGACGAAATGCTATCTCAGCTCGACGAACTTGGATTTCCGTTCGACGATTTTTCTACTGCTTGTTTGCCTTATTCAACTGGACGAAATTGGATCTCAGGTTGACGAAAATTGTTGAGTTCGATCATTTCTTTACAGATTTAGTTCGTCTTTCTTCCTTGCAGATCTCCAAAGTTTTGTCCAAGGGAATTTGATTTCAAATTTGATTTTATATGCCTTTAATGCTCTAATAAGTAATGCTACATATTCTCTTGAATATACCCGTTTCAAGACAGCATTAATTATGGTATTCACAGAGTAATTGACTTATTTGCTGGGACAGTTAGGGAAATCAATTAATGACATTTCTAGTCGTTCAACCTTCAGAATCTCTGCAGTAAATCAAGGATAAGTTTTTAAATTCGAATTATTATTTTCTGTAAAGGATATATATAAGATTTCCTCTTCTTCTTCAACAACAAGAGACATACAGAGTCAGAACAAGAGAGAAAATATAAAGCAGTACATACAAAAAACTGAAAAAAGAACACAGCCAATACATCTTCATTCTTCTTCAGTTTTCCTTCAGGAATTTCAAGCGACAACAAATCTTCATCAGTTTGAAGACTTTCCTGAAGATCATTCATCATTTGAAGATCTAATCTCTGTGCAAAGCTTCCAGCTTCCTGAACAAATCTTCATCTCAGGGGGAGCTTTGACATCACAACAATCCAGTAGTCTTCTCAGTGCTATTGAGAAAGAGAAGACAATATTATTTTTCTTTATCTCACTGTATAAAGGGTTTTCATAACTCCCTTCAAAAGTTACTCTTGGTTGTCAAGTCTCCTTATCAAAAGACTTGGGTTGGTTTTTGGGCACCTGATCAAAAGCTCAAAGGGTTGTGAGATCTCCCTTGAAATAGATCTTGTGGTGACAGGGCACCTGAGCAAAAACCTGTGGTAGCAGGGCACCTGAACAAAAACCTGTTAGTGGATTCCTACCAGGGTGGTAGAAGAGTGGATGTACCCAGTTTTGGGGAACCACTATAATTTCTTTGTGTCGTCCGGTTGTTCTATTTCTTGTTTTGTTGTGCTGTGATAATTTTGTTTTTACTTCTCTTTATATACATTAATATCACTTATTTTAATTCCGTAATAAAAATTAATCAAAGTTTTTAAAACACTCTATTCACCCCCCCTCTAGAGTTAAAGACAGATCTATCTCCTCACTTTCACTGCTGTAGAACTTGGGGTGTGCTTAGAGATAGTTTTCTCTCTCCCGCGCTAGCCATCCGAATCGTGACGTCGAACCGCAGAATCAGTAACTTTAGGCTGCATTGATCCGAATATTTTGGAGTAGGGATTTTCCCGGCTTCAACACAACAGTTTGAGTTTTTTATGTCGGTTTTAACATATCAGAGATATTTCATGTGCCTGGTTTTTAATTATTTATATTCATAATTATGTATAAAAAAAAATTTTAAATTTATATATTTAAATATATTAACACAGTGCAAGGCTTGCCTACATTTCACCCTTGTGGTTGGACCCTTCCCCGAACCCTCACTGCTCGGGGATAATTTGTGCACCGGGCTGCCCTTATATATTTTTATATATTAACAATTTAACATATATTGAACCAAAGTTTTAAGAACCGGGCCGGAGATCGAACCGGCGAGATCAAAGGTTCAAGATCCGACCGGTTGGACTGGGGTTGAACCGTAATAATAATAAATAATAATAAAATATAAAAATTATTTATAAGTATATATGAATACTAAGTTGTATACTTTTAAACATATTTTTATAGTTTTATAGTTATATACTTGTATACGCGCGTATTTTTATATATTAATTTATATTTATTTATTTATTTTATATTTATAGGTGTTAATTTAAGAACAAATCAAATTAAATATAATATGATAAATATCAAAAATTAAAATAAAATTACAAATATATTAATATAAGATTATACATATAATACATAATTATATATATATATAAATATAATAAATATATATTATATATATATATTATATATATTATACATATATTTATGTAATTATTTTTTATAAAAAAACAAAACAGTACCTGTATAAGTAAAAAGCTGAGGCTTCCTATCAAAGTTGAAATCGCAGCTTGTTGGATAGACTTCACTCTCTCATGCCTAAGGTCTCCGATTCCAAACCTCATGCTATAATCTTAATTTGGTATTAATAAAATTATTTTTAATTTATTTAAATCGGACGGGCTTCCAAACCCGCTCCAGTTTGCGTTCCTCCTGCCCAATTCCGTGGTTTCTAAACGGTCTGCGCACGAAGCGGGTTCCTTACCTGGACCGGACCGGCTGGATGTCCGATCCGCAGTTCGACCGGCCGGGCTGGTCTGGTTTTCAAGAGCTTGCATTGAACTGCTAAATCTACTAAGCTAATATGAACAATTTATGTTGCACAAGAATGACACAACGTTATAAGTAGAGCTGTATGCATACACAATTTTTTTTAAAAATAATTTGTAAATATAATGGTATCTCTAAACAAATATTTTGCTAGCAATTAAAATATAAAAAAAATTAAAATTTCTCAAATTTTAAACGTTCTTTAGTCTTAATCTATCTTGTAATCATCATCAATCAGGAATATAGATGGAGCATGATCCTCATCTAACAAATTTGATGACTCAAGATCTTTTGCATCGTCTTTCTGTCGTTTTCCCTTTTCAGTGATGATCGTGGCTTTACTCTTGATAATTCTAGAAGGCCTCCTCGTATCTAGATTAGCGTCGACAATATCTCACAGTTGTGCCCATGCCAACCTTTCTCGTATCTCTTTGTCCTTTTCCTTTTTCAGTCATTATCATCCTCATCATCAATAACGCCCACCATCCACTCTTGTACCTTCCCTCAATTAATTTCATAATTGATCAATTCATCATACATTCCCCTTTCTTGAACAAAGATTAAAGATAGAGCAACCTTTAGGCCACTGTCAATCTATTCAAGAAAAGGTAGGTCGAGGGAGACTCTATATCACCATTTATCATTAACGCCCACCATCTATTCTTGTACCTTCCAGAAAGATTTTATGTCAATATGTCTTTATGTTACTACATGCACAAACTTTTGTGCAATAACAAGCATGTCTATGGACTACAGGCTTCAAAAACATGAACAAGAAAGACTATCATATGTTGAAAAATGACTATATCATATGTATAACGATATTAAATGGAGGGGGGGGGGATCATAAATCAGTCAAATGTTGTCTTATCCAACAACAAAATAATATACTGAGGAAATTAATCGATTATGTGTTGTTTTTCCTTAAAAAATGCTCGCCTATTGTATATATAGTCATGGCACAATCATGTTTGCCTGCACTGCAAACACATCAACCTCTACCAGCATAGCCACATAAACAACAACAAAAAAAACCAAAAAAATAATCATGTTTGTTTGCAGCCAGAAACCAAAAACAATAAATCAGCAATAAGCCACAAACAGAAACCAGCAAGAAGGAAAAACAAAATCGAGGTAGGCAGACAACATAGCGAGGAGTATAAGACAAACCTGAGAAATCGAGGCAAACACCACAGAACCAGGCAACCAGCTTACCGACGATTTAAAACAAAAAAACTTACAGTGCAGCCTATGAAACCAGAAAGAAGAACAAGAGAAATCGAGGCATAAACCAGAGTCATGACCTCATAAACTCGAGGGACAAAGACAGAAACCTGAATCATGACCTCAAAAACTCGAGGAATGAAGACACAAACCAAAATCTAGATTCCAGTCACAAATGTAGCAACTGGAGAGGAATGAAACCTCACAAACCAATCACCTATGTCACAGCCGCAAAAACCAAAGAGGGGAGCAAAGATAGAAAGGAATGAAGACAGAAAGGAACCCAGTTCAAACTCGTCCGAGAAATCAGAGATCAAAATTGCTAGAGTGAGGAACGACAAGAGAGTGCCAAAGAGGAATGAAGCCGGAGAGGGAAACCTAGGGCACATAAGAAATGAAATGTTGGGCAGCAAAACTATATCGAGAACGAGATTGATTAATGTGTTTTTAAAATAATAATTAAAGAACTTGGATACATGATTAATGTGTTTTTAAAATAATAATTAAAGAATTTGGACCTATGTATTGGCCAATATATTGATTGACTGCTGATATATCCAGGACCAATATAGTTGAAGAAAATATTGATTTCGTGGCATTTTGCTTTTGGAGCCTTTATAATTATGTCGGACTGACATGTAGAAATGTAAGTCATGTTGGCCGATATCCACAATACAATATTCACTTAAACTAGATCCATCAAACTCGTACTTGCTTACAATAACTACTATACCATTCAAAACATATGAATCTTAGATTAATTTCCACCCTTCTTACTAGGATCATACATACTGTAGTTATAATGAACCACCGAGTAAAAAGAAAAGACTTTTCTAGGTTCTGACTGCCGAGCATGCCGGTTTAAGCTCATAACCCCTGCTGCATCACTTGGTAATATTAGTGGTTTGAACTTGATACAACATTTGAAAGAGTTTTTTAACGGTATATTGTCTGTTGAACTTTATGTGCGATGCAGGCAATTTTTTCTTGGCTGATGTACCTACCAATAAGTCAAGATTATATTAAGGAATTTTTTAGCTATCTTGAAAATAACTGTAACACCCCTTCCCAGTATTTCAGAAATCAGCCGTCCGGCCGGGTCAGCGATATAAAGAAAACTAGGAAACAGTATTAAAACTAGTAACAGCAGGTAATAAAATCTATACTAAGCAATTTAAGACTTACAGCGGAAGTTTAAAAAGTAAACTAATGGTAACCACATACCTGATATCTGGATTCACAGAGCCACTAAACAGGAACTAAAACTGAATTAACTGAAAATCTGGTTAACCATAAATAGTCTGATACAAATTAGATAAAAACATTAATCTGTTACAATGTTGTCAACTACAAGTACATGCTGAAATATAGTACACTGAATAAGATAAATAATACAAACTGACGCCACCATAACGCTCATCCTAGACGTAGTTTCCCACCTGGGTCACCTGAAAAAAACAGTGCCCACGAAGGGTCAGAGTAAAGAAAAATAACTCATCCTAGTGACAACTAAAAACAGTTTTCATTATGACGAAAATGCATGCCTTTGGAAAATAATTTTATGCATTAAAAACTTTTATGCTATGTGCTATGCATGCCTTCGCACTATTCTCTGGTCAATCATCTACTCGTACTAAGCACGTGACTTTTATTTTACTAACTCAAGTCCTGGCGTTAGTTAACCAGCATACTGTCTCACGTCAGGTCTATACTTGAGTTCTAGGCGGCTTCTAACCTGCGCATCTACTTGGAAGGCTCTAGGCAAAGTAGCTCCTAACGCGCAACTGAAACTGACGACCTGAGACCATCTGACGAACTCAAATGTTCTAGTGTCACGCGGACACGGTCACGAATCTACTAGCTGTCTCAAGGGAAGTAAACTCCCAAGACTGTACTGCTCATAAGATACCATATGCCTTATGAGAAAGGTAGTGCGCCTCTATCTAGCACGAAAAGACTTGTGTGCTCACTGACCTTTTTGGTCTGATGCTACTCTGCATGGGATATCTTTCTGGGGAACTACTAAGCGACCCTTTACTTTCTTGTGGTCTACTAGAATGGACATTCACGCCCTTGTTCGGAACAAATTCCAAACCTACAAACATGGTTAACGTTTTCGTACCCTATGTTTCTGTTCATGATCCGACTACTTGGGTCTTAGGGAAATCGTGTCACCCTACACGTTTTTCGTAACCGTTTTTCTATCACCACACCTTCCTATGCATGGTCATGGTACTTGAAATAAATCTACTCATGTGTATAAAAAAAAAATATATTTATTGTTATGTCTAATTAGCAAAAGTTAGGTTTCTTTACCGCGATGCTACGACGCTCGTAGACTCGGCGCGGCGACATCTTCTCTTCCGAAGGCAAATCCTACTACTGGGGACCTTCAGAATGCTGCCCCGACCCCACCAAAGTCCTACAAGAAAGGGCAACCCTAATTTCAACATTTTCCCCTAAGGGTTTCCGGTGGAAAAATTCCAAAACAACTAGGGTTACAAAAATAAATGAGCTAGCTTCGCATATTACCTTTATGAGGGCAAACCAAGGCTTTCCAAACGCCCTACCCAACTTCTGCAGAGGCTTTAGAATCTCCAAACCTAATTTGGACACAAGGGAATGAAAACTTAGTCTAGGTTAATTTCCAAAACACTAATTTCCACGAAGGAATAACGAGAAAGAGAAATCGGACTTACCGAAAACAAAAATCGGATCTCACTTCTCCGGCTAGGGTTAGACCCGGCACTTCCAAGGCCAAGGAAGGAAAAGGAAGGCTTGCTGGCGCCTGCAGAGGAGGGAGGAGTGGTCGGAAAGGGCTTCTGGAGGAGTATCGGGCGTCGGCTAGGGCGGCGGAGGCGCGCGGCTACTGTTCGCGTGTCGTCGGCTGCGACTTCGGCTTGCGGAAGAGGAGAAACCGTCGGGTGCAATCCTTGCGGCTTTTCTCCCGATAAAAAGAGGCGTGCGGGGTTTTAAAAATGATCGGACATGCGGTTACTTATTAACCGGGAGGAGAATTGGGGGTAAAATGCTTTTGGCACCTCACTCCACCCAAAAGCAACCTAATACACGGCTATCGGCACACCCAACTCTCAAATAAACGGTCGCGATTTAATCATAGAACAATGTACCTCGACGACGCGCTGTTTTGGTCAAAATCCATCGCGACTCGACCCTATAATTTACAATAAAATCGCGTAAGATTTACGGATGTTACAAATCTTCCCTCCTAACAAAAATTTTCGTCCTCGAAAATTGAAACCATACCTGAATCGAAGAGAAAAGAATAGTCTGCATTGCTCTTAAGCTCATCCTCTCGCTCCCAAGTATACTCTGGACGACCACAGTTCATCCAAAGGACTTTGACTATACGAATCTCTCTATTCCTGAGCTTCTGGATCCTTGAGTCCACTATCTTGACTGGTCTAACTCCAATACTAAGATCTGTCTCAATTGGTGCTTCTTCGGTACTGATGATCTGACTAGAATCTCTGACTGCTCTCCTCAAATAGGAGACGTGGAATACATCATGTACACCACTCATTTCCTCAGGTAAGGCCAACCTATATGCAATCTTACCAACTCTTTCTAGCACCTCAAAAGGACCAACGAATCTGGGGCTCAGCTTCTTCATCCGCTTTATTCTAGAGACTCCTCTGACTGGTCTAACCTTCAGATAAACGTAGTCTCCAACACTGAACTCTACTGACCTGTGCTTCTTATCATGATACTTGGTCTGACGATCCTAAGCTGTCTTCATACGCTCCTGAATGAGCTTAATCCTGTCCGTAGTCTTATCAATCCATGACTCTCTGATAGAAGATCTTTCCTCACTCTCTGCCCAACATAACGGTGTCCGACAACGTCTACCATAGAGGGCCTCGAACGGTGTCATCCCAATACTTGCCTGAAAACTGTTGTTGTAGGAGAACTCCACAAGAGTAACATACTTCTCCCACTTTCCTCCAAAATTTAGTATGCACATCCGTAGCAGATCCTCCAAAGTCCTATTTGTGCGCTCAGTCTGTCCATCTGTCTGGGGATGGAATGCGGTGCTGAAATGTAACCTGGTACCCAACCGCTCTTGTACGTAACGCCACTCCCTGGAGGTAAATCTGTCATCTCGGTCTGAAACTATAATCTTGGGTACACCGTGAAGTCGAACTATCTCGTTTAAATATAACTGGGCCAGCTTCGGACCTTGATCCGTCTTCCTAAGAGGAATGAAATGGGCGACCTTAGAAAGCCGATCTACTATAACCCACAAGGAATCATTCCCACTCTGCGATCTCGGCAAACCATGAATGAAGTCCATGGATATATCCTCAAATGTCCACTCAGGAATGGGAAGTGGCTGCAATTTGCCTCCAGACCTTTGGCACTCGGCCTTAACCAACTTGCATGTCTCGCATTTCCCTACATAATCTGCAACATCACTCTTCAAACCTGGCCACCAGACTACCTTCTTAAGATCTGCATACATCTTTGTGCTGCCGGGATGTATAGAATACCTAGAATTGTGTGCCTCGAAAAGAATGTCCTCCCGAAGGTGACTAACATCTGGGATGCACACTCTGCCATCATGCAATAATAACTCATCCTGAATAAAGAATCTCTCTTTCTGACCTGACTGCACTGAGATCCAAATTTCTGCCATCTTTGGATCGAACGCTATCCTGATTCTATCTCTAATATCGCACGAAATCTCCATCCAACTCAACCAAGCTGAACCAAAACTACAACAGGGCACAACGACGATGTCCAGTCTCTCCAGCTCTCGTACCAACTCCTTCTGCTGAGTGAGAAGGTAAAAACACGAGCCTCTACGGCTAAGGGCATCAACTACCACGTTCGCCTTTCCTGGGTGGTACTGAATGTCTACATCGTAGTCTGAAAGAAACTCTAACCATCTACGCTGCCTCAAATTGAGCTCTCGCTGATCAAAGATATATTTGAGGCTCTTATGATCAGTAAAGATCTCGCAACGCACTCCATTGAGGTAGTGTCTCCAAATCTTCAGAGCATGAATAACTGCTGCAAGCTCCAAGTCATGCACGGGGTAATTTCTCTCATGAACCTTTAACTGTCTCGAGGCATATGCTACGACCTTTCCATGCTGCATGAGGACACAACCCAAACCCTGACCTGAAGCATCGCTATAAATCTGAAACCCGTCAGGCCCTGAGGGTAAACTCAAGATCGGTGCGGTCATCAATCTGTCCTTCAAGTCCTCAAAAGCTAACTCGCACTCAACAGTCCACACCAAGCCCTTTCCCTTCCTAGTGAGGGAAGTCAGTGGTATGGCTATCTTTGAGAAATCCCTAATGAATTTCCTGTAGTATCCAGCAAGACCCAAAAAGCTGCGAACCTCTGAAACTGTTGACGGTCTTGGCCAATTCTTAATAGCCTGTTTGACTAACTCCTGTTTGACTGATGATGTGGCCTAAGAATGCAATCTCTGAAAGCCAAAACTCACATTTAGAAAACTTGACAAACAACTGGTTCTTCCTGAGTGTGCTCAAAACAATTCTGAGTTGTGCTGCATGATCTTCTGCACTCTTAGAGAACACCAAAATATCATCTATGAAGACGATGACAAAACGATCTAAATACTCCTGAAATACCCTGTTCATCGGGTCCATAAATACTGAAGGGGCATTGGTCAGCCCGAACGGCATGACCACGAACTCGAAGTGTCCATATTTGGTACTGAAAGCAGTCTTCTGTATATCCGCGTCACGAATCTTCAGCTGATGATAGCCCGACCTCAGATCTAACTTGGAAAAAGTGCTCGCTCCCACCAACTGGTCGAACAAATCATCAATCCTGGGAATCGAGTACTTGTTCTTAACGGTCAGCTTATTTAATTCGCGATAGTCTATGCACAATCTCAGACTACCATCCTTCTTCTTCACAAAAAGCACTGGAGCACTCCAAGGCGAAGTACTGGGGCGTATAAAACCCAAATCAAGCAGTTTCTGCAACTGGCTCTTCAACTCTGCTAGTTCCCTTGGAGCCATCTGATAGGGAGATTTGGCTACCGGTGTAGCCCCAGGTTGCAAGTCTATCGGGAACTCAATCTCTCTATCTGGAGGGGCACCAGGGAGCTCTTCCAGGAAAACATCGGGAAACTCCTGCACCACTGGTACCTCTGACAAATCCGCCTTGGACTCCGCGCTCATCAGTACTACGAAGGTTTCACAACCCTTACTGATGCACCTTCTCGCTTGGACTGCAGATATGATCATCTTCACTACCCCCTCCAATCCCTGAAAAGAGAAAGATGTCTGGTTGGGGCCATCGAACTTAATCTGCTTCGCCCTACAGTCAATCCTGGTGTTGACTGCTGAAAGCCAGTCCATTCCAAAAATCAAGTCAAATCCTGCTATAGGTAGCAGCAAAGCTTCCACGATAATCTCAACATCACTAAACTGCACTGGTACCCTGCACTTGACTCTGGTCTGCAGAAGGGATCCATTCTGCATCATGACTTCCAGCGGTACTGACTCTGGGAAGACTTCTAAATCCAACTTACGTACTAGAGATTCCGCGATAAACGAGTGCGAGGCACCCGTATCAAACAGAATCTTAGAGCGTAAATTACGAATCATAAGGATGCCTACATGAATGATTTATGAAGGATGAAAAATTTAATGTGTCACTACGGAGGATTTAAAACCAACTTGTTAAGCAAACAACACTTACCTGTCACAACATCCTCCTGATCCTTCGCCTCCTGCTGACCCAGCCCATAAGCTCTGGGCTGCACTAAGTCTCGACCCTGCTGTGGTCTCCCATCAGTGAGCATCAATGCTTTGCCCTTATCTACCCTGCTAGAGCCACCAACCTCGTACTTCGACTGCAGGAATAAGTTACATTAAAAATCTATCGTAATTACATAAATGTAATCAATACAAAAAGACATTGATTACCTGATTTGTCCCAGCTTCCTGACATAAGCGAGCTATGTGTCCAGGTTGTCGGCACTTGTAACAAACGCCTGCACTAGCCAAACACTCTCCTGAATGACGACGCTGACACTTGGGACACGTGGGATAGTCCTTGCTCCGGTCACCAGATTGACCATTCTTCTTAGCATCAGGCTTCGGCTTCTTGTTCCAGTTCTTTCCTTGATCGTTTCTGCTCTGCTGCGGCTGATGCGAATCCTGAGATCGCTTCGCACGAAAACTACTTCGCTTCTGAACCTTCTGCTGGTCAGCCTATAGTCTGCGAGCCGTATCCACTAAGCTCCTGTAATCAGCGTTGACCATAGTCATCAGCGGCTGTCTCAACGAGTCACGCAAACCATCCAGAAAGCGGCTGCACTTCTCAGTCTGATCCCCCTGCATCACGCCCGCATATCGAGCCAGATGAGTCAGCTCTCACTCGTAACTCAGTAACTGTCCTGTCCCCCTGGAAAAGCCTCAGATACTTCTCCTGGAGACCTCTTCGTGCGGAAGGAGGCACGAACCAACTAGCAAGAGCTCTAGAGAACTCGCCCCAAGTAAACATGTCTGGTGTACGACCTGGCCAAAAGTATGGTCATACTATTTTAAAATTAACACATTACTTCCTAAAATAAAGGAATTGATCATAACACTTTACCTGCAGGATCATCTGCCCGGTACTTGTCTCACCAGATCTTTGCCTCTCCTCGGAGGAGGAAAGCTGCCAGAGGAACTTTCTTATTCTTCGGGCACTCCAAAACATTCAGCAGGTCTCTGGTATTAGCTATCCAATCATCTGTATCCATCGGGGTCTCATTCCCACTATAGTTCGAAGGCTGAAGTTCTCTAAAATTTCTCAAATAGCACTCCAGGGTCATCTCCACAGGTGCTGCTGCAGGAGCTGGTGCAGGGATTAGTACTTGTACGGGAGCTGGAAACCGTGCAGCCAGTCCTCTCTGAAACTCCATCAAGGCAACTGTAACCGCCTTGACAATCTGAGACGCTATGTCAGTGCCCTCTGAAGCTGCTGGAACTGGTGGTACCTGTGGCACGACAACGTCTCCCATGGTTTCACTAGGAACCGGGTTCTGGCGTGAAGATTCACCTGGTTCACTAACTCGCGGTGCCTGATAGAATATATAAAGGAAATCTGATTATTTATCAAGCATCTAAGAAATCTGGCTTAGCAACTTATTTCGTACTCTAGCGAACACTAGGGCTTAATTGCACTTAAAGTACTTTACTAACAAGAGTTTTCTCTTAAACGCTCCTATGGCTCTGTGAATTCTTTCTAGGGTCCAGGGATCCTAAACCTGCTCTGATACCAATTTGTAACACCCCTTCTCAGTATTTCAGAAATCAGCCGTCCGGCCGGGTCAGCGATATAAAGAAAACTAGGAAACAGTATTAAAACTAATAGCAGCAGGTAATAAAATCTATACTAAGCAATTTAAGACTTACAGCGGAAGTTTAAAAAGTAAACTAATGGTAACCACATACCTGATATCTGGATTCACAGAGCCACTAAACATGAACTAAAACTGAATTAACTGAAAATCTGGTTAACCATAAATAGTCTGATACAAATTAGATAAAAACATTAATCTGTTACAATGTTGTCAACTACAAGTACATGCTGAAATATAGTACACTGAATAAGATAAATAATACAAACTGACGCCACCATAACGCTCATCCTAGACGTAGTTTCCCACCTGGGTCACCTGAAAAAAACAGTGCCCACGAAGGGTCAGAGTAAAGAAAAATAACTCCTCCTAGTGACAACTAAAAACAGTTTTCATTATGACGAAAATGCATGCCTTTGGAAAATAATTTTATGCATTAAAAACTTTTATGCTATGTGCTATGCATGCCTTCGCACTATTCTCTGGTCAATCATCTACTCGTACTAAGCACGTGACTTTTATTTTACTAACTCAAGTCCTGGCGTTAGTTAACTAGCATACTGTCTCATGTCAGGTCTATACTTGAGTTCTAGGCGGCTTCTAACCTGCGCATCTACTTGGAAGGCTCTAGGCAGAGTAGCTCCTATCGCGCAACTGAAACTGACGACCTGAGACCATCTGACGAACTCAAATGTTCTAGTGTCACGCGGACACGGTCTCGAATCTACTAGCTGTCTCAAGGGAAGTAAACTCCCAAGACTGTACTGCTCATAAGATACCATATGCCTTATGAGAAAGGTAGTGCGCCTCTACCTAGCACGAAAAGACTTGTGTGCTCACTGACTTTTTTGGTCTGATGCTACTCTGCATGGGATATCTTTCTGGGGAACTACTAAGCGACCCTTTACTTTCTTGTGGTCTACTAGAATGAACATTCACGCCCTTGTTCGGAACAAATTCCAAACCTACAAACATGGTTAACGCTTTCGTACCCTATGTTTCTGTTCATGATCCGACTACTTGGGTCTTAGGGAAATCGTGTCACCCTACACGTTTTTCGTAACCGTTTTCCTATCACCACACCTTCCTATGCATGGTCATGGTACTTGAAATAAATCTACTCATGTGTATAAAAAAAATATATATATTTATTGTTATGTCTAATTAGCAAAAGTTAGGTTTCTTTACCGCGGTGCTACGACGCTCGTAGACTCGGCGCGGCGACCTCTTCTCTTCCGAAGGCAAATCCTACTACTGGGGACCTTCAGAATGCTGCCCCGACCCCACCAAAGTCCTACAAGAAAGGGCAACCCTAATTTCAACATTTTCCCCTAAGGGTTTCCGGTGGAAAAATTCCAAAACAACTAGGGTTACAAAAATAAATGAGCTAGCTTCGCATATTACCTTTATGAGGGCAAATCAAGGCTTTCCAAACGCCCTACCCAACTTCTGCAGAGGCTTTAGAATCTCCAAACCTAATTTGGACATAAGGGAATGAAAACTTAGTCTAGGTTAATTTCCAAAACACTAATTTTCACGAAGGAATAACGAGAAAGAGAAATCAGACTTACCGAAAACAAAAATCGGATCTCACTTCTCCGGCTAGGGTTAGACCCGGCACTTCCAAGGCCAAGGAAGGAAAAGGAAGGCTTGCTGGCGCCTGCAGAGGAGGGAGGAGTGGTCGGAAAGGGCTTCTGGAGGAGTATTGGGCGTCGGCTAGGGCGGCGGAGGCGCGCGGCTACTGTTCGCGTGTCGTCGGCTGCGACTTCAGCTTGCGGAAGAGGAGAAACCGTCGGGTGCAATCCTTGCGGCTTTTCTCCCGATAAAAAGAGGCGTGCGGGGTTTTAAAAATGATAGGGCATGCGGTTACTTATTAACCGGGAGGAGAATTGGGGGTAAAATGCTTTTAGCACCTCACTCCACCCAAAAACAACCTAATACACGGCTATCGGCACACCCAACTCTCAAATAAACGGTCGCGATTTAATCATAGAACAATATACCTCGACGACGCGCTGTTTTGATCAAAATCCGTCGCGACTCGACCCTATAATTTACAATAAAATCGCGTAAGATTTACGGATGTTACAATAACTTCATATTTTTTTCCTTTCAGGGTCAAATGCTGACGCTTGTAGAGTATTTTCTGCTTCTATATCGTGCATTGTTGCCAACCCCTGTTTGGTACAGATTCTTCCTGAACAAAGAATACGGAAGCCTTTTTTCTTCTCTTACCACAGGACTGTACTTGACTTTCAAGTTGACATCTGTTGTGGAGAAGGTACTAATATGGATCCCATGTTAAACTGTTATAATTTCTCCTGCAGTAATTTAAAATATTTGATTTTGCCAACTTGTGCAGGTTCGATCATTTTTTGCAGCATTGAAGGCCCTGTCCTGCAAAGAGGTACACTATGGCTCAAATGCAACAGCAGAACAGGTCAACTATCTATATACCCTTTCAACCTTTATCATAATTATTTGTCCCATTTATAAAGATAGTTTAAGAAAATTCCAAATCTACAGCCGTCTCTAATGATTTTGTAGAGAATATTAGGGAAAAAGATGTAAAAGCCCATTAGTGTGGCCCATTTTAAGCCCACTTGACTCTCTTGTTTAGTCCCACGTCCTTTGTATAAGATTCTTTCTCTCCCTTCTCTCCTATATATTTGTACTTGTAGAAAAGAGAGCAATGAAATGAAACATGTGGGCTGTATTTCATGTATTAACCTTCAAGTGTTAGTACATATATATAGGTAGAGAGTGAGAGAGAAGTCCCAAAGAATATAATGTGGTACAAAATATAAGACACACTTGGGCTTATAAATGAGCCTTTACAATGTGCTTTTACATATCTTTTTTACTATCTTCTAACACTCCCCCACAAGCTGGAGCATACAAATCATAAGCTTCAAGCTTGAATAGAAACTGCTGATACAATTGCCGAGGTAGAGCCTTAGTAAAGATATCGACAACTTGCTTAGAGGCTTAACATGTTCCAATTCAAGTTTCTTCAGTTGGACCTTCTCCCGGACAAAGTGACAATCATCCTCAATGTGTTTTGTTCGCTCATGGAATACATGGTTCTTTGCAATATGTGTAGCAGCCTGACTATCACAGAACAGAGTTGCTGGTGAGGAGAGTTTGACACTCAAATCACAAAGAAGGCTCTCCAACCAGTTAAGTTCAGAAACGATAACAACCATTGCACGATACTCGGCTTCAGCAGAAGAGCGAGCAACAACCGATTGCTTTTTTCTACGCCATGTGATGAGATTTCCTCCAAATTAGGTACAAAAACCAGCGGTGGATCGTCAATCATCAAGCGAGCCCACATAATCAGCATCAGTGTACGCGACAAGAGATAAAGTGGATGATGACTTGTATACCAACCCTCGTCCCGGGGCAGCTTTCTAGTACCTGAGGATGCGTTCGACAACCTGTAGATGAGAGCTTCTTGGTGAATGCATAAAGCGACTAACCACTCCAACAACAAAAGAGATATCAGGCCTTGTAACTGTTAGGTATATCAGTTTTCCTACAAGACACCAATAATATTCAAGATTTGTAAGTAGAGAATCTGATTCTGTTCCATGAGCACTTAGCTTGTGGTTGACATCCATAGGTGTTTCCGCAGGTTTACATCCGGAATAACCAGCATCCTGAAGAAGGTCAAAACAATATTTCCGTTGAGATAGGATCAGACCATCAGGTCGACGAGCAACCTCATGTCCAAGGAAGTATCAAAGGTTTCCTAGATCTTTTGTTTGGAGGACAGGGTTTAAGTATTGTTTGATCTATTGTATCCCGGTTGAGTCATCGCCAATTATCAAAATATCATCCACGTAGACTAAGAGAATGACAGTCCCTGTTGATTGATGACGAATAAAAAGGGAGAAGTCAGCCGAGCTCCGCTGAAAGCCAATATCACGAATAGCCTTGCTAAATTTTTCAAACCAAACTCGAGGGGAGTGTTTAAGATCATAGATAGCTTTACGCAGACGACATACCCGAGACTCCCCCGTGCTCTCAAACCCGAGAGTTTGGTGCATGAAAATCGTCTCATGAAGATCACTATTAAGAAAGACATTTTTAATGTCCAGCTGATGTAGGGGCCAGTTGCGGTGAACAACGAGAGAAATAAGGACCTGAACAGAGTTTAGTTTGGCGACAGGGGAGAAGGTCTCCTCGTAATTTAAGCCCTGTTGCTGAGTGAACCCACGAGCCACAAGACGGGCTTTGAGGCGTTCGATTGTCCCATCCGGAGCATGTTTAATGACAAATATCCATTTACAGCTAACACAGGACTTGGCGGAAGGAAGAGGTACCAGATCCCAAGTGTGATTAGCCCAAAGAGATGACATCTCAGCCTCCATTGCCACATGCCACCTAGGGTGTTGAAGAGCTTCCTGCACAATGTTAGGAAGAGAAATAGAGGAAAGAACAAGAGCAAATCTGAGCAGAGGAGGAGAGAGCCGATGCAACGAAATGTAGTTTGCAAGCGGATGAGCCGTAGAAGTGGAGGCGGGATCAGCTGGCAGCGAGATAGTACTGGTAGACGGTAACAGTGGTGGGGCTACGGATTTCGGACTACGGCGAGTGTAGACATGGATGAGAGGGGGTTTTGGTGGTGGTGGTGCCGCGTGGGGTGTTGGAAGAAGAGGAGGTAGAGAAGTCGTGACTGGGATTGCAGGACGAGGCACGGGTTGCACACGGGGAGGTACTGAAGTGGATGAGTGAAAGGGTTGGTCTTCCAGGAAAGTAACATCAGCTGAAACAACCACTTTCCGGTCGACTGGAGAGTAATAGACATACCATTTTTGAGTGCGAGAGTACCCCACGAACATACATTTGGTTGCACGAGGGGCAAATTTATCCGTAGGTGGACCAAGGTTATGGACATAGCAGACACACCCAAACACCCGAGGTGAGAGAGGAAACTGAGATTGAGAAGGAAAGAGGAGGCTAAACGGAGTGACGAAGTGGAGAATGGAGGAAGGCAGGCGGTTGATGAGATGACATGCAACCGACACTGCAAAGTTCCAGTATTCGATGGGTAATTGCATTTGAAGCATTAAGGATCGAGTAACATCAAGAATTTGCCGATTTTTACGTTCAACCACACTATTTTGCTGAGGAGTGTAAGCACAAGATATTTGATGTATAATTCCAAACTCAGCACAAATTATGGCGAATGTTGGGCTTGTATATTCTCGCGCATTATCAGTTCAAATGATTTTAAGCGAAAAAGAGAACTGAGTACGAAGTTCAGTAACGAATATACGAAATATAAAAGTGAGTTCGATACGATCCCGCCGTAAATATAATCATGTGACACGAGAGTAATCATCAATAAACGTTACAAAGTAGCGGTACCCAAATATACTAGACATTTTATAAGGGACCCAAATATCAGAATGGATAATATATAAAGGAGTAGTACTCCGATGACAAGCACGACTAAAAGAAACTCGATGTTGTTTACCAAAGATACAAGATTCACAAGTAAACTCATCAAGGAGACATCTGGAAGAGCGTGCTTGAGAATCTGGAGGGGAGCATGCCCGAGACGACGATGCCACTCAACTGAGGAGATGACAGAAAGTGCAGATGAAAGAACATCAAGAAGATAGAGCCCATGCGACAGCCGCCCGCTACCAATAATATTCCGCGTTTGCCGATCCTGCACAACAAAGGAAGATGATGAGAATGTAACATGACAATCAAGATCCCAGGTAAGTCGGCTAAAAGAAAGTAAGTTAAACGGGGAGTCTGGAACATGCAGAACCGTGGTTAAGGAGAGGTTGAGTGTAAGATAGATATCGGCAGCTTCTAAGACAGGGATGGATTCACCATTGGTCACAGTGATGAATTTGGGATGAGGAGATGCCAAGTATTACGACGGCTTTTGGGAAGTAATGTGGTGGGTGGCACCAGAGTTCACGATCCAGTGGGAACTCCGAGATAGACAAGATATACCTTCATTGGCGATGGAAGCCACGGAGCCCGAGGAGCGAGAAATCACCCCTTGGATGTGCTGAAGCTGGGTGCGGAGAGCATCAATGTCAGTCTGAGCGGTTGAAGAATCTGAAGTAGAAGCAGAGTGCGGAGACTCAGCCTTAGTAGAGGCACCAAGGTGTGGCGGCAGACCATGCTTACGATAACATGTGGCCTCCAAATGATTTTCCCGACCGCAAAAAGTGCATGTAAGGGATGATTTTCCAGCACGTCCTCGTCCCCGAGACGGATGGCGATCCCCACGGGCTGAAGGACCACGATTGGAGTGATGTGGTGAAGGTAGTTGTAGAAGAGCTGGAGAGGGAGGCATAGGAGCCTCGGGCGGCGGGGTGACCTTCAAAAGCATTGAGCAGACATCTGAGAGAGGGAGTAGTGGAGGAGGAGAGGATGTGAGCTCGAACTTTATGCAGATGAGAAGGGACCCTTGCCATCATCATGGCAATCCCGATGGCCTCTTTTTGTGCCCGTTGGGCAACCAGATCTGTAGTAGGATGCTGGTGTTGTATCCAAGCCTCAACAAGAATTTTGGCCTTAGCAACGAAGGAAGTCATATCGTCTGGCATCCCGAGATTAAGGGATTGAAGATCAGTGATGATATCAAACAAATGTTGGAGGCTGTTTTGGCCATAATAGAAGGAATGAAGTTCCTCCCACATGGACTTAGCCGTGTCATGATACACGACCATCCTGTAAGGCTCGGTAACCATAGAGTTGAGAAGCCAGGATTGCACACGACCGTCATCACGAAGCCACTCATCAGTGGGAGGGTCAGGAGTAGCCCGGGTCAAGTGATGAAGAAGTCCTTTCGTCTGAAGCACCCGATGAACTGAATGAACCCATTCCACAAAGTTTCTTTTTTCAGTGAGAGATATGGTGGTAATCCGGAGTTCTCCCGAAGATTAGTAGCGGAAATAGCAGCCCGAGGTGGCAGAGGCGAAGCCGCAACAGACTCACCGGAGGCAGAAGTGGAACCCATGAAACCGCAACAAGGTGACCAAGAAGACCTAGCCGCTGAAAGAAGCCTAGCTGCAACAGGAAGACAGAAGCCGCAGCGGTCTGAAAGGAGCAGAGGCCGGAAGAAACAGATACTACACCGGACAGTTAGAGGAAAACCGCAACCCAAAACCCCTGAGTGGTTAGAGAAGAGAAGGCCCTGGACAGGAGAACAGGAGAAGCCGCACGGTCTCGGTGTCAAAACACCAGCGACAAGAGGTCGCGACCTAGATGCGGATCCCGCGGCGGGTAGAGAAGCTGCAACGAACAAGCAAAGAAAACCCGCGCGAGAAGACGCGGTGACAGGGGAAACCGCAACGGGTAGGGAAGCCGCAGGGGGGTGGGGAAACCGTAGCGACTAAGCAAAGGAGACCGCACAGTCAAGGTGAGCACACCAGCGGCAAGGAGAGATGCCACGAACAATATGCGGAGCAGACACCGGTTAGGGAATCTGCAACAAACAATAGAAGACACAACGACTAAGAGAAGAAGTCGCGCGAGAAGAGAGGAGAAGGGCGAGAAGTCGGGTAGACAGAGAGACACAGATAGAGATGAAGTGGGTAACCGGGAAGAAACCGCGCGGTTAGAGGAAGAGGGCCCCACTAGACCAAGAAAATTATAAAAGGGAGGGGGGCAAGAGGAGAAGAGGAAGTGGAAGCCACGAGAGAAGAGGAGAGAGTGAGAGGAGCGGCTAGAAAAGTTAACCGCGCGGGAAGCCGTGGTTAGAAAGGGAGCAGACCGCAAGACACTGCGGTTTAAGCAGGAGAACGAGCCGCCCGGTAATCAGGAGGAGCAGGCGGTTGGAAAAGAATAGGCCAGACCGTCTCGCCTCTGATACCATGTAGAAAAGAGAGCAATGAAACTTGTGGGTTGTCTTTTATGTATTAACCTTCAAGTATGAGTACATATATATAGGTAGAGAGAAAGAGAGAAGTCCCAAAGAATACAATGTGGGACAAAACATAAGACACACATGAGCTTATAAATGGGCCTTTGTAATGGGCTTTTACATCTTCTAACAATACTCATACTTGTATGTTGAGAATTAAGAAGTATATACAAGGTTTGCACCATTTCTTTATAGATTTAATTACTATACCATCATCATATTAAATTGAAGAATACATGATATATATTATCTCTTCATGCTATCCAAGTCAACTCTCATGGAATCTATCATGCCTTCTCATGGCGAATAATATCATAGTCATAGTAAAATGTGTTGAGATTGGTTCAGATTCTAAACCGAACTTGATTTGATTCGGTCGAGTCATTTTAGAAATGATATATGTGCACATATATTATTGCAATATATATATATATATATATAGACACACACACACATACAAGCAGTCGTGCACGGGGGTCCCCGTGCGGGGCAGCGACATTGGTTGTGGGGGGCGACATTGGCCGTGGGCGGCGACATTGGCCGTGGGCGGCAACATTGGTCGGGGAGGCGACATTAGTCGTGGGCGGTGACATTGGTCGTGGGCGGCGACACTGGACGTGAGCGGTCATTTTGGTTGTGTGGGCGACGACATTGGTTGAAGGGGCGACATTGATCGCGGACGGCTACATTGGTCGTGGGGGGCGACATTGGTCGTGGATGACGACATTAATCGTGGGCGGCGACATTGGTCATGGGCGGCAACATTAATCGTGGGGGCGACATTGGTCGTGAGCGGCTTCATTGGTTGGGAGCGACGACATTAGTCATGAGAGGCGACATTGGTCATGGACCACGACATTGGTTGTGGGCGGCGAAATTCGGCGAGGGCTAATATTATTGTTAGATCATTTCAAAATAGCGGTACAACTAACCACTTGGAATCATTAAATATTCTGAATGAAGCCCTATTTTGATCATCTTAAAGCAGTAAGGTACACTGAGAAAATTCTTAAATCTGAGAGTTTCATCTTTTTATTTTTTCCCCATTCTGCGTTTTATTTAAATTATCCAAATCCATTTGAAGAGTATAGACAATCATATCAGTGTGTATGTTCATGGGAATGATTTCTAAAGGCACAAACTATTATTGTGAATATAAAGACAAACAAAACCATCAATATTTGATGAATTCTGTAATAATAGTTGATTAACAAAGGTTCAATAGGTGAGAGTTAGTTTGGTAGTGACAATGAAATAAAAAACATGTAATAATAGTTACTTTTTTCTTAACAGGAGAAATTGTTCATAGAACTCCATTGATATCAATCCAAATCAAAATAAACTAATTTAGAACTGAAGACAGTTAAATGAAAATGATTAACAAAGCATAGTACATGATGCTGGGTGAAGCACAAATATGTGGTACCTATGAAATGATTATTTGTGGGGTTGCCCAAAAGCACTATAACCAACTAAAAAACATACACTAAGAGAAGATGACTGAAATATATATAATAAATATTGAAGTAAATAAGGAATAACTTTTTTGTGTCAAACTCAACCCCATATGATAAACTTTAGTTCTAACAAATAGACAACAAAACATCAAGAACATTCAACCCATCATAACCTATGATCAGGGCAATAACAATTTTGTCACGATATTTTGGTAACTACAATGCACCATACTTCTCAATATGGCCCGCTAGTATTCAGATTTCAGTCAAATCTATACCAAGTCAGTACTGTTTCCATCCAGCCACAATGCAAAGCCTGAATGAGACTTTTTGACTCCTCCCAAATTCAGACCTCACTTAGATTGCATTAGCATACATGAAAAAAATACTCAGTGAGCAGTCAGAATTCACAATTTCTCACTTAACATTTGAAATACATTATATAGGAGTTTTGAAATCATTACCGAGAAGCTAAAAGAACCTGAGAGAATTCACAAACTCCTCATTTTCTTCTCAAATTGGTTTAGGAGCATAATGAATCTTTTACTCAAATTTCATATCTAAAAAGCTAAAACCTGCAGCCAAAAAAATGAAATGGAAAGCAGAATGAGAAAAAAAGCAATGAAGAAGAGTTGTGAATTTATAACAAATCTATAAATGCAAGTTTAACAAACCTAAGAGGAGAATCCAATCCACTTCTTAGTAGATATGACACCAACATACTTGTTTTTTCATGTTGGTTTTATTTAGGGGCTGCTTGAATCCTTTACTATATAAACCCCAAAAAAATTGTGAGATATGTTGATCATGCTTTTTTATATCTTTAATCGCCACAAAAATAATACAAATGGACAGATACAATGCTAGCAAGGTAGAAAAGGAACATGAATCTGGAATCAAGAACTGTAACAGTTGAAAATCTAAGATGAGAAACCATGAATTGAGATGTGGAATGCTACCTTAAGCTCGGCACCGGAAGCGTCGTTCATCTTTGTAGCGATCTTCTTCAGATCAATTCCTCTCATAAAGTTCATCCTCCCCGAATGAATTTTCAGAATACAGGAATGTAGATGGAACCTTAAGAACTGATTTTTATTTTTCTACGGAGAAATTTTTTGAGGTTAGAGTGTGCATTCCTCTTCGTTGGGATTAGGAAACTCAATTTTTCTATTAATACGGTCGGGCCTGAGCAGAGTTTGATCCAAAATATCACCATTGTCGGATCCGGATTCCATTCTGGTGGATCCAATGCTATCAATTTCATCCATGAAGATGATAGATGGAACATGTTCTTACATGCATTTCATCAAATACCCTGAGGGCATGAAAACATGGCAAATCTCAGTGTATGTGAAAAAGAAAAGGAATAGGAATTCAAAAATGTAAAACAAAAAATAGACTGTTGGCCATGACTCTCTTGAATGGAAAGCAAAAAAAGAAAAGGAATACGAAAACAAAATCAAAATCTTACCAACCATCCGGCGAGTGAATGAATGCGAGCAAGAAGAGGGAGGAAACCTAAATGACGCGACCAAGACTCTCTTGAATGGAGGAGAGTAAGCAGAAGCGAAGAAGATGCCCAGACAGGTCGCGGGGGAGGTGCAGGATTGAATTCATTGATGCTCTGGCAGCGCGTGGGAGCGGTGTGAAGAGGGCGGGTAGGGTTACGGGAGAGCCGACTGTGCGAAGAGGATGCATGAGAGCGGTGTGAATAGGGAGAGTAGGGTTGCGGGAGTAGACGACATCGGGATGTGTTGCAATGCAAACGGTTTACGGGAGGACATTGTCGTGCGGGAGATGTGCAGGCGCTGAAAGGAGCGTGGGGCCGCGAGTGGACATTGCCATGGGGAAGGTCATTGCCGTGCTGCCGAAGGATATTGGTCTGAAATGACCAAAAAAAATCAAAAAAGAAGATGGCAGGAGGGTTTTTTGGAGGGTATTTTTGTCCCAAAATGTTACACATATATATATATTGACATATACATATATATTGACATATACATATATATATACATATACATATATATATACATATATATATTCATACCACTTGCCTAAATTGTGGGGATATTCAAACGCGGACCAAGCTACATGCAATAATATTATTTGATGGGAAT
The DNA here is from genome assembly GCA_039513925.1 of Platanthera zijinensis. Taxonomy (NCBI): domain Eukaryota; kingdom Viridiplantae; phylum Streptophyta; class Magnoliopsida; order Asparagales; family Orchidaceae; genus Platanthera; species Platanthera zijinensis. The sequence goes on along the minus strand of CM077092.1, from coordinate 40,024,775 downwards.
CATGTCACACCGCCCGTTAGGGTCTATTCACACCGACCACGTGCCCAATGATGATCGGGGTCGTTCATCTTGAGTGGATCGTATTGAAAGTTGAAGCAAAGAAGTCTTGTTTTGATCATCTATTACTGAAGCCAAAATCCCGAGGTGTGAAGATTGGACCTCCCCACAATCCTCCTTGCCACCAACCAACATCTCCCTCCCTTCCCTTCCAAAACTAAGCCTTTCCTTAACCTCCAGCCAGCCCCCAATCCAGCCCCTACCACCTACAATCGGCAGCCCACATTCCCCTCCCACCACCACCAACCGCCTGCCCAAAATCTCCCCCAATCACCAGCCGACCACTCTACATTCCTCGCCCCATATACCTCCAAAACAAACCCTTTCCCCTCTGCAAATCCCCTCCCATTTTTGGTTTTCGGCAATCACTGAAAAACATACCCCAACCACCTCCAGCGAACCTCCACCACCACCCTTTAGGTGTCATCTGTTTTCAATTTTCCGACAATCACCAGAAAACACCTCCGCCAACCACCACCACCACCTCTGATTAGCTACCACCCCACCACTCCATAACTACCTTAACTATCTCCTCCATTAACCCCGCTACCCCACTCCTAAATTGTAGGTTCTCTTAAATTTTCTTCGGTACTCCACCTCCCCACCTCCTCCACAACAGCCAGTCCGCACCCCTCTATCTCTCGTGGAACCACCTCCTTGCACCCTCCTAAAGCCAACCATATAACCCCATCACTACTTTTCATAAACCGATCCCCAACATTCACCCCATTCACGTGGTGGTTGGTTGTCAATTCTTATTGTTGAATTAAGTGTTTTTTTTCTATTCAAGAAATGTCATTTGTAATCTTTGTTTCATGCTTTTGAATCTTTGTGAGTTTTCATTCACTTGGTCATTTGGTTTTAAGTACTCATGTATATACGACATCCCATGTTTCCTTGTTTGCTTGCCTCATCTATTGTGATTCATAAGTAGTTTGTTTTATAAAGAGAAGTTATTACAATAAATCTGTTATCGGAAGTGTATTCATATTGAAAAGACTCTTAGCCTCTCTAGAACCTTACTATTTGTCATATATTCTATTATATGTTTCCTTATATTTATTTACATGTATGTAGTGGTCGTGACTTGAAAAAGGTTCAACTTGCTCTGCGCCATATAGAAGCATGTAGAAATTCTGCCTCCCCTTTCAAAGAAAAAGAAGGATGTGAGTGTGGAGAGGCAATGCAGTTTAGCAGGGACAACGACGGGTTGCGTATGCGCGACAAGGCTAAGCATGCATAATTAGTACAAAATAAAACATATTGTTAGATTTGCTAATTATCCTTTAATTTTATTTTTATACCTTTATTGTATTCCCCTCATATATAGGAGGGGAACCCCTCTTTATGAATTGGGATATCATTTTTTCCTCCGTCAACATGGTATCAGAGGAAGGAGGCGATATCTAGTTCCGCTCGCCGATCCCGCCCGATCCCGTCGCTCGGCTCCATTTCTTCCTCCCGCCGCCGATCCCGCTTCCCGCTCCGCTCCGCCTTCGCGTGCTTTTTCCCGCTCCTCAAACCTAGTTCCGCTTCTTCTTCTTCTTCCTCTTCTTCCTCTTCTTCTTCTTCTTCCTCTTCCTCCTCCTCCTCTTCTTCTTCTGGTTCTTCTATTCGTCTTCTTCTTCTGGTTCTTCTTCCCACCAGTGCCAGTCAGCGTCCTCACCCCTCGTATGGTTTTTTGAGTTCTTCACGTCGGATTGATGCAGGGATCGCTTCTCCAGCATCTTTTTCCCTTGTAGGGATGTCTCTTCTTCTCTTGGCGTGTTTGCTCTCCTTCGGGCCTCTCCTCTTTTTATGAGTGAGATCTCTCTCCATTGGCAGCCCGGTGTTATTCGGTTACCTCGCTTATGATGTCAGGAAGTGGTGAATCTCCGGATATCTCCTCCGGTGGGAGTGCTACTTTGGATTCTCTGCCTCTATTGGATCTCTTCGTGTCTCTCATGATCACGTGAATCCTCACATTACTATTATTCGATTGGATGGAACAAATTATCTTTCGTGGGCTTGTTCTGTCACTTTGGCCCTCAAGAAACACCGTCTGTTTGGCTACCTCAGTGGTACTACTAGGGCGCCTTCGCCTACCTCTCCCGATTGGCCATAACGGGATTCCGAGAAGTCTTTGGTTATGTAATGGTTCACCAACTCCATGCAGGAGTCTATTGCCTGCAATTATCTTTTCCTGGATATTGCAGCCAATATTTGGAAGCGTGCCGAGATTACTTATTCATGACTAGGCAGTGCGACTCGGATCTTTCAGCTGCGGCGACGGATTTTTCTTTTATGCCAAGGGGATCATCCTCCCGCTGCCTACTACTTGGAGTTTACCCAGCTGCATCAAGAGTATGATCATTTTGACGCGCTTATTCTTGTTTCTCCTGAGGATGAGGTGTTAGTTCATGCCCGAGAGGAACACAACCTGATCTTTGAATTTCTTAATGGTCTCCATTGTCACCTGGATCCCATCAGTGTTCAGATTCTTGGCCTCTCTCCTCTACCTTCCTTACTTGAGGTGTATAGTTTGGTTCAGCAAGAATATGATCGCCGACAGATTCGCCTGCCTGACACTGCTACTGAGGGCTCTGCTCTTGTCGCTCAGTTCAGTCTCGGGAGCCGCTCTTTTCGTGACACTAAGGGCAAGCATGTGGACAAGGACCAAGTGATATGTGATTATTGCGGGAAAGCCCGACATACTTAAGACACTTGCTTTAAGCTTCATAGCTTTCCTCCTCGCTGGGGTCCTGCTCCTTGCGGCGGACGTGGCTCTGGTCGCAGTTCGAGCCGACCTTCGCCCTCTCGCTCGGCTCATATCTCTGATGTCGGTGATGATCCTGCTTCTTATAGTGGACCTGCTGCACCTGAGGTTTCGTCTACTCTTTCTGCTGAGGAGATTCTCGCTTTCCGCCTCTTCATGCTTGGACACTCCTCTGAGTCTGCTAGCTCCTCTTATGTCCATCAGGGAGTTCTCGGTGCTCACTCTGCTACTGCTTGCTCTTTTTCCCAATGGATCATTGATTCAGGTGCACCGACCACATGACAGGTTCCGCTACAGATTTTGTCTCTTATTCTCCTTTGTCTGGTCGGGACAAAGTGAGCATTGCAGATGGATCCCTGTCTCCCACTGCTGGGAAAGGATCCATTTCTTGCTCCTCCCTTACTCGCACTTCGGTGCTCCATGTGCCTAAGTTTCCCCGTAACCTGCTTTTTATTAGCCACCTTACTAATTTTATGAATTGCTCTGACGTTTTTTCCCACCTCGTGTGTTTTTTAGGACCTGAAGACGAGGAAGATGATTGGCTCTAGTAAAATGCGGGATGACCTCTGCCTATTTGACCCCTCCAGCTCCGTCGATGCTCCGCGTGCTCTTTCTGTTGCCCAGTTCTCTCTGGACTCCTGGCACTGTTGCCTTGGCCATCTATCTCCTTCTACTATACATTTTTTATTTTCGCATTTGTCAAATATATCTCTTCATGATTTTAAATGTGATCTGTGCGCTCATGTTAAACACCATCTTGCTTCTTTTTCTCATGTATCTAGTCCTAGTGCTACTCATTTTGCTTTGGTTCATACTGATGTTTGGGTCCCCTTGCCCCTATTGCCTCTATTTCTGACTTTCGCTGGTTTCTTACCTTTATTGATTGCTTTTCTCGTTGTACATGAGTTTACTTGATGAAACATAAAATGAGGTTTTTCCATAATTTCAACGGTTTCATAAAATGGTGGTTACTCAGTTTAGTGTCACTATAAAATTTTGCGGAGTGTAATGGTCAGGAGTATGTCGACTCTTCCCTTGAGCGTTACCTTAGTGATCATGGCCTTATCCATCAAACATCTTGTGTCTCTACTCCGGCTCAAAATGGGGTTGGCGAGCCCAAGAATCGTCATCTTTTGGAGGTCGCTCGCTGTCTCCTCAGGATGCATCTCCCTAAGTTTTTTTGGGCTGATGCGGTTCTCACTGCGGCGTACCTCATTAATTGGTTGCCGACTCGTGTCCTTGGCCACAAATCACTACTCCAAACCCTTTTGTCCCTCTCTCTACTCTTCTACCTCGGATCTTTGGATGTGTGTGTTTTGTCCATGTCATCTCACATCCAAACTTGATTCTCGTGCCCTAAAGTGTATCTTTATTGGGTATTCTCCAACCCATAAAGGATACAAATGCTTCCATCCAGCTTCCAAGAAGATCTTCATTACTATGGATGTCGCCTTTGGGAGTCCGAGGCCTATTATGAGTCATCTCTGCAGGGGGAGTCCTCGCTTCAGGGGGAGTCCTCACTTTAGGGGGAGTTTCACCCAATGGAAATGAGTTCTCTTCTCATTCCTATTCCTCCTCCCGTGACTATTCTCACTTCTGCCCCCCCTCCTGTGACAGCTCCTTCTTTACATGTGTATTCTCGGCGGAAAAGTGGTCCAGGTACATCAGCATCTCTCAGGCTACCCGCGCTAACATTGAATCCTTTTTTGGGCTCTCAATGTATGTCTACCCAACATTCGATGTCCCACTTTGTGTATTACAACTCATTATCTCCTTCACACAAGCTTTTTGTTGCCTCTCTCTCCCCTATTTTTTTATCCCCTTAAGCTGGCAGGATGTTATTACTCACCCAAAGTGATAGGATGCAATGCGTGAGGAGATGTTGGCCCTGGAAAAGAATTGCACTTGACACTTGGTTCCTTTGCCAGCTGACAAGACTGTGGTTGGATGTAAATGGGTATTCTCTGTCAAGCATAACTCTGAAGGTGTTGTTGAGCGGTACGAGGCTCGGTTGGTGGCTAGGGGCTACACCCAGACCATGAGGATTGACTATCAAGACACCTTTGCTCCTGTGGCAAAGATGAATTCTATAAGAGTTTTGCTCTCGTGTGTTGCCTGCAAAGGATGATCTCTAACTCAATTGGATGTGAAAAATGCGTTTCTTCACGGGGACCTGAAAGAAGAAGTTTATATGTCGTTACCGTCTGGTCTTACCCTGAAAGGATCTGGGGGAAAGATATACAGACTGAAGAAAACCTTATATGACCTAAAACAATCTCCTCGGGCCTGATTTGGGAGATTTCATAGAGCTATGGTCGCATTTGGATATTCCCAAAGCAATGTTGATCACACCTTATTTGTAAGGCGCAAGCATGAGAGGCTCACTGTCCTTATTGTAAATGTGGATGATAATATTATCACGGCTTGACAACAGAGTTTGAAGTAAAAAACCTAGGAAATCTCAGGTACTTCCTTGGAATTAAGGTCGCTCGATCGAAGCATGCTATATTCATATCCCAGAGGAAGTATATCCTTGACTTACTTCAGTCGTGTGGGTTGAGTGAGTGCAGACCTACTGACACCCCCAATTGAAGTCAACCACAGATTGGGTAAGAGATGATTGAGAAGCGGTTACTGATGTTGCTGGATATCAAAGATTGGTCGGTCGCCTTATTTATTTATCATATACTCGTCCTGATATTTCATATGATGTGGGTATCATTAGTCAGTTCATGCATTCACCCAGAGCACGTCATTTAGAAGCGGCTTACTATATCCTTCGGTATCTCAATTCCTCTCCTGGAAGGGGTATCTTGAGAGAGTCTCGCGTTTCTGGAATATCATTCTTGTTTTCTCTTCATTCTCTTGAGAATTCTTGTTCTCTCCAGATAAAGAATTGACAGTTGAAGTCTATACATATGTTGATTGGGCAGGTTCTGTTGATGACAGAAGGTCCACTTCTGGTTATTGCTCTTTTGTTGATGGTAATTTGGTAACGTGGAGGAGTAAAAAATAACATGTGGTTGCCAGGTCAAGCGCAGAGGCAGAATTTAGAGCTATGACTCATGGGATCTTCGAAAAATTGTGGATTAAATCCTTGTTGAATGATCTTGGCATGGGGAATAAACACCCCATAAGACTCTACTGTGATAGCAAAGCTGCCATTAGCATAGCTCACAATCCAGTCCAACATGATCGCACAAAGCATGTTGAAGTTGATCGCCATTTCATCAAAGAAAATATAGAAAGAGGAGTTGTGAGCACACCATTGTTCCTTCAGATCAACAGTTTGTGGATGTTCTCACCAATGGTTTAAGTCAGACTGCGTTCGAAAAAATTATGTGCAAGTTGGGCATGCAAAACATCACACACCCAACTTGAGGGGGAGTGTTAGATTTACTAATTATTCTTTAATTTTATGTTTAAACATTTATTGTATTCCCCCCATATATAGGAGGGGAACCCCTCTTTATGAATTAAGATATCATTTTTTCCTCCGTCAACACATAATAAAAACTTTTCATTTCATTAAAAGCTTTGATTACAAAGATATATCAACATCCAGATATCTAGAAGCACAGACACATTAATTTGAGGTCCGTACTCGTACCGGGTGCGTTTCCGGTACGGGCACGCGTACCAGACGGCCTAATCCACGATATTAGGTCATATTCGTCCCGCGCCGCGCATTTCTCTTTCAAGCCCACTCCGAACTCGATTCCACACGCCACTACCGTCGATCGCTCTTCTGTTGCTGTCCATCGAAGACGCCGTTGCTATCGATCGAAGACGCCTCCGCCGCTGTCGATAGAAGACGTAGTTGTTGTCGATCGAAGACGCACCTACTGCCGATCGAAGACGCCCCTGCTGTCGATCGAAGATGCCCCTGCTGTCTCTCTGTCTCCTGATCACAAGCTTCTTCTTTCGCTTCTTCTTCCCCTTCTTCCTCCTCTTAATCTCTTCCTACTCTTCTTCCTCCTCTTCTTTCTCTTCTTCTTCTGATTTCAAATTAGCTGTTTCAGAATTTCAGAAATCAAAACTGTTTTGTGTCTTCCCGATCATGATTTCAGAAATGATTTTTTCCTGTTTACTGATTTCAGAGCAGCTCAGCTGCTGCTAAGATCTAATTTCATAGGCGAAAGACCACTCCTCGTTACAACTTTTAGAATAGAAACAGTATTACGTTTGGAGGGCGACAAGCCGCCTCACACGAAACTTGTTCCTATCTATTTTCTGATGAGGATGAGCGTTCTCGGACGCTGCTCGGCTGACGAACTTCGTGGCGGGATGCGCGGGGATGCATCGGCGGTGACTTAAGGAACGTCGCACACGTAGGAGGCTTCGCGAAATGGCGAGCATAAAGCCTTCTTCTCAGGAGCGTCGTGGACTTAGGCAAATTTTCGGGTGGCACAGCGGGCGGAGGAGGCACGTAGGAAGATTCCGACAAAGCTCTGACCAATAATTAAAAAAATAATTTTCTCCACTAACCATGGGAGTTAGTGGGTAGTTACGCGGGTGGTTACTCTTGTAACGAACGATGGTGATTGGGTTGGGATGATCAGACGGTGGTGAAGGCCCTCCACGAGCGGGTGGCCAACTCGACGACAATCAGCCGCCGGCGGAGGGGAGTCACAACCGACGGATTGGTTGGCCGTGGTGGGCGAGGCGCGACCATAGGAGGCGGCTGTGGGAGGCGACCTCCCCTTGCGGCCTTGTCCCCGCAAGTACGGGACGGCGGTCGCGGGGTGCGGTCGGCCCCATTTTGGCGCGGTCCCGCGGTCGCGGGAGGCAACCGCGAGAGGGCGGCCTCCCTTGCGGGAGCAGCTCCGCGGCCGCGGGAGGCGGCCACAGGAGGTTGTTCGTGGGGTGCGGCCACCCTTAGCTGGTGCGGCTCCGCGGCCGCGGGCGGCGAACGCAGGAGGGCGGTGCTAGTCTTGGCGGGGGAGGCTGGGCATGGACAGTTCGGCGCCAGGACGGAGGTGTCGGCGTCTGGTTGTTGTGGTTGCATGGAAGGTGCGCGTAGTGGGATCCATGCGTGGGTGGTGCGTGTGATCGGGCGTGCCGATCGCGTGCACAGTAGTTGCCCCATGATCCCACTAAGTTAGTGGGGATCATGAGGGGTGGGCTATTAACACCCCACCTTTCTATAAATTCTAGGATGTCCTTATCATATGCCTCCAAAATTCGCGGTTTTTGGAGCCGGATCGTGAGAAGAACGATGATTTTTACAGATCTTCTTCCACGGTGATCATAATGGGGATGAACGGTGAGGTGTCGGCGGGATTGTCTGGCGACAATGCGCGTGCCAGGGTATGTTGCAAGTGTCTGAATGGGAAAACGATGTGCGGTGGCAGGAATATGCCAAGGTGGAGGCAGAGGCGCGCAGAGGCTGAGGTGCGTGGAGGCAGAGGCGCGCAAAGACGGAGGCGCGCAGAGGCGGGGGCATGCAAGCCTGCGTGTGCATGCACCAGCGCGCGCCTTCGCGCGCGCGGGTGCCAGCGCGACACCGGGGGGGTGTACACCCGTGGGAGCCCGAGCTCGCGCGCATCCGGATGCGCGTGCGTGCCCGGGCGCGCGCGCGCCTTCGAGTGCGCGCGTATCTGGGCGCGCGCGTGCTTGTGCCCCTCTGGGCGTGTGTCTGCGGTTTCCCGAGTGCATGTGCCCTTCTGCTCGTGCTTGCGCGCTTTTGGGCGTTTGTATTGTTTTTCGCGCATGTGACTGTATTGTACGGGGGGTTCCAAGGCGCGATTGCTATGCTCTTTGGATGACATTAATTCTTAGCCATGAGTGATTATTTTTGGTGATTTTTGTTTTATCTTTCAGGTTTTGAAGCGCAATGTGCATGGTCGCCCAATACGGTTGCGCTCCACACTCACTGCCTTGCAAATTGCGATTTGAAGAAAATATACAGGATAACTGCCGATCTTGAAGCAATGATTCCCCATATCGAAGAAAGAGTTTAGAATCCACCTAAGGGTTGGTTGACGGTGTGCGAGACGATACTACGGTCCGGATTTCGATTTCCGTCGTGTGAGGAGGTGGTTGACATTTTGATGTTTTGTGGAATCCCTTTATCGCAATTTACTCCTCTTGGATGACACGCTTCATGGGGCTAGTTGGTGTGTTCTTCAGAGAGCATGACTCAATTTTTTTTGGGGGGATTTTTTCAAAGACTAGTGCGAGGTTCGCGCGGATAGTGGTGACCGTGTTGAGATTTATAGCAACAAGAATTGGCTTGATTTTGAGAGTCGAACAGACCGCCGTCATGGCAACACTCTGTTTGGTTATGTCCAAAATTCCTGGGGTCTGCCAGAGCTTTGGAACTCTTTACTCGATCGTTGTCGTCGTTAGAAGGGACGAGAACGGGACTTTGCTCCCGTGTTGGGATTCACAGAGCCCCGTGAGCTGGCGAATCGTTTGTTCAACATTTCTTTATTTGTGGAAGAGAAACTACTGCGGTTATGCGGGCTTTCAGCTGATTCTGAGCGCGTTGTGGAGGCGTCATTGGTTCGTGATCGTAAGAGAGCTTATTTTTAAGGGTACTAGTGATGCAGATGCGGAGCCTCGACCTTTGTTGAAGCAGAGAGATTGTCAGACTGAGGAGGTTTCTCGAGATGAGGATACACCAGCTGATCCTGAAGTTGAGGTGTTGGAGTCTTCTGCTCCCTGAGTCCCTCATTCAGAGGTTTTTGCCTCTCGAGTCCCTCATTCAGAGGTTTCTGCCTCCCGAGTGTCTTCTTCTTTAAAGACGATGAACGATGCAGTGAGCTCTGTTGTTTCTGGTTTTTAGTTTGATTACTTTATGCAATTCTGATTTTCTCCTTTTTGGTTTTATATTGAAGCTCAGGCTCATATAACCTTCACGTGGAACGACCATTATGTGAGTTTGAAAGATGGATTCTTGACTCTTCAGGAGAAGCTCTGGGTGGCAGAGAGTTCACTTGCTGACTTGAATGAGGAGCATAATCGAGATATATCTTGATTCCGGCGGATTGGTTCAGAGCTGAAGTCAGAACTTGAGGAGACCCGAGTGGCGTTGCTGACGAAGAAGTCCTTAGTGGAGAACACTGCGCGGTTTCTGAAGATTGTATAGGAGGTGGCTTCTCGTTTGGAGACGGAGTTGAGAGCTTCGAAGGTTGAGGTGGAGGCGTGGAGCAACTTTCCTCAAAGGATCGAGTGTCAGAGCTGAAGGCCGCCGAGCTTGCTGAGTACATGGACTCCTTGGACTATATGCACGATCGTTGCTTGATTGGCGAGGAGATCCGTGAGGAGGTCTGGACCAGAGAGGTAGAGCCAGGCATGAAGTGTCAAAGGCGCTTCAGATGGTAACCATGAGGCTTGAGTGTGATGTCTCAGGCCTTGGGTTTGGGTACCTTTCTGATGATGATGATTCAGACTTTGATTTTGATGTAGACGTAGTCGACAAGTAGTAGTCTTGTCTTTGCATGTTTGTGTTTGCTCTGTCAGTTGAGTCTGTATGGTGTTGTCGCTTTGTGATGACTTTGTATTTGCCTTTGTACTTTTGTTCTCGTACTTTATATCATCCTTTGACGATATGTATACTGTTTTGGAGCGTTTTTTTGAATTGTCTTTGCAAATTTTTCTCAGCGTTGAGCTTAGCTTGTATGATGATTTCAAATGGTCGATCTGGGACAGTGCGAGGCCACTCGGGGACGGCGAGGGGTAGACCCTACCAGCCACTTTGTTGTACGCGAGGGAGACTTGCTCTGGCGTTACCATGACCTACCGCGGGTGGGGGGGGGGGGGGGGAGGGCGCACCTTCGACCTGGGGCGGTGAGAGGTCATTTGGAGCGTGGCCCTGTGGCGTGTCCTTACCGCGGGGGAGAAGGGCGCACCTTCGATCCCGGGCAAATAAGGACTACCGTGATGTTAACTGTTGGCAGTTAAGATGAGGAGCTTTGACTACTCCTGATGACAAAATCAAGAAACAAATAGAGACATTGCATTAGAATGAAGTGCACACAGTCCTCCTGGTAGACCGGAGAGATGGAGCTAAACTATTGCGGCCAACTCAACCCTCCTGGTAGACCGGACTAAACTAGGCCGCCTTAGCCCGTGGAGTGGTCAAGCGCGCACACAGTCACAAAGTAAGCAGTACAAAAAGCGATTTTAACGTGGAAAAATCCCTCAACTGGGTAAAAAATCACGTGACTGGTATGACATCAATCAAACTTCACTATTGGAGGCAGTTTGCAGAGTGTCTTGAGAATCGAGGGAGACAGACCGCTCATCGTTATAGCTTTGAGATGAGAGATGTTATTACGCTTGGTGGGCGATAGGCCGCCTCACACGAAGCTTGTTCCTTTTTATTTTTTGGTGGGGACGAGCGCTCTTTGGACGCTGCTTGACTGGAAAACTTCGTGGCGGGATGCACGGAGATGCGTCAGCGGTGACTTAATGAACGTCGCGCACGTAGGAGGCTTCGCGGAATGGCGAGCAGAACGCCTTCTTCTCAGGAGCGTCATGGACTTGGGCAAATTTCTGGGTTGCCCTACGGGTGGAGGCACGTAGGAACATTCCCAGGACGCCCCTTGTGGCCTTGCCCCGGGGCGGCCACAAGAGGACAGCCGCGTGGTGCGGTCGGCCCACTTGGCCGCAGGAGGGTGGCCACGCGGCGCAGCCACCCTTGCGGGAGCAGTCGCGGGAGGGCGGCCGCCCTTGGTGGGGGGGGGGGGGGGGGTCTAGCAAGAGCAGCCCCACGACCGCGGGAGGGCGGCCGCCTTTAGCGGTGCGACTCTGCGGCCATGTGAGGGTGGTGCCGGTCTTGGCAGGGCCAGCTGGGCATGGACCGTTCGATGCCGAGACGGCGGTGCCGGTCGCAGTGGTTGCGTGGAAGGTGCGTGTAATGGGATCCGTGCAAGGGATCGGGCACGCCGATCGCGTGCACGGTGTTACCCCTTGATCCCACTAAGTTAGTGGGGATCTTTGAGTGGTGGGCTATTAGCACTCCACCTTTCTATAAATTCTAAGATGACCTTATCAATTCTAAATCCTTGTATTTTTGAAATGTAAACATTGAGGGGGTAATTTTAATTTTGAATATATATATTGGGAATGTTCATACCACTTAACGAAATTGAAGGGAGCCATTCAAACGTGAACCAAGCAGTCCGGATAATAAATATTCTATTATTCTGCCTTGGGAAGAATCATCATTCATGAGTGTATTTTGAAGAAAGGAAGGTTGTGAGTGTGGAGCGGCAAGGCAGGCTGCAGCGGCTAGCGAGGGATGGTGGTAGGCTGCATATGTGCAGCAAGGCCGAGTCCTTTGATTTCTTCTCCTTTGGTGGTGGTTGGTTGTTGATTTGACGGCGAAGGATCTTTGATCCTTGTGTGTCCGTTGAGATTACGGATTGCAGTAAAGATCTATTCCTTTTCCGTGGATTGAACGAGGCCGATTCATCATAGCATTTTGGGGACGTTTTATTTTCTTGATTTTGGGTGTTATAATATTATTGGATCTAATAAAATTGTTAGGAAATTTATTGCGACTCTTTCTGCATTATTTTGTTAGGATTTTTTGTCCCAACAAAACGCCCTTAATTTTAATTTCATTGATTGATTACCTTGGCTCAGTAGTATCCTTCATATCAAATCTTATACTTAATGTTTATTATAGTTCTCCTAACTTCATGTCTTTTAAATGATCTTGTGATTATGAAAATCTTTTTTAAATGTTGGTATACATTTGATGGTGATATTCATTTTTTTTAATGTCGAGTGATTGAATATCACTGCTGGACCTGGTAAATTAAAGATCATACCCATTTTTATTAGAACATTGATGGTCTTTTTGCAAGAAGACCAGTAAAATCCAAACAGCTGTCTTCCTACTAAGAGAAGCGAGGGATTTGTGCACCACACATGAGAGGGGAGGACGAGCGAGCGAGCGATCAACAGTAGACACGGTGTGCCCTCGCACGGAGCGGGTGTCCAGTAGCCCTGGCAATGCAGCGGTATATTCACGTTGCCATCAGTGATTACGCTTCGCCTGGGCGATCAATGCCGGAGACAGCGTAGCCATTGATATAGAAACCGAGAGCACCAGATTCGTCCGAGCATGGGAATTCAAAGAGCTAGATTTTGAATGTATCTCTTTTTTTTACCACCCGGTTTCTAAAAATTGAGAAGTAACTATCAATAAGAGTCCCGCTGAGTATGCTTCTTCAGTTTTTGCCTTCTGCTTTGCAGAGAGATTGCGAGATCCAAATATTTTTCGCTTAGCAAACGGCCCATAGGAATACACTCTAGGAGACCGGAAAGGATTATATCTCACTTCTCATATTCTGATTCACCCCAAAATTGCTGACAAACTTTAATCGGTTTCATTTGTGTTCACCATGTTAGGTATATGATTTAGGGTCCGTTTGATGCGCCGTTTTACCTAGTGAGTTTGGACAAAAACGTCACGTCATAAAATATGTTTGGCATGACGATGATTATGATCGCAAGCAAGAAAATAAACTAATTTTGAGCATAAAAGTGGATGGAGTTTCTTAGGTGAGGTCGTGTTTTCACGAACGACAGTTCATAACCACCCGTGTTCACGACCACCACTGTCGTGCCAAACGAACCCTTAGTCTTAAGTGTGCATGTCCACAGGTGTTGAGGGTAATTATTATCATGACTAGTGAATTTTCTCTGCAGGTAGTAGCAGCAGGTGATCTCTGCGCCATATGCCAAGAGAAGATGCACTCTCCCATACTCCTTTCCTGTAAGCATATCTTCTGTGAAGATTGCGTTTCTGAATGGTGAGATATTTTATTCTTTTAGGGCCATTTTCCAGAACCTCCCCTTTAAATTTGCTAAATTACAGGCTGCACCCTCCCACTTTTGTAATTACAAAAATTTCCTCTCGTACTTTTGAAATTACAAAAACCTCTTGTATGTGTACATTTCATAACATCCATGCACAAAAAGACCCCTCTGAAAATTTACTCCAGGGGATATTTTTGTGCATGGATGTTATGAAATGTAAACTTCAGGCGAGGTTTTTGTAATTTCAAAAATAAGCGGAGTGCATGCAACCTGTAATTATGCTAACTTTTTAGAGAAGTTTTGGTAATAATTTTTATTCTTTTGTTAGAAATCTTGACATATTTTTTTTTTCTATATCAAATGATTTCAAGATGGTGATGTTGACTCCGCGCTCGTCCTTCATTTTTTTTATGCGCAGGTTCGATAGAGAGCGCACATGCCCCTTGTGCAGGGCTCTAGTGAAACCCGTAGGCCTTCGCTCTTTCGGGGACGGATCGACGAGTTTGTTCTTCCAACTATTTTAATCTGTACAGCATAACTTCAGTTTATTTGAGCCCGAGAACTGAACCGAACCGAACGCTCGGATATCCATCATCGTGGAAGCTCGTGATTGGTTAGTGTGAATTTCTTACTAGCAAACTAACCAGTCATGGGCCTCCACGTCAACATGGGGAAACCAATCACAGGCATAAACCTAGCAGGCATGAGGAGCATCGTTTCCTGAGCTAATTGGCTCTGTTAAAACACGTCTTAACCTGTGATAATTTGTTGGGATCGTTGAGTTGTAAATTGTTTCTACATTGAAGAAATTTTCGGCTCCAAAATTACTGTCTATAATATTTTATATGGAAAATTATAATATAATTCTCCTGTTCTTATAGAGCTTTCCATACTTCCTCTTATTATAACATTGTTGCTTTTATTTTGGTTTGTGTTCATTTCCAGTTCGCATTTGATTTACTTTGAATGTAGTTCCAGGTTCGGCTTAGTGAGATTATGACAAAAGATAGGGCACAATGGCGACAAAGGATCCATATAGCTGACCCCACTATAGTGGGATAAAGGCTTGTGTTCTGTGTTCATCTCCAGTGCATGGTTTTGGTCTAAATTTATAACTATGTGCTGTCATTTAGACGTTATAAATATTCGATGTCGGCGATACGTCGGATTGCATTTTAAAATGTCGGATGTTGGGTGGACATGCCGGGGATGTTTCAAAATATTTGATTTTTGTATCTTGTAAATGAAAAAATGTATATTAAGGCTCCGTTTGGCACGGTGGTGGTGGTCATGAATATGAGGGGTTAAATTGTCATTCGTTAATGCCCACCTAAGGAATTTTATACATTTTTGTGTTCAAACGGATGATGTTTGTTGGGTGATCTTTAACGAATGACGGTTTAACTCGTGCGTTTACGACCGCCACCTCCCTGCCAAACAGAGCCCAAGGTTCCGTTTGGGGGGACTTATTCTCACCGGTTAGGTGGGTACGTCCGCATGAACCGGACCTAGCCTAAGTGTACTTATGTATAATGAAAGTTATAGTTAGCAACTTAGCATGGATGGATAAACAATGTGTGATGTATCTCAAAATAAAGGCCAAGGGTGTCTAAAATGAAATATTAAGATCAATATTATGAATAAGTAGTCAAATGTAGTAGAAATAGATGGATGTTAAATATATATGTTAAGTGTAATAATTTTATTTAATTAGCATATTGTCATGGATGATCATCTTTGGGGTTAAGCTTTAAGAGGATTTTAGAGAAATTTGGAGTTTTGTGCGAAGGAAGAGTTAGGAAAATGGTAGAGAATTCTAGAGTTGTTTTATGAGTGTATTCTAGAAAATTCATGTATCTTGTGCATATTAGAAATGTATAAAATAATTTAGAATAGTATGGATTCTAGGTCCTTTCATATTTTGGAGGGAAATCTTTTTTGTTTTGGGGGCTTATAAAAGGGGAAGATCCTCTCATTTCTAGGGCATTCAAGTTTTGGATAAGTAATAGAGTTCTTTGAAGTTTTTTCATTTGCGAAATATTTCTTGAGTTTTTTTCTCCATTCTTCTCATCACCAACAAGATCTTGCAAAATGTTGACTAAGCTGGGCTTCGCGGAGTGACAAAGAGGAGTTAAGACCGCACGAGAGCTTGAAAAGAGATAAGTTCATGATAATTGGTATCAGAATTAGGTTTGCTCAAGTTCGTGTTTGGTGTTGCAAGGAGAGTAGATGATTGGTAAAATGTGCAACTCAAGCATGGACGAGCGTGATAGGGAAGTCATGCAAAAAAAGTTGAAAGAAGAAGCGAAGCCAAAGTAAATCTCGTGAGTAATGACACTTGGATCTTGCGTTGATGGATTGAGACAAGCACATGACCGCAGTGGAACAGGACCACCTATATGTTTACGGAGACCTAGAGACCGTCAAACAAGTGTTACCGACTTACAGAGAGCTAGAACTATTGAGTGTCTAAGTCCAAACTTTCCTTGATGCAAATGTGAAGCTGAAACATAGGTGTGATCAGTTGGAGAATGATAAGCAAATCGCATTTACTCAATCACATTTACTATTTTCACCTCGTTAATCTGAACTTTACGAGCTTGAGTGCGAGGGCAATGATATCAGATACTCTCTGAAGCACATCTGATTAATATGGTGAAGCAGTGGAGAATGAAGCTAGATGAGTGGGTTGAAAGGATAGTGGTTGAGATACAAAGGTGGTGGACAAATAAATAGAGATCCCATGTGTGTAGGAGAGGGAATAAAAGATGTATGTGGTAAAAGATGAAGGGGTGATGCATATGGGGATTGTGGAGGAATGACATTATGAGAATGAGAGGAAGGTCATTGGGATGGCTTGGATTTTGTGAACACTCTCTTTCATTTGATGAAGAGAGAGGAGGGGAGCTTTTATTCAAAAGGGAAAATTTTCCCGTACGTTACTCTCATCTACGATCATTGTGTGTTAGGCGCTATCAGATCATCGTTTCCTGCAAAAAAATCATGATTGATCAAAATATGATCGTATACCAATGAATATGGTCATATTTCAAGGGAAACTATATTTGCAGGCTCAAAATAGATAGTTGTAGTCTCACGATAATCGCAGCCCCACAATCGATACTTGCAATCCAACATGATAGTTGCAGCCCACATAAAAAAAAATTAAACTTTTTCTTTTACGCTAAATAGCAATAAATAACGATTAGAGATCCTCAACGGCATTCTCTCTCGGTGATGATCTTTATAGCTTCATTGAAAATTTCACTCAAGTTGTTCAGGATAATCTCCTTAGTTCGTTTTATGTGGTTCCTCCAACCCTAGCTCCTCCTTGGAGCCACATGAGAGTACCCTGCATACATCACATAAGCTGATGTGTTGCGCGTGGGGCGCGCCGAGGGCGCGTGCGGCCCCGCCAAGCAACAATCCGAATCTAACCCGAGAGACGACAGTAGCTATTTGTTTGAGGAATAGCAAAAGATTTCCAAAGTCATTCAAATCGGAAAACACTTTCGTCCTTTCGACTGAAATTCCAATGGGATGTCACAACAGGCGCTTTTTCCAACAATTCTTGTATAGAGACCGAAGGAGATATTGATTCAATTGCGTACCATGGCACAACCTTAAGCCAACTCGCAACCCATCTACGTACGAGCATCCATTCCTGGATGTCGCTCATACCTTCTTGCTGAAAGAAATTGTTCGGAGCAAGATGGAGGAATTTCTTTTCTATGCGAGTTATCTATTGGAGAAATTGTTCGGAGCAAGATGGATGTCGCAACCCATCTACGTACGAGCATCACTTGATTGAAGAGCAAAACAGGGATGAAGAAAGCTTTATGATCCCGGAGATTTTGATGAAATGTAGATATCCATTCAAAGAAATTCTTCTTCTTTATACGCTCCCAGTGGATTGAAACTCAGAGAGCCGGAAGCTTGCCTACAACCCGCATCGGGTGGTTCGGCACAAGGTCTTCTATTCCGGTAGACTTGTCCTTCCAATTGGATTGGGAGCTTTTTAGAATGCGGTTTTTGAGGTTTTTACATACAAAATGCTTCTTTTGTAGTGGAAGACCTATCGTGAAAAGTCCATGTGCCTAGAGGTATATCATATAGAAGTAGGTAGCGAAATTGATTCAAGAGAAATGGCAAAGAACTACCACAGCAGTATGTATCTGATCCACGGGTCGCGCAAGACAATGCATGGAACATAGAATCTTTCTTTTTGAATGTGACTCCTTCGCTTCTTCCACCGACCAAGAGGAAGATCGTTGTGGATTCCTTGATAAGGTAGTACTCAACTGTAAGAATTATACCAGCCATGCAATTCGTACTGCATGGCGAGATTCCTCTACCACTCTATAAATGGAGGCTCGAAAAGTGTCTTCACTTCATCAAATGAAAAGAAAAGAAATTGAGTACTAGCACGTATGGCTATGGATGCTGCAAACAGACTTTCTGCAATTGCTGCCTCTCTTATTAATCCACGGCTGAGGAAAAATCTAATTCATCTCTTTCATCCTATTTGTTTTGCCTTTCTTCTTTGGTGTGATCTTCCCGAGGGAACAGGAAAAGGATAGCAGTCAAGCGCATCGTGAAAAAAGGAAGCATTGGCTTCTGTATTCGTCTTCTACGGAGAATAAGACGTTCTAATAGATTGTTCCTTTGGATTTGTACTCGGGAGTTCTACGGCTCAGCCAGCAGCCTCTTTACGTTTGGTTCAACTGTTCTTCGCTACCTTTGCTCGTCCTCTAGAAGCAATTTCTTTTCTAGCTTGGCTTAAGGAAAGGTCTCCTAGTGGATGCCATGTCAAATTCAAATAGAAAGAGAGTGCAATTGTCAAACAATATCTCAGACTTTACCCAATCCTGTTCACTAAGGAGGCGTTATGCCTGAAGTAAGTACTTCTCAACCAAACCACGGTGTCCGACTCGCAGGAAACATTCGAAGAATGGGAGGCCGGAACAACTCCAAGACCTTATCGCTCCGTGGGGAAAGTATCCGCTTGGACATGAAGTACATTGTTGGTTTCAGTTCATACCAGGGAGTTGGCAGAGTTGGAACATGGTGGAAAGAAAGGGTCTGCTCTTTGTGCCCAGTACAGGTGGTCATTGAGTTGGGCAAGGCTTTGATAGCTATGGCTAGGGCGCTCGTTAGTTAGTTTATATACTCTACATAGTAGTTTGGTCACGCTTGGAGTGATAGGCGGACATGGGAAGGTATGCGGGAGACTGGAAAGAGTGTAAAACAAGAATCGGGGTAGAGGAGAGCGCACTGCGAGCTGAAACCACTAAGTCGAACCGGGCAGTGGCGGAAGCAGTAAACCAAGAAGTGGACCGAGGTAAAGCTTCTCAAAGAAGTACAGTATCATATAAAAATAGAAGAAGGAATCGATCTTGAGCCCGCCTCCGTGTTCGGCGTGAAAGCATTGGTCTACTTTTTACATTTTCTGAGATGATCAATGGAAATGGTCCATCCTATATGATCAGTGAGCGCCAAAGCCACAGGTGAAAGGTTGTTGGATTTGGACTATTTGGATTTGGACGAGACGCCTACTTCATACGCTTTCCTGTTCTCCACAGGAATGCTAGAACCAGAGCTTGACTTATCATGCGTATGCGCGCCGGGAGGCAGGAAGAAACTTTTCTAGATCGTAGTTGCAGACTCATGGCCAAAAGCCTGACCGCTATGCCGAACTCGAACTCGAAGACAATCAAGGTTGTCACTGCGAAGCTATATTCAAGGTGCACGGGGTCTTACCGTCTAGCCGTTGGTACTCCTCATCTTCACGGAGAATTCAATTTCACCGGGTCCATGTCGGAGACAGCGGGAAAGTCGTTACACCACTCGTGCACGTCGCTACTTATGCGACAAGGAATTTTGCTACCTTAGGACATGAAAGTATCTAGTGTCAACTTAATCCACCTATAGGGGGGAAATAAGTGTCGTGCAGTTTTTTGTGAAATTAAACAAACCTGCACAAGTAAGCAAACAGTACACAGAAAACACACAAAGAATTATAGTGGTTCCCCGATTTGGGTACGTCCACTTTCCCCCCTTCGACCTATCTCCCACCAAGGGACGACTCGGTCACTTCTCCAAACAGATTGAAATCCAATCCTCACACAAGGAGCAACGCTCCCCTAACCACGGAAGGAACCCTTCCAACAACGGAGTCTCAACTCCACTACAATGGGTTGCACCCAACCCTTACAAATAAGAATGAAAATTTCTTTACAACAAAATTGAATGTAAACAAAAATACAAACAATGCTTTATGGAGATTCCGATATCCTTCTTCGTTCGTTGAAGCTTGCACGAAAAGTACGAAGAGTCCACAACCGGATTTCTCACTTGGAATGGATCTTGTCAAGATCGGCGGCGGCAAGCAAGTGCGGCGGCGATGCTTTGTAAATCCAAACTTCTTGACGAAGCAAGCTAGGTCTTCGAACGATCTCAGTCGGATCAAACGTCTCAACCGATTCGGAAGGGAGAACAAGTCTCGTTCAACAAATCAGAAGACAAGAGATCTCGAGAGAGACGCGTGAGACCGGCTGCTTGCCTTGGTGCTGTCGTCGAGCGATCAGAGACGGGCTGAGATCAGCGGCGGCGACTACTTCCTATCGGCGACGTGCGTGCGGGCGGAGATCGCGATGCGCTAGGTCACGGCCGATTTTTGTATTCCGACGGGTTGGTGTGTACTGTAGACAACGAGAATAAGTATGTATTTATACCCAAAGGCAAACCCTAGAAGACCGTTGTGGGGCCCACCTCGGAAATCCCGAGATCTGGCCGAACTGAGCACGGCGACCTAGACCGGTCCAGCGAGCGGCGAAATCTGCCTAAGGCAAAATCGGCGGGAGTCGCTGGTGATTCCCGTCGATGTCGGCGGGAATCACTCCCGACTCCCGTCGATTCTGCCTTGGCAGAATTTCTGACTTTTGCCAGCCGGAAGTAGTCGGCGGGAGACACTTAGTGATTCCCGTCGAAGTCGGCGGGAATCACTAACGACTCCCGTCGAAGTCGGCGGGAATCACTAACGATTCCCGTCGATTCTTACTTGGAAGAATTTTCCTCCTTCCTTCTTTTGATAGCTTGGTCTTTGACTCATCCTTGCTCCTTCTTCTGCTCTTGATCTACCTTGATCATGTACTTGAAAATAAGTACACTCCAATAGAGAGAGCACACGTGGATCAACACACTGATCTACACAACGAGGGATTACATTGCGCAGACCCGTGTATATTGACCCACTGCACTCTGACATTGGTGTGTACTTAGCATGGAATTGCTGCAAGCACAACTTGATAGAATTGTCAAATACATAGTCAATTCAACTTAGCTTGTTCAGACTCTTCTTCAAATCAGGTATATTGTGGATGCAATACCCAACAGGACAGTTAGAGTTACTGCCGCCGTTTACTGGGGCTTCCATTCAAAGCAACTCACACTTCTCCTTCCGACCTTCCAGCACCGGGCAGGTGTCAGACTCTATACATCGTGTTACCACCTAACAGAGTCCTGTGTTTTTAAGAAACAGTCGCTACCCCCTGGTATGTGCCGCTTTCCTAATCAACAGATAGGAGAGCACCCCTTCTCCCGAAGTTACGGGGTCGCTTGTTAGCCTCTTTCTAATTGTTCAACCTTCATTCGTCCTATTCTTCGCGTAGCGGCTCAGCTCGCTAGACTTGGTAGACTCAATCAAGCTCTTCGTCTTCCTTATTTAGTCAGTTTTCTCTCATCTCAAATGGGAATCTTCGCCTCTTGGCTTCGCATAAGCTCACCTTCCCTATTAAGTCAGTACTCAACGTTCTCTTCGCCTTCCTTCGTTGCGCAACTTTGTTCCTCACTTTACAGCCTTTGCTCGTTCGCCTATCGGTTCAGCGGTACTAAAGACTGTTCATTAAGCCAATAACAAGCTAGGTACCGGCAAAGAGGGCGAAGTGGGAGAAGAGGTACCAGAAGGTTAGCTGTACTGGTTCGTATAGGTAAATGACTATCTTTCTCATCCAGTTGGGGACAGCTGCTAATAGGATAGCTTCAATAGGGGACAGCTGCTAATAGGATAGGAATAGAGACTAGAAGCTGACAACAAGCTCGTAGTCTTGGCTCATAGGAGGCTCTGTTTTTAAGGTAGGCTATGTTCTATTGAATAGGTCTGCTTCGACTAGCTGCTAAGTCAGTTAGGGACAGCTGATAATAGGATAGCCTTTCTTTACTCTCGTTTTCCATCGAGCTAACTGCAGGGGATAATAGAAGGTGATTGTTATTAGTACTGCACTTTTGAATATTCGCACTATATTTACTCTTAGTTTTCCGCGCCTTTTGAAAATATTCCTTGTACATGCATTTTTAGGAAAAGTGTTCAACACAAAAGTTGTAGATCTCGACGAGATCTACAACTTTCGTGTTGAACACTTTTCCTAAAAATGCATGCATAAAGCGTATTTCTAGAAATATGCTCAGATTTCGCGCCTTTTAGAAATACGCTTTATACATGCATTTTTAGGAAAAGTGTTCAACACGAAAGTTGTAGATCTCGTCGAGATCTACAACTTTCGTGTTGAACACTTTTCCTAAAAATGCATGTACAAGGAGTATTTTCAAAAGGCATGAAAAATTAAGAGTAAATGTAGTGCGAATATCCAAAAGTACAGTGCTAATAACAGTCACCTAATAGAACTGGATTCTTTCAGAGAGACAGATCTGTCCTCGGTTAGGTCGACAAGACATCAAGAAGAAAAAGAAAGGAAACCTTCTATTAATCAGTAGCTGGGTAGTCCCCGCCACACCAACCCTAATTAGACTAGGAAGCCTCTTTCCTTCAAATGTGTGGATGTCAGTGAGAAAGGAAAAGAGACCAGGCCATAAAAGGGTTCAATAGCAGCGCTTATGCCTTCAACAAAAGCAGAGCTCAGTCAGGAACTTTCTTCTCTTTCAATGTGCGACTTGAGAAAGAGACCAGCGGACTTGACCACATCGATCGATCCGATCAACTCATCCAGGCCGGAGGCCAACCGACCAACCATTGAGAATGGAACAAGAGAGAATTTCTCTTTTCTTTCAACCTGCCTCGGCTTCGCCTTCCACCTTCAGCTAAGCACCGGACGGGACCTTCGGTCTAGCCTTTCTTTGGGACCTCGCCTGAGAACAGGACCGAGTCTTGCTTCTAGCCTTGAACCGGACGACCTCGGCTTTGACGCCAGGTTGTGTCAAGGATATGGGTGTTTCAATTTCATTGTTGAAGCTCTTATGGATGAATTCAAGGTGTCTAATACAGGGTGTAATGGTGTATAGAGTTCGCTAAGCGCTTCTTGGTCAATCAGTTGACATTGGATTTCTCTCCGGCTAGGTGTTTGGGAAATTCTTACCGTCCATTTCTTTGATTTCTTTGATATAAAGGAGATGAAAAGATTTTCTTCTTTATGTCCGATAGCTGGTTCAGGCTATAAGGCGCTCTGGCGGTTAACCACGAGACCTTCTTGTGCTGACCGGCGCAGGAGAATGGCACTATTGCGTGAATAGTAACAGCGCAAAGGGACAGCGGAATCTAAGACCACACCAGACAGGGAAAACGAGCACTGGATCTTTCCACCACTTGAGCACGATTCGCTTATCTCTTTCAAAGTACAATCCAGACAGTCAACATTTAGGGCATATGAATATGACTACCCGTAAAGAAACCTCTCGTATCGACGAGATGCAACAAGAAGAAAATGAGCAGACAGATTGGGCTGAGATGAGAACAAACACTTTTTTCTCATCTACGTCTGTCTCAATCATGGACGGTTGAACCGTAAAGTACTCTACTTGTTGGCATGGAAGGAGTTCATCTTTCATTGCCAGTACAGTGAAAAGTGGCTTCGCGCTAGCTGTCCCGGTTCCCTAGGAGGGGTGTGTGCGTGCGGTTTTGTCTTCTTCTTGGGTGTTTTTGGGCCATTTGGGTGAGCGTGACTTTTTGTGCTCGGCTCGTCGAGTCGGATTTGCTTGCTCCCTTGTCTTTGACTGATAATCTTTACGGTTTGATTTAGAAAATTCAGAAAAACCTCATCAAAATTATAAATAAATTCTTTATTTAAATAAAACTTCATGTACAAATGTTTTAGGGCCATTTGGGTGAGCGCGACTTTTTGTGCTCGGCTCGTCTAGTCGGATTTGCTTGCTCCCTTGTCTTTGGCTGATAATCTTTACGGTTTGATTTAGAAAATTCAGGAAAACCCATCAAAATTATAAATAAATTCTTTATTTAAATAAAACTTCGAGATTTAATCCTTCTACTAATTCAATCTGGTTAAATAATAGTTTTTTAAACCAATAATCACTAATAAAGTAATAATTGTAAAAGTTTGTACATGAAATTCCCAGAAACGCATATATTTTTAGAGCATAGTTAAATGGAGGTCGTTTTTGGCTAGATGTATGCCACTGATATAATCAGATCAGGTTTTTTATACGCATGCCAAGTTTTTTATATGCAGGTCAAGTTTTAGAATGATTTTTTTCAGATCTGCGAACAACAACAACAGTTCATAAAAAGTCAAGTTAGGAAATTATTAAAGAGCATGCTGCTAAAACTATCATGCAGCTAAAACTGTTGCGAGTAACAATGCTATTTGAAAATTCCGTCAATAAAACTATTAAGTCAGCTATTACATATGTAAACCGACCATGCGGTTAAAACTGTTATTGATCCCCATTAAATGGACCCTTTAACGTGTAAGATTGATTTGGATAGAAGTTAATTGAAATTTAATTTGCTAAAGAGCATCTTTAGTCAATCAACTACAAAGAAAAAGAATTACTGATTGTTGATATTTGCTATATTATAGAATGTAATGGGTGATAAGATGATTACGTTCCGTGTCTATCGCCGGATTAAATGCTTCAATTAACAACAATGATAGTTTTTGCAAAATGCCGGGCTCCAACTATTTTACCATTGCAGAAGTCAACAAAATAACTGCAAGCGGCATATGATGCTGGCGGGAAGAGGCCAAACATCTATAGGAGGTTGAATATCAACAGGAGGCCAATCGTCATGGAGATGGCCGAAAATCGTGGAGATGCCCGATCGTCGTGAAAAAGGCTAAACCAGATTTCTTTATATAACTTTGGCATGCGTACGCTCTCTCTTTAACAATCCTGTTTTTTTAGGGAATTGTTAAAAGCACCGCACTTTTGGCTAATCGCACCGCATTTAGGTCTTTTAACACTTAAAATTTGTCACTCTAAAAATATACCTGCACCGCACTGTTGCTTCCTCGCACTGCAGTCCTAAAATCCCGATCTTCTCCTCACGCCTACTGACGCATCGCTGGCTCCTCCCGCCTCCTCCAGCCCCCTCCAGCCCTTTTCGTCGCCGACACCGGCAGATATCAGCGCCAACGCCGCCTCTCCTTACGCTCAGATTTTAGGCCTTTCAGAAATACGCCTTGTACATGCAATTTCAGGAAAAGTGTTCAACACGAAAGTTGTAGATCTCGTCGAGATCTACAACTTTCGTGTTGAACACTTTTCCTGAAATTGCATGTACAAGGCATATTTCGAAAAGACGTGAAAAGTTAGGAGATTTTTGGGTGCGACTAGCCAATAAAGAGTTGCGGTTAACAATCACCTATGTTAAAGGACTTCTGAAATTTCTTTGAGAGTTCATTACTGTTTCTATGTTTAGAAGTAAATTGTTGCAATATTATTGGTCCTCATCGTGAATTGTGCCCCAAGTATTATTTGGTCATATTATAGATGTCGTTGATGAAGATCACAAATATTTGAAGAAAAAGGTATAACAATTTGGACAACACATTTGATGGTTTTTTGTATCAAATATTTTTTTTATTGAGTATATATTAATATTGTAATTCAATGAGAACCTATTTTAATTCATAAATTAAGTGAGGTGCGTTTATCTCAATTGCGGTGCGGATAACAATGTACGGTATTTTTAACAATGTGTGAAAAACTGCGGTGCTTTTAACAAAGCGATGCGATTAGCCAAAAGTACAGTGCTTTTAACAATTCCCTTTTTTTATTAAAGGATATAATACTTCGAAGTTGAAGTGACCTCGCTAAAAGTAGACATAAATAATAACTAATTAAATTCAATATAATTAACAATAAAAAATAATTCTGCCCAAAAAAGGGGGCGTTGCGAGAATCGAACTCGCGACCTCTCGCACCCAAAGCGAGAATCATACCACTAGACCAAACGCCCAATGTTATTGTTTTTAATATATTTTATATAAGTATGAAAAGCTTGAGAGAGCACGTGCACATAAATTGAAAGAGGGAGAGAACAGACTGTACATTTTATGATTTTAACTTTTCTTTTAATTTCTAATTCCCGAAGCGTTTGTAATTGAAACTAGGCCCTTAAATGGCAAAAAAAAAAAATTACCTATGCGCTGATCTCGCTGTAAGATATCGCAGATCAACCACTTAGATTAAAAGCAACAATACTATTGCCACTTTATGATAAATTTGTATTTGAGTAGTATTGTGGGAGAATGATCCGCGCCGCTGATTGCGAGATCCTACGGCCGGATCTACTCACGCACCTCTCAAATTAGGTGCGAATACGTATCAAAAACGGACACAATCATGTTTTTAACATAATAGCTTTGATTTTTACACATCCGAAATCGAAAATAAAATGAATATTCATGGTTTTTACAGCTTCAGTAAACTGATGTACTGTCTATATTTATAGAAAGCCCAAGAGATATGTACCAATGATATTAAGATTTAATGACAATTGTGCAGAACTGCGGCATGTCAGACATATTTTTAACAATGACATGTGAGCTTTCGTGGAATGAAATAACTGATGAATTTTACCCAGGTCAAGTCTCACACGATCAACCTAATTAACCCACGCTACATTTTCTCTGTAGATATGAGAAGTTGAAAAAAAATGATATCTTCGACAATCATGTTCTCGACAAACCAATCACCCATGCCCATGACATTGAATTTTAGAAGAAAGATTTGCCACATGTACATATGTTAGTTATCCTACGTGAAAATGACAACGTAATTCCAAATGACTACAACTCCATTGTCAAATTCCATGAATAGAGATTGAGCCTCAAATATACAATGTTGTCATAAAACACATGATTCATGGTTCATATGGACTTCTAAATCACAATGTCACCTGCATGCAACAAAGCAACAACAAAAAGGGATATCTGAAGCCCCTCACTGAACATATAACATACGAGATTGACTCTTACTCTATCTATGAATGTCGAGATGACAGAAGAGCTATTTCTTTCGGACTAAATAGAGATTTGTACATTGATAATTGTTGGGTTGTCCCGTATAATTCATAGTTCCCCTTAAAATATGATTGTCACATTAACGTTGAAATTTATACCAATATCAAATACTTATACAAACATTTTTTATAGAGAACCAGATTTGGTTGCATTTGAGGTGCAACCAACCCCCAATCTACAAATTCCATTTAAACCAAACAGATCCCTTTGTCATTCGACCGCAGCTTCATTTGCCTATTATGCATCAGATACACTTTCGTTCCAACGAATCCGTGTCACTCGGATACTCTCTAATGAATGAAACTTGCGAACAATATTAATTACTATAATTTTTCAAAACCTACAATGATGATGCTGAACACATCAAACATCTCCACAGGGAGTTTCCCAAATTTTAAAGATGGAATTCAACCTCAAACACGGACTAAACTGCGCCGAAAGCCGAAAGTGTTGCAGGCACCCAATACTCAACTTTCAAACAAATTGGTGAGCATAATGGTGTTCTTGAAAATGATAACAATATTTGAGATAGTTTATTTGAGGCCCATTAATTCAGAGTGCCCTCCACACTTAGAAGACCATTCACAGAAATTTTACTATATTCTCAGCCTACAAATGCCCTACAATAATGGGATGAAAACTACTCTGCAATGACAAGATTATT
This sequence comes from Platanthera zijinensis, assembly GCA_039513925.1. Lineage (NCBI taxonomy): Eukaryota > Viridiplantae > Streptophyta > Magnoliopsida > Asparagales > Orchidaceae > Platanthera > Platanthera zijinensis. The sequence continues at coordinate 39,997,243 of CM077092.1, read as the reverse complement.
GCACTTTTAGTACCATTAAATGAAATTTTGCAACAATATAATAAAAGCACTGCAGATGTGAAATGATATGAAGGAATTCACAACTACTTAAGCATCTTCGAGCATGAATTGTCGTATTTTAGACCGTGATTTGGCTGTAGTTGCATCATTGAACATATACAAGCATTATGCTTTGCATACAGGAATAGATGCCTTTCGACAAAAACAAAGTCACGGCTTCTTTATAGATGGTCCTGACAGCACAGACAAGACATTTCTATATCGGTGCATACTTGCGCATTTATGAAAAGAATGACAAGTCGTATTAGTATATCAACATCTTCGGGTATTGCAGCAAACCAACTTCCAAGTGGTGCTACAACACATGAAACTTAAAATTCCAATTACCTTTGAGCCAATATCATTATGTAACATAGGCAAACATTGATATGAAAAAAGCTTCTTCACCCATGCACAACAATAATTTGGGATGAAGCTCCAATAGCAAACAAAAAAAAGCATTCGAGTTCATTGACCGAACTTTGAAAGATATTCTCGGAGTGCATGAACGTTTCGGTGGCAAAAATTAATTATGGGAGGAGATTTTCGTCAAATGCTACTGATAGTTATCAATAGAACAAAAACAAAAAAAAAACATCAATGCAAACATTGTTGAATCGCAAATATGGTCAAGTGTACAATGGCTTCCTCAGACTAAGAATATGTGAATATCGACTGATCAACATTTCTCAGATTGTTTACATCATGTTAACAATGGAGATCGAAGAAGAGACAATACGAAATGATATGATTCATATTCCAAAATCATTGTTGATAATTTGGGAAGGTGAACACTCAATTGACATATTAATTGGTATGCTACTTTCCGATATAGAAACTCGAGCATTATTAACTCCACTAAATGAGGATGTGCAAATATTGAATGACAAATGCCTTCACATTTTTCCCAAAGAAGAAATTACATTTTACTCTTCGACTCTGTCAGTATGTCAAATATAGTTTGTAAGAGAGAACGTGATGCCTGCTGGCCGTGTCAAGCCAGATTTTAGATGCCTGTGTTGGAAACCTCTTCACTGTATCACGGCCGGTTACCGAACTTTTCTCCTAACCGAACTTTTAGGCACGAGCATCTTCACACACACGCGCGCAAACACAAGCATCTTCACACACACACACACGAGCATCTTCACACACACACACACACGAGCATCTTCGCACACACGCGCGCACACGCACGAGCATCTTCACACACACACGAGCATCTTCACACGCACACACACGAGCATCTTCGCACGCACACACGCGAGCATCTTCGCACACACGCACGAGCATCTTCGCACACGCACACACACACGAGCATCTTCGCGTGCGCGCGGGCACACGCACGAGCATCTTCGCACACACACACATGAGCATCTTTGTGTGCGCACACACACACGCGTGCGCGAGCATCTTCTCGCGCACGCACACACACGAGCATCTTCGCGCACACACAAGCATCTTCACACACACACACACGAGCATCTTCGCGCGCGCGCACACACACGAGCATCTTCGCGCGCGCACACACACACGAGCATCTTCGCACGCACACACACACACGAGCAACTTCGCACAGAGCATCTTCACACACACACACACGAGCATCTTCGCACACACACACACACGAGCATCTTCGCACACACACACACACACGAGCATCTTCGCGCGCGCACACACACACGAGCATCCTCGCACCGGCGAACTTGATGCTCTTGGGCGGGCTCTGCCCACACAAAGCCGTGATCGCCGCTCGCACGCCTCATGTCGGTACGAGCTTAGAAAATATAAAAAATGATTCTGCAAAAGGATTGGACTCAAAACCCAACACCAACAATAATATAATCAAGATTTCTGTATAAACCTGAAGAAGACAAACTTCAGCTGAATACCATCTTCTTCAACTACAACCACATAATTATTCTCCAACAAGAAAGACGGGATGACAAAAAATTGAGCAGAGAGATCAGAGAAACAGTTTGAACTGAACCACACAGGTCTAAGTAACCTTTTAGGCTCCGTTTGGGGTACTTATTTTCACCGGTCAAGCGGTTACGACCACATGAATCAGACCGTAATTAAGGTCCGATTCATGTGGTGGTAACCGCTTGACCGGCGAAAATAAGTCCCCCCAAACGAAGCCTTAGGCTCCGTTTGGGGGGACTTATTTTTACCGGTCAAATGGTTACGACCGCATGAACCGGACCATAATTAAGGTCCGATTCATGCGGTCGTAACCGCTTGACCGGTGAAAATAAGTCCCCCCAAACGGAGCCTTAGTTTACAACAATGGTTTCCCAACTCTTATTCACGACAAATTATCCCAAGTGATCGGCCCTTTCTTTGGTTGCTTATCACCAAAGAAGGGTATATCCTTATTATTTGGAGAGATAAAGAAAGTAAATTTTCCAGGAAAGGAGCGAACTACTGCATCAGGTTCATTTGAAGGTATCAGAGCTTAGATTTTGGTCCAGATTTTTTTTGTAGGACAATCATGACTTTCCCAATAGCCTTCCTGTCTTGTATAGCGCCAAAAGCAAGATTTGCCTATCACAAAGCAAGAAAAACCCAAAAAAATATTTAAACACAAGCATGAGTGTGTTTGATTATGCTCAGATTGATAGAAGCGCGTGAAATACAAATGCTAAACATACCCTAGCAATGGAGAGAAAGGGAGAGAGATTGGAGAAACAATGCTTGTTAACTTTGCTACAATCTCTTTTTTGTGTTTTCTACAGGTTGTTATGGGTTTTAAGAAATTGGAAGGAATCCAAATGCAACTTCACAATGTTATATTGAGTATGATATGCTCCATGATTGACGCGGATGTTACGACTACGGGGCATGCGACCATCACAACTGCACCAGCCCTGTTGGAGCTTAAAGGTTGTTTCTGGTATTTAGTATTAGTAGGTTTGTGTTGTGTTGTGGCGTAATCCCTATAAGGGAGTGGTGTGGGTGCTAGGCTAAGACAGATACAATTGAGCAGAAAGAAGTAAAAGAATGCAGCGCGTCAGTTAAACATTCGACGACACCTAGCGTGTGCCGACACACCTTCGAATGGTAGCAGGAGCGCATTTGGGAGCCGCCATAAATATTTATGCAATGATTAATTAATTAGTCATGTATTAGTTAGTGAGTAAATTAGTTGATTGATTAATATTAATTAATTTACTTAATAAATATTAATTGGTTAGAAGATTTTGTTTTGTAGTTTTTTTGTTTTATAGTAGGCCTTTACAAGGGGACACTTGGTGTTTTAATGAGTATCTATGGATGTTGGGCCTTCTGGGCATTCATTTAAGAGAAGAGTTCTTTAAAGACCCCAAAATACGAGAGCTCGGCCAGAGTTCATCTCTGGATTGTATCTTGTATGTTTTTATCATTTAATGCATGTCTAATTGAGTGACCACTCGTCTCTCTCATCATGTCGTTCATGAGTAATGTCACTTAGTTTTTCTCCAAAATTCTACCAATCCCCCCCCCCCCCCCGGAATAGGTTATCCTTGTTGAATATAATACTAATGTATGCACAAAGCCTATTAAAGCTCATTACGTAAAAGCGATAAAAGCAATTATTTTCTTTATAGTCACACTTCTCCAAATTGTGAATTGGTTTCACTATCTTTACCTATTTATACCCCTTCAAGAGATGAATACAGCTTCATCATTTTATGCTTACTATCATTCTAACATGGTAGCACCGGTTGAGGTGTAGTGTGGCCTTGAGGTCACGGGTTCGAGTCCTGGAAGCAATCTCTTGCAAAAATGCAGGGTAAGGTTTGCCTATATTTCACCTTTGTGGTGGGACCCTTCCCCAGACCCTCGCTATGCGAGGTTGCTTCGTGCACCGGGCCACTACCTATATGGAGGGTTCAGTGCTCCATTTGGTGCTTTGGACGAGCCAGCAAGTTCCCTACCTCTCATAGTCCACACGGAAGGAGGAATCCTACGCCACTACGACGGCTGCCAGGCGGGAAATTCTTACAAGCGCCTCAGCTCCGTGTGTCAGTCCGAGACTGTGACCACCTACATTGGCGAGTTCATCGAGGTAGACACACACATATCCAGCATTGCCACCGACCCTTACCTGGGGTACTTGGGGGTCTACAACCCCACCTTCGGGGATGCCTCCGGGTCCATAATCCGACTACTCTTTCCTGCGTCATGGAACGAGTTCGTTACCTTGATGAAGAACTCTATATAGCCCAACCTCCCTACTTGTCCAGTCAACCCCACCATCCACTACCACCACCGTCGTTCCCTCTGAAATCTCCGCCGCTTCTTACCCACTAGATCACCTACCCCCTCATGTGACCCTGCTGCTAGGCCCTACGCTATCGCGCCATTTCCACCAGCCCTGCCTCTGCGGACACCCCAACGACCCCACCGCTTATCACACCATCAGTATCTTGAGCTTCGGCGCAAGGGCCTTTACATTCACTGACAGCAGTCATAATCGCCTATCCACGTCTTCCCTCTCAAAGACTTGTGTGTGTTGGTTGGATCTGAAGATGACGATCCTGACTTCGGAGACTTGGATCCTCTAATGCTCACAAATGAGCCTTGACCTTGAGGACAAAGTCATTTTTTGGGAGGGGAGTGTTAATACAGATGCGACCTCCTAGACACGTCTCCCTCTATATATACAGCATAAAGACATTATTGTACTCTATATATCCTCCCCTATATATAGGAGTGGTAGTGTCTCTTTAGGTCTATCTTTAAGATCTTGTGAGTATTAGGCTTTCCTAAGTGAGAGCGGCTTTTGGGGTGAACTATCCCACCGATCTCGTTTTGCTATTTTCATAGATTGTTTTTCTCAATAATACAAACTTGACCCTAAGGCCACAAAACTTAGATAATTTCTACAGATGAAATTACTTTTGATCAACTGTGGGAGTGTGTAAAATGGATGGTCCAGTGCCTATGTACTATGTAGTTCTAGTGGCATTTTGGTAACATTCCATCTATAGGGGAATAGGGAGTGTTTTAGGATCATTTTTGGTTCTTCTAAGTTTGTCTCTCATTTGGAGAGGGCCTTCAAGAGGAAACAGCCATCGGAAGCCTGGGGCAAACATACCCCGCAAGTTATATCTTCACTTTCTTTCTTTTAAGGAGTTATATCTCCACTTCTTTCTTTTAACAAAATCCTAATTTGATGGCCAGTGCTAACATATATAAGTTACAATAACATGCGTCTCTTTTTTACAAAGATTAATGTGCTTTGGCTATAACTGTTTACGGAAGATGAGTTGCTCATAATTCATAGATCAGTTTTTATTCTCAATAATACAAACTTGACCCTAAAACTAAAAAAAATCGATAATTTCAACAAGGATTAATTTACCTCTGATAAACTGTAAGAGTGAGAAATATGGATGGTTATCAAGCCCTTTGATAGCCAAGAAAGCAACTCCATGAGGGAGTCTTCAAGAATTTTGGGCTGATGTGTTCTATAACTGCCCCAGTAAAGTCCATGAACAGTCCAGTTCTGAGAATCATTACCAATACCCATAATAAGTAGGCATTAATTGGAATGCCTTAATATGAACATAAAAAGTGAATAATTAGGAAAATTAGAAAACTACTAAGACAACTTAACATAATTTTTTTAAGAAACGAACGTGCAAACATAACCACCTACTGTAAAAAAATAGGAAAACCTGATACACCATATAATTTCTTTTAACTGTGTTAAAATAGCCCATGTAAAGGGCCCATTATTGGGCCCATTTTTATTGTTTTATCTTCTCTCCTCCTTTAGTCCCACGCCTTGTATAGGATTATCTTCTCTCTTCTTCCTCATATATATTTGTATTCTCTCCTTGTATTTAGACACACAAGCAATACATACAAGTTTGAAGCTTTCTCAACATGGTATCAGAGGGAGCGATTCGATACTGGCGGTTTCTCCTTTTCGAACCGCCCATCCCTCCCTTCTCCCTATCCGTAGATTGCTCTGCGGTTTCCCTTCTCCTAACCGGTTTTGTCCGCGGGTTTCTATCCGCACCGGTCTCCTGTGGCCTGGTTGTTCTTGTCCACTTTTCTCCTCTTCCCCCTCTCCTTCTCTCCGTGTTTCCACCCTCCTCAGGCTTCTTATAGCCCTCGTCTGATCTGCTCGTGGGTCCCACCTCTCTTGTCCGCTGCGGGCTCGCCTCTTTTTCCTCCCTTGCCGCTTGAGTTCTTCCCAACTCGCGGTCTCGTCTTCTGTCCGCTCGACCTTCTCTACTCGCGGACTTCTTCTTCCCGCTGCGGCCTCCTTCCGATCTCGCGGTCTTCTCCTACCCGCCGCATGCTTGTGTTCTCCTAACCGCTGTGGGCTTCCTCCTAATCGCTGCGGCCTTTCCCTCCTCTCGGCGCTTGAGTTCTACTCGCGGCCTTATCCTTCCCGCTGCGGCTTCTCCCTGTTTTTTTGCGGGCTGCTCTTGTCCGCTGCATCTTCTCTTCTCTCTTGCCGCTCGAGTTCTCCTCGCGGCCTCCTGTGCTCTGATCGCTGCTGTGTTCACCCAGACCGTGCAAACTCTTCTCTTTCCGCATTTAGGTCGTGATCTGACTACTCGCTGGTGTCCGGCTTGACCGTGCGGCCTGCTGCCTATCCGCATTTTGGTCATGGTCTTCCTCAGTCGAACTCGCGGCGGTCTCCTTGTCTTCTCGTCGGCGTTTTATCTCCTTCTCGCCGCGGCCTTGCTCTCTTCTCGTGGTAGCCTCCTGCCCTTCTCGCGGCGACCTCGGCGGTCTGCCCTTATGGGCTCTTCCGGTAACTCCTCTGGCTCGACGGCCAGCCCGCCTGCTGACCGCCCGGATTGTCCGACTGACCGCCCGGTTTCCACTCCTGAAGTTCGTGACGAGCTGCGCATCACTACCATCTCTCTTTCAGGAAAGAAGAATTTCGTTCCTTGGGTACATTCAGTTAGACGGGTTCTTCAGGCCAAGGGCCTTCTCCCTCACCTGACTCAGGCTCCTCCCACCCCTCCTACTGATGACTGGCTCCGCAATGATGGCCGAGTTCAGACATGGATCTTGAATTCTTTATATGGTGAGTCATATCAAATGGCTATGTATCATGAGACTGCCAAAGATATGTGGACTGAGCTACACTCCTTATATTCTGGACGGGACAGCCTCCAGCATCTCTACGACATCCTCACTGACCTCTTTGCTCTTGACACTGGAGGGGCTTCGGATATGACCTCCTTTGTTGCTTGTGCGAAGACTCTTGCTGAAGCATGGATCCAGCATCAGCCATTCACCAATGATGTTGCTGCTCAGCGCGCTCAGAAGGAAGTCGCCTGTACTGTCATCATCATGGCCCGTCTTCCCCCTCACCTTCAGAGCATTCGTGCTCAGGTCCTGGCTTCCTCTACCACACCATCTTTTTCTGATGTGTGCTCCATGATTCTCCGTGTTTCACCTCCTCCAGATACTACGGCTCCTTATCCGCACCGGTCTCTGGACCACAATGCTCATGCAATTCCCGCTATCAATGGACAACTTACAGGGACCGCCAACACTGGGAAAGAAGGTATAAAAGATCGTTGTACGACGCCAGTTCTCATCAAGATATGGGGTGTAAAGGAGATGTCATATAACACCTAACCCTATAAAGCGCTCAACATCGCTCTCCCAACCGACCTCGACGGTGGAAACAACCTCCTAATCGGCGATCTCCTCTGCATCAGCACTGAGTTCGCCTTCTTCAACTAACAAATTCCTCGTAGGGCATTGGGTCACTATATGGTCCCTATCAGAGCAGCGATAACATGGGTGTTCCCTGATCTGGTGGTCATGCGAGGTTCGATGGCGATGGGCTTGCCCTTCGTGTCCATGGGAATACAGGAGGGTCCTACAGGGTGGTAGTGGCCAGTGGTGGCCTCCAAAATTAAGCATGTTTGATTTGGTTGGAGCCTGAAGGGCACCAGCGAGTTGCGGGTACTGCTGATACTCGAGGGTTATCTGATAAACTTGCTCTACCGTCTCCATCCAGTGGAGAATAAGCTCCTTACGCAACTCAGATCTCAATTTGGAGCGAAATCAGGAAGCAGCGACACTAGTCTCCTCTCGCAGATCACTCCTCACAGACAGCTCATCAAATCGAGACATGTACTCTGTTACAGATAGCGTGCCCTGGCGCAACGCATAAAGGTGATCAAGCGTTGGTCCCGATAGAAGGTGGGAAGGTATTTATCCTTCAATCGACGCTTCATGTCCTCCCAACAGATAATAGGATGGTATCCATCTCGATGAAGTGACTTTTCTAGGTTGGTCCAGAAAATCTTGGCTGGTCCAACTAGCTTCATCCGCGCAAATTTAACGCGTTGCTCGTCAGTCATATCATACCACTCGAAATGGTAATCCATCTCGTGAAGCCAATCGCTAAAGATCTTTTGGGTCAAGACGAACGTCAAAGGAGGGAGCGTCAATGAGTATGTGACGAATAATATTGTCCTCCACGTGCGGTGCTCTACATGGCTCAGGATACTTGTCAAAGTAATCATCTCGTCCGTAGTCAAAACAATTTTGAACTCGGTCATGATGAGCTAGATACCTTGGTGGATGATCCTCCTGAGAATAGAGAAGTCTATCCGGGGTAGGTCTAGGTTGACGGTCGAGAATGTGATTCCTAGCACGTACATCTTGTGGTGGGAGGGCCGCACGTTCTTCCTTAGAGGGAACGTCAGGTGGAGTGGGTGAGTCCTCCCGGCATTGGGACGTAGTGTACTCTTGAGTCTCGATGATCCTCAAGGACATTGATGTGGGTGAGTAGATCATCATATTGAGTAGTCAATTGATCGAATCGATCTATCATCAATCGTTGAAATTCTGCATGTGACATTTCGGAGTTGAAGTTGGTGGTTCTCTCGTTAGTAAGGTTTGGGTCGGACATGGAATGACGATAAAACCTACCACAACATAACATGCAAGTAACTCTAACCTTGCATTGATACCAATTGACGGTAGACTGCACGGGGTTGTGCAGACACTAATGTCAACCTAAGTGAGTGTGCGGAATGGACTTCGGCACACCTAAGCTATATGTTGCGTGAAATTTTCAATTTGAATCCGGAAATAAAATTTTAGCAAATAAAGTTTTGTATTTTTAATAAAATCAGCACAAGGTGAATGATAATTTTCCGACGCACAAGTAAATCACGCTCACTTTCACACAAAACGCTTACTACAATTTCCACAACTAGATTTTATAGGTTAAAAGAAAACAAAGAAACAGTGATAGTAACGAATCAAAATATCCAAACAAACGTGAAATTTCCCAATATTCAATTTAGAAAAATATAACACAATACAGGTACTCAAATAGCAACGGAGATCTGGCAGCGGGGTGGGAAGAGATCCCCGGAAGTAGGCAGCGACTGTTCTTGGCTCAAGAGGGGGAAGGAATGTGGGCCTTCAACTGGAAGGGAAAGAAGGACTTTGCGGTAAGGGTGCTGTGCGGGGAAGGAATAGGAAAGGGTAAGGAATGGAGGGCTGATGTGGAATGATGTTGACAAGGCCGAGATTGGAAGACGGGCTGGGATTTGCTGCTGGAATGGTAAACCAAAGGAGGATCTCACAACAAGGAATGCTGAATAGTGGAGGGAGGTGCGACAGGAGGTAGGTTTGGACAATGGAGAAGAGCACAAGTGGGGAGGATGAGGTGCGACTGGAGTTGGGAGGAGGGTTGTGAATTTCCTGGAAGGAAGAACAAGGGGTTGGTGGAGGTCTTGGGGCTTGGACGGGGTGCAGGAAACAGGATTGGGCTTTGGTGGAGGAACTCGTGGGAATGAGGGTGCGAACTGTCAGTAATTGTAGGGATTTCGCGTGCAGGGGAGGGGAAGTTTGCCGCGAGGACTCAAGAGGGACGGTATGTTCGATAGATTCGGTGATGCGGCTGGATGGAGAAGACGGAAGTCGAGCGGCTTGTGGTTTTCATGCAGTTACGGGATCGTGTGGCTCTGGAATGAAAAATCATGATGAAATTGAGCAGGGCCGATTGGGATTGGATGGGTTATGAGGAAAGAACTGGGATATACGGGAGATAAAATAAAGCTGAAAACTAACAAGAACGTCGGACCCCGGGGTCTCACGGTGTCGCACCCCGATAAGATTGTCGGTTCTGGATTCGCTCACAAAATCAACAATACTGCAAAATAAATGCATCTGTCCTTATTTATAATGAAGGGGGAGGTTGGGCATCGGGCGTGAACAACTATGATTTGTCATTATGACCGGTGTCTTAAAACATTAAATATAAGACCAAATAAAAAAATAAATAAAATACTAAAACGATGCTTCGGGCGCGCTTGTAGTTTCGGATCGTCAATCGGATCAATGCCTCCTGCGCGAGCACATAAAAGTGGGCCCAGCCTAGCCGTGGTGGGCCGAGGTCCGTTGTCGATCCCTATCAAGTAGAATTGCAAAATCATCGACTAATCATTGGACCAAGAGAAATAAAATTTAAATTTAAAAGGAAGTTTTGATGCTAGAATTCATCAATCAACAAAGGTATTTTAAGTTACACATACTGCAAAATTTGGCCAGCAAATTGAACAAGATCCAACTAAACTACAGAATCAACTGTACAAAAATCAAACATAGTATGTTGAATGGGAGCTAACAATATGCTTTTGAGTGAATCATATCAAGTTATAATACCTTAACTAGGGCAATGTTTGCCGGAATAACAGGTACTTCACCACTAGCGAATCCAATAACCAGAATTTGTGCTCCCCAATTTAAGAGCTTCATGCTATCCTTCATAAGTCTTCCTCCAACTGGATCATAAAGAACATCAACTCCTCTTAGCTTTTGTTTTTTTAAGTACTGCTTCACATTTTCTATCAGATTTTCCTTGTTTGAGTCAACAACATGATCAACCCCCATTGACTGCAGTAACTTCTGTTTTTCACTTCCCCTGGAGTTACAATGCATCAGTTTAATCTTAATTTTCTTATTATTATTATTAGCCAATAACAATAACTATATATATATAAAGAGAGAGAGAGAGAGATCGTTATAACCATCTCTCTCTCTCTCTCTCTTTATATATATATATAGATATATTTATTTTTTTTTATAATGCATATGAGTTTAATCTTCTTATTATTAACCAATAACTATAACTCTCTCTATATATAGAGAGAGAGAGTGTTATATGTATGTAAATATATACAGCACATAAATGTATATTATTTAATTATTTATAATGCATATGAGTTTAATCTTAATCTTCTTATTATTAATCAATAACTCTCTCTCTATATATAGAGAGAGAGAGATAGATAGTTATATGTATGCGTATATATATACACACACATATATATATAGGCAAACGTTCTTATGTGAACAGTTCATGGTGCGAACTGTGCGCATTCGGGAAATCCGCCGCCGGCCGGTGGCGAACCCCGGGCGGCCGGTGGCCGGCGTGCCCACGGCCGGCGGCGGTGGATTTCCCGAGTGCGCAAATCCAGCGCCGCCGCCGCCGGCGAAGGGATTGCCGGCCACCGGCCCCCAGGCCTTCGCCAGCTGCCACGCCGATGAAATTCGGGCGGTCGGTGGCCGGCGGTGGCGGAGCTGATTTGTGCGGGGCCGTCAGATGACAGCGGGAGAAGGTTGATCGAGCGGCTGACAGAGGGAGTTCGCACTGTGCGTACTTGCACTGTGCGTATAAGATCAACACCCTATATATATACATATATATATACACCACATAAATCCATATTTATACCAACATACCTAACCACAGCAATGACCACAGCACCACAAACCTTCCCAATCTGCACAGCTGAAATCCCCACACCCCCAGCAGCACCAAGAACAAGTAAGACCTGAAACTCATATAATCTTCATGAGAAAAAATAGTAAAAGAAACGTGAAGTATGAATAATTTATACTAAATAAGACAATGTATTTTGAAGTAATGGTCCACATTGTACTAACCAAAACAACTTTTTTCTTCCATTAACCAATTCAACACATTATTATTTAGACATTTTCGAGGTTTCGCACAACATTTATTTCTTAGCCTCGCATGAACAGCCCGTCACAAATTCTCTCCTGTGTGTTTGACTTCTCCCTAAAATTTCTAATTCATCCAGCTCTCATGTTTACCATCAACCAGTCCTTTCCTTTTCGCTCATCTATCACCTCTGGTGCCCTTCTCTGTTATCATCACCAAAAATCCTTCGCTCCCCCCCCCCCCCCGGGCCAAAGATGAATGGTGATCCTTCTTTAAAGAAATGAAAATAATTATCCTCCTTCATAGAACGGTTCTGCAATCTGTTATGGGCTTCTTTTGCCGGGGATTTGATGGAGGCGGGGATACAAGGGTAAGCCCTAGAATGACAAAGAAGAAGAGAGAAGATGAAACCTTAAAGGGTGGAGGAAGGAGAGAACTTTAGGGGAAGAGAGGAAGCCCTAGAAGGAAAATTCCTTGGAAGAAAATATTATTTTCATTGATTGATTCTCATACAAGACAAGGAACCCTGAATGAACAACTGTAAATACAGCAATAAATGCTAAATTATAAAATACGACGAAGCTAATGCTAATGACGGCGAATACGACTTAATACAACTCGACACGAATTGACTTGATAATATAAGATAACTGAACGGGGGACCCATAACATTCCACCAGTCCTTGAAATCGGGTTTTCCCTCAAGCTCGAACTCCCAAGGATGAACGACTCCTCTGGCTCTTTGATTTCGCGCCAGAATAGCGCCTAGTAGCACGTCACGAAAATATTGGCGGCGAGTAGTGGCGGCACCATCGAAAAGACGAGCGGCAGAAGTAGTAGGGCAGTCGGGGGAACAACAACCAGCAGAAGGAAGGGGTCCGGAGGAACTGACGGAGCAGCGGCGAAAAGCAGCGGTAAGGCGTCCAGGGAAACCATGGCCGGCAGGAGGAACAGATCCAATGGAAGGGATGGGTCTGGTAGGGTCAGCAGGGCGGCGCGATGCAACAACGACACGGTGGACAAAGGGACCTGCAGTGGTAAGGGTTGTAACGACACAATCGGCGGATCTAGTGGCGCAATCGGCGGCGGTGGAGAGACAATTGGTGTAATCGACTGTCTTGTCGGTGGGCAATCTGGAGCGGAAGTGGCGGCAGCATGCACGGGCTGGGAGAGTGCTGACGCTGGGAAAGGAGGGACCCCGAAGTGTCCCAAAGTCATCAATTTTTCAAATGTGATGTTGAGGCGAGATATGATAGCCTGAAATGACTCTGACATCTTCCACAACATCGAACAAAGGGCGGCCTCATCCGCGACACTAAGCTTAATGTCCATCGAATTTATTTGACAAATCAATTACTTTGCTTAAATATTAATTAACCCTTCAAATTAAAATTTGAAGGCTACTGAGTTGGTTGGCTGATTAGGCAGCTAAGGTAGACCGCAGGCGGCTCAAGGAGTGTAGGCTGCTAGATATGAATAAGCGAGCATGCAACATAGAGCAGAAAGAAGCGAGTGGCTCGAGGACTAGGAAAGGGTAAGATGGGTGGTTGTTGTTGCTCGATTACTGGAGTGGGGAAACCAGAGTTGGAGGCGCGCAGCAATAGAAGCCCATTGAGTCGATCGTGGGGGTTGGATCTTGCGGAATGTGTGGCTGGACGAGAGTGTGGCTTGAGAAAGGAAGCAAAGGCCGCGGGTTAGCGTCGAGCACTGGGAGGAGACAAGACCCGCAGCGGGTTCGACCGGAGGAGACGAACCCGCAAGCGGTCCGATCGGAGGAGAGAGTCGTGTGTGTGTGTGTGCCTTCGTTGTCGATGAAAAGGAACATCATCTAAGAGGCAGCCTGGGGAAGAAACTCCAGTGGCGATGGTGGGGTGATGAAGTTGATTGTTGGATGGAGGTCGACGAAGCAAAGAGGGCGTGCTAGAATTCAATGTGACAGTCATATGATGGGTTTGAAGTAGCGATTGTTGGCGCTGTAGAAGCAGAAGTTGTTGTTGTTATGGATGACGTTGACGTTCAGCAGCGTGGGAGGGACCTTGGCTTGATGAAACCATGGGGACAACGAATGTGTCAAGCCGAGGACGGATGAATCTGATACCAAGTTGTTATGGGATTATTTTGTCGGGAATTTGATGGAAGCGGGGATACATGGGCAAGCCCTGGAATGATGGAGGAGATGAGAGAAGATGAAACCCTAAAGGGTGGAGGAAGAAGAGAAGAACTTTAGGGGAAGAGAGGAAGCCCTAGAAGGGAGACTTGGAAGAAACTATTTCATTCATTGATTGATTCTCATACAAGACAAAGGGTCTATATATAGGAACCCTGAATGGCGCAACTATAAATACAATAGTAAACACTAAATTATATAATACGACGATGCTAATAGTGATGACTACGACTTAATATAACTCGACACGAGTTGACTTGATAATATAATATAAAATAATAAAAAATATATGATAACTGACGGAGGACCCAGAACACGATCCAATCATTTGATCTTCTGACAGTTTTGTTTGCTTCCTATAGTTATGCAATTTAGTGGGAGAGTGTTATGAGCTTTTGACTGGGAGCGAGTGCGCGATTGTGGGAGGGAAAGATACCGAAGAGGATCCTCACCATCCTTAACTGGTTTTTCCAATGATGGGGATAGTGGCGGTAGTTGAGCTTGGCCGAAGTAGAGGAGGAACTGAGAGAGACTAGATGAGATAATTTATGTTTGCCATATAATACCAATTTGCTCACTTACATAGCGAGAAGGAAGGTTCCCAAAATATTACAGTAATGCCTCTTACTCGGGCTACATAATATGTAAGTAAATATGATAGCGCGAAAAATATAAAAATATTACACAAAAATTAAAGAGACATACCTGCCCGGCCTTTAATTGAGCTCTATGGACAAGAGCCACATGTGAAGTGCCGAATGCTACAGGTAGTGCACCAGCCTCAACTAGATCACATCCATCAGGCACCAAATATCTATATTAAGTTGAGAAAATAACATCAAATTCAGCTTTAGAGTAAAGAGGAATAAATAATGACTTAAAACTGGGTGAACTGCATCAATTGAACAAAAAAAAAATTTGCTCTAAATGTTTCTTTTTTCAAATTGGCGGTCTCATCTTAATCAGATTCTTTAGGGTTTCTCAAAATGAATCAATTCAGCGAAAGAATTGATAATAACTAATAAGAATTTTTCATCGAGGGACTTGCCAACCAAACATTGACATAATGATAAGAAAAGCTCCAACACAAAAGATTAAGGCTCTGTTTGGTTGGGTTGTTGCTGATGAAAAACTGCTGATGAGCTGTTGCTGATTGAGAAAGTGTTGATTCTGGAAAACAGAGTTTTGTTAAAAAACTGTTTGGATGAAATGGAGTTTTGTAAACAGAGTTTTGAATAAGTTGTAATTAAAAATTTTTTCCATACACACATACACTCACACACACATATACACACACATACACACATATACTCACACACACATATACACACACATACAAACATACCCACACACACATATACTCACACACACACATATGTACACTCACACACACATATACTCACACACTTTCTCACACACACATATACTCTCACACACATATACACTCACACACACATATACTCACAAACACACATACACTCACACACACATACACACTCACACACACATACACACTCACACACACATATACACTCACACACACATATACTCACACACTTTCTCACACACACATATACACAAACTCAATAACAACACACATACGTACACATATACACTCACACACACATATACTCACAAACACACATACACTCTCACACACATACAACACAACCCACACAAAACACATACAAAAGAGAAAAATACACAACAATAGGGTACCTGAAAAAAACAGTACACCGGGATCAGCTTGCAAGTAGGTTTACCTGAAAAAAACACACAGAAATAGGGTACTCAGCTTCGGTCGGGAGATTGGGGCTGAAAAAAACAGTGCACCGGGAGCAATCGGGTTGCGGATGGAGGAAGATGGATGGGGAGATGGAAGGTGAAGGGGAGATCGAAGAAGGCCAAGGAAAAGAGGGATCGGGACATACCTCAATTTCTGCTCGTTGTTGGCGCAGAAGAGGGCGATGGGGAGGATATGCTCGCTTTTTGCGCAGAAGTCGGCGACGATCGTTGTCGGCGAAGATGGTCGCTGCTTTCGAAGAAGACGATAGGGAAGATGGATGCGGATTCGCCGGCTTGCGTCGATAGGGAAGATGGAAGCGGAATCGAGCGAGAAGACGATCGGGAGCGAACGAGAAGACGATCAGGAGCGAACGAGAAGACGATCGGGAGCGAATAACCCTAGGATGCGGCTGGACTGCGGCTGGACGCGAAAATAACCCGCGGTCGTCCCCTTTTGTTATTAAGCGGAAAGTTGAAAACGGCGGTTCCTAAAAAAGCCCAACCAAACGACGCTTACGCTCATAATAGTGGTGCGGTTGGCGTTTCAACCGCACCGTAGGCAAAAAGCCCAACCAAACGCTACCTAAATTAAAATTTACTAGCAAAGACTCGAGAAAGTAAAATAAAAAAACAATACTGACACAAAAAGGGGGCACACATATGCCATATTATACAGAATCCTCTAGGGAGCAAAGCGTGAGCATCTAAGTTAACATGTCCAAGTTCACAATATAAAGACATCATCAAACCAGATAACTTTTGGTATGGGAGAGATGACAAACTGTGCAACGTCTGGAATAGAGTAGATAAAATATGTGAATTAAAATAATAAAAGAATAAACACAGAGATCATATTTATAGTGGCTCTATCTTGGATGATCTACATCCATTATAGGAAAGGCAGACTGCAGTTATATTTATTCCTCCCAGCAGTAAAATTACAAGAGTTGAGAATGTTACACACGCACGCGTAGCATTTTATTGTATTTTGTATCTTTAATTTGTAGGGCATTAGGGTAAATTGTATGTGAGCCTCACTTCCCTATATAAGAAGGTGACTTGGGGATTTTTAGTGATCTTAAACGTTTTAGGGTTTTGAGATCTCTCATTTTGAGAGGGACTTCTAGGAGGAATCAATCTCTTGAGGTTAGGCACGAGTATACCTCATGGTTGTATCCAAGTTCATCCAAGTTTATTGCAAGTGATTCCATATAGGTAACAAAGAACCTCTTGGGGTTCTTATGCAACATGAAAAAGAAGAAAAGGCTTGGTCGCAATGTACACTTTTTATAGGCATCTCATCTTTCTCAATGCTTATTGGAATCATTGGAGCCACTGCCATCATAAAGACGATGCAGTCATTAATTCAAAATGCCATGAAGCTGAGCTAACATGGCTGCAGTTACTCATGCCTATAATGAAGAACAATTGATGGTAGATTACTCGTTGAATGATTCAGAATTAATGAGCACGATCACCCCTTAATTGTAATCATGTAATGGTCCTTAGGTATCGCATGTTTGTTAGGGCTAGGGAAAGAGAGGGAGAAAGGGGGAGAGAAATTAGAGAGGAAGAGAGGGAAACAAAATTCAAAAATCTCCAATTACTTTCAAGCATACCCAAAATACAATATTCTTCAGCTTATATAGTCATTGGTCACAACATAACGATACCGAAATATACGAACACCAATAATATAAAGGATACAATAACACCCCTTAACACGTGTCGGCTAGGCCGGCATGTTACGCGTGCTGCGCTCGCGACATCGATACACCCTCCACACTGGCGGTCTCCCTTCACCCCCGTCCGCCTCGTCGGGGTCCGTAATAATGTCTCTTTCTGGGAAATTTGTCTTGTCCTCAAGGCAGAAGTCTGAAAACTGGTGGCACATATCTGCTCGATCAACCCATGTCGCCTCCGAGAGTGGACGATCCTGCCAAATCACTAAGACCTGATCCACTGGCTGCTCCCCGAGGAGGCTCGTGTGTTTGTCAGTAATGCTCTGAGGAAGGAACACTATTGAGGTGGCGCTGGAAACTGGCGGAGGAAGTGCCTCCTCAACTGGGTGATCACCGATCATCCGCTTGAGCTGCGAGACATGGAACATCGGATGGATACGACTCTCAGGAGGTAGGCGAAGGCAATACGCCTGAGTGCCCACCCATGCTAGGATCTTGAAGGGGTCGTAGAACTTGGCCGCCAACTTGAGTGGGTCCGCGGGGTCACCGTCACCTGTCGGTGCGGCTGGAGCTTGAGAAACACTAAAACACCCTGGGTGAACTGGACATTGCGCCGATGGCGGTAGGCTGAGGCCACCATCCTATCTTGGGCATGTTGGAGGTGTTGGTGCAGCTGACAGAGCAATGCATCATGGTCGCGGAGGAGGCCGACCACGACAGCTGCCGCATATTAGCTCGACGCGGCCTGTGTGATAAAGGTCGGAGTCCTACCATAAACTACCTCGAACGATGTGTTGTCGGTGCTGAAGTGGAAGGACGTGTTGAAAGAGTACTCGGCCCAGGATATCCATTCGGCCCAAGCACGCATGCGATCACAAACGAAACAATGCAGATAGGTCTCTAGGCATCAATTCATGACCTCGTACTGTCAATCCGTTTGCGGGTGGTAGGTCGCACTCATCTGAAGTTCTACCAAAAGGAACTCAGGAAAAGAGGGTCGCAATCACTCACAATGGAGCGAGGGAACCCATGAAGGCGGACCAGCCCATCAACAAAGACAGCGGCCATTCCGAGAGCCGTGAACGAGTGATGAAGTGGAATGAAATGAGCATACTTCAAGAGGCGGTCCACGACCACTAATATGCAGTCCCATGGCTTGGAGCGGAGAAGCCGGGAGATGAAATCCATAAAAATGTCTTCCAGAATCTGTGTCGGGGCGGGAAACGGTTGGAGGAGGCCCCTAGGAAAGGTAAGCCTCATACTTGACGCCCTAGTACAGTAGGCATGCCGCGACAAAAGCCTTGACCCACTGGAACATTCCCGGCCAATACAGCGAGAAGGTGATACGTCTTGAAGGCGCTCGCGTGACCCCCTTCCAGAGTTGCATGGAACTCAATGAGTAGGCGGGGAATCAGCTGAGATGATGCGGAAAGTACCAGACGATCATGATAGTAGAGGCGTTGCCCATAAGGCGATAAGGTGGTCGGGCAGTGGTGTCTAGGCGCAAGGCCGCCGCAATCGACGGGAGATCGGGGTCGGCTGCAACTTCGCGCTAAAGAATGGTGGCGTCCTCCCAAAACAGTCGGAAAATGGCAGTTAGAATCGTCATCTGCGATTGGCAGGAGAGGGCGTCACCCGATTGGACGATCCTGCTCGAAACTCGATGTCAAAGTCATATCCCAAGAGTTTGGCCACCCAAACTTGTTGTGTCGGGGTCGCAATCTTCTGGTGGAGGAGGTCATGCAGGCTGTGATGATCTGTCTGAACCATGAAGTGGCCGACAAGCAGGTAGGGCCGCCAATGAAGTACTGATAGAACCAGCGCCATTAGCTCAGACTCATATGCAGAGCGAGGATGCACGGTGTCGTCAAACATAAGGCTGAAATAAGAGATGGGTTGTCCCTCTTGCATCAAAACCGCACCGATGCCCGAGCCTGATGCGTCACACTCCACCACAACTGGTTGTGAAAAATCTGACATAGCTAACACGGGGGCATTAAGGCCTACTGAAGGGTACAGAATGCCGCGGATGCCGCTTGTAGCCACTGAAAAATGTCGGTCTCTGACTTTTTCAACAAGCTGGAGAGAGGTTCGGCAATCTTGTTGTAGTCTCGGATGAACCGACGGTAATACCCGGTGAGACCCAAGAATACATAGACGTAGCAGAGTGATCAGGGTGTGGGCCACTGAAGGACGGCCCGAACCTTGTCTGGATCCATAGCTACGTCGTTTGCGATGAAGGTGTGCCCCAAGTAACTAATTTATGTTTGCTCGAAGACCCATTTCTTGGGGTTCACGCCGCAATAGTGCTCCGAGAGAGTGGCGAGAGTTGCCCGAACATGGTCTGAATAGTCCTGCCAAGATGAACTGTAAACTAGAATGTCATCGGAAAAAAATCAATATATACCTGCGCAGGACTGAACGGAATAGATCATTCATGGTAGCCTAAAAAGTGGCGGGAACATTCGTCAGGCCAAAAGGCATGACCGGAAACAAATAATGATCATCATGTATGCGGAACGCTGTCTTGGGAACATCCTCCTCTCGGACCGGTATCTGATGGTAGCCGACGCATAGGTCCAACTTAGAGAAATAGACTGCTCTGTGTAACTCGTCCAGGAGCTCCTGAATGACCAGAATATGGTACTTATCTGAGATGGTGACCTTGTTGAGTTCTTGGTAGTCGACGCAAAAGCGCCAGCTACTGTTCTTCTTATGGACCAGAAGGACTGGGCTCGAGAAGGGGTTACCGTTGGCGCGAATGACGCCTGCCACGAGCATGTTGCCCACCAGTGTCGATCTCGCCCTTCTAAGTGTGGTCGTAGCGGTATGGTCGAACTGAGATGCAAGATACACCCCCTTGCCAGGGAATGCGGTGATCTGTCGGCCTGGCAGAGGAAAAACGGGTCTTGTCAGTGAAGAGGTCCAAAATAGCCTACAACGCCACGACGGTCGGTGAGCATTGGGCGGACTGCCCCTCCATATTCTACAACGAGGCCACCCAATCCACGTCGGTGGATTTCAGAAGGGACCTTAAAGTGACAAACTGACGAAGTAAAGTCTAATCGCCCTCCAGCAAGCAGGGTGTGCCCCAATGGAGGAAGTGCATAGTCTTGCGGTCCCAGTTGATGTTGGCGTTCCCAAGGCTGTGGAGCCAAGCCACCCCGAGATAACATCCACCTCGCCCAAAGAGAAGGCGTAGAAGTCTGTCTGAAATGATTTGTGGGCTATGGTGAGAGTGAGAGCCACACACGTAGCCTGTTGTCTACCATCTCCTAAGCAGACCGAGAAGCGCTCGACGGCCTGCACTAGCAGCGCCATACGATCTAACAGGTGTTGAGAGATGAAGTTGTGGCTCGCTTTGCTATCAATCACCACCACTACAGAGGCCCAGTGAAGTGTCCCCCAAAGCTTCATCGTATGTGGGTCTGAGAATCCGCCGATGGTAAACAGTGGAAGGTCCAAGCGATGGAAGGTGGCAGCTAGGGTCCTCGGTCGTCGTATCCAACTCAAGGGCCTCGAAGTCTACGAGTGTCACCTCGGGTTCCTCCTCGCCAATGAGGAACCTGAGATCTTTTAGCGAGCACTCATGCATAGCAGCGTAGGGGAGTAGGGTGCTTGCAGCGGAAGCACAACCCCTTGGTACGCAGATCATGGTACTCCTGATTGGAGAGTCGGGGGTAGGCCATAGGCCTAGGAGGGCGGGGTGGCTGTGCGACCCGTCCAGGGGTCGGAGGTATCTTCAGTTGTGGTGGACGGTAGGCCACTGCTGGCTAGTTGACCGGGTGTGTCAGAGGTGTGGGGGGCGGCTTGCCCATGTACAGAGGCCGAGTCTGAAATTCCACTTCAACCAAGCGGGTGAGATCCATGGCCTCCACAATCGACGACAAATGGTGGGCGCGGATACAGGCACGGATGTATGGGCGAAGCCATGCATGAAGAAGTTGAGGTAGTGGTCCGGCGAAAATCATGGTACATGCATTGCGAGGGCGTTAAACACGTCGATACACTTGTCAAAGGAGCCCGTCTGGCGGACGCTGCAGAGCTGCTCCACCGCGAAGCCTAAGTGGCGGTGTCATAACGACACATGAGCTCCTACTAAACGTCCGACCAAACATGGTTGGTTTGGATTGGCGGAGCCAACGCACCCAATGGAGGGCAAAGCCCTCCATGCCGATCAATGTCGTGCTGACCTTTTGTGGCTCCGAGATCTGTTGTATCTCGAAGAATTGTTTGGCCCAGGCAATCCATCCCATGGAATCGGTGTCGTTGAAAGAGGGAAAATCAACAGAACGAGGGCCCGGTGAGAACACTCCGGGCAGGGGGGTTGTTGCATGGAAAGGTTCCGGGGGAGGTTCGAGGAGGGACGGCGAATCCATCGCAGATGTGGTAGGGCGACCGACTAAGAGGGAGTCGATCTTAGCATCCATGCGTAGCATGAGGTCCTGCAGCAACGCGATCGAGCCGTCGTGTTCATCCAAACGATGAAGGATGGCGGGATCAGTGGGTGGGGCAGCGGTTTTGCGTCGGTGTTGACCATCGATCGCAGTCTAGGGGGCATGCACTTGAACGTGTGGAGGAGAGAAAACCGAAAGCTGCAGGAAGCCTTAGGCGGAGGGACAGAGCTCGTTGGAGCCGCGTCTAAGGCAGGTGAGCCGATGGAGGGAGCAAATTGTGTGAAGCGACGGATGCGCCAAAGCGGTAGCGGCGCGCGAAGGGAACAAATTGTTTAATTGTTTGTTTATTTCGCGCACATCGCTCGCGCTTGTTGTGACAACTTATTTAGATGATCATCTAATAAGCCCCTGAATAAAAAGATACGTCAAAATTAGGTAACATATTAACAATAAAAACGAATATATTAAAGCATATTCAAAATTAGTTAATATTGAAATCAAAATTAAGCATATTATATTTTCGGAATTAAATTATGGCAAGAATTACTAAGTAGGAAAATCTTTTGAAAAAACCTTTTGAGGTCCTTCGAAAAATCTCCGATTTTAAAATTTCGTATTTTGAAAAAGTCTCTTTTTAAACCTTAATACCTAATATTTGTTCCCTATTAAAAAGCCAGCCCTCCCTATATGAATGGGATGCTGGGATAGAAACCGAATAGAGACTTTTTTGTCTCTACTTCTCCGGCTTGAAAGACGCGCCCACTCCCCGCCTACTTGTAGATTCCTCATTCTGCCCCGTCTCTGTCGCTGGAGGTAGGGGTACAAACGAATCGAGCTCGAGTAGAGCTTGGCAAAATTTCCGAGCTCGAGCTCGAGCTTTTCATTTCGAGCTCGACGACCTCGTTTATCCTAGCTCGAGCTCGAGCTCATTGCCAACTTATCGAGCTCTAGCTCGCGAGCTCGAGCTGCTCGCGAGCTTTTTAGCTCATGAGCTTTATGTTCTTATTTTTTAAAAAAATGTATAAATAAAAAGCTCGTGAGACGGATCGCGAGCTCATGAACAACACTAGATGAGCTCGAGCTAGACTCGTAATCGAGCTCGAGCTCGAGCTCGAGCTCCCCAGGCTCGAGCTCGAGCTCGAGCTCCCCAGGCTCGAGCTCGAGTCGAGCTTTTTTTCGAGCCAGCTCATCGAGCTTTCGAGCCGGCTCAACTCAACTTGCACCCCTAGCTGGAGGCTTCTCTGAAGTCTGGTGACCTCTCCCTCAGCGTCCAATCTCGTTAACGTCCAGTTCCTCCCATCCCAACTTGATTCAACAAACCTAGTTATTGTTGTACAGGCTCCATTCAACATTTACCAGATTTACCGGTCATCTCCTACCCCCCTTTGGCCTTCGATCATCCCCTCCACCTTCACCGACCCCCCACAACTCGCACCCAACCAGTATGCCACTCTCCAGCATGGGTGCAAGTTGAGTTGAGCCGGCTCGAGAGCTCGACGAGTTGGCTCAAAAAAAACTCGACTCGAGCTCGAGCTCGATGCGCTCGAGCTTGCTTTCGAGCCTAGCTCAAGCCCAGTAAGCCGTGTTCATAGGCTCGCGGACCGGCTCGCGAGCTTTTATATATATATTATTATCAACTTATATATATATTTGTTGAACTGTGAACCCAAAAGATTAATTCCATTACACTAAGAAGCCTCTACATATAGAGGGATTACAAGAAGGAATCATTAATTAACAATTGCATGTAATAAAGTATAGTCTAACACTCCCCCTCAAGTTGGGCGAGTGATGTTGATCATGCCCAACTTGTCCATAATCGTGCCAAATAAGTTCTCATTCAATCCTTTGGTGAGGATGTCAGCTAGCTGCCTGTTGGAGGGCACAAAGGGAGTACACACAATCCCTTTTTCAATATTCTCCTTGATAAAGTGACGATCCACCTTGATATGTTTCGTTCGGTCATGTTGGACGGGATTGTGTGCGATACTGATGGCAGACTTGTTGTCACAATACAGCAGGATGGGTCCATCCTCCGCAAGACCAAGATCACACATCAAGGCCCGAAGCCATAAGCCTTCACAGACACCCTGAGCCATAGCTCTGAACTCGGCCTCAACACTGGAGCGTGCCACAACTTGTTGCTTCTTGCTCCTCCAAGTAACAAGGTTGCCTCCAACGAGAGAACAATATCTGGATGTTGACCGCCTATCGTCCACAGACCCTGCCCAATCAGCATCAGTGTAGACTTCAACCTTTAGACCGGTGTTTGGGACAAACAGGATACCCCTTCCTGGTGAAGACTTGAGATACCTTAGAATTCTGTGTGCAGCATCCATGTGTCGGGTCTTGGGAGCATGCGTGGCTCACAACACTCACAGCATAGGAGATATCTGGGCGAGTATGGGACAGGTATATCAACCTCCCCACTAATCTTTGGAACCCAAAGATATCTTCAATGTCCTCTCCATCATCACGCCCAAATCGGCGGTTTGCTTCAATCGGAGTGTCAGCCGGTCTGCATCTGCTCATTCCCATTTTTTCGAGGAGATCTAAAGTGTACTTTTGTTGAGAAATGAAGATCCCCTACATGGATCTGGCAACTTCTATTCCCAAGAAATACCTGAGTTTTCCCAGGTCCTTGACCTCAAACTCTCTAGCTAGCTTTTGTTTCAAATTTTGAATTTCTTCAACATCATCGTCTGTTATGACAATATCATCAACATACACAATGAGAACAGTAATTTTTCCAAGTCTAAGTTTGATGAACAGAGTGTGGTCAGCATTGCTCTGATAGTATCCAAATGACACCATAGCCTTGTGGAACCGGCCAAACCAAGCTCTTGGGGACTGCTTCAGCCTATATAGAGTCTTTAACAGTCTACATACTTTTCCTGCAGCACCAACCGGAGTAAGACCCGGAGGGATAGACATATAGACCTCTTCCTCCAAGTCACCGTGGAGGAAGGCATTCTTCACATCCAGCTGTAATAGGTCCCAATGTTTGCAAGCAGCAACAAAAAGTAAGACCCTGATAGTATTCATTTTGGCCACCGGGGCAAACATCTCCTGATAGTCGATGTCATGGGTTTGAGTATAACCCCTTGCAACCAACCTCGTCTTACACCTTTCAACAATTCCTTGTGGGTTCTGTTTCACCGAGAACACCCCTTTGCACCCAACAAGTTTCTTTCCATAGGGAAGAGGAACTAAATCCCATGTATGGTTCTTTTCCAGAGCCTGCATTTCCTCAACCATCGCCTCGCGCCATATAGGAATTGCTATATCATGTTGTCATGATACAGGTATAGAGGCAGTAGAAAGGGAAGAGACAAAAGACTTGTAGGAGGTAGAAAGAGAAGCATAAGATACATAATTTGATAGAGGATGACGAGTACAAGACCGGATACCTTTTCGAAGGGCAATCGGGAGATCGGAAGGCCCTGAGTCAGGATCCACTGACTGTTCTGGTAGCATGGCGGGAACTTGTGTGCTTGGTCTCGTGATACGCCGAGTATATACCTGCAAGGTCGGGGGTGAAGGTATGGAGGAAGGTGGAGACATAGGGGAGGAGCTCACCACCACTGGGATAGAAGGACTCACTTCCACTAAGGTCTCCCTCTGAAGTGAGGGATAAGGTGGAGGAACGAGCAGGGAGACTGAGGGAACACCCGAAGATGGGGAATCAGAGAGAGGGTAGTAGGACTCAGATTCACGGAATGTGACGTCCATACTGACAAAAACTTTCCTGGTAGGCGGGTGAAAACACTTGTACCCTTTCTGTGTAGGAGAGTAACCAATAAATACACACTTGAGAGCACGAGGGTCCAGTTTGGAGGGGCGCGGTTGGTGTATGTGAACAAAGCAAACACAGCCAAACACCTTAGGAGGAAGCCGTGTAGGGGGCACCCAGAGAGTATCAAGGGGGGTAGAGGTCCCAAGGACACGCGTGGGCATTCGATTGATGAGGTACGCAGCAGTCAGAAAGCATCTCCCCAATAGAATTTTGGGAGATGCATGGTGGACAAGAGACAGCGCATAACCTCCAGAAGGTGGCGATTTTTCCGCTCAGCAACACCATTTTGTGCTGGGGAATAAGCACATGTAGTCTGGTGGAGAATGTCATTATCTGCAAGATAGGTCTCAAATTGTGAATCCATGTATTCGCGGCCATTGTCGTTGCGGAGAATTTTAATTTTGGATTGAAATTGGGTAGATACCATGCTGTGAAAACGTCTAAAAATAGAGAAGACATCACATTTGCGATGTATCAAGTACAAACAATGTAGTACGAGAAAAATAATCAATAAAAGTAACAAACCACTCACAACCAGAAATTGAAGGAACACGGCATGGACCCCAGATATCAGTATGAACAACAGCAAAGGGGGTAGAAATAGGCAACGAAACATTCGTAAATGAAGTACGATGATATTTATTTAGACTGCAGACATCACACACAAAAGTCTCAAAAACAACAGTAGACAGAGCAGGAAATAATAACTTCATAACGGAGATAGAGGGGTAGCCTAGGCGACAATGCAAGGAGTACAAAGGGTGGGTAGTGCTGGAATGAAGTGCCACGGTAGGAGGAACAGCGCCAGAGTCAAGAACGTAGAGTCCATCCACCATGCTACCAGAGCCAATCACCTTCCCCGTCGTCAGGTCCTGAAAAACACAAGAAAAGGGAAGGAAGGTCACAGAGCAATGCATGGAGTTAGTTAAATGACTGATTGAAAGGAGATTACGAGTAAAGGTGGGAACATGAAGAACAAAGGACAAAGTGAGAGAAGAGCAGGGGACGGTACCCTTGCCAGCAATAGAGGCAAGGGAACCATCGGCAATGCTCACCTTATCACGCCCAAAAAGAGGAGTATAGGAAACAAAACCTGTGGAGGACCCGGTCATATGATCCGTGGCCCCAGAGTCAATGACCCATTGAGTGGAAGACAGAGAAACAGCAGAGTGGGCACCTGGCAGTACCGTGTGAGCGTAGGAGGACGAGGCTGAGGAAGACGACTCAGTAGACATTCCCTGCATCATGCGTCGGAGAGCCAACATTTCATCCGCAGTAAAACCACCAGGGATGGCAGAAGCATCAGCACCAAAGTAGCTAGGGGAGATATCTATAGTAGCATCGGTAAGATGGGCCGCACAGGGTGGAGCAGCATGACGACCTAAGAAGCGTCCAGAACCACGACCTCCACGAGGTGGAGCACCCCCCCCTGGGGATGGGGAATCCATGAAGCCTGAAGCAGGTATCCCGAGTGCGGCGATTCTTGCCACAATAATCACAGAGAAGATGATCCTTATCAAAATTCTTCAGCTTGAGATCCCGGGATGGCCGAGTACCAAGAAGAGAGGGGGTGGTAGCGGCCAGAGCAGATCCTTCCGGCACAGGGTCAGGGAGAAGGGTCTGACGACGATCAAACTCCTGTTATACTATGTTGTAGACCTCAGTAAGAGAAGGTATCGATGGTCGTCCCAGGATCTGAACACTGATCTGGTCAAAGTCACGATGCAAGCCATGAAGGAATTCAAAGATGCGATTACGGTCATCCCTGGTCCGAACCATCGCCTCATCAATAGGACTGACAAAGACAAAAGGGTCAAAATGATCATACTCTTGATAAAGCTGTGTGAACTCCAAGTAGTACGCGGAAGGAGGACGGTCACCCTGCCGAAGTAAGCTGATTCTGCGGCGCAACTGAAAGATCTGAGCAACACTATCACGGCGAAAGTAAGTAGACTCCGCACGACGCCAAATATCGGTCGCATTGTCAAGAAAGAGATAGTTGTGGGCAATGGACTCCTGCATCGAGTTCATAAGCCAAGACATAACCAAGGAATTCTCAGATTCCCACTGCTGCCAGTCAGGAGAAGCCCTATCTGGTTCCTTCATTTGGCCCGTGACATAGCCAAAGAGACGCCGACTTTTGAGCGCCAGGGTGATGGAACGGGACCATGAGGGATAATTGCAGTCATCAAGGCGGATAGTAGTGATTTGAGGAGTATTATGGTCGGTGGTTCCACGGAAAAAACCGACGGAGGAGGGCCACCGGAACCAGGAGCTGGAGTAACTTCGGTAGAAAGAGAGGGAGAAGCCGGAGAAGCCGTGTCACTAGAACTCATCGCGCAGGAATACAAATCCCGCAAGGGGGAGAAATTCGGAGAAGAAAACAGCCCAAGAATTAGGGCATCAAGAGATGAAAGGTAGAGGGGGAAGAATCCACCCGCAGAAAACCATCATGAAGGATGGAGGGTGCCGGAGGAAGCAGAAAAATCACTGCATAAAGGACCGGCGCCAGAAGAGGCAGGAGAAGGGGCGGGAGAAAACGGCGGAAGAGGAGGCCGAAGTTGCCGACCGGCGGGCTGTGGCGGGCTGCGGAGGAGGCGGGTGACCGGCGCGCGGCGGGCTGCGGAGGGGTCGGGCGACCGGCGCGCGGCGGGCGACGGGGCTGCGAAGAGGCACGGGCTGCGGAATTTCACGGGCTGCGGCGGAGGATTAGGGTTAGCGGAACACGCCGGGCACTGACACCATGTTGAACCGTGAACCCAAAAGATTAATTCCATTACACTAAGGAGCCTCTATATATAGAGGGATTACAAGGAGGAATAATTAATTAACAATTGCATATAACAAAGTATAGTCTAACAATATTAATATCAGTATATTAAAATATCAGCGGATTCCGAGGTCTGACCGCCGTTGGTCGAGGTTGTCTTCAGGTTTAATATGTATGTATATAAGTATATTTTAAATAATATATTACATTAATATTAGCAAAAAATATCAGCTGGTTACGAGGTCTGACTGTCGCTGGTCCCGAGTCCTGTTCATCTCCTCTTTCACGCCATCAATCAATTTAAATTTAATATTAGTAAATACTATCAATGGTTTCTTGTCGGTCAAGGGCAGGTGGTTGGCGGCAGCATCGTGGGGGAGCTCATCTCCTGCGGACCTGTCATGGTAATCGTCGCCACCTTCTCTAATGCGATGTACGAGAGGCTGCCGCTCGAGGAAGAAGAGCTCTGTCGAGCTCGGTCGAGCTCGGTCGAGCTCGAGCTCGAGTCCATTGAACACAGGCTAGTCGAGCTCGAGCTCAAAAAAATAGCCCGAGCCCGGTTATTTTTAATGAGCTAGACTCAAGCTCGACTCGTTTGCAGCTCTACTCTCCATTCACCGTACCACCTCCACTGAGTCCCATTCAACCATCTTCTTCCAATTTGAGAAGTCCACAGCCTCACAAGACTCACCCTAAGTCCAAACCTGCACTCAAACCTTCCTACCACAGAACCTAATCTCCATGCATCTCTGAATATAAGGGTATACCACTATTTCTTTACCCTAATCATGTTAAAATAATTTAATGCTTTTGTTATTTATTTGATCTTTTAAAATCTCAGCGCATGTTTGCCTTAATTTTCATTAGTACCTATTTGTCGTAAATTTAGAAATATTCTCACAACTTTATTTGTTATTTCTTGTCTGTGGAGTGTTAAATCATGTTCATTAAATGTCCGCTTGTTAGTTCTTATGCATGTTTATGAAACCGATGTCAATTGTCACTTATAGTTAGTGGTGAAAAACCTTTCTTGCTTTACATATTTGAAAAAGAACTCAATTTTATTATTTAAAAACAAAATCAGGAATCCCGATTTACATCAACTTGGGAGGCCGTCCAAGTCCATCACCACACAGTCTTTCAGTTAGTTCGTGCCCACCGACTTTTCTTGAAGCGGACCAAATGTTCTTTTGGGACTGACAGAGTCGACTACTTGGGCCATGTCATCGACAGTGCGGGTGTTTCCGCGGATCCCATCAAGATTCAGGGAGTTACCTCTTGACCGCCTCCTCAGTCCCAGCATGAGCTTCGCAGCTTTCTCGACCTTGCAGGTTACCATCGGCTTTTCATTCAAAGGTACAGCGTGACTGCAACACCGTTGGTTGCTGAAAAGGCAATCCTTCGTGTGGAGGACGTCACGACGACTAACATTCGAGCTCTACAATAGGCCTTGGTGTTGGCACCCGTACTTCGCCTACCAGACTTTGAACAGAAGTTCCATATTGAGTGTGATGCCTCAGGGAGAGGTTGTGGCGCTGCGCTCCAACAGTAGGGTCATCCGATCACATATTTCAGTCGTTGGACAACACTACAACATCAAAAATTCTCAGCTTACGAACAAGAGCTGATTGGGCTAGCCAAGGCTGTCCAACATTGGCAACCTTATTTGTAGGGACGTTCCTTCCTGATTTGCACTGACCATTTCAGCCTCAAATCTCTCTTGTAACGGCGCCTCGGCATGGCCATTCAGTAGTGTTGGATTAGTAAACTTCTGAGCTTTGATTTTAGTGTGGAGTACAAGGCGGGTACCTTGAATCGGGCAAATGATTCCCTCTCAGGCCGCGACCACAAGGAAGGACTTCCATTGGACATTTCCCAGCCAACATCTTTCGTTCTCCATCACCTTCAACATGAGATTCATGACACCCTGATCCTCTTCAAGATTCTCCGCCACATTGAAGAGGGGTGATTACCATTATGATGGGGCTCACGTGACGGCCTCATCTTCTACAAGCATCAACTATACCTATGCGCTACCTATCCCTAGATTTCAGATATTCTGGCGGGTACCCACGGTGCCACTTATGAAGGGGTTCACAAGACCCTTCAGTAGATTCGAGTATACTTGTTTTGGAGGTGACTCAAATGCAGTGTATAGGACATCATTGCCAATTGCCCCGCCTGGCGCTTGTCAACACAGCAAGGCCGACCACCTACTACCGGCCGGGCTCCTCCAACCACTTCACGTCCCTACACAAATATGGACAAATATCTCTATGGACTTCATTGATGGGTTACCCACATTGAGGCTGAAAGATAATTGTGCGTTGAGACTTAGATATGATACAAGTGACACATTGATTCTATTTTTTAAGAGATAAATGATAGTAATGAATGATTGATTTGTATACTTGATGAAGAATTTGATCAAGAAGCTGAAATGATGCTTGATATTGATTATTTAAAATGCACGTGGTTGCGCCTTGCCCTTGTAAGGCGCGCGCCTGCGCCTTGCCTTTGTCAGGCGCGCGCCTGCGCCTTGAGTCTTGCGCCAAGGCTCCAAGACCACTTTGCACCTTGCGCCTTTAATAACTAAGCTTCCACCTTGTCTACGGCCAGGCACCGCCACGACTACTCACATACATCAGCACCTCAGCTCCCTCGGACACCGTTGACAGCGAATTGCAGACTAGCGATCAGATCCTCAGTTTAGACCGTGAGCACCTCTTCAAGCCCAGGTATGCATGGAGAACGTTTACAACCGAGGACACCGCGAGCTATTCTTTTTCCCGGGGGATTGGGTATGGTTGAAAAGCCTCCCTTACCGTTGGTCGCCTAGGAAGCACTGGTACGGTATGGGTACCAGATAAGATACGTACCCGGTACTGCGGTACGACAAAATTTAAAAAATAAGGATGCGAGTACGTCATGATGCGTTATAACAAATATAATATATATTTATATATCACAAGTGCAATAAATATTTCTCAAAACATTGAAACATTAAACATAAATCATAACTTGAAAAACAAGTTCACAAATCAATGCAACATAACATGAAGTTTTCAAACATTAAGCATTCGTAAATATTACAAAATTTAACGTCTTATATGTTTAACCAAAAGAGAAAATTAAACTTAATTTTACTTTTCAGTTTTTTTTCTTCATTGTTGGAGATCAACGTCATTGTTGGAGATCAACGTCATTGTTGGAGATCAACGTCATTGTTGGAGATCAACATCTTCAATCTCCGGTTAATTTAGAGACAAGTTAGCCGTTTGTTAATAACTTGTGTTGAATCAACACGTTCTATACACGTACTTGTAACAAAAACGTACCGATACCAGAAACATACTCGGTACAGATACACAATTTAATTGGACGTACCAACCTTTGTTTATTCTAGAAAAACATACTCATATCACAATATACAAAATGATGTGCGAAGACCAAGTGTGTCCACATAGATGTATCTGTTAAGTATCGGGTACGTACCAGTACCGGATACGTATCCGGTACGGGTACGCTGCCTTCGGGGAAGTATCCGTGCTTCATAGCTGGTCGCCGTCAAGATACCCTACCGTAAGTTGGGCCCCAAGTTTCAGGAGATGTTTGAGATTTTACAGCGCAACGGCGAGGTGGCTTACCATCTCTAACTATCGGTCGTTGCCAGGATCCACGATGTGTACCAAGTCCCGTAGCTGAAGCCATTCGTGGGAGTGTCACTGCCTGAGCCCTTGGTACGCTTTCCCCCATAACTATATGACAAGCTTAAGGGCAAGCTTGATGTGACGCAAGCGGAGATGCTGCGGACCCATGATGAGGGATCACATACAAGCGCCGCATTACGTAGGGCACCGAGTCAAACTATTATTTCATGTTATCCTTTATTTCTGTGTACCGCACTTTATTTTGTAGTTAGAACTTAGACTTGGTTCGGGCCCCAACTGTTTATAGGGTGGGGGTCGGTTTTGTTTGAGGTTATGAAAAGTATTATTATCAGTCTCTCTCTACTCTCTCTCTCATTCCTATTCCCCATAGTACGCTCTAACCAACCAACGCCAGCACCATTTCCCCCCTTCATCGCTAGCTCCACTGGCTCCTCCTCTCTTCGGCAAGATAGGTTCACGGGGCTCACAGAAGGGTCACACCGAACCCCAACAGGACTTCTCCTTCGATCGTCCTCATACCCGATCGCAAACGACGACCCGTACCACAAAACTAACTTGAACTAGAAGGAGGAAATCATGATACATGGCCTCCATGATAAAAGAAAGGCAGAGTGTCATTAACTTCATCATTACAACACTTAATTTCTAAAGCATGAAGTATTAAATACATGTCCAGCCCATAATAAATAAAAAATCAGAAGAGATAACCTGCAATCTACTTTTGAACACAAGTATGCGCTCTCATTTGTTCAAGGGTTTTGCATCTCGAGGAAGTTCCAACTATGGCTGTTAACAAATAGTATAGTTCGTGAATAATTCGAGATTCGATTCGTGAAGATTCGATAAATATTTGTAATTTTCGGATTCGAATCCGGATTCGAATCCAAATTCGGATTCGAATAATTTTTGAATCTGAATCTGAATAAGTTTATCCCTATTCGAAGTATTCGCGAATGGTTCGCGAATGGTAAAATTACTTAAATAAAATTATATATATTTAATAAAATTATATATTTAATTATTCCTAATAGAAAAATTCGAATTCGAATCTGAATCCGTATTCGAATCTTAATTCGAACCCGAATTCGAATCTTAATTCGAACCCGAATTTGAATCCAACATTTCATATCGAATTCGAATCCAAATCCGAATTTGAATCTCTGCATTCTATGTGAATTTTGGATTCGATTGAAGAGATATTCAATTCGATTCGGTTCGTGAACAGCCCTAGTTCCAGCTCACTTTCATAGTGTTTACCATAAGTGTTAAATCAAGAACAAGTGTAATAAGTGTAAAAAAACTCAAATGAATTTTGAAATATCACTGATGATTGTAGAATATTACATGTGAATTTAAAAATTCTAAAGGGATTTTTCTATGTTCTTAAATCAGTCAACTTGGTCATCTAAATTCGTTCATCCTGCTTACTCTCTATTTACTGTGCACCTGAAAGAAACATTAGTATAGATTTTCAATTCTCTCCTTATTATTTGTACTCCACCACTGGTATTATGTTAAAGTTATCCTACAGTCCACTTGTGAAAGAATCATTGATTTAACCTCCAATTCTAATTCAAAAATCTCAATTTTGTCCAAACAAACTTCATGTAATTGGGTAGGGTTTTACTCATCTGTTTGAGAATCTCAATAATCATTTCGATCACAGTATTGGCATTTTATTTCTTCATATAATTAGTTCATGAAATCAGGAAATAATTCTTTTTATTATGAATTAATATTTGATATAAAAAAGAAGATATTTCTTATACAAACTGTAAATGGCTTTTTGGCAAAATGCACTCCCCATTATCCCTGGTTTAGGAGAGGGAACTGTAGTCCATAGAAGATATTTAATGAAGATCCTTATATTTGTATGTTAATTTTAGGCTTTAGCATTTTCCCAGCAGCCGAAATTTTTACTTCAGAAGCACCAAATCGTAGCAAATAGCAGCATGCGTAAAATCAAACATCAATTTAATCATACATAGAATTGGGGTGCAAATTTTGGTCATTTTAATCATAACACATGACCAAGACCAAAATACTCCTAAAAAGAACTTGGGGTGCAAATTGCCAAGTTTAATCATAATGGAGAGTGCATTTTGCAAATTTAACATATTCGGGGTGCATTGTGTAGGGTTTTACTCATCTATTTGAGAATCTCAATAATCATTTCCATCACAGTATTGACATTTTATTTCTTCATATAATTAGTTCATGAAATTAGTAAATAATCCTTTTTATTATGAATTAATATTTGACATCAAAAAGAAGAAATTTCTTATACAAATGGTCCATTCCCTTATTTCATGAGTCTATTGATGCGAACTTGTAGAGGTGGGAATTTACAGGCATTTCAATGAAACTTGCGGCTAATTATTGATACATGTAAAATACACCATGTTCAGATTTATAATGGCGGCGTCCTTCGTCTAATAGATATTACCCTTGTAACGTATAATATCATCTCATTAACGCTCCGTTAGGCAAAATGGTGGCGGTAATGAACATGGGGGGTTAAATTGTCATTCGTTAACGCCCAGCTAAAGAATTTCATCCACTTTTATGTTCAAACAGATGATGTTTGTTACGTGATCCTTAACGAATGGCGGTTTAACCCATGCCTTTACGATCTCCACCACCGTGCCAAACGGAGCCTAAGTTTCTCCCCATACTCTTATAAGTTGTGAATTTCATTTGATACTTAACTAATTTCTACATTCTAAACATAATCGTATGCATCAACATTAAACTTTAAACATATAAGCATTTATAACATATGATAAGCATATAAGCATAAATTGAATATAATATCCACAAGGCAAAATTTTCAGTTCGGGAGAAGGGGGTAATGTCAAAAAGAATAAACTCACAAATCCTTCTCATCAGACACGATCATCTCAGCGAAGGATCCAAGAGAAGCCATCGAGCAAACCCTGTCCCCAACCCTAAACTTGGAGACGCGCTCCCCCACTGAATCCACGACGCCCGAGTAATCGGAGCCGGGGATGAACGGAAGAGGGTGCTTCTCCTGGTATTTTCCCAGTATTTGGAGATAGTTGGCGAAATTAAGGCTGGTGGCGCATATACGAACCCTAACGGCGGTGGGGGAATTGAGCTCTGGAAGAGGGTGGGAGCGGGAGAGGAGGAGAGGAGAGGAATTGGACAACGGGAGCGTCGGGTCGCCGATCTCCCTGCAAACAAGAGCTTCCATGAGATAGAGCTTCGATGCGTCACCGGTGATCGCCGGAGATCGCGATGGAAGAGAGAAGAGAGAGAAAAACCATGGAAGACTGGTGAACTTGCAGAATCACAGTCCACTCGTGGAAGGGTTGTTGAATTCTATGCGGTGAGCAACGCATGCGAAGGAATAAGGTATTGGAGAAATGGCGTCGGATTTAATATGGATGCATCCCATCCGTTGGTATGAATTATGCGACTAGTTATCTTTAATCTAGCTCTAGTCGTTCTCTTTTTTTTTTTTGAGTCTGTTATTAGCAAACCCACTTTCATTTCTAGCAAATTAGAAAAAAACAGATTCTGTCATTTTTTGCATTTTTTTCTCTTCCCAAAAATTACTACTAACAAACCAATCTTGCTTTTTGACAATTTTTTCATTTTTGAATTTTGAGCCCCAAATATTTCTCATTTGAAAAAGTGATCAACATGAAAGTTGTAGATCTTGATGAGATCTACAACTTTCATGTTGATCCTTTTTTGATTTGAAGCCGTTTAGGCCTTCAATTTGGGCTATAAAAAAGACATGCACGGAACGTACAGATTTTCGGCGTGACTTTTTTCGGGGCCCAAATCGAGGGTCTAAACCACTTCAAATCAACAAGTGTTCAACATGAAAGTTGTAGATCTCGTCGCGATCTACAACTTTCATGTTGAACAATTTTTGATTTGAAGCCGTTTATGCCCTCGATTTGGCCCCCGAAAAAAGTCACGCCGATCCCGGGCGTCCGTACATATGTACGACGTAACTTTTTTCAGGGGCCAAATCGGGGGCATAAACGGCTTCAAATCAAAAAGTGTTCAACATGAAAGTTGTAGATCTCGTCGAGATATACAACTTTCATGTTGAACACTTTTTGATTTGAAGCCGTTTATGCCCCCGATTTGGCCCCCTAAAAAAGTCACGCCGATCCCGGGCGTCCGTACATACGTACAACGTAACTTTTTTCAGGGGCCAAATCGGGAGCCTAAAGTGCTTCAAATCAAAAAGTGTTCAATATGAAAATTGTAGATCTTGTCGAGATCTACAACTTTCATGTTGAACACTTCTCATGAAATTGTACGTATAAGACGCGGTTCAAAAGGACGTATACTCTTATATACACTTAACTCGTATATAAAACACATTCTTATAGGAATTAGAAATCAAATATATTTCTAAACCGATCGATATTTTGTTTAAAAATTTTGGTGCAGATAATGATATTTTGTTGAAAAAACAGTTTTGGACATACTAAACATTTGCGGTATTTTGACTCATCTATAATGCTAACATAAGTGGTTGAATGAATACATTTGAAATCATTTGTAATGTCATCATATGCAGCGGGTTATTTTGAAAGAATGAATGTTTTAAACACAATTTAATTTTTTTTAAAAAAAATTATATTGATTTGCTAGTAACAAAATGGTTTTCAAATAGCCATTTTGAAAAATGAGGGTTTGCTAATAGTAATGGTTTGCTAGAAACCAAATTGGGTTTGCTAGTAACAGCACCCTTTTTTTTTGTAGGCTGTGTTCAGCTATTTTTCCAACTTTAGGTCAGGAAATACGAGAAATTTTTGTGTGCGACGTTCTCTTCAAATTTAGGGATGGGACCGCTATGATGGAGACATGTGATTATTCTATATTAAAGATATCGTAATTTTTGGCAAAAATATGAGTTCAGTCTCTAATCTTTGGGAAATTTTTTGCTACGGGAAACGCAGCCTGGGATGCTGCGGAAATAAATAGCCCCATCCATGGGGCTCACTCCTTTTACTTTCCAAAATTTCTGTTTTTCCCTAACCTTCCGCCGCTCCTGCTCCCGACTCTCCCTCGACCTTTCGCCGCCCTGCTCCAGTCCGCAAAAGCGGAAGCCGCCGCCTAGTCATTAACTCGAGCTCCCGCAGATCGCTCGAGTTTTGCTCTGGAACAGTCTTCCCGCCGGAACCCTGAGTATCGGAAGCTTTGGAGTACCGCCAAGTTCCGCCAGTTTTCCCAGCACTAAAGCCCTAACCTGAAGAAGAAGATCCAGGAAAAGTAGTGTAATCTGTATAAAATTTTACATTTTACTGTACTTCAATCCGAATTTGTAATTGAACAAGTTGATTGCAGTTGCATTTTTAAGGCAAATATGTTTGCAGTCGCATTTATCCGTTTGATAGCGCTTGTTTAGGGTTTTGCACTAAATTAGGTTTGTTGCGGCTGCATTGCTAGATGATTTAAGTTGTTTTTTTTTTGTGGTTTTCTATTTGCAGTTGTTTCCCCTGAGAACTAGTGTACAATTTGTATGTCATTTTTGTTGATTGCAGTCGCATTTTTAGGGTAAATATGTTTGCAGTTGTATTTATCCGTTTTTCTAGTACTTGTTACGGGTAATGCGCTAAATTAGGTTGGTTGCGGTTGCATTGCTAGTTGATTGCAGTTGTTTTTCTTTTTTTGGTTTCTTGTTTGCAGTTGTTTACCCTGAGAAATAGTGTAATATGTTT
Source organism: Platanthera zijinensis (assembly GCA_039513925.1). NCBI lineage: Eukaryota > Viridiplantae > Streptophyta > Magnoliopsida > Asparagales > Orchidaceae > Platanthera > Platanthera zijinensis. The sequence goes on along the minus strand of CM077092.1, from coordinate 39,959,272 downwards.
GCAGTTGCATTACCTGCATATGCTTGTTTGCAACTGCATTACATGTATTCTACTGCTGAGTTTGCAGTTGCATTAACAGTTTATTCCCGTAGAGCTTGCAGTTGCATTACCTTCATATTTATGTATTGTTTCCAGTTGCATTATCAGTGTACTCCCGTATTTTTTCCAGTTGCATTTCTCATATATGCCTATTTGTTTGCAGTTTTCTTACCTGCATATTCCTGTATAGTTTGCACTAGCATTATTTTTGCTTATTTTTTCTTTGTTTCCAGCTAAAATGCCTGGAAGTAAGTACTTGTCAGCCCGTTGCTCATCCAAGTCATTCCCGAAAAATACAGAGACCGACGTTGCCGGAGAAGGAGAAGGAGCGGCGAGTTACACGAGGGAGCACGAACGTTACCGGAGAAGGAGAATGAGCGGCGAGTTACACAAGGACCAGGGGCGGAGAGTGGCGAGAGAGCTGAGACACCTTTGTTCTGCCGAAAATCACTGCTCCGGGTAGGCGGTTTTTGCTCCCGCAGCTGCTGAGAAGCGGGGAAGGGGAAGGTGGAGGGAAAAACTGAAATTTTGGAAAGTAAAAAGAGTGGGCCCCATGAATAGGGCTATATATTTCCGCAGCATGGGATGCTGCGTTTCTCGTAGCAAAAAATTATCCCTAATCTTTACTATTTTTTGAAAATAAGTCCCACTATTATTTTTTGTAGAAAATCAGTACCCCTATTTCCAAAAATAAATGAAATCAGTCCTCCTTACACTTTCCGTTATATGCTTAATCTGAAACCTCTAAAAATCTGATTTTTTTTATAAATAACAAACTTTAAATAAATTAATAAATTTATATTTTTTTATAAAGTGCACTGCTACGTGCCCTCTAGACAACAATAACCAGATGATTTTTCATAAGAGAACACGCAAATTTTTCATAACCAGATATTTTACATAAAAGAGCGAGCTGTTTTTTTGCTTAATTACTCAACATAATGCATATGACAAAATATCATAATTTTTCATAAAAGAGCACTGCTGAAGAGAAAGATTCCCACAAAATATTCCTATAAAATGTTATCAAATGTTCACAGTCATCATAAAATATTGGAGTGATAAAATATTCATTTATGAAGCAACAAAAATTGCTTTTCAAAATTCAGCTCCTCTAGAACAGCAATCACACCTATAGAGAAGAGAAAATTCAAATATTAGTTATCATAAATGTTTATTAGCATATAATTAAAATAGGAGCATACCAAATTTTAAGGTTTCATGCAACTTGTTTTATTATGTCCCAAAACACCACATTTTGAATAGGTTATTGTGTCGTCTCTTCGGCTCATTCTTGTTGTGCACCGTTCCTCATCTACATTCATATTTCTTTTCTTTTTTGGTCGTCCAGGGGCTCTCCGTTGAGCAGGCGGTAGAAATTTGAGTGGTTGATATAGTTGGCCAATAATTTGACTCATTGCTTGGAAGTATACTTTGATTATAACAAGACATATATGTTGCTTTTTTGAAGCACACCGGTACATATGCATTTATGTCTATATTTAAGTAATGCATGCAACTTATTGCATGACGGTAAGGAATACCTCTAACTCTCCATTTTTCACACGAGCTAAAAATTATTATCCAAAGAAACTACAAACTTTTCAGGTACACGCACTACCTCAAATATTTTGTCTTTTGACCATAAGGGCATTCATATTCCACTGTGTTTAGCCTCCTCTTCAAGCTTTTTTGCAATTTTTGGGTTCACATCACTAACTTGTTTCTCTACCCTACTTCTTATGTTAGCTCATCTACCCATCAAATATACTCGGATGTCTTCAAGCATTGTTAATATTGGCTTGTCTCGCATATCTAATATAACACGATTGAATGCCTCTGACATATTGTTTACTACCACATCACAAATTGGTTGTTCACTAAATGCATGCTTACACCATAAAGATTTATTTATAGCATAAAGATGATCATAAGCTTTGTTAGAAATAAATTTAATCTCATTCATCGCTCTTACCCACTCCACCTCATACGTTGCATTTGAAGCCTTCCATAACAAGCATTTCAATTTTTTGCTCGGATATTTTTTTTCAAAAATTGTTGTAAAGATGTCGCACATAAAATCGATGATCAACACCCGGCAATGATTCTTTAAATGTTTGAACCAGTCCCTGCAAATTAGTAAAACCAACCAACATAAGAATATGAAAAAAATTATTATGTTTGATGATTGGAATTTGAAGTAAATCAAACCTTTTGTTGATATGATATATAAGTTATTCCATGAATTCCAATATACCTTGTAAGGTTATAGAGAAACCACATCCAAGAATCTTTATTTTCCACCTCGACAACAGCATAGGCTATGGGTAACATTTGATCATTGGGGTCTCTACCAATTGCAGTTAAAAGTTGACCACCATAGTAGCCTTTTAGAAAGCATCCATCCAAACCAACAATCGGCCTACAAAATTTGAAAGATTCTCGACAACCAGCTAGACAAACATACAGCCTTTCAAAGCGCGGAGTAATGGTTCTTGAAGGTGTTGTGGTTTCATTATAAAATTCAGGAGGCCAAGTAAACTTGAGGATGACTGAACTTCCATGATTGGATCTCAAAAGTTCATCACAATATAATTTGAGATAATTATACTGTTCTCCCACGCTGCGTTTGAGTGATACGTTAGCTTGACTCTTTGCTCGGATGGTCTTATCCTTAGATATTCCTACAACCCATTTCTCTTTCGCCTTCTCAACAATTTGTCTAATAGGTATGTTAGGATTTTCCCACACCTTTGACTCTATTCGTTGACTTAACCACTTTGCACTCAAGAGTTTATTATTGAATTCTCTACTACAAGAGTGTTTATCTTTTACAGTTATCACTTCCCATGTATCTCGATTTTTCATCGGCGCGACATATATTTCCCATTCACATCCTGTCTTGCATTTTACTCTAACTCTTTTGTTGTCATTCTTCATCAATTTAAAACCGACACCGAGATGCACAACCTCTGTTTTTATTGCGTCTTTAAAATATTCATTTGACTTGAAAATAGATCCCGACTCCCATTTCATTTCTTTCATGTCTTTTAGTAAAGTAAAAATAAGTTGCATGAGCTTTTTATTATCAGAAGGCTCATCTTCGTCTTCACTATTGATTGAGTTGAGTGAATCTGATTCATATTCTTCATCGTTGTTCTCTTGTATTATTATATCATTTTGATCCACATTTCCACATGTTCTGACATTCCAAATTGTATATCACCATCATCAAACAAATCTTCCTCATTCTCGAACTGAATATCTAGGGCGCTATCTTCACTATGATAGTCACAGTTTAAATCCATTTAAACTATAAAAGATTAGAAGAGAAATAATATTAGACAACTATAGAAATAGAAAAATAGAGGAGATCAGGAAACTGCAGTTAAAAGTGTAATCTGGAGCATGAAATCAGTAAAAACTGCAATGAAAAGTGTCATGAAACTGCAAATAAAAATAAAATAGAAAGAAAATCTAGTGGGCGAAGGAGGGGGTACCGAAATTGAATAAGGGCTTCAGCGAGGAGGGCATTACCGGAAAAATGCAGGACTGGAGATGGTCGACGCAGCGAGCGAAGGAGGGAGAGCCAGCGAGGGTTCCAGCGGGCGAAGGAGGGAGAGCCAGTGAGGGTTCCAGCGAGATGGTCCACCGGGAAAAGGAACTGGAGTAGGGTTTACTATAGCAGAGGAAGAATCCTGGCTTGTTTAATGGAGGAGAGGGTTCTTCTCAATGAAAAGACAGAAAAAGGAAAACAATTTTCTACTTATTTTAAAGGAAAATCTGGCTTGCTTTTCATATTTTATAATTTCCTCAAAAGACAGAAAATCTACTCTTTCGTTTACTTATACGGAAGCATCCGGGCAGGGACTGAAATTCATCACCTTATAAAATTAAAGGAGTGAAATCTTACCTATTAAATTTAAGGGACTGAAACAAAATAAAAGAAAAGATTAGGGACTGAAATCGTATTTTTTCCTAATTTTTTGAAGCTTTAAACTAAACTTTTTAAAAAGTGATGTGACATTTACTTTTTTAAAATGATCTCTAGAAGATCATTTATACATGCCTAGATATCATTTATGATCTCAGGGATATCAAAAATTGATATCCCAACTGTTGCGGACTAACTCGATGCTCCGGTCGGACCGGATATTCTTGGACCGCCTTAGCTCGCGGAGCGGTCGAGCGCGCACACAGTCAATTGGAAAGTGGGGGATGGACACGGGAGGTTTTAACGTGGAAAACCCTTCAACCGGGTGAAAAACCACGTGACCGGGTCGGTGCCGATCAAAATCCACTAGATTGCTGGAGGTTACAATTTGACGGGGGAAATCGGGGCGACAGGCCGCTCCCGTTACAACCTTGAGGAGAGAGAGAGTATATGCGCTCGTCGGTGGGCAACAGACTGCCTCGCCAACGGGACTTGGATGGTGGAATGCGCGGGATGCTTCAGTTGCGTGCGCTCAGAGGCGACGAGTGTCCGGAGGTTGTCACTGCTTCCTTTGTGCGTCTTTCTCGGTCCTTGGAGTGTTTCCTTGGTAACTGAGCTCTGGTGGGGTGCAAATAGCCGATGATAGGTTCTGGTAGCTGTTGGCAGGAGCTGATAGCCACTGGGGGCCGCTGGAGGCCTCGGGCGGCGGCCGGTGGTTGGCGGCGAGAGGCGGCCGCTGGTGGTTGGCGACGAGGGGTGGCCGCCGGCGGAGAAGAACGGGAAAGCTCCCACCTGAGGAAGAAGAAGAAGAAGAAGCGTAGGAGGAGAAAGTTAGGAAATGAGGAGCCCCTGGGGTCCTTTTATAGGCTTCAGGGGGAAGTTATGGCGGGCCCCCCCACTAACCTAGTGGGTTAGTGGGTGGTTTTGTCCCGATCGGACGGCCGGTGGGGCCTCTCCCTCGATCGGACGGCGGGGAGGTCTTCCCACGATGGCGGGCCGTCATGACGGCGGCGGCAGCCGGGCGGCCGGCGAGGGAGGCCGGCGGCGGCCAAGGTCACGGCCGGCCATGGCCGGGGCGGCCATGGCCGGGGCGGCCATGGCCGGGGCGGCCATGGCCGGGGCGGCCATGGCCGGGGCGGCCATGGCCGGGGCGGCCATGGCCGGGGCGGCCATGGCCGGGGCGGCCATGGCCCCGGCCGGCCATGGCCGGGTGGCCATGGCCGGGGCGGCCCTGGCCGGGGCGGCCATGGCCACTGCGCTCGGTCTCCTTTTTCTTATAAATTAAGGTGGAGCCCATCAATTGCCCCCCAAATCTCTTTCAGTTGGGAGGGAAGCGAGCACGGGGAGAGATTTTTAACTTTGGTTGCAGTGGTGATTGCCGGCGTAGAATCCGGGATGGCGGCGATGGTGAGCGGCTCCAAGGTATGCCGGTTCGTGTTAGTTTGGAAAGCGGACGCCAAACGGGCTCGCGCGAGGGCCGGCAAGGCGTAGGAGTTGGGGGTGTGCCACCGTTGCGGGAGAGGGACCGAGCGTGCAGGCCGCGCGGGCGCAGGTCGCGCGCGCGCCGGCCGTGTGCGCGCAGGCTGCGCGCGCAGGCCGCGCGCGCGGGCCTTGCGCGCTGGTCTTGCGCGTAGGCCGCGCGCGCGCAGGCCGTGCGCGCGCAGGCCGCGCGCGCGTAGGCCGCGGGCGCGCGCGCAGGCGGACCTGGCGCGCAGGCCGCGCGCGCGTAGGCCGCGGGCGCGCGCGCAGGCGGACCTGGCGCGCAGGCCGCGCGCGCGCGGGCCTTGCGCGCAGGCCGCGCGTGCGCAGGCCGCGCGCAGGCTGCGCGCGCAGGCCGCGTGCGCAGGCCGCGCGCGCTGGCCGCGCGCGCTGGCCGCGCGCTGGCCGCGCGCGCGCTGGCCGCGCGCGCGCAGGCCGCGCGCGCGCAGGCCGCGCGCGCGCAGGCCGCGCGCGCGCAGGCTGCGTGCGCGCGCGTAGGTGGTCCTTGCGCGCAGGCCGCGCGCGCGCGGGCCTTGCGCGCGGGCCGCGCGCGCGCGGGCCGCGCGCGCAGGCCGCGCGCGCAGGCCGCGCGCGCAGGCCGCGCGCGCAGGCCTTGCGCTCGCAGGCCGCGCGCGCGCATGCCGCGCGCAGGCTGCACGCGTAGGCCTTGCGCGCAGGCCGCGCGCGCGCAGGTCTCGCGCGCAGGCCGTGCGCGCGCATGCCGCGTGCGCGCACAGGCCGCGTGCTTGCTGGCCGGACTTGGCGAGGCTGCGTGTACGCCATGGCCGCGTGCTTGCAGGCCGTGCGCGGCCATGGAGAGGGTTGTGCGCGTGATTTTTACTATTTGGAAATGACTAATTTTTTGCGGTGTGCAGGTACCGAAGCGCTCTGCTGGACCAATGCGTCTACGCTCCTCCTTGACTGAAGACGGCGTTGCTATTTGGAGAACAAAGTTCGGGCTTCCTTCAGACTTGGAGGTGAGGATCCCGCGTCCCGAGGAGCGGGTTCAAAATCCTCCCCGTGGTTGGCTGACTGTCTGCGAAGTGTCGCTCAGATCTGGTTTCCGTCTTCCTCCCTGCGACGAGGTGGTGGAGATTCTGAAGTTTTGCGGAGTTCCTATTTCCCAGTTTGCCCCTACCGGGGTTACTCGTATCATGGGCTTGATTGCTTTTTTTCGTGAGCATGGGGGCTCCCTCTCTTTAGACCAGTTCCGTGATTGGTGCGACGTGCCCTTTGATGGTGGTGAGCGGATCGAGGTGCGCAGCAACAAGGTTTGGCTGGAGTTTGAGTCTCGCAAAGATCGTCGTCACGGTAACACTTTGTTCGGATATGTGAAGAACTCTTGGGGTCTTCCTGAGGTGTGGAATGCACTTCCCGACCGTTGTCGCCGTGTGAAAGGGAGGGAGCGAGACTTCTCTCCAGTGTTGGGATTTTCCGAGCCTCGTGAATTGGCTAACCGTCTCTTCAACATATATGCGTCTGTCGAAGAGAAGCGATTGTTGGGATGTGGTATTTCTGTTGGCACAGGACGGGCGGTGTTGTCTTCTCAGGGAGGAGGCCGCAAGAGAAAAGCGGTCATGGCCCCCGATAGTGATGTTGATGTTGTGGTGGTAGCCTTTGATGATTCAGTCCCAGAGACGCAGTTACCTATTTCCCCGACTCCACGGGCGCTTGCTAGCGCAGCGGTTCCTCGGATGTCTTCCTCTTTGAAGGCGATGAGTGATGCGGTACGTTGGTGCCTTATTATTTCTTCCTCCTTCTATTTTTTGTTTGAAGGCGGCTAATTGCGTGTTTTCCTTTTGCAGATCGAGACTCAGGCGCAGATAGCGGTCACCTGGAATGATCATTACGTGAGCCTGAAGGATGGCTATCTTGCTTTGCAGGAGAAGCTTCGACTGTCGATGGGTTCACTTTCTTCTCTCAAGGAAGAACATGACCGGGACATCGCACAGTATCATCGAGTTGGGTCAGAGCTGAAGTCTGAGATAGAAGACGTGCGTGCTTCCTTGGACGTGGAGAAAGCCGTGGTGGAGAGGACTGCCCAGATGTTGAAACATGCGAGGGAGGAAATATCTGGCTTGGAGACTCAATTGCATGCGGCGCGAGATGAGGTTGCAGGCCTTGAGACCCAGCTTTGTGCGACGAGGGCGCAGGTAGAGATGTTATCTTCGGATGATCGTACATCAGAATTGAAGGCCGCAGGCCTCGCGGAGTACCTGGAGTCCTTGGACTATATGCGGGATCGTAGCCTGATCGCGGAGGAGGTTCGTGATGACATTTGGTCCAAGGAAGTAGAGCCTCAGATGGATGACATGCGCCAGTTAGCGCTTCGTCGTGGTGTTTCGAAGGCTTTTCGCTTCATAGGGAAGCATCTTGGGTGTGATACTTCCAGTTTCAGCTTCGCGGACGTTTCAGATGATGAGCGTTTTAGCTCAGATGCTGATGATGAGTAGCTGTAGTGTTTATCTGCTTTTGTCTGCCTCGTTGTTTATTTGTAGTCATTTGTTTCTATCATAGCTTTTGAGATTGTCGCTGTTAGAGCTCCCATTCGTTGTTTGTTATGATAACCTTACTTGTATGTCGTTGTCCTGCGTTTTGCATAGATATATTTTGCCACGAGATGGTTGTTTGTGGGAGTTGATCTTTGTCACGGTGTATTTGTATTTTGACGTGAGATAGTGTGTGGGCCTGGCTCGCGACCTAGTTTGTATGTGGGCTTCTTTGTGAGGGGGTCAAGTCCTCACGGTGTTGCGTGGAACAGGTCCATGGCCTTTCGCGCGAGACAGGCTCGCGGCTTCTTCGTGAGGGGGGCAGGCCCCCACGGTGTTGCGTGGAACAGGCCCACGGCTTTTCGCGCGAGACAGGCTCGTGGCTTCTTCGTGAGGGGGGCAGGCCCCCACGGTGTCGCGTGGGACAGACCCACGGCTTTTCGCGCGAGACAGGCTTGTGGCTTCTTCGTGAGGGGGGCAGGCCCCCACGGTGTCGCGTGGGACAGGCCCACGGCTTTTCGCGCGAGACAGGCTTGCGGCTTCTTCGTGAGGGGGGCAGGCCCCCACGGTGTCGCGTGGGACAGGCCCACGGCTTTTCGCGCGAGACAGGCTCGCGGCTTCTTCGTGAGGGGGGCAGGCCCCCACGGTGTCGCGTGGGACAGGCCCACGGCTTTTCGCGCGAGACAGGCTCGTGGCTTCTTCGTGAGGGGGGCAGGCCCCCACGGTGTCGCGTGGGACAGACCCACGGCTTTTCGCGCGAGACAGGCCCGCGGCTTCTTCGTGAGGGGGGCAGGCCCCCACGGTGTCGCGTGGGACAGGCCCACGGCTTTTCGCGCGAGACAGGCCCGCGGCTTCTTCGTGAGGGGGGCAGGCCCCCACGGTGTTGCGTGGGACAGGCTCACGGCTTTTTGCGCGAGACAGGCTCGTGGCTTCTTCGTGAGGGGGGCAGGCCTCCCACGGTGTTGCTCTGATTAGCGCCATATGTTTCATTTGATTGTGTAACTTCCATCCGGGCAAGACATTTTCTCGATTCTTGTGCTGTGAAGAAAAGAATAACATAAAATGAAGTAATTAAAGAGTGGCGATAACATGCCCGAGATTGACCCTGCAATTTACATAGTTTAAAGCGAGATGTAGGTCATTTGGGTAGTTCCTACTAGCCTTGGTGGGCAAGTTCTTGTAATTTAGAATAAACGTGGTAATTCAAATGAAACGACTTAAGATTGGATGTGGCGTGAGCAGGATTGGAAGACATCCCAGAGTGACTGCTGGAGTATTGCTGTGTAGTCGGAATCAGCTTGGATGACGACGAACTGTACGTCGTAGGATGTCTGTCGGTGTGCATCTTTGAGAATGACTAGCAGAGTGACGGTGCCGATGATTGGTACCGGGTGATCCCCGAGAACACGAGCGCTTGCAGATGTTAGTTTGAGATATCCGGCGGTGAGCCTGAGCTGAAGCAGAGTTGGTAAAAACAGTATATTGGCGGTGACTTCCTTGTCTATTAGAACCTGATTCAGTTTGATAGGCGGTTCGCCAATCTCGACCGTCGTGCATCTTATGTTCTGGTTGTTAGGTGGTCTTCTTCTTGATATGAATTGATCAGCTGCTCCTAAGTTGGTCAGTCGTTGGACTTCTTCTTTTAGTCCATTGCATTCGTTCGTGTTATGGCCGTGACTTCGGTGATATTCGCAGTACCTTGCCTGGTCTGCCTTGGGGTTTGGCCGCGGCGCTCTTGGTCGTTGAAATGATGACTTATTCTGGATTGCGGACATCACGCTAGTGCAGGTAGTATTCGGAGGGACGTATTCCTGGAGTGAATGTTGCCCCCCCTTTCTCGGGGGGCTGTGCTGACTACCATTGGGGCGACTCCGCTTCTGGCGTCGTTCTTTTCGCATTGTATGGGTTGGTTCACCTTCTTTCTTCCTCTTCTGTCTTCTGTCTGACCTCAGATTTTCTGGTGAGGGCTTTTCGATCGTCATGAACCTTTTGATAAAGAGGGCGGCAAGCTCGATGTAGCTATCAATATCTTCTCTTTGTAGGGATTGAAGCCAAGTTCGAGCTTCTCCTATTAATGTTGTTGAAAATACTCGGACCATGAGTTGATCTGAGGCATTGCGGGCGTGCATGATGGCTTCGAAATGCTTCAGGTGTGCGAGTGGGTTGCCTGTCCCATTGAAACTACGGATCTCCGTGCCCGCGGCTGTGCAGGAACTAGATGAGTTATTGTTAGGTAGGTATTCATCTGGTTCTTGCTTTGTGGCAGAAGTGCCAGGGGCCATTGTGTTTCCAGCGCTTTCTTCATGACGAGGACGTGCGAGGTAGTGACCACACATCTCCTGGAGTGATGTTGTAGGCACGGGAGAGCTATTTGTGCTTGAGAATTCCTTTTCTATGTCGTATTCTCTTGTAGGCCCGGCCTGGTAGGGGCAGGGGGCTCTTCTGGCGGCAGTAAGACAACCTGTTCAAAAGGCTGAGGCGTCTTTAGGTGGTAGAATGTCGGCTTGTTCTGTGCCGCATGGGTTGCATCGACGTGGATGGCGCTGGGAGGGGAGTATCCGTGAGGTAGATGCTGCCCCCCAGTTCCTGAGGGGTCTTGCCTTTGAGGGGCAAGCTGACTCCACTCTTCTTGTCCTGTATTAGTTTGCTCTTTTCTTTGCTGGAATTCTGGTGCCGGGTTCAGGAGTGAGAGAATGACTGGTGCTCCCAAATTTCGAAGTAAAGTGATCATTTCGGTTTGCAGTTCTTCCATCTGGCGGACACGTCCTTCCAGGGCTGGCGCGGGAGCCAGGGTTGCTCCCGTGGCTAGCGGTGCGTCTACCGGAGAGTGAGATCATGCAGGCTCAGTGTGTCCGCCAAGTACGGATCCTTCTGTAGCGCGGGTACTCCTCTTCGCCATTGTGATGAACTTGCTCTGCGAAGGATATTGGGAACGTTTCCCACAGACGGCGCCAAACTGTTGCGGACTAACTCGATGCTCCGGTCGGACCGGATATTCTTGGACCTCCTTAGCTCGCGGAGCGGTCGAGCGCGCACACAGTCAATTGGAAAGTGGGGGATGGACACGGGAGGTTTTAACGTGGAAAACCCTTCAACCGGGTGAAAAACCACGTGACCGGGTCGGTGCCGATCAAAATCCACTAGATTGCTGGAGGTTACAATTTGACGGGGGAAATCGGGGCGACAGGCCGCTCCCGTTACAACCTTGAGGAGAGAGAGAGTATATGCGCTCGTCGGTGGGCAACAGACTGCCTCGCCAACGGGACTTGGATGGTGGAATGCGCGGGATGCTTCAGTTGCGTGCGCTCAGAGGCGACGCGTGTCCGGAGGTTGTCACTGCTTCCTTTGTGCGTCTTTCTCGGTCCTTGGAGTGTTTCCTTGGTAACTGAGCTCTGGTGGGGTGCAAATAGCCGATGATAGGTTCTGGTAGCTGTTGGCAGGAGCTGATAGCCACTGGGGGCCGCTGGAGGCCTCGGGCGGCGGCCGGTGGTTGGCGGCGAGAGGCGGCCGCTGGTGGTTGGCGACGAGGGGTGGCCGCCGGCGGAGAAGAACGGGAAAGCTCCCACCTGAGGAAGAAGAAGAAGAAGAAGCGTAGGAGGAGAAAGTTAGGAAATGAGGAGCCCTTGGGGTCCTTTTATAGGCTCCAGGGGGAAGTTATGGCGGGCCCCCCCACTAACCTAGTGGGTTAGTGGGTGGTTTTGTCCCGATCGGACGGCCGGTGGGGCCTCTCCCTCGATCGGACGGCGGGGAGGTCTTCCCACGATGGCGGGCCGTCATGACGGCGGCGGCAGCCGGGCGGCCGGCGAGGGAGGCCGGCGGCGGCCAAGGTCACGGCCGGCCATGGCCAGGGCGGCCATGGCAGGGGCGGCCATGGCCGGGGCGGCCATGGCCGGGGCGGCCATGGCCGGGGCGGCCATGGCCGGGGCGGCCATGGCCGGGGCGGCCATGGCCCCGGCCGGCCATGGCCGGGGCGGCCATGGCCGGGGCGGCCATGGCCGGGGCGGCCATGGCCACTGCCGGCCATGGCCGGGCGGCCATGGCCAGGGCGGCCATGGCCGGGGCGGCCATGGCCCCGGCCGGCCATGGCCGGGTGGCCATGGCCGGGGCGGCCATGGCCGGGGCGGCCCTGGCCGGGGCGGCCATGGCCACTGCCGGCCATGGCCGGGGCGGCCATGGCCACGGCCGGCCATGGCCGAGGACGGCCATGGCCGAGGCCGGCCATGGCCATGGCCGAGGCCGGCCATGGCCATGGCCGAGGCCGGCCATGGCCGAGGGCGGCCATGGCCGAGGCCGGCCATGGCCGGGCCATGGCCATGGCCGAGGCCGGACATGGCCGAGGCCGGCCATGGTCGAGGCCGGCCGTGGCCGGGCCATGGCCATGGCCGCGGCCGGCCATGGCCGCGGCCGGCCATGGCCGCGGCCGGCCATGGCCGCGGCCGGCCATGATCGTGGCCGGCCGGCCATGGTCGGAGGGGAACCGCCGGGGGCGGTTCCCTCCCCTAATGGTGGGGAGAGAGGGGGCCCACTCCCATGATCTCCATGAGAGATCATGGGGGTTAGGGGGGCCCGCCCATGATCTCCATTCATGGGGATCATGGGGGTCTCCTTTTTCTTATAAATTAAGGTGGAGCCCATCACCAACGATCATATTATGTGTTCTTTGCGATCATATTTGTATGCATTGCGATCATTTATTGTACGCAAGGATATCACATAAAATTTTGCGATCATATTTTGTACCATTTACGATTATATTATGTGAATTTTACAATCATATTTTGTATATTAGAGGGATTAAAAAAAGTGTTATCTTGAAAAAATTACATATTTGAAGAATTCAATTAAAAATTGCATTGTGTAAAAAATATTACCCATATAAAAAATATGATCGCATTGTGAACAAAATATGACCGCAAAATTATAGGTAATATTTCTGCGTACAATATATGATCGCAATGCATAAAAATATGATCACAAAGAACACATAATATGGTCGTCGGAATATCACTTTTTGATATCCCTGAGATCATAAATGATATATGAGAGATCATAAATGATATATGGGCATGGATAAATAAATTTTTGAAGAATATTTTTTTTAAACGATTTTTCAGATAAAAAAATAAACATCACATCATCTTTTTAAAAAAGACCTATTTCAAATAATAAAAGGATAACCACGTGCCTCCATCATAGCGGCCCCATCTCTAAATTTGGAGACGGGGCACGGACCCAAAAATTTCTCGGGAAATACACATAAAAAATTTGAAAGGCGGGTGTTAAATCTAAAAAATTAAAATATTTTGATCAACCTGCACCAACTTGTGTGATGTTTTTGTTCCCTTAGGAGATTTGTTTGGAGCCCTGATTTAAAATAATAATAATAATAATAAATTTCATTGTTATTCTTAAACCATAAACATCTATTTGTACATTAAATTTTTCATGTTTATTGTTGCGGCCAATTCAATGATTTTGGTAGACCGACTAAACTAGGTCGTTTTAGCCGTGAAACGATCATACGCACAGACAATCACAGAAAAAATAAGTGCACAAAATGGTTTTAACGTGAAAAAACTCATCAACTGGGTAAAAAACTATGTGACCAATTCGATGTCGGTCAAACTCCACTATCAACAGCAGCCAGCAGTTTACAAATTTTTGATGGAATTGAGGGGCGACAGACCGCTTCTCGTTACAACTTGTAGATGAGAAAGAATACAAACGCGCTTGGTGGGCGACAGACTTCCTTGCACGAAGCTCTGTTTTTACTATTCACCGGCGGTGACAGACGTTCTTGGATGTGATCGGGCTGCTCAATTCTGTTGCGAGGTTGGTTACAGTGCATTGACGAGGATTTGCTTGATGTCGCGCACGTATGAGGCTTTTCTTGGAGTGGTTGACGAAGCGTTTTTTTTCTCGTGGTGTTGTGGACTTCGACAAACTTTTGGGTGACTCGACGGGAGACGGTGGCTCGTAGGAGGATTTTGACAGAGCTTTAATCAGAGTAAGAAAAGAAATGAGAGTAGAAAAAGTTAGAAATGAGAGAAGCCTTAGGGCCTTTTTATAGGCTCCATACGGTGGTTACTGTAGTTATAAAGCTATCTGGACATCATAACCATTCTTGTCACGGCGTCAAGGCGAACCAAGGCGAGCGTCAGGCGCCTTGACGCTTAGGCGACAAGGCGGACGCCTAGGCGACCTCAAGGCGAGCAAGTCGCAAGGCGCCAATTTCCTTCTATTTAATTTTTTATATATAAAAAATACTATAGACTACGGTTATTATAATAACTGCAGTCTATAGTCTTTAGTCTAAATACTGCGGTTACTATAGACTGCGGTTATTATAATAACCGCAGTCTATAGTCTTCAGTCTAAAGACTGCAGTTACTATAGACTGCAGTTATTATAATAACCGCAGTCTATAGTCTTCAGTCTAAAGACCGCGGTTACTATAGACTGCGGTTATTATAAGAACTGCAGTCTATAGTCTTCTATAGACTGCGGTTATTATAATAACCGCAGTCTATAGTCTAAAAGACTGTAGTGACTATAGACTGCGATTATTATAATAACCGCAGTCTATATACTGCCAACCACACTTTAGACTGCGGTTATTTTAATAACCGCAGTGTAAAGCTTTTTTTTTAAAAAAATAATAACAGTAGTTACACCAAATTACAAAATACACAGTTACATTACAAATTACAAACACAGCCACAGTTTTTTTTTCTTCATAGCAGTAAGAACTAAGAAGTAGCTTCTGATATATCATATATCATATATGGGCAGTTAGCCTAATTCAGTAAACTACTAAACTACCAAATACACAGTTACACACTTACACAATTACACAACCACCAAGTAGCAAACTAGAAAGTAGAAACTACCAAATACAAAGTTACAAACACAGCCGGTCAAGTAGCAAACTACCAAATACAAACGCTACCACAGATTTTTTTTTCATAGCTAAGTACACAGCCACCAAGTACCAAACAACCAAATACAATTATACAAACACAGGCACAGCCGCACAGCCACCAAGTACCAAACAACCAAATAGGCAAATACAAACAATAAACAACTAAACACACAGAAAAAACAATAACATTTAATATAATAATGTACCAAACTACCAAATCCAAAATATCAACTAGAATCATCATCCAATCCACAGAGAAAGCATGAATAATGTTTTAAAAAAAAAATAAAAAATCAGAAAAGATCAACTAGAATCATCATCTAGTAAGTTATCATTGACATTGCATGTGCTTGGTTGGTTTGAGGTACTTGGGTTTTGCCCATAATTATCCTCAATATCTTCATCATCATTGAAAATGAAAAAAATGATCCAAGTTCTCATCCCTTTCAGCCATTATTTGAAGATTAGCTTCAGCCCCACTTCGTAAATTTCGAGCCCCAGTTCCAATAGCTCTCTCTACATCATTCCATGTGAGATTATCATCATCAAAAACTAGAGCATCCTCTGCCTCTAGTTTGTTCACCATCCACTCATTACTCCAATCTAGCTCGTCAAGCACTAAAGGGTTGTAATTTCTTCCCTTTTCACGTCTTTCTTGGAATCGTGCTTGTAGACGACAATTATATTGGATGTATACAAGATTGCTAAGCCTTTGATGCTCCAACCTATTTCTTTTCTTTGTGTGAATCTGAATCAAGAATTCAAGATAATAGCAAACTTATTAGTAACTATAAAACTATTAAATTTTATAATTTATATTGATTTTTGGTATACGTAGTTACTTACAAACTCAAAAGTACTCCAATTGCGCTCACAACTAGAAGATGAATAACATAAGCCGAGTATGCACAATGCTACCTTTGTAAGGTCAACATTCTGTCCTCCATGTACACCCCACCAATCCACTATTAATTTAAGACAAATGTAAATTATTTGACATATAAATAATTTAAGAAAAAAATAAAAACGTAATCAATACTTACTTGGATTTAAGGTGGTTCGTTGCCTAATAGCCATAGGCATTCCAAAACTATTTCGAGATGCTTTATAGTTAGTACCTTGCTCTGCAATCCTATCTTGCAATTCTTGATCGGGCACTAGTCTTGTAATAACATCATTGAAAGCATCTTGAAATTTCCAGGCATCATCATTATGTTTTTCCTCGTATTCAAAATATTTGCCTGGATTAAGAAATAAAGCCGCCCTATACAATTATTGTTCCATTTGATTTGTTCATCTTTTTTCAACAATTTCAATAATCTTCTTATATAATCTTTCTTTATTATCAAAATGCTCTTTAATCTTTTGTTTTGCTTCTTCCATCGCCACATATACGTCAGGCATAGCCGGCCTTTCATCCCCATCTACTAATCGCAAAACGGCAATTAGTGGCTTTCCTCCTTTTAGACAATCTCTTACTCCATTCCAAAAAATGGTTGAAAGTACTATTTTAATAAGTTGTTTTCCAGATTCAGTTTTTGCCAAATTTGAGGCATTCCATGAAGGCGACATAAAGAATAGTTTCAGCTTCTCCTCATGCTTAAGCAAACTTTGTAGAGTAAGAAATGATGTTGCAAATCTAGTTACCGAATGCCTAACTAGATCACAACGTATAGTACTCCTGACTGCTTCAAGTAAACGAGTGTGTCTGTGGATGAAATTTGTAATCATCCTTGCCTTTTTTATCACAATTTTGTTAGGTGGTAGCTTGCCTATATCTTCTAGCATGAGATCAATGCAATGAGCTGCACACGGAGTCCAGAATAATGTGGGTCTTCTCTCCATTAAAATTCTACCAGCTGCCTTGTAATTGGAAGCATTGTCAGTCACCACCTGCATACGACATAACTTTGTATATATTGAAAGTTGTAGACTATTAAACTTGAAATATGAAAATTAGTGAAACCAAAACATTTACCTGAACAACGCACTCTGTTTCTATCTCTCTAATCTTACTATCAAGCAACTCTGATAAGATTGTAGCGTCTTGAATCTGATTGGATGCATCTACGGAACCCATAAAATAGGTTCCTTCTGGACAGTTGACTAGGAAATTGATCAAATGTCTACCTCTCCTGTTTGTCCAACCATCTGACATAAGTGTGCAACCATATCTCCTCCAGTATGCTTGATAGTTTTTCTTCACCTCCCTAACCTTTTCTTTTGTACGCAACAACAATGGGACTCTCAAATCATGATAACTAGGGCCTTTATAACCAGACCCATATTGTCAAACTGCTTCAAGCATGACTTTAAAACTTCGTGCATTTGCGACATTGAATGGAATTCCACATTCATAGAACCAATCAGCCACATAACTATCAACTCTCTTTTTCTCTTCAGGTAATCTAAAACATCTCTCGATAGTAGTTTGTGCAGGACCTTTTGCACGTCTATCATCGACTACATCTTCAGGAGCACGCCTTACATGAGCATCCATAGGCCCCCTTTTCTGTGGCAAGTGGATTACCTTTCTCTTTTTTGCACTTGTCCCAGAACTTGGGACAAATGAAGTTTTAGCTGTAGATAATGCCGGAGATACATTTTGTGACCCTGTTGGCTCTCTTTCTTGGTCACTCTCATTGTTATCATCAACAGTCAGATCCACATTGTTTTTTTTGGCATTTAAAGCTGAATACATCTCAGCTGCTATTTCAGAAGTAGTCTTGAAGCACTTGGATACATCTCCATACCCGCCACATAAATGTTGCTTCAACCTTTTGATACCCCCCTTTATTAATCTACCACACAAATTACATTTAACTGTATTTTTATCCTCTAGGTTGGGCCAATGACCATACTTCCAACCAGGATCATTTGACTTTGCTTTTCGTTTAGGATACATTTTTGGATCAAGTTCATTGCTACCAATAGATGGAGCAAGATTGTTGTTGTTTTGTTCTTCCATCTTTCACAAACAAGACCTATAGATTGCAGAGTTAGGTCGGGATAATAAAATAAATAACGGCTAAAAAAACATCACAATGAACAATTTAAAGAACTCTCAATTCTCAAATGAATTGTAATAGTGTAATCATGATATCATGTGCAATTATTCTACACAAAAAACTATTTAAAATCATTTAAACTAATTATATAATGACAGATCTTATTTCTAATATTATCAATTTTCTCCTGGGAAAATTGTTTCACTCCATGATACATCTGCAATAAAAAACAAATTGTTAAAATCAATTCAACATAATTATTATCAATCTACATGCAATAGACAGTAGAGTAGACATACGTCACATACCTTTACCAAAGATGGCATTGACATATTTTTAAGAGCATCAACTATATCAATCATATAGCACATGATATAATACCCACATTGAATGCTATCCGATTGTTTTGGGCACTACATAAATAAACAATTGGTAAGTATTTTAGAATTACCGAAATCATATGGACTGTTGAATTTAAATTACAATATATATACTCGTATAGGCTATAAGTCTAAAACTTACCGGAATCAACTTTGTAACCTTTAGTTTTTTAAAACTAGTTCCCCGCTTTTTTGCTAAATCTTTAAATACACTTCATAAAATAAAAAAATTTGTTTATAGCAAAATCTGAATTCCAAATAGGAAACTAAGTAAATAACTAATTAATAAACTTACTTTGTAATAATATTTTTAATATCATCACGGATGTCATTATTTAGGGGATCAAGCCAATAAACTGTATAATTTTTATAATCAATAATAATCAACATCCAATGTTATCTGTGAAACAATTAAACAAATGAAAAAATTAATAACTTACCTGTAATAAAAAGTAGTAATGATCATTGATATTTGATACAGAGATTTTTCGTACTTACAATATATTATAGGGCAAAAATAGTGCAGAATCTTATTGGAGTTGACTAATCGGTCTAAGCCTGTTTTTTAGATCTTCAATTCGTGTTTTTGAATATTCTTTGGCATAGGCATCATTAAAAGCAAAAATGGCATGAGGATTATGGAAATATACACCTGTACTGTATGTAAAATTCTTTAATTGTGAGTCTATGTACCTGCAAACAACATGTAAATTCAAAATCAATTAATATATTAATAAAAATTCTTAATATTGTAATACTCAGTGATCAGATTCACAGTACTCACCCAATGCATGCTAATAGGATGTTAGCTTCAATCATTTTCATATTTACAAAATCATGCAGCTCTGAATTTTCAAAATATGTACATAATGATTCAACACTCTCAAATACTGTTGAATCTAATTCTAGAAATATTACTTTATTTTCATTCTCCATTTTAGTTATGAAACTGGGCAACATATCAATGAATTCATTTGTATGCTCACTAGCCTGTGGAAATAAAAGAATTAATATTATGGACATCATTATTGAATTCATTGATTATATAAAAATCACAATATATATTGTAAATTATAATACCGTATAAGGTATTATCTCATGTCTACTCTGACTACACTCAGGTTCATGTGACTTAGATTCATGCTCTGGCTGAGAAACCCAAAATAACATAAAAAATAGTTAATTACCTGTGCAAAAAAAAAACACTTGTTCCAGTTAAATATTTAAACATAAAAATACTTGTGCAACTACAAGTGCAACACTTGTTCTAGTTGTAGCACTAAACATGCGCATAAGTTCTTCAATTTGATTCTTCATAGTACTAATCTCGGCTTATTGCGCTTGTTCCTTTTGACTCCAAAATTCTTGTTGCGCTTGTTACTTTTGGCTCCAAAATTCTTGTTGCTGGCTCAATCTTTCTTGTACTATAGTTTCAACATCTTCAATATGAGCCACTGGTGTCCTCTGGCTCCGCCTATCATTCTTGAAAAAACTTGTAATTGTGAAAAACTTGCCACCGACTCTAACTCTGCCCTGATGTTCTTGGCCTAAAACAGATGCAAGAATGTCATTTCTTTCCTGCGAGGGCGATATTATTTCAGCACTCTGGGACTCTTGGCTCGACATCTCGTCCTAAACAAAAGTAATAAATATTGGAACAGAATTGCAGATAAGAAAATACACTTCTCAAGAAATATTACTATCAATAATTTACAAATGATGAAATGAATCAATGATACATTTACACTTACCATTTTAGATGCCAACTCAGTTGCATCTTGACTAATGTATTCACCGATCTTTCTTTTATGACCGGCTTTCCATAACTCTACACGTGAAATTGGTGCAGCTTCACTTTGTTCAACCTTGACAATAAAATGAAATTAAATTATCATACAAATAATTGAGAAAACCAAATTTTAAAATACAAAGTACGAGAGAGAAGTAGACAGCTAATACCATTCTTTTTTCTAGTCCAGAATAACCCATTCTAGAAGTAGTATGAAAGGTCTTTCGTGTTTTTGCTCTCTCTGTATTAACCTTACTTTTCTCCTACACAAATAAATATGTGTTAATACTTATTTTCATTATAAGTTATAAAGTTAAAGAATGATATAAAACGTTGAATTTAATAAAAACACATAACCATATATTCTGGAGTAGTGCGATGGTCGACAAAAACTCTCCAGTCTTCGGCAGTAATAAAACTATACTTGACAGGAACATTGTATCAATGCTCCAAATCAACATCTTTTACATAATTGATGAAAAGTTTTGATTTCCAAGTCCTCCAACTTTCACTCATGCTTTTCATTAATTCCTTGTAATGACCATCAATATTATCAAAATAAATCTGGAATTAATAGACAATATCAATTAAAAAATAACTAAAACACCAAAGTTATGTAATCACTGATAACAAGGTTACGTACATTTAATTCTGCCCATATTTGATCTTTAATCTGTCTATCAACATCCTTCCATGCAACATATGTAATTGACACATAAGACTTCACAATAACTCCCATATAACTCATCAGTTTATTTGTTTCAGGCCCGGGAATAATGCGGCCATCATCACAGAAAGAAATAGTAAGCTTCTTCCCCTCTAGCCTAAGCTTATTCAATTCATTCATTTTTGTGAAGCCTCTTGTTGACCTCGATGAAGATCTCTTATTCGACATTTTCCTGTAAAACCCTAAAAAAACCTAATCCATACAAAAAATCTAAACAAAATTCATACATTGTGTTGTTTATAAATATGATATTGAGCAACTAGTTAGTACTTACTAGTTACTACCAGTCTACCACACAATCACACGATTCACACATATAAATAATTAAATATATATGTTACTATGTTACTCAGGAGGTTTAGACATGTATTATAAGGGTTAAAATGAAATATTTCGGCACAGTATTGTATATTTGTATCATCAATCATGTATGAATGTATGATAATAAAGTAATAAAGTACTAATACTATACTAGTATACTACTACATTACTTGAAGAAAACAGATAAATGTATAATGTATTAAGAAATAGTATACCTAAGTGAGAAGATTAGATTTGGCGAAGAAGAATCGTCAAATCGAAGCAAAGAAGAGCAGAAACTTGAACAAAATCGCCTTTAAAGATTATCGGAAAGAGCAGCGACCGTATCGCCTTTAGGGTTTCTCGCAAAGAGCTGGAAGAGCAGCGACTGTAAAAAGAAGAACAAAAAACTCGGGGTAAAACAAGATTTTTACGGTTCACGGTTTAAAATTGATAGTATAGACTGCGGTGTTTATGCAAAAACCGTAGTCTATTCTACCTCTGAATCTTGGAATAGACTGCGGTCTATTCTACAATAAACCCTAAAATAGACTGCGGTTTATATATAAACCGCAGTCTATTCTAGAATAGACTGCGGTTTATATATAAACCGCAGTCTATGTAAGCTTAGACTGCAATTTTTATATAAACCGCAGTCTATTCTACAATGAACCCTAGAATAGACCGCAGTTTATATATAAACCGCAGTCTATTCTCATTTTTAATAAAAAAAAAGGCGCCAAACGCCTTGTTTACATTTGGGCGCCCTGACGCCTAGGCGACGCCATGACAAGAATGATCATAACCACCTAAATTACTATATGCATACCATATTTATCACAGTTTTCGATGAATGTTAAATAATACATTTTATATATGTATATCATTATTTATTTATTAAATATTTCCCCCACTAACCATGGTGGTTACGTGGGTGACCCACGAAACGGACGGCGGAGATCGTGTTGGGATGATCGAACGGAAGAGAGAGACCCCTTCGATGAGCGACCATCTTGGTGGCGGGCGGCCGTCAAAGAAGGAGGAGGAGCCGCGACCTACGGGATGTCTGGCTGCAGCAAGCAAGGAGGGCGACCGACCCTAGTGTCAGACGCCCCACTCAGTGCAGGCTCGCGACCACGAGGGGCAGCGGCGATGTGCGGCCGCTGAAGGTGGTCGCAACAGTGTGGTCACGGGGGAGCGGTGGCAAGGTGCGGTCGGCCCTTGCGGCCGTAGGAGGCGACCGCAACCTTATCGCCGAGGAGCGGATGCGGCCGGCCGTGGGCAGTTTGCATGCGTGGTGGGATCCCGTACGCTGATCATGTGCAGATCGTGTGCGCTGATCGCGACCGCGGAGGTTATTTCCATGATCTCCCCCAAGTTAGTGAGGAATATGGGTGATCAGCAACTCGCGCCTCATTTTCTCTATAAATTTAACTTAACCTCATCATTTTCCTCGTAAAATCTTTGGTGTTCAGAGCTTGAAGCGTAAGAAGAACGAGAATTTTGTACGAGAGACTTTTTTGTGGTGATCATGGTGGCGACGAACAAAGAGGTGTTGGAGAAGGCATATGGTGGTGGTGCGCGCGCCAAGGTACGTGGTAAAGGGGCAGGGCGATTAAGCGGAAAAAAGGAGCGTTTGTGTAGGTTTCACCTTCATGCATGTGCGCAGGAAAGGCCCACAAAGGCGGGACGCGAGCGAGACTGTGCACGTGGCGGTGCGCGGAGGTGGGACTGCACGCGCACTCACGCGCGAAGGCGGATCCATGCGTGCGCCTGTGCATGCTTCGTAACGCACCCATGCGTGGGTTGCACACATGGTCCCTACACGCACCTGCTCTTGGGGCCGCGCTCGCATCCACAGGCCCGCGCACGCACCTACGGGAGGTCTCACATGCCCGCATGCACGAAATCGCGTAAAGGGGCATGCACGCGTGGAAACTCGCGCACATATGTGCGTGTTTTGTGTGGTCTTGCGTATTCATGACGGGGTTGTGGGTGTTGTGCTCGTGCGGGGGCTCTTTTGAGCGCTCGAGGCATGATTGTCGTGTTTACGAGGCGGCAATCTTTTTTCGCGTGCGACCGTTTTTCGGTGTTCTTTTTTCATGATTTTGCCTTGTCTTATTTTTCAGGCTTCGAAGCGCAATACGCAATGTCGTCCAATGCGGTTGCGCTCCACGCTTACCACTGAGCAAATTGCGGTTTGGAGAAAAAAATACGGAATACTTGCCGATCTTGAAGTGAAGATACCCCATGTTGAAGAGGGAGTTAAAAATCCGCCGAAGGGTGGGCTGACGATGTGTGAGACGATACTGCGATCTGAATTCTGACTTCCGTTGTGCGATGAAGTGATTGATATTTTGAAGTTCTGTGATGCCTTTGTATCCCAATTTACTCCTCTTGGGTTGATTCGTATTATGGGGCTAGTCGCATTCTTTGGGGAGCATAACTCGAGATATTCCTTAGACTTGTTCAGAGATTAGTGCGAGGTCCGAGTCGATGGAAGCGGGCGTGTTGAGATCCATATCAAGAAGAGTTGGCTTGACAGTTAGAGTCGGACAGATCGTTGTCATGAGAATGCCTTATTTGGCTATATCCCAAATTTCTGGGGCCATCCAGACCTTTAGAATTCACTACTTGATCGTTGTCGTCGTCAGAAGGGGCGAGAGCGGAACTTTTCTCCGATGTTGGGGTTTACATAGCCTCGAGAGCTAGCAAACCGTCTATTCAACATTTCTTTATTTGTAGAGGAGAAATGTCTGCTGTTATGCGAGCTTTCTACTGATCCTGAGTGTGTAGCTGCAGTGCCACTAGTTCGTGATCAGAAGAGGAAGCTAGTGTTGAAATGCAACAGTGATGCGGATGTGGAGCCTCGATCTTCTTCAAGGCAGAAAGATTTTGAGATTGAGGAGGCCCCTTTCAATTCCCGAGATGAGAATTTTCTGGCTTATCCCGATCTTGAGGTGTTGGGGCCCTCTGCCTCCAGAATTACCCATTTGGAGGTCTCTGCCCCCCCCCCCCCCCCGTGTCTTCTTCTTTGAAGACGATGAACGATGCGGTGAATAAACTATCTTTTTTGGTTTATGGTTATGCAAATCTGACCCTTTTCCTTTTTATTGCAGATTGCTCATGCCAATATAGCCCTTATAAGGACGACCATTATCTGAGTCTGAAGGATGTCTATTTGGCACTTTAGGAGAAGCTCCGAGAAGCGGAGGATTCACTTGTTGTTTTAAGAGAGAAGCGGGATCGAGACATATCTCGCTTTCGATAGATTGGATCGGAGTTGAAGGAAGAGCTTGAGGAGCCACGAGAGGCATTGCAGACAGAAAGATCCTTGGTAGAGAAGACTACACAGTTGTTAAAGGAAGCTCGGGAAGAGACTTCTCGTTTGGAGGCCGAGCTGGGAGCTTCGAAGGCTGAGGTGGAGCGACTCTCTTTAGAGGATCGGGAAGCAGAGCTGAAGGTCGTAGGGATTGCTGAGTACGGGATTCTCTGAACAATATGCATGATCGTTGCTTACTAGGCGAGGAGATACAAGATGAGGTCTAGACCAGAGAGGTGGAGCCCCAGACTGAAGATGATCGAGAGGTTGTTTTTAGGCGTGGAGTGTCAAAGGCTCTTCGGAGTGTGGCCATGAGACTTGAGTGTGACATGTCCGGTCTTGGCTTTGACAATCTTTCTGATGATGACGGCTCGGGCTCTAATTCTGATGTAAATGTAGTTGACGAGTAGTGCTCGTGTCTTTATATGTTTGTATATGTTTGCTTTCTTTAGTTGAGTCCGTATGATCTCGTCGCCTTGGGACAAACTTTGTATCTATTTTTGAGTTTCTGTACTTGTACTTTATAACAACCTTTGATGATATGTATGACGCTTTTAAGCACCCTTTCGACTTGTTTTTGCAATTTTTTACCGACATTGAGCTTTATTCTGACATTGATTTAGTTTATGTGGTATTGATACCTTTGCTTTGTACGCGTTCACAATCCACTTTCTCGAATGTTTGCAGCTGAAGGACAAGACCCAGGCGATGTCATAACCTCATATTTGGGCGTGGGGCGAACCCCACTAGCCATGTAGTAGGAAGTTAGAGCATCGGTCTCGGGGATGTCACTGATCGGATAACTGTTGATGGACGAGACCAGATGACATCTCAATCTACTAACAAGGCAAAGGGAAGGACCATATAACCTTGCAGTGATTAAGATATCTGAATTGGGGGGTATCAATGATTGTGATGGTGAAGTATCAACCTTCAAATCGAGGAAATCGCGAGGCGGGCAGGCCCTGCCGGTGCCTTGACCTACCGCGGGGGAGAAGTGCTTACCTTCGATCCGGGGCAGTGACAGATAACTTGGAGACGGCGAGGGGTAGGCCCTACCAGCCGTTTGGCGCAAGTGAGGGGGGCTTGCCATGGCATCACCGTGACCTACCATGGGGGAGAATGGAACACCTTCAATACGTGTTTGTGAGAGGTCATCGGGGAATGACCCCGACGACATATCCTTACCGCGGGGGAGAATGTCTTATCTTCAATCCAGGGCAAATAAGGACTATAGTGATGCTGACTGTTGATGGTTGACAGGATAAGCTTTGAGCGTTCCTATGACAACAAAATTCGGAGCAAACAAAAAAACATTGTATTAAACAAAATATAGTGTACGCGCACAAACATATAGTAGTATTTTTTTCTTGACCGCTATGGTGGATAATAAATAATTAAGGATAGTAGCTAAAATGTAGTAAGGTGTTTACACCATATTCTTGGCTTTTCTTCAGACTCTTCTTAAGCGTCGGGTGCTCCTGGGCACATGGGTGCTCCTCGTCCGGGATGCATCTGTTGCAGGTAGCATGTGCGTGTGGCCTCCTGATTTCCCTGTCCGTCTCCGATTTGTGCAGGGGTAGCAAACTTCATTGATAAATGAGGAATGAATGATATTTCCTTGAAAACCGTCTGAGGGGGTCGACCAAAGATCGCATTATAATGAGATTCAGATTCAACTGCCACAAACTGGACATTGTGAGTGACCTGCTTTGGGAATTCTCCCAAGGTGACTGAGAGCTCATTGGTGCCTTTGACTGGAACGGGTCCGTCGTTGAATCCATAGACAGGCCTGGATGTCGGCAAGAGTTTATCTTCTGAGATTTTCATACTACGAAGTGAAAGCATAAATATTACATTTACTGAGATATCGTTATCAACCAGGATTCACTTGACACAAAAACTGGGATCTCTGATCTCTATACTGATTACAAGTAGGTTTTGATGTGTTGTGAGTAGTCCTTTTAGATCCTCATCTCCAAAACTTTTCGCTTTGTTTGTCCAAGCTTTCTTCCTTCCTTCTAGCGATTGAGTGATAAAGTTGATGGTAGCCAGGGGGTCCCAGAGATAGTCTCTACTACTCCTACGACCTGTCTTCCCACCTGTGGCTTCTGCTGGGGTTGTTGCTTCTATCTCCTAGGATTCACCTGGAATTTGCGAGTCTGATCCTAAAGGATTCTTCCCATGATTCCTTAGAGCATCAAGCGTTTGATCTCGTCTTTCAGCTTAACACAGTCTTCAATGGTGTGCCTTGTTCCCCTATGGAACTCAAAATTTTTTGTCTGTTCCCCTCTCCCTTTTGAGATTTCATGGGTCTTTCGCAGTGTTGGATCGTCCCGGATAGCATATAATGCATTTGTACGTGAGGTATTAAGTCGTGTATACTCTGGATAAGCTCTAGGAGGGAGGTCCACGCGGTGCTTCTGCGACCGAGCATTATTCCAGTGCTCTTCCAGTCGCTGCAAGGCTGACTCTTCTTGCTTCCTCCTTACTCCTCTCTCGAATTATCAGTGATGACCGATGTGCATCTATGGCCTCATCAACTGCAATTTAGACCTATACTTTTAGCACTAGATTAGAATAGCTAGGGACCGTTTCCTTCATTAATACTGAATAAAACCCACTAGTGTGGAGCCCTCCTAAGAATACTCCTCGTAAAATCTTGGGTCCTATTCCCGGTATCTGTCTTACCTCAAATGTAAACCGGCAAAAAAACTCTTTAAGAGTCTCCCCTTTATTTTTACGGATGCCTCACAGATGAGAAGAGTTCTACAAAATCTTTCGATTAACCATGAACTGGTCTAGTAATTGTTGAGTTAATTTTGCGAAGCTTCAGATCGTTCCTTCCCTAAGAGAGTACAACCATGTTCGGGCCTGACTTTTTAGCGTGACCGAGAAAACATGGCAAAGGAGCTGGTTATGAACATTGTAAATCCGTAAAACTATTGTGAATTGGTTGATGTTTTCCAACGGGTCGTCAGTCTCATCATAGGACTCAATGTTTGGCTGTTGAAACCATCCAGGACGGGATGCGTCAAAATCTCGGGTGCCAAAGGGGACCCGGTCCAAACAAGGCATTGCAAATATTTGGCCCTTCAGTCTATCTGACCATATTGTTCTACCATCAACTATCTAATTTCTCCCCTGATGGGTCTTCTGGTGGGAATCTCAGGAGTGGCCACTCGTTGGCGCTACCGTTGTTGTTCGGCTTCGGCTTCTCTAGCCAAGCGGTGCGGGGTGTGAATTGTTTGCAGCTTTCGAATATTCCTTAGAGTTTTCGGTTCTCTGGAATAGGGACTGCAGACAGAGGCGCTTGATTTACGGGTGTAGGAGGGGCTGCAATAGCTTGGGCCATTCCCAAATTTCTGAGGAGTGTAAGCACTTCAGCTTGCTGTTCTTCCATGCGGGTGATTCAACTAGCGAGCACATTGTTTTGTGCGACAATGATTTCCTCTTGCCAGGGCGCGTTAATTAGAGAATAGGAGGGCCCGACATTATCAAGTCCTTGCTAGGCAGATCCCTGGGTTGTGCAAGTGCTCCTTCTTGCCATCGCTGTCAGTCACTGTTGGAACTCATGGTCCGTATCTCTTTAGTTTGATAATATCAAATCCTAAGCTGTATTTGATCATACTTGTGTTGGGTATAGTCTACAGGTTTACATGTATGAAGAACGAGATTTTCAATCTCCGTGACCTACCGTCAAACGTTAGCTCTACCGTTAGCACTAGCAACGCAGGATTTAAGTGAGCACGCAATGATGTCTCTCTGTGACCTACCATCAGGCGCTAGCCATCTCGACGACCATCAAGCCAATTGTGTCGAGAAAAAACGATATCGCTAGGCGATAGCCTTACCGCGCCGCGGTATCCAAAAGTGGCAAAGATATTTTAGGATAATTTTCCTAATTTGATGGACAGTTGGCCACACTGCGTAAAAAGACCTATTACTAGGTGCTAGCTCTATCGCCAACGGTAGATTATTTATAAAGAGACTATAAAAGCATGTGTTTCTTTTTCTGAGGAAAAAAAGGAGAATTACCAGCCTAGGGTTCAGTCACCGCCTCTATAGTTGCGAACCACCGTCTCCGTGCAAGGAAAAGTGAAATCTCTCCCTCCTGTTTGTGATCGAAGAACTCCGAAGAGCGAAGTTTTCAATGACCATCAACAGTTGATCGAGCGCAAGAAGAAAAACATTTAGAAGCATCGATCGTGCACCATTCTACAGACGAATTCTTTTTGAGGGAGCAATAATTTCAAATTTCTTTATCTTTATTTGTACTTTTATCTTTTCTAATCATTTTGTGTGTGATGAAAATCGACCGGGGAGGTTGTCGGAATTCGGAAAGGATTCCGCAGGAAATCGTTCTAGAAGAATGCCTATATCTAGGAGATCTAGTGGGCTCTAAGACCCTTCCTGGGAGGAAGGTGAGGAGTCGGCTCGTCAATCCTCTTGGTAAGAAGAGAGAGGGCCAACCGGTCCTAGTCGAGGGTCTGTATAGAAACCAAAAGAGAATTGTTTGATTCATCGCATCTGATCTCCGGTGTCATGGAGATCTAGTTGTATTGTTGTAAACCCTTATTCTTAGTTTTGAATAAAATTATATTTCTTATATTTTATCTCGAATTTGTAGGTGCATGTTGCTAGGATTCTAAGGGGTACGTGGAATGGTAGAAAACAAACTTTCACAGGGGAAAGTAGTTCTGTGACCTAATGCCGCGTGGTAGTAGTCTACCGCTCCGCGGTAGCTTCCAGAACAGGTTGCCCTGCAAAACTTGTGTTTTTTGTGACATACCGTTGTGCGGTAGTAGCCTACCACCCTGTGATAGCTTCCAGAATAAGTCGGGTTGTTGGAATTCTTTTATTCTGAATTTTAATTGAAAACATTATTCTCCCTCCTCTAAGGTTGGCCACCAGATCCAACAGTCACGAGTATCTTTAGGTGATGGATACTGTCTTCAAGATCTTCTTTAAGCTTTGGGGTGAAAGTTTGCTTCACACAGACGACGCCAAATTATTGCGACCAACTCAAATCTTCTGATAGACCAGACTAAACTAGTCTGCCTTAGCCCATGGAGCGGTCGAGCGCACAAACAATCATAAAATAAATTAGAAAGTGCACAAAACGATTTTAACGTGAAAAATTCCCTCAACTAGGTAAAAAAACATGTGACCGACAGACCGCCTTACATGAAGTTTTGTTTTCACTATTCACTGGCGGTGGCAGGCATTCTTGGATGAGATTAGGCTGCTCAATTTTACTTTGAGGTTGGTTACAGTGCGATGACGAGAATTTGCTGGATCCCTGTTGGGTCCATTGTGTCTAATGTCTCAGATTTATAAGAAGTCAAACAAGTCAATGATATACACATTGTTATATTTGATGTTGTTCAAACTTATCATATGCAGGATGTTCTATGGAACAGGTTTAGACAGATTGTCTAAGTGATGGTGACATATGGTCACACGGTAGAGATGTGGAGAGACAAAAATATGTCCAAGTCCACAGGCGTTGAGTGAGGAATGCTCACTCAACGTCATATAGCTGAAAGCTTTGAGTAATACTCAGCCTGCCAAAGCCTAGGATGAAACTGTCAGAAATGTGGCTAAGTCCACAGGCGTTGAGTGAAGTCTACTCACTCAACGTCATACAACAAAATTCGTTGAGTAAGACTTAAACTGTCAAAGCCACAAAAAATCTGTGTAGATATTTGACCAAGTCCACAGACATTGAGTGTAGCTTACCCACTCAACGTCCTGTAATAAAAGCATTGACTGAAGCCTACTCACTCAATGTCACGCCAATATAATTGACAGATGCAAAAAAGGTTGAGTGAAGAAGCAACTCTCAACGCTTCCCTGACAGAAAATTGGCTAAGTCTAAAAGCGTTGAGTGAATGTTGCTCACTCAACGCCAAGTAACAGAAACATGTCTAAGGGATTTAGCGTTGAGTGAAGGTTACTCACTCAACGCCTAACGACAGAAAACTTTCCAAGTGTTTTGGTATTGAGTGAAGGTTGCTCACTCAACGCCTAGTGATAGAGAATCTGTCTAAGTGTTGGGGCGTTTAGTGAAAGTTGCTCACTCAACGCCTATGCTCTAATGCTTGATTTTGACTAAGTCCACAGGTGCTGACGTCAGCAATTGTCAGCAAAATTCAAAATATTACAGGAAAGCTACAGTACGCGACAAACGGCGCCGCAGGGCTACCACACGACTTTTGCAGTTAATGCAAGGTTGCAACGGGCAATTCCTTGTATGGGCCCCACAACTCAAAGTGCCGTTGAGCGATGGAATAGAAATGGCAGAGCCCTGATTGAAGATATTAGCTTTTCACACATACATCTGACAGTCATCTTCTTCCACACCATTGTTGTAGAGGAGGAAGAATAGAGTTCAATGCAGCTGGTCTGAAAGCTCAACAAAGTTAGCCATTGTCTTCTTCACCGACAACAACAAGTCCAAAGAAAATCTCTGAGAAAAGGGAAGAAGCCAAGGGCTAACCTCAGTTGTAGTTCTTCAAAGTTCAAGCCTAATTTTGAAGATATAATCTTGAGGGCTGTGAAGAAAGAGATAGGGTTGTGCTTCTGGTTTAGTTCAAAAAGGTGCAGAGCAGTAGATCTGCAAGTTACTTCCAGCACAAGCAAAGATCTACACTTGTTGCTGTAAAGAAGATAGGGCTGAGACCTTCTCAGTTCAGGAAGCAGTTGGCTCAGGGACTATATCCCTGTAGTCAAAGTTGGGCTAAGTTTATCTCAGTCTAGGGAGATAGACACAAAGATACTATCTCTGTTGTCATTATTCATCAAACCCACTTTCATCCTGTAGGATCTTTAAAGATCTGAGCTGTAGGCCTGAATATATAAAAGCTGAGTGTAGGATTCAAGTGTGAATCTGAGTGTAGGATCCAAGTGTGGATTTGAGAGTAGGATCCAAGTATGGCTCTAAGAGTAGGATCACTTGTTGATCTGAGGTAGGATTCTGTTGAGAATCTGAGTGCAGGGCTTTGGCCCGAGCAGTAGGATTCAAGTGTCAACCTGAGTTATAAGATCCAGCTTGGATCTGAGGTAGCTAATCATTTGATCACTGAGCTATAGGGCTTTTGAGCCTGAGGTAGGAGAGTAATTCTCTCTGAGTTGTAGGGCACTTGTACCTGAGTTGTATGATCCTTTGGATCTGAGGTAGGGCCTTTGTGCCTGAGCTGTAAGAGAGTCATTCTCTCTGAGGTAGGATCCTTTGTGGATTTGAGGTAAGGTTGTCCTCTCAGCCTGAGTGGTAGGGCCTTTGGCCTGAGGTAGGTGATTAGATGATCATTGAGTTGTAGGCTTAGTGCCTGAGTTGTAAGTCTTGGAGGAGACTGAGAGATCCTGAGAGATCTGTGGTGTAAGCTCTTGGAGCTGAGTTTTGGAGAAGAGCCTTGTCTAACTAAAAGTTAGAAATGTGGGAAGGAAAGTGGACGTACCCATAATTTGGGGAACCACTATAAATTCTATGTGTATTTTGTGTGTTGTTTCTTTGTTGCAGATTGTGTGTTTCTTGAAAGCAGAAAACTATTAACTCACAAAGCAATTAAGAAGGAAAATAAAAGAAAGTTACTAGAGACTAAGAAACCTATTCACCCCCCCTCTAGGTGATTTAGTTATCCTTGAAATTAAAGACTTTCAATGCCGCACACATAGGGGGCTTCTTGGAGTGGCCGACGAAGTTTCTTCTCCCTCGGGGAGTTGTGGACTTGAACAAATTTTCGGGTGGCTCGATGGGAGGCGGTAACTCGTAGGAGGATTAAGACAGAGCTCCGACCTGAGGAAAAAGAGAGCTGAAATGAGAAATTTTTTCTCATTTTGTCTCCGGTATTGGCTCAAAAGGTTGACAAAGACGCGTCTTCATTGCCAGGTACTACTCGTGAGAAGAAAACATTGATTGTTAAAATTTAAACTTGATCTCCGGATAGTAGTTTATAAATATGAAAATTTTTATTTGTAGATAGACATTTAGGGTTTGTGAATACAAACTGCCTAAAAATTTTTTGCGTGTAAGGTGGAGCGGCAACGCGACTGTGTGCCATTGATTTTGATGTCACCCCACCAAACTCAAATGCGGATCTCAACCGAGGTTGTTGACACCGTTGATTCATCGCAAAATAGGCATGATTTGATTCCACAAGTTGCAGCCCGCCACATCAACTGTTGTAGCTCTGCAGCAAACAAAGCTTCACGGTTGCCATCAACATGTTTGTAGTTTATTATTATTATTAGATTAAATATTATAATAATTTATTATATCATGGTATCAGAGGGAGGTTCGATCTCTTTGATAATGTTTTTTTTATTCTAAAGAATGGGTGAGAAAATTGAATTGGTCACATCAAAAGCAATGAAAGCCCCCTCGCCGTTTATTCTCGGCCCACGAACGTCCTTGACACGATCCTCGCATCGTGTTTGTTTGTGGAAGGAAACTACAACATGTGGGAGAAGGATAATGAAATTTTGTGAGAGTTAAGAACGAACTTGGTTTTGGTTACGGCTCCCTGCCTCGGCCTAATGATGACACACAAGAGGAGCTTATGAGAGGCATGCAACTCCAAGCTGATCTCCTCGATCTTATGAGATGCAAGCTTATTAAGGTCCGGTTCATGCGGCCGTGATCACTTGACCGGTGAAAATAAGTCCCCCCAAACAGAGCCATTAGAACCAAGTAATGATTAGATGGTTACAATAAATGAGGTCGATCTAAAGGAACATTTTGACGTAGGAAATGCACCAAAGGTATATCAACTCAAGAATGAAATCGCCGGTGGCGGGCAAACCAGCCAGTGGTGGCCGGGCAGGACGCCGGTGGCTCCGCCGCCACCGACATTTGTAAAAGGCCCTCCGGGACGGCTGGATCGGGAGGACCACCTATTATTTATTTATTTTTATTTTTATAAATATATTATATAAAATAATAATTATATTATCTATACTATATTAAAAAGAAATAGAAGATGTGCTAATAACCATGAATTAAAAATTCATTCAAAAAATTCTGGCCGTCGGATCAAGCCTGCAAATAAAATTTTCCCAAAAAACAACCTCCTTCCAACAACCAAAATCCCGATCCGGTTTCAAACCCCCAAAATTGACAACTTGCAAATGCCGCTGGCGGCGGTGGCCCTGCCCGCTTGCCGAACCCCAGGCTGCTGGATCGAGAGGACCGCATGTTTTTTATTTATTTATTTTTTTTTTATAAATATATTATATAAAATAATAATTATATAATAATTTACAAAATATAAAATTAAACATTAAAAAATATGCAAATTAAAAAAACAAATAATGTAATAAAAAATATTAATATTAGGATACGGGGGGGGGGGGGCAAGCCCGCCGGGGGCTTGCAAAGGCCGCCGCCGCGGGCGAAGACCACCGCCGCGTCCGGGTACTATCGTGCGGGGCACGAGGACCAGATGCCCGTTCCTGTCACTCGTGTGTGTGTTCATAATCTAATACAACTCCTACATAAACATCTAATATTCTCCAAAAAAATATAAGGATGATCATACATCATTAGCCTAAAATAAACAAAGCATTTTTAAGCGGATATGACGGGGAACCTTGGTGCAATCAATTATGATCTATCCCAATACAGATACAAATAAGGCTCTGTTTGGGATGATGGAGATGACTGGAGAAGCAGCTGTGAAATAATCAGTTGTTTTGCAAAATGATGACATATTTGAAAGAACATTTGCAATGTTATTTCTGGCCCATCTCTTGCATCGTATTCCCCCACAAACCCTAACGACAACAAAAAAAATTTGAACTCAGGAATCAAATCAAATCCAAAAAAACATATCAATGTCGGGGACTCCTCCACCAGAACAGAAAATGATCGACTCAACTGCCGATGTGACCCCCTTCCTAGATGTCGGAGACTCCTCCACCTGAACAAAAAATGATCCACGGTAGAGAAGAAACTAATGATCCATAGCAATGGAGGTCAACGCTAGTTCCTCGACAGGGAAGGTGCTTGCCGACCTTGACAGGGAAGGTGGTCGCCGATCGTGACAGGGATGGCGAGAGTTGGAGCGGCAATGAAGGCACGATTTATGGAGTTGATCGTGACGGGGAATGTGGACGCCGACCGTGACGAGGAAGATTCCTGTGGTTCGCGACTCCCAACAACGGGCGGAGATTATCGGGGGGAGGCATGATGTTTAGAGTCACAATAATTTTTCACAGACTCCAGAATTGCAAAAAACGGCAATTTGGGAGCGACAGCAACTCCAATCACCTTCCCAAAAACATGTTTGGAACAACATTTTCAAAAACTGCAACACCCCACCCCGAAAACACTGCGCCAAACAAAGCCTAAGCCCTAACTGAAAGAAACGGTAGCTGATTTGTCATCTTGAGCGTCATTTTCGAACCGATCACGCACGAGAACATGAAATTATACTCATAAATTTATCGAAATGCATCTAGTTTATGCCACCACACTAACGATCTATGTTCTAAATTCTCAATAATATGAACAACAATAACATGTTAAAGGCATTACAATTAATAGATATTGCTACACAATACAAAACTTTCATTAACAACAACTAAGGCAAAGTTTTTTTTTATTCAACCCAAGTATAACATCATACATAATTATTCTCTCGCAAATATCAAAGCATATAGCCTTATGAACACACTATGCGAATAAAGAAATATTCAACAACAATTACATGTATGCCGCAAAGCCTACAGCAATATATACTGCACCTGCGAAATGACCGGCGCACATTAAACTTCGCACTTTTTCATTCTTGTATTTTTTCCATAAGACCTGGAGAAGAATTTAAGCTCCGACTTTAACTGAAGCATCCATAGTAGTATCAGTGCTGTTCTGCTGCAGCCATAGCTGGGCATATCTTCCAGCTCTCAATAAAAGAATTTCATGGGCTCCTTGTTCTACAACCTTCCCATTTTCCAGGACAATAATCTGTAAAAAAAAACAAGTCCTTTCGTAAAATACAATCCAACTAAGGCTTCATTTGGCACAGCGGCGGCAGTCGTAAACGCATGGATTAAACCGTCATTCGCTAGCAATCACCAAACAAACTTTATCCATTTAAACATAAAAGTGGACGAAGTTCCTTAAGTGTGCGTTAACGAATGACAATTTAACCTCCATGTTCACGAATATCACCACCGTGCCAAACGGAGGCTAAGGCTCTGTTTGTGGGGACTTATTTTCACCGGTCAAATGATTACCACCGCATGAACCGGACCTTAATTGCGGTGGTAATCATTTTGACCGGTGAAAATAAGCCCCCCCAAACGGAGCCTAAGACACAAAACAGGGAAAATTGATATTGCGCATCATTTCTCCTTTTCGTTCAAGTAATAGATATAGCACGCAAGTACACTATTATTGTATAGAGCAACCCCTCAACAGATACTCATGACCCTCAAACACTAATAATTCATTTGTCAATACAAGTCACATTTAACCAGTAGTTGCATGTAAATACTATGTATAGTCCCCTGTAAATGATAGATACAAAAACAAATATACATTCTCTCTCTTTCTATATATATAGGGCAATTTACTGGGACCTCCCCACTAAGTTTACTAAATTACAAGTTACGCCCCTCTTATTTTCGAAACTACAAAACCTCCCCAGCAAGAGTACATTTCATAACATTCATGTTATGAAATATTGGGATTTTTTTTTGCATGCATGTTATGAAATATAAACTTCAGGGGAGTTTTTTGTAATTTCAAAAGAGGGGTGCAACCTACAATTTTGTTAAACTTCATAAATAAATAATAACAGGCATAAATAATAATAATTATGTATATATATGTGCATCATTATAACTTCAAAAATAAATAATAACTATATAAGTATATACCCATATGATCATCAACAGGAATATCCCAATTATTTGTGGTTGACTTTATGGATCCACATTATCAAATAGGCTCTGTTTGACACGGTGGCGGCGGTCATGATCATGGGGGTTAAATTGTCATTCGTGGACGCCCATCTAAGGAACTTCATCCACTTTTATGTTCAAACGGATGATGTTTGCTACGTGATCCTTAACGAATGACGGTTTAACCCAAGCGTTTACGACCGCCACCACCGTGCCAAATGGAGCCTTAGTCTATGTTGAGTGCTACTTGAGGTGCTAAATCTAAACTAAATGACTTTAGTCCGTGTTATCTTGGGCTCTGTTTGGTACGGTGGTGGCGGTCGTAAACGCATGCGTTAAACCATCATTTGTTAAGGATCACCTAACAAACGTCATCCGTTGAACATAAAAGTGGATGAAGTTCCTTGGGTGGGCGTTAACAAATGATAATTTAACCCTCATGTTCATGATCGCCACCACTGTGCCAAACGGAGCCTTGGTCTACTGCTTCTATATAATCCTTCAACAATAACTCAATACTTTCTAAACAACTTTTATATAGTCCAACACTAAGATCCATAAAATATTGTCTGAGTTAATTGTGGTTTTAAAATTGATCTTTAGGCTCCGTTTGTTTTGGCGTTTTCGCCGGGCGTTTGGAGCAAACGCCGCCGGATGGCGGGTAAACAAACGGCACGCCGGCGGCGTTTGTTCCGTTTGCACCCGCCGCAAAAAAAAGCCCCTGAAACTTCGCTTTTCCAACCCCGCCTCCCCCCCTCCGGTTCCAACTCTTCATTTCGACCCGCCGGGAGCAAACGCCACCGCCGTACCAAATAAACCCTTAATGTATATTAAATCTGCTTATTGCACAATACTCCGGAGAAAATTTTCCATTTTAACCTCCAACTCTCAACTCCAGAGGTTATATCGTCACATTTATCTTCATTCTTCTGAATTATCGATCACAGGTGCTCTATCATGAGTTGTAATTATACATTATTATAAAGTTGTGTTTGAAATACCCGCTAAGGGTAATTTAGTCTTTTGGGCCTTTACTCATGTATATGTACGAGTATCTACTAGTATTATTCATTATTATCATAAAATTATTTTCTATTTGGTATCAGAGGCGACTTAACTCTCGGGCGACCTCCGCTGTTCTCACCGTCTCCGTGACTCCCGCATCTCGCACGACCTTCCGCCGTCGATCGACTGCGGGTTTGAGTGCCCCTTCACGATACTGAATCTTCGTAGGCGGCTCTATTCGATGCTGTCCGCTGAGGGTGTTGAAGCTGACGATCTCTGATGAGGCCGACAGCCTCGCCGCCGCCTCCTGCTAACTCTCCGATGTTTGTTTCCACTGACTGAAGTTTTTTTTTCCCGGCAGGAGCCGCCTCCTGCTCACTCTCCGATGTTTGTTTCCACCGACTGAAGCTTTTTTTCTTTCTTTCCGGCAGTAGTGTCTCCCTCTTCACTTTCTTTCTCCTCATTTTCCGAGGGCTCCCCACCTCTCCTGCTGCCGCTGTCTGCGTTTTTTTGAGCCCGTCCAAGATCTGTTGCCTTGCCGCCTCCTGCTGTTTGATCTGTTGCCTTGCCGCCTCCTGCTGTTTGATCTGTTGCCATGCCGCCTCCTATTGTTGCCTTGCCGCCTCCTGTTGTTGCCTTGCCGCCTCCCGCTGTTTCCGTCCAAGATTAGCTGCCTTGCTGCATGGGGTTCCCCAGGTTGGATCATGCTTGAAATGCAGAATCCTTTCGGCATCAGGTTCTCGGTTGATTGGCTGATGTTGACCAAGAGTAGGTATTCTTCTTCCCATTAAATTTTGCCAACATGGGTGATTCTTCTGTTACTTCGCCAAGCGTGATGATGCCACAGATGAGTGACCCTTAGAGGACTCATGTCACAGTGGCTCATTGAAGATTACCACCGTGCCGCTTGATGAGACTAATTATCTCAAATGGTCCCGAGCTGCTCAATATGTAATTCACAGCCATCAAATGTTCGGATGCATTGATGGAACTATCATGGATCCATCTGGGACCGATCCCTCTTGTAAGCGCTGGGATTCAGAGAATTCCCTGTCGTCTCCTAGCTCATTACATTCACTGTCCCTGAAGGTATATCAGAGTTACAAGCTTATGGACTCTGCCTATGAGATCTGGATTTGGGCATGTGAAACCTACTCATAGATAGGTAGCTCCACCTAGATTTTACGAGCTCACTCGTCACACTTTGGAACTGCGCCAGGAACCCGTGAGTGTCTCATCATATTTTTCGGAGTTCGAGCAACCATATCAGGAGCTGGATTTTTTTAGCACTTCACCCCTGCTTGTATTGCAGATGTGGTTCATCTACAGAGAAAGGAAAAACGTTACCACCTTCATGTCTTTTTGATGGGATTGAACATGAAGTCAAATACTGTTGAGACCAAGGTTGCCGGAATTGAGATCCTAGGTGCGATCATTTCGAGATCGGATCGGATCGAGGATTGCAAGATCCTAGAACATTCATAAATTAAGACAAAATATAAAATTGAACTTTGTATCATCTAATTACATGCTCAATTAACAAAAAAAAATTATTAAATTGAGAAGTATGTGAATAATTATATTAAAAAATAATTGAATAACTAAATCAAAAAGATTATATCGTTCTAACTTCACTTTCAGTTTTAGGTAGAATGCCCAATGCCTACTAACAACAAAAGCGAATCTGGCCCGATGAATTGCTGGAAGCTTGGAAGCAGGAAGATGGACCTGCATTGCTGGATTGCTCGTACCAGGAAGCCTGGATTGCTCGTATGTTGGATTTCTAGCTGCTAGCCGCTGGATTGCCCGTACATTAGAAAGGAAGAGAAAACGTCAGCTTGGAAGTAGGAAGCCACTAGAGTGCTGACCACTGGAGTGTTGACCACTGGATTGCTCATACACTGGAATGGAAGAGAAGACACCAACACCACCTCTTCGAGAGGCATTCAGTATGGTTTTAGGGGACGAAGAACGTGACATCTTTCAGTCTGATTATCCCTTTTGATCACTCTGCCTTGACTAGCGTGGATCAGAATAATATCCGCATCTCGGTTCCTATATGTGATTAGTGTGGCCATCGAGGACATAGTCGGGATGTATGCTTCAGACTACAAATCTCTCAGTCTAATTGCTAATGTCATGCCTTATGATCTTAACTTTTCATGCCGCAGAATTGCTCTGACACTTTACCAACACCGTCCCAACAACTTATCATGAATCCCTTCGTATATCTTGCTGAAAAGTGGCAATGAATGAAGAAATCTCAGTGTTGACATCACAGGGTACTTGGAATCATGTTCCTACCCCGAAAGGTACTAATATTGTTGGTTGTCGACGAGTCTTTATCATCAAATTTCTTCCTGACATCACTGTAGATAGATACAAGGCTGGTCTGGTTGCAAAGGGGTTCACCCAGACTTACGTTGTCGGTTTTTTTGACATCTCTCTAGTTGCTCATATCAGTACTATCTGCATACTCTTCTCTGTTGCTGTCAACAAAAATTAGCAAATGAGTCAACTTGATGTCAAAAATGCTTCTTTTATGATGAGCAATATGAATAAGTCTATATGGAGCAACATCCTAGTTATATTGCTCAAAGGGAGCCTAAGGTGTGTAAGCTTCACAAGGATTATGTTGTACAAAAAAGACCTCGAGCGGGTTTGACAAATTCAATTAGGTTGTCTCTACCATTGGTTTTTCTAGAAATATCGTTGATCACTCCCTCATTATATGACAGATCAACCCCAGATTGGTGATTCTTAAAGTCTATGTAGATGAGATTATTCTTACTGGAGACGACCCTTTTGGAATAGAGACAACGAAGAAACATCTTCATGAATATGTTGGAATATCGGGAGAGGGAAAAATCAACTTGTTTATTCTCCATAGGAGGCTATATATGTAGGATTACAGTATCCCACAAAGACTCTAATAATAAGAGAAAACTAATTTCTCCAACACTCCCCCCTCAAGTTGGGCGTGTAATATCTATCATGCCCAGCTTGCCAAGTCATTTGTCAAAGGAGCACTGACTCAGACCCTTAGTAAGCACATCTGCGAGCTGCTGGTTTGATGGGTCAAAGAGAGTACTCACAATCCCCCTAACTATGCTTTCCTTAATGAAGTGCATGTCAATCTCCACGTGTTTGGTACGATCATATTGGACTGAATTGTGGGCAATGCTGATAACAGCTTTATTATCACAATAGATCCTGATTGGACCAGTGTACTCCATACCCATGTCTTTCATAACCAACTGAATCCACAATCCTTCACATATCCCATGTTTCATTGCTCGGAACTCGGCCTCAGTACAAGATTTGGCTACGTGTTGTTTCTTGCTCTTCCAGGTCACCAAATTTCCCCCAATAAGAGAGCAATATCCTGATGTAGACCTTCGGTCATCAACCGAACCTACCCAGTCTGCATCTGTATTGACTTTTACTGTCAATGTCTCGTTGGGTGAGAACAGTATACCCTAGCCAGGAGAGGATTTAAGATACCTCAGAACTTTGTATGCAACATCAAGGAGATGTGATCTTGGCGAGTGCATGCACTGGTTAAGGACCCCCACAGGTCCGGGCGAGTATGAGAGAGATAGATAAGTTTCCCCACTAGTCATTGAAAACCTGGTATGTCATCAACAACTTCTCCGTCATTTCTACCAAGCTTGTAATTGATTTCAATTGGGATGTCAGTGGGTCTGCATCAAATCATCCCAGTTATCTCAAGCAAATCTAAAATGTACTTTGTGATATAAAGATTCAATGTCTAGATCTAAGTCACCTCTATGCCAAGAAAAAACTTGAGAGGTCTAAGATCTTTCACTTCAAATTCCTTAGCCAACCTAGACTTTAAGTGTTCAATCTCCTCTATGTCATCATCAGTTATCATTATATCATCCACATAGACGATACAGGCAGCCAACTTACCGTCCTTGCATTTCACAAACAAGATGTGATCGACATTGCTCTGTTTGTATTCGAATGAAATCATTGCCCGGTGAAATCTCCCAAACTAAGCACGCGGAGACTGCTTCAAGCCATACAAGAATTTTTTCAACTTGCAAACTTTTCCTGCTAACTCTTTTGGAAGAACACCAGGAGGCATGGACATGTAGACTTCCTCATCAAGATCACAGTGAAGAAATGCATTCTTTACGTCCACCTGACTGAGGCTCCATCCTTTACACACGACACATGAAAACAAAATCCTGATTGAGTTCATTTTAGCAACTGAAATAAATGTCTCTTGATAGTCGATACCAGTTGTTTGAGTATATCCTCTAGCCACCAACCTGGATTTATACTGTTCAACACGGCCTTGGGAATTTTGCTTCACGGAGAAGACCCACTTGCATCCCACAACAGTTTTCCCTTTAGGGAGATGAACAAGATTCCAAGTATGATTCTTGTCAAGGGTCACAATTTCCTCCAACATGGTTGCCTTCCATTCACTGTGCTCAAGAGCTTCCAGCCAAGAACGAGGAATATATATGGAAGACAAGGTGGTGAAAAATGCTCTATATGAAGGAGACAGAGTCATATGTTACAAAACGAGAAAGGGGATGCTGGGTAAAAGCATAATTACCTCTACCAGTACCTGAAGATGGATTAAGTGGTGACCCAGGTAGTGTGGGCAAGGCTTGTGTGTTCGTGCCCCTTCTACATCACGTGTAAACCTGCAATGGAGGAGGCATCACCGGGTCCCCAGGGATAGGAGGGAGCATGATGTAAACTAGGGTTGGGATTTTCAAAATAAATATTTTGAAGTAAATATTTTATTTTGTGATTTTCAAAATAAATATTTTAAGTTAGAATAAAACTAGGGTTTTTACTTTAAAAGGGGAGCCGAGAGTGCCCAAAATCTAGTCATTCAAGCGAAAATTACTCTTAACGATAAACTTCCGTCAAATCATTATTTATTATTAAGAAAATTGAGTCGGCGCATAACGGATCGAGCCGTAACGGAATTTGTACGACCACAAACATAAATCACAAGTAACAATTTATGAAATAACGGTAATTCAGGGGTTAAAACGCTCGAGGCAAGCTTTAAAATTTATTACTTAGAATGCGTAAAATTAAACCAATATTCGTAGCAAGAGGTATGAAATTACCCCCACAGGAATTGAATCCTGTCAAAACCCAGTCAAAGCAAAAGGCAGAATCACGAGATTCAACAGTCGATTGATGGAATAAATGATTTGACGTCGACGTCAATCGAATCGACGGTGTCGGAGATCGGCCACCAGATCGCCGAAGTCGAGCGTCTTGTTGTCAACAACGATTGGGCAGGGGAGTATGAGTTGCGGGCGCTAGTCGGCGTCAAAACTGAGCGAGCGACGGGCTCGGTGGTGCGACGACGGGCTGTCGGGGATGAAGAATGGAGGCACGAGAGCTTCCAGCGAGGACGAACATGAGGGGGCGGCGCCGTAGCTTTGGAGGCAAGAGCTGATCGACAATACAGAGGAAGGAAAATCAATTTCCTTCTCTGTTCTATCCGGTGTGTTCTTCTTTATTATCTTCGGTCCCTTTTAAAGATATTTCACTGATTATCTTTTCTAATCAATGCTCTTCCCAAAATTATTTAATGCTAATTAATTTCTCATGCTCAATCGGCATTTCCCTTTAATTAACTTATTTTCAAAATAAAAACATTGCCTCCAACTGAGGTTTTTCCAACTATAGTTTTGAATGTATTTCAAAAGCTTTCCTAATTATGACTGCACATTATTTTCTTCTAAACATAACCGGAATGTTTCAGAATTTTCAGACGATGTCCATATTCTCTTTATTGCCTTATACGATTACTGAAATTTTCCTTTTATTTAATTTCATGCATAATTATCTAATTTCAAGCTTGCCTCTACCGTCCTAACTACTTAAATTACCGGACCTATTTATTCAGGGTCTCATCGGCCGGTCAAACTGACGAGCCAGATCAAGTACATGAATTGAGAACGAGTACACAAAATGAAAATACCCAAAATAAAAATAATTATACGGGTAAGAATTACGATGCGACGAAGGGTGCATCAATTCTCCGGAGGTTGAAAGAGTTCGACCCCGACGAGACTTTGCAAAAACTGGCAATTGAGATATCTAACATCATTGCTGGAGCTAGATCAGGTGGAATATTTGGGGCCTTGACGGGTGGCTCTACTTGTGGCCCAATGCACTTCTAATCATGAACTAGACCAAACCTCCTGCAGTAAATAATCACCAGACCTCCCTTTGAAAAGTACAACTCATGGCGATAACGACTGATCGTGAATTTGTAATGTTCAAAGGTTGCACGCAAAATATTAGCAGTAATTTTATGCAGTTCTTTTAAATAATTAATATGAACTTGCACATCGAAAGAAATACGTTCATGGAATGAAAGATGATGCGTTCAGGTGGGCGGGGAAACGCATAAAAAACCTCGTAAGGAGATATATTGAGAGATTGAATTTTAGAATTATTACAAGTGAACTTTGTATGTGGAGGTACAAATACCATTGCTTTGGATTCACATCGATTAAATGCCTAAGAAGGTTCCCCAAACTCTTATTAACGATTTCAGTCAGTTCATCAGTTAGAGAGTGGTAAGCGATATTAACTCAAATTTGATGTCCATTCGATCCCATAATATATATTCAAAAAATTTTATTATAAAATGTTTAATATCTTATTGCAGTTCCATAAATTCGCTTACGTCTAACTTACTATCATAAATTTTAAAATTGATTATAATTGTCTTTCAGAAGTTTTCAGAGAAATCCTTTAAAACACGTGTCTTTGTTGGGTGTGAAAATTTTAGGAGTTCTTAAGATATGAGTTTTCTTAAATATACTGATAATTTGGAAATAATTTTTTTCAAACATATTTATATTTATAGGATAATGAAGTGATATGAAATGATGTTCTATAAAATCAATATTTGGTGATAATTCCATTGCTAAGGTCAAATGATCATTAAATATAATGTTTTTGAACTCAAGTGTTGATGGTGGTAGTGGCCTAGGAGAATCAGGACATATGTAGCTCGACTCTACGTCTCCTAAGGCGTGGGGCTTATCACTGACCAACTCCATCTTCGAGATTGAAACTGTGTCATCAAAGGTGAGTGTGACAACGCTATTACATTCTTCTTTCTGAAGCAGGGGCTCGATAAGATACTCAATGACTATAATTGGAGATTCAGTGGGTGCAAGTAGAGTTTCTACTTTAATTGGGATGACATAAATGAAACTCTTTTTCCTGAATCTGGGGCTCAGGAAGAGACTCCTCAACTGGAGAAAGTGTAGTCAAGACTAGTGGGGCCAATGTGCTCGTGGGGGAAACAACGAGTCTAGAAAGAGGACTATAAAAATTTTGAAATGTTGGTTCCACCAATGATATGTACTTAAGAAATGATTAAAAAAACCATATTGTTCGTGCATTTTTATTCAAGATTGAGTACATCGGTGCACAACCCATTTAGACTCTGCTGGAG
Organism: Platanthera zijinensis; assembly: GCA_039513925.1. NCBI lineage: Eukaryota > Viridiplantae > Streptophyta > Magnoliopsida > Asparagales > Orchidaceae > Platanthera > Platanthera zijinensis. The sequence goes on along the minus strand of CM077092.1, from coordinate 39,914,491 downwards.
GTCTGGAGTGACAAACTCAACATTTTTCATTAACTTTTTAAGTAGTTCATCCGTATTCTCCACTTTTTTAAAATGAATTTTTAATTAGGTAATTTATTTTTATAAAGATTTTTTTTAAAAAAAGTAAATTTAATAAGCACATTATTATTATTATTAAAATTATTTAATTTTTTTTCTTTTAATAGATTTGAAAACCCGGATCGTTGATTCGCGATGGGAGCGAATCAACCTGCTCTGATACCAAACTGATGTAAACTAGGTTTGGGATTTTCAAAATAAATATTTTGAAGTAAATATTTTATTTTGTGATTTTCAAAATAAATATTTTTAGAATAAAATTAGGGTTTTTACTTTAAAATGGGGACCGAGAGTGCCCAAAATCGAGTCATTCATGCGAAAATTATTCTTAATGATAAACTTCCATCAAATCGTTATTTATTATTCAGAAAATTACGTCGGCGCATAACAGATCGAGCCGTAGCGGAATTTATACGACCACAAGCATAAATCACAAGCAATACTTTATGAAATAACGGTAATTCAGGCGTTAGAACGCTCGAGGAAGGATTTAAAAGTAATTACTTAGAATGCGTACAATTAAACCAATATTCTTAGCAAGAGGTATGAAATTACCCCACAGGAATCGAATCTCGTCAAAGCCCAGTCAAAGCAAAAGGCAGAATCACGAGATTCAACAGTCGATTGATGGAATAAATGATATGTCGTCGACGTCAATCGAATCGACGGTGCCGGAGATCGGCCACCAGATCGCCGGAGTCGGGCATCCTGTTGTCGACAACGATCGGGCAGGGGAGTATGAGTTGCGGGCGCTAGTCAGCGTCAAAACTGAGCGGGCGACGGGCTCGGTGGTGCGACGACGGGCCGTCGGGGAAGAAGAATGGAGGCACGAGAGCTTCCAGCAAGGACGAACATGAGGGGGGTGGCGCCATAGCTTTGGAGGCAAGAGCTGACCGGCAATACAGAGGAAGGAAAATCAATTTCCTTCTATGTTCTATCCGATGTGTTCTTCTTCATTACCTTCGGTCCCTTTTAAAGAGATTTCATGCCCGATTATCTTTTCTAATCAATGCTCTTCCCAAAATTATTTAATGCCTAATTAATTTCACATGCTCAATCAGGCATTTCCCTTTAATTAACTTATTTTCAAAATAAAAACATTGCCTCCAACTGAGGTTTTTCCAACTATAGTTCTGAATGTATTTCAAAAGCTTTCCTAATTATGACTGCACATTATTTTCTTCTAAACATAACCGAAATGTTTCATAATTTACAGATGATGTCCATATTCTATTTATTGCCTTGTACGATTACTGAAATTTTCCTTTTATTTAATTTCATGCATAATTATTTAATTTCAAAGCTTGCCTCTACCGTCTTAACTTTTTAAATTACCGGACCTATTTATTCAGGGTCTCATCGGTCGGTCAAACTGACGAGCCAGATCAAGTACATGAATTGAGAACGAGTACACGAAATGAAAATACCCAAAATAAAAATAATTATACGGGTAAGAATTACGATGCGACGAAGGGTGCATCAATTCTCCGGAGGTTGAAAGAGTTCGACCCCGACGAGACTTTGCAAAAACTGGCAATTGAGATATCTAACATCATTGCTGGATCTAGATCAGGTGGAATATTCGGGGCCTTGACGGGTGGCTCTACTTGTGGCCCAATGCACTTCTGATCATGAACTAGACGAAACCTCCTGCAGTAAACAATCACCAGACCTCCCTTTGAAAAGTACAACTCATGGCGATAACGACTGACCGTGAATTTGTAATGTTCAAAGGTTGCTTGCAAAATATTAGCAGTAATTTTATGCAGTTCTTTTAAATAATTAATATGAGCTTGCACATCGAAAGAAATACGTTCATAGAATGAAAGATGATGCGGTCAGGTGGGCGGGGCAACGCATAAAAAACCTCGTAAGGAGATATATTGAGAGATTGAATTTTAGAATTATTACAAGTGAACTTTGTTTGTGGAGGTACAAGTACCATTGCTTTGGATTTGCATCGATTAGACGCCTAAGAAGGTTCCCCAAACTCTTATTAACGATTTCAGTCAGTTCATCAGTTAGAGAGTGGTAAGCGATATTAACTCAAGTTTGGTGTCCATTCGATCCCATAATATATATTCAAAATTTTTTATTATAAACTGTTTAATATCTTGTTGCAGTTCAATAAATTCGCTTACGTCTAACTTACTATCATAAATTTTAAAATTGATTATAATTGTCTTTCAGAAGTTTTCAGAGAAATCCTTTAAAACACGTGTCTTTATGGGGTGTGAAAATTTTAGGAGTTCTTAAGATATGAGTTTTCTTAAATATACTGATAATTTGGAAATAATTTTTTTCAAACATATTTATATTTATAGGATAATGAAGTGATATGAAATGATGTTCTATAAAATCAATATTTGGTGGTAATTCCATTGCTAAGGTCAAATGATCATTAAACATAATGTTTTTGAACTCAAGTGTTGATGGTGGTCGTGGCCTAGGAGAATCAGGACATATGTAGCTCGACTCTACGTCTCCTAAGGTGTGGGGCTTATCACTGACCAACTCCATCTTCGAGATTGAAACTGTGTCATCAAAGGTGAGTGTGACAACGCTATTACGTTCTTCTTCCTGGAGCAGGGGCTCGAGAAGATACTCAATGACTACAGTTGGAGATTCAGTGGGTGCAAGTAGAGTTTCTACTTTAATTGGGATGACATAAATGAAACTCTTTTTACTGAATTTGGGGCTCAGGAAGAGACTCCTCAACAGGAGGAAGTGGTGTAGTGAAGACTAGTGGGGCCAATATGCTCGTGGGGAAAATAACGAGTCTAGAAAGAGGACTATTAAAATTTTGAAATGTGGGTTCCACCAATGATACGTACTTGAGAAATGATTAGAAAAATCATATTGTTCGTGCAGTTTTATTTCAAGGTTGTATACATCGGTGCACAACCCATTTAGACTCTGCTGGAGGTCTGGAGTGACAAACTCAACGTTTTTCATTAACTTTTTAAGTAGCTCATCCGTATTCTCCACTTTTTTAAATTGAATTTTTAATTAGGTAATTTATTTTTATGAAGATATTTTTTTTAAAAAAGGTAAATTTAATAAGCACATTATTATTATTAAAATTATTTAATTTTTTTTCCTTTTAATAGATTTGAAAACCCGGATCGTTGATTCGCGATGGGAGCGAATCAACCTGCTCTGATACCAAACTGATGTAAACTAGGTTTGGGATTTTCAAAATAAATATTTTGAAGTAAATATTTTATTTTGTGATTTTCAAAATAAATATTTTTAGAATAAAATTAGGGTTTTTACTTTAAACGGGGGGTCGAGAGTGCCCAAAATTGAGTAATTCATGCGAAAATTACTCTTAATGGTAAACTTCCGTCAAATCGTTATTTATTATTCAGAAAATTCCGTCGGCGCATAACAGATCGAGCCGTAACGGAATTTGTACGACCACAAGCATAAATCACAAGCAATAATTTATGAAATAATGGTAATTCAGGCGTTAGAACGCTCGAGGCAAGCTTTAAAAGTAATTACTTAGAATGCGTAAAATTAAACCAATATTCTTAGCAAGAGGTATGAAATCACCGCAGAGGAATCGAATCCCGTCAAAGCCCAGTCAAAGCAAAAGGCAGAATCACGAGATTCAACAGTCGATTGATGGAATAAATGATTTGTCGTCGACGTCAATCAAATCGACGGTGCCGGAGATCGGCCACACGAACGCTGGAGTCAGGCGTCCTGTTGTCGACAACGATCGGGCAGGGGAGTATGAGTTGCGGGCTCTAGTCGGCGTCAAAGCTGAGCGGGCGACGGGCTCGGTGGTGCGACGACGGGCCGTCGAGGAAGAAGAATGGAGGCACGAGAGCTTCCAGCGAGGACAAACATGAGGGGGGTGGCGCCATAGCTTTGGAGGCAAGAGATGACCGGCAATAAAGAGGAAGGAAAATCAATTTCCTTCTATGTTCTATCCGGTGTGTTCTTCATTACCTTCGGTCCCTTTTAAAGAGATTTCATGCCTGATTATCTTTTCTAATCAATGCTCTTCGCAAAATTATTTAATGCCTAATTAATTTCTCATGCTCAATCAGGCATTTCCCTTTAATTAACTTATTTTCAAAATAAAAACATTGCCTCCAACCGAGTTTTTCCAACTATAGTTCTGAATGTATTTCAAAAGATTTCCTAATTATGACTCCACATTATTTTCTTCTAAACATAACCGGAATGTTTCAGAATTTCCAAATGATGTCCATATTCTCTTTATTGCCATGTACGATTATTGAAATTTTCCTTTTATTAATTTCATGCATAATTATCTAATTTCAAGCTTGTCTCTACCGTCCTAACTACTTAAATTACCGGACCTATTTATTCAGGGTCTCATTGGCCGGTCAAACCGATGAGCCAAATCAAGTACATGAAATGAGAACGAGTACACGAAATGAAAATACCCAAAATAAAAATAAATATAAGGGTAAGAATTACAATGTGACGAAGGGTGCATCAGAGCATCAGATCACTAGGGACAGTAGGAGGCAACATCGGGGCCCCAGGGATAGGAGTGAGCACCAGATCACCAGGAATAAGAGGAGAGAACGTAGATGGTGGAAATGGAGGAGAAATAGGCAAATGAACAGAAGGAGGGAACTCACTTCCCTAGTAATTGTCTCCCCCCCCCCGAAGCTAGGTCCCATAATAGACTTTTGATTCCCGAAAGGTGACATCCATAGTAACAAATATCCACTTGGTGATGAGATGGAAACATCTATAACATTTCGGGGTTTGGGAGTAGCCAATGAAGACACATCTTAGAGGGTGGGGATCGAGTTTGGTATTGGGATGGATGTGCACAAAACATACACATCCAAAGACACAAGGTAAGAGGGAAGTGGGAAGAACCCCCAGAGTGGTCAGATGAGTATAAAATCCAAGGACATGAGTAGGGAGACGATTGATGAGGAAAATAGTTGTGAGAACTACATCACCACAATAATATTTAGAGATTCATGTGGAGAAGGAGACATCTGACAACCTCAAGGAGGTACTGGTTCTTGGGCTAAGCTACCCCATTCTAAGCTGGGGTGTAAACACATGAGATTTGATGTATGATACCAAGATCACTAAGATATTGCTCAAAGCAGGAGTCAATATACTCATGACCATTATCACAGCGCAAGATCATAATGGTAGCACCATATTGAGTAGTGAACATCTTATGAAAGCATTGAAAGAGAGAAAACACATCGCTTTTATGTTTCATGGAATATACCGAAGTACAACGAGAGTATAATCAATAAAAAAACAAATCATGAACAACTAGAAATAGACGCAGTAGGACTAGGGTCCCAAACATCAGTATGAATAAGAGTAAACGGAACTGAGTTATATGGAGACATAAGAGTAAGAGAACTATGATGATGTTTAGCAAGTTCACATACATCACAATGAAAAACACTAAACAAAGTAGAATAAATAGCAGGAAGCAACAACTTCATAGTAGTGATAGGAGGATGTCCAAGATGACAATGCTAGGAATCGAAATCAAAGATCTGATCTACATGAAGAGCTTTTGGAGGCAGAGTGAGGCGGGATGAAGTGGAGGATGAGGGGTCAAAGACATAAAGCCCGTTGCACAGTCTACCATAGCTAATCACTATCCCTGCCTTCAGGTCCTAAAAACACAAGAGGTAGAGAAAAAGTTTTACTGAGCATTCCATAGAGTTAGTCAAATAACTAATAAACGGAATATTGCGAGTGAAAGTAGAAACATGAAGGACAGAGGAGAGTGTAAGAGAGGAGTATGGAATAGATCCTTTCCAAGCAATGGGAGATAGAGATCCATCAGTAATGCTCACTTTATATCTACCGGAAAGAGGAGTGTAGGACACAAAACCTATGGCTGACACAGACATGTGATCAGTGGATCCAGAATCAATGATCCACTGTGAGGACGGGTGGATGGAAGCAGAATGAGCAACTACAGGTCCCTGGTGAGCATCAGAAGAAGAGGTTGAACTGGACTGCTTAGCAGGAAAGCCATGCATCAACCGACAAAAAGCCAGAATTTCTTCAGTTGAAAGAGCGAGGGGTGTCACGTTGGAATCCAGAGAGTGATGAACAGAGGTGTCCTCCACAACATCAGACAAGTGTGCCAATCTAGACAAGGATGATCGATGCTGGAAGCGACCAGGACCACGACCACCACGAGATGTAAGACCGCTTCTCAGAGAAGGAAAACCATGGAGCTTGAAGCAAGTATCTCTGGTATGGCGAGACTTCCCGCAATAATCATAGACAAGGTGATCTTTCTCCATAGGCTTCGATCTAGTGTCACGAGCAGGACGAATCCTGTGGTGAGAAAGAGTGATAAGAGCAGATCCCTCGGTGGCAGAATCGCGAAGGAGAGTCAGTCGATGGTCGAATTCCTGCTGAACAAGGTTGTACACCTCTGGAAAAGAAGGAAGGGGAAAGCGTCCGAGGATCTGAATGCTAATCGGGTCAAAATTCCGATGCAAACCATGAAGAAATTCAAAGATGTGATTCCGTTCTTCCTGGGCTCTCACAAGCACCTCATCTTCAGGAGACACCAGGGTCAGAGAATCAAAATGATCGTACTCCTGATAGAATTGGGTGAACTCCGAGTCCAAGTAGTAGGCAGATGGGGGTCGATCACCCTGTCGCAGGAGGAATATCCTGCGTCGAAGTTGGTAGGTCTGAGCCACATTTACATGGTATGAGTAGATGGTCTTTGCACGCTTCCAGATATCTACTGCAGTATCCAAAAAGAGATAATTCTGAGTGATGGGCTCCAACAAAGAGTTGAACAGCCAAGACATCACTAAGGATTCTCAGACTCCCACTGAGGTCACTCAGGAGAAGAAATAAAAGAATGTGTCTTCGTCGTGTCACTGACAAAACCAAACAACCGACGACTTTTGAGGGCAAGAATGATAGAGCGTACCCAAGGGAGGTAGTTGGAGCCATCTAATTTCATAGTAATGATTTGAGGGGTGCTATGCTTCGAATTTATGCGGAAAGACCCAACAGAGGCCGGAGTAGGAGCTGCACCACCAAAAAACATGTATCTAGAGGAGTAACTCTCGGCCATAAAAGACCCCGAATAAAAATCGAGGGCACATACAAGAGATCACAACAAATGTCAGAAGATAAGGGTAGCCATCATAGAATGAGGGGAAGAACCCATACGCCCAATAGAAGGAGAAGGAAGGAAAAAGAGAAGGAGAGGGAATGTTGGAAACGAGGAAATCAAGAATCCATGAGACCGGTGCCCCTAGAGGATGGAAGAGAGCGCAGAAGAGAGAGAGAGAGGCGAGCGGATGCTGGAGCGCCCCTAAATGAAGGAGGTGCGGCCAAGCACTGAAGCCGGGAGAGGAAGCGGAAACGGCTAACGACGAAAGTGGAAGTCGCAGAAGCGAGCGATCGGTGGAAGCGGAAGTCGAAGATGCGGCTAGCGGCGGAACGTGCAAACCCTAAGGCTCTGATACCATGTTGGAATATCAGGAGAGGGAAAAATCAACTCGTTTTATTTTCCATCGGAGGCAATATATATAGGATTACATTATCTCATTAATAACTCTAATAATAATAAGAGAACCAATTTCTCCAGCAGAATATTTTATTAATAAAGATATGGGTAATCCCAAATATTTCTTAGGAATTGAAATTGCAAGATGCAATAACTCTTTGTTCTCTCCCAACAAAAATATGCACATGTCTGTATGTACCGACAAACTTTAGGATGAGGCATCCTCATTTCTACAAGATATTACTCGTTATAGGTGACTGATCGGTAAACTTATTTTTCTTATCGTAACCAGACCCGATATCAAAAAGTAAATATACACTCTGTTTGTCTTCTGATAAAGGGTTGGCTGTCATCTTTATCAAACCAGCTTCATCTCTATCAAACCAACTTCATCTTTATCAAACCAGCTTCATCTTTTTCAGATATTTGAGCCAAGTTGGAATGATGGACATATATGCTCTAGCTTGAGGGGGAGTGTTAAAGCCCAAAGATGAAAAGCCCAGAAGGGTCCATTGTATATTTTTCCTCTCTTGTATTTAGTCCAACATATCCAATTGTATAGTCTTACCACTCTTTTCTATATAAAGAAGGGTGTTATTATGTAATAGTTAAGAAACTTTGGAAATAAAAATATTAAATATTTCAAATTCTCAGCGCAACAATTAAAAAAAATAAAAACCATGGTATAGATATGATAGATTAATTCTGGAGGAATATAATAATCTAAGATTCAAATCTAATTACAGATAGAGAACTACAACACAATTTTTTAACTAATTTTGAGAATTGTCGGGGTATGTATAAGTGAGCCATGAACATGCTTGGGCTCTATAAGTTTGCAAAATTACATGTTACACCCCTCTATCTTTCAAAATTATAAAAACCTCAATTGCAAGTTTATATGTCATATCATGCATGCCTGATGTAGGGTAGGGTGTGTAGTGGACTCCTAGAATGCACGCTAATGGTGAGTGAGGATGACCCACGACTTCCCAAAGACACTATACATGCACTCCTCGCAAATAGGTGCTAATAATTAAATCAAACAATTAATATCATAATTAATTAGTGCAACATATTATAAACAAGAATGAAGTTTTCTTTAAGCGTAAGGCAGTGGCTTTCCACCGCGCGGAGGGCCAAAATATAAACACGCACATAATCCTTCCTGCACTTAGAGATTTTTGTGAAGCAAATACTTTAACAAACTATAATCCTAAGCAAGCACATAATATCCAAACCATGACAATGTTTACAATCAAAAATCAATACAAAAACACAACACAAATATTAGGGATGGTGAAAATGGATCTGAACGTTGGTGGGCTAGAAAAGGGATTTCGATGGTGGGTGGACAAGATCAGGTAAGGAAGAGGCCGGTTAGGGATTGGGAGGGTTGGATCGGGGCGAAGGAGGTTTGGAGGTGGTTTCATGTGATGGGGGATGATGAAAACAAAAGGGAAAGGCGGGGGGGCTGGATCTGGCTGGAGAGTCCAGATCTAGATTGTCTTTGAGGGGGGGGGGGGGAACCTGTCGGGCTGTTTGGGGGTCCGAGTAGGCGGCCTGGAAGAGGGGAGGGCCGACGACCTTGGTTAGATGGGCTAGAGGGGGAGTTTAAGGGGGAGGGAGGCTAGTTCTGGGAGAGTGATGGGCGGCGGCCTGCAACAGTGAAGGCGGGCTGAGGGAGTAGGAGTGGCTTGTGGGGAAGAGGCAGCGAAGGGATTTTTGAGGGAGGTGGCTGGCTGGACAGCAACTGGTAGGGGATTTTTGAGGGAGACGGCTGAATGGACAACAAGGTGGAAGGGTGGGGGAGGAGGAAAGCACAAAGATACAAAGCACTTACCAAATGAGTCATCACCAAGGGGTTCCACAGAGTCGGCACAACAGAGAGATCATTAGATATGAAAAGAAGGTTCTCCAAATTTCAACAATAAATAAAATGAGCAGGCCTAACATACAAGATTAAAATTAGGACACCTGAAATCAATGACAATGATTGGTCGATGGCTTCGGGGCCAAAAATAAATGAAATAATGTCTGAAAAACATAAAACTACATATGAAAAAACATCGGATCGCGGATCCGGACGCATCCGCGGAGTCGGATCATCGATCCGGGCACACCATATATGGTAAGTCGCCAATCAACATCATTCCCCACGACTTGAAAGAATTTATCTCCCGATGAATAAGGATCAGAATTCTCTCGATGCATGTCAGGTAAGACTCGATGAGGTCCACCAGAGTTCATCCAAGTGTCGTCGTTGGGAAAGTATCATCGTCAATCAACTCCCCCGGACTGAAAAGCTTCCATCCCCGATGAATGGAGACAATATACTAAAGTCGAAGTCCATGGTGGAATCGATCAAGCTCTGCTGATAACATCCAGGTGTCGTCGGTGAAGGATCGTCCGTGCCAGCGAACCAGGTAGCGGCACACTAGACCATCCATAGAGGGTACAGACTCATGCGTATTGATCTCAGTGATAAGCTCATCTCTCAACACACTAGTAGAAGGATCTTATGGGATCTGCTATGCCAATGGTGAAATCGGTGGAAACGGAATCCCAGGTAGGTGGGGGTCAGATGAGGGCTAAGCAAGGGGAAATGAATGCGGTGGCAAAGGATCGAACGGGGGCTGAGTGGTGGGGGGTGAAAGCGGTGGTAGTGGCTCGGTAGGGCCGCCAAGGTATGGTTCTGAATACTCGTGAGATGCAAAGTATGGCATCAGGTCTTCGACATTGAACACAGGATGAATACTCATGCTTGCAGGGATGTCCATCTCATAAGAATTCATCCTGATGCGTCTCAGGACTGTGTAGGGACCAATCCGCCTAACGCTTAGTTTCTTAGCAGGCCCTTGAGGAACCTCTCAGTGCAGACTCTTACCATCACCTGTTCACCTTCTAGAAAGATCATTTCTCTCCTATGTTTATTTGCATGTTCCATAAAATATTCATTGTTTGAATTAATTTTGCGTCTGACTGACTCATGCAACTCATGCAAATGACATCCAAAGGACTCAACAGACTCATATGGATAATGCAAATGATGCAAATAAAACACGACATACACAACACGCTCCTTATGGGATAGTCTGACAATGGTCTGGAAGTCTACAAAATGAGGTGGCGTATCTGGAGGCTCTCTCGGTGGAGAGTAGGAAAACTCATCCAGTGTGTGACGAGTGTCCATGGTGACCGTGTGAGACATCAACACTCAAATACGAGCTCGTAAAGGGCCAAATGTCTTCCAGGGAATATGACACATCAGGGGGCTCACCCGGAGGTACGTATGAAAAGTCATCGTGAATGCGACAACCACCTGAGTGAAAATCATGTACACCGACTAGAAGACGTGACTCTAGAGTGTGGTGAGTGTTCCTGAAAAGATAGAACTCGCATGGTGGGTCAGCAGGTGATGCGTCACAAAACTCTACGAGAGTGCGATGTGCCACAAGATAGGACCCCACAATATCAGGGGTATGCTCATGTTTACTTGAGGGAAGCTCAAAATACTTGACGTTCCATTCAATATCCATCCTCTGGGGCAAGGTCAGGGACGATAATGGAAGAGGCGCCAATGAATCGATACTCATACATGAGTGGCTCACCTGAATCTCATCCTCACCCGGATGTGGCGGCTCATCAGGAGGCTCAACAGGGGGCTCATCATAGAACTTCATAATTACGGTCATGATTCTCCATATGAGTATCATCGTAAGGGGCAGTGTCCCCATGAATGGGTGAAATAGTCACTATGAGATCAACACCAGACTCTGGGCTCTCGGTTAAGATGTGACTCAAAGCAATAATATGGGGAGAGCGACATAGATCTACTCTCAAGAACGGGCTCATAGGCACGGTGTCAAGAAATGAGTTCATGGTAGGGGTACTAACTAACCCAGGACATATCAGAAGAAGAGGTGTGGGTGAGGGACACATCACTTTAGAATCAATAAGTTTCTCGAACTCGCTATCAGTCGGGGTCACAAGAGAAGAGTCAAACAAATGACAGATCACTCACCGAAATAAAGACCTCACTGGGGTGAGAAAAATCCATATCAGGTATCATTTCTGTCTTGTCTGGCGAGAGAATGGTAGGCATCGCGGTGACCTCGGAATGGGAGGGACTCGTGCTGTGGAGGTCAAGGTATGAGTCTAATCGACCAACTCTTGCAGACATCAAGGACTGTTCATGACGAAGGGCGAGCTGATATGTCTGCTCAAGGGATTTCGAGCTGTGATAAGTAAACTTAATACGTATGTCAGATCGAAGTCCAGGCCGAAATTGGGAAGTGGTCATGGCTGGCTACTCTCAGATATCACTCCTCACAGCTAACTCATCAAAACGACCTCTGTACTAAACAACCAACATGGATCCTTGCTGAAGGGAAAATAATTGCTCGAGCAAGCGACTTTGATATGATGGAGGGAAATACCTCCGACACAACATACACTTAATGTCCACCCAACTAGTGATGCGATGAAGACGATCTCGCTCGCGAGTCCTCTCAATGCTAGACCAATATGCTCTCGCCTGATCTAGAAGCTTAAGTTTAGCAAACTTGATGCGCCGCTCACCGAATAACTCAAAACGATCAAAATAATACTCAATATCCACGAGCAAATAACTGAAAAACTCGAGACTCGATGAGCCGTCGAAGGGACATCAGTACAAAACTGCCACTCGAGATCTCTCTCAGAATATTCATGCTTAAAGTAATCGAGTCGTGTCCAATGTTCAACACGATCCACTCACGTGCATGGATATGAATGATGACAATCATCATACTGATCGCCTCTAGCATAGTGGGATCATGTCGAATCAACACAATTTCTATAAATGATGCGTTGAGATCGAGAACAATCATTGTAATAACGTCAGGGTTTCCCTGAAGGGGCTCTATGAGATCATATATAGGCAGACTCGAGATCACCAAATAGAGGAGAAGAACGCCAACGATAAATAATCATAGATGAACCTAAAGACTTTATATGACCTACCACTACATATATAAATGTGGCCCAAACCTGCCTCTAATACTAACTGATGTAGGGTAGGGTGTGTAGTGGACTCCTAGAATGCATGCTAGTGGTGAGTGAGGATGACTCTCGACTTCCCAACGACTCTACGCAAGTACTCCTCACAAATAGGTGCTAATAATTAAATCAAACAATTAAATATCATAATTAATCAGTGCATAAATTATAAACGAGAATGAAATTTTCTTTAAGCGTAAAAATGCAAGAAAGCGACAATTCAATCCTTCCTGCAGTTAGAGATTTTCGTTGAGCAAATACTTTAACAAACTATAATCCCAAGCAATCACATAATATTCAAACCATGACAATATTAAAAACAAAAAACCAATACAAAAACACAACACAAATATTATGGTTGTTGTAATAAAATGGATCTGAACGTTGGAGGGCTAGAAAAGGGGTTTTGGTGGTAGGTGAACTTGGATCGGGTAAGGGCTGGATTGGGGTAGAGGAGGGTTGGATCCAGGCTGAAATGCCCAAATCTGGGCAGACCTAAGGGTGGAAGGAGGTTTGGAGGTGATCCCATGTGATGGGGGGTGATGACAGCAAAAAGGAAAGGCGGGGTGGGGGGGGCTGAATTTGGTTGTAGAGTCCAGATCTGGATTTGTTTTGAGGGGGGGGGAACAGATTGGCGGGCTGTTGGTGGGTACGGGTAGGCGGCCTGGAAGAGGGGAGGGTCAGCGGCCTTAGTTGGAGGCCTGCAGCAGTGAAGGCGGGTTGAGGGAGTAGGCAGCGTCTTGTGGGGAAGAGGCGGCGGAGGGATTTTTGAGGGAGGCGGCTGGCTGAATAGCAGCTGGAAGGGGATTTTTGAGGGAGGCGGTTGGCTGGACAACAAGGTGGAAGGGTGGGGGAGGAGGAAAACACAAAGATACAAAGCACTTATCCAAGGATTCGTCACCAAGGGGTTTCACGGAGTCGGCACCGAGGAGAGTTCATCGAAAATGAGGAAGAAGGTTCTCTAAATTTCAGCAATGAATAAAATGAGCAGCCCTAATATCTATTTATAAGAAATTAAAATTAAGGGCACCCAGAATCAACAAATATGATTGCCCGATGGCTTCAGAACAAAAAATACATGAAATAATATCCGAAAATATAAAGCTATGGAATAAAAAACATCGGATCGCGGATCCGGACGAATCAACGAAGTCAAATCATCGATCCGGGCACGCCAAATATAGTAAATCGCCAACCAGCATCAGATCCTTGGCGCACCGGTTGAGGTGTTGTCGTGTGACCTTGAGTTCATGAGTACGAGTCCTGGAAGAAGCCTCTTGCAAAAATACAGGGTAAGGTTTGCCTACATTCCACCCTTGTGGTGGGGCCCTTCCCCGGACCCTCGCTGTGTGGGGATTCTTTATGCACCTGGCTGACCATTTTTATGTTCTGAAATGTAAACTCATAGGAGAGGTTTGTGTAATTTTATAAGTTAAAGAGGTGCAACTTTTAATTATGCTAACTCCCATGTAAGTTTACATTACATAACATGCATGCACAAAAGTACACCCTAGAGGGGAGCTCCAATGGGGTATTTTTGTTCATGCACTCTATGAAATATAAACTCAGAGGGGATGCTAGTATAATTTCAGAAGATAGAGAGGTGTAACCTATAATTATACTAGCTCCACGAAATAGTCCCAGTGAACGACCCTAAAAAATAATTGAGTGAACATGCATTGCCATGAACCATTATGCCAAAGAGATTAAGCAAAAACAAGCAACAAAAATTGCACTTAAAAGCAGTCCAACTTAATGAGGTACAAGAAATCAATCAGTAAATTTCAAATTAGTGCCAAATCAAGAAAGAACATTGCACCAGTAAGCTCTGAGAAAGTGCTCTAATCTTCTTTAGAAAAAAATAAAAATTTGCAGTGACAACTAATCCATACCTCATCACACTGCATGGCCGTGGTAAGTCTATGAGCAATGAAGATAGAAGTACGATTCTTTGACAAGGTTTTCAATGCAGTTAAGATTTCCGATTCCGTCGTGCTATCAAGTGCACTTGTTGCTTCATCACATAATCTAGGTACAAATAGCACAAGTTTAAGCGTGTATTGTGAATGAATGTTTTTCAATAAGCATAAAATAAGCCAGATTAATTCCCCGTAAGTATGGAAAGAATATGAGAAAAAATGTTCACTAGGATTGGTATATATACCATACAGTATCCATTGTGATATAAACACAGCTGTCAATTTATTTATGAACTGCTTGAAACGATTCCGGTAATTAAGATGATATTATGTGTCCTAGTTAATAAACAGCTTGGGCCATGTTCCAGCATTGCAATAAAGTTTTCGCTAAATTCACAAAACTACCAAAGTAGCAGCTGATGTGTTAATTATATATGGACATCAATATACCTTTCCTGTTATAAATCATATGAATAATCTTCTCATGCAAATATAAGATAGCTTAATTCAGAAAACACAAATTTTGTAGGATATTACAGGGAGCTATACAGATTTTGTAACTGTGATAGCAAAAGCTTTAGTTAACCTAAATTGATGATTAAAATAAAATTAGGTAAAAATAATTATTTGGACCTTAATAAAATATGAGATGGGTATATGAGTTTTCTTTTTATAATTCAAAATTAAAAAAGATGTGCTATTCAATAAAAATGAAGTATATAAATACTATTTCTAAAAAAATATTAAAGTGATAAGGTCATAACTCACATTTTATACTTCAAATTTATGTATTATACTTTTGAAGTTTGAAAGTAAGCGTAATTTTCCAACAACATTTAAAAAATATGGACATGGAAGTATTTTTAAGTATTCTGTACATTATGGATATTATATCAGTACAATAATGCGAATTTATTAATAGAAACAACTGAAATATCATATATTTTGCATTAGAAACAAAATATTTCTAATGGAAAGCAGAGAAGGCAAATAGTCCATAGGAAATAATGTCTATAAAAAAAGGCAAAATACATAAATCATTCCTAGCTTCAGCCTAAGTTTGAAATAGGCCCCTAAACTTCTATTTTCCTCATATTGGAAATGAAACTTTATGCAAGTTTGAAATAGGTCCTTCAGTCATAATTTCCAATGTTTTCAACAGGGGTATTTATATGAGCATTCCAAATTTGGATATTAGCACCCCTAAAAAACTATCAAATAAAACCTATTTTATAATATCCTAAACCTACACGCGCACCCCAACCCTAAACTGAAACCCACGCTCATGCCTCACTCTCCATTCTTCCCAGAATCGTGAAAGCTCCAGTGGAATCCCCTTCTTTGTAGGCGTGCAGTACTCCTTCATATCCAGCGATATCTTGTTAGCACTCGCAGGTTTCCCTCTCCTCTGCTCCGGCGCACGCACTCCTCCGACCAGATTTCCTCTGCTCCGCCCAGTGTCCCTCTCCTCTGCTTCAGCGCGTGCATCCCTTCTTCACTAGAGGGCTTTATTCCTCTGCTCCGACCGATTTCAGGTAAGGTTCTTGCAAAATTATTTTTGATGATTTTTTAGGGGTTTTTGATTAATTTTTGAAGGGTACAGCAAAGAAAAGAGATTCAAGGGAATGAGATGACTCTAATCAAATCAGGATTAGGTACAGCAAAATAAAGAGACTATGATGGGTGAAATGACAACATTTGTGCCAGGAGTAGGGGAAGGGCAAATCACGACAAGCTAGCTCGACAGTTATTGAACACTCACAGTCAATGCCGTAAGATATACGTCAGATGTTGAGGAGAGATCACACATCAGACACTGAATCTCAAGGGAATGAGATAAATCTGTATCAGGAAGTTCATCTTTCGTGTATGTAGAGGTAGTAGTAGTAGGTATGAGGGTAACCTCGGGATGAGAGTGACTAACCATAGGACAATCCAAGTGCAAGTTTACTCAACCAAGTCTAGTAGCTGGCTCTCAAAGATTGCTCAAAATGAAGGGCAAGCCGGTATGTCTGTGTCACGGCCCAGGCCCGGCGCTAGGCGGCTTAGTGGGGCCCAACTGGTAATTCAAGGAGTTGTGGGTTCGAGACCCCATCTCAACAACCTACCGCGCTGAGAAACAGGTGCGGAGAAGGGTTGAGGTTACTTGGGCCAGCAGGCTCTCATGGTTACCAGTTGGGTCCCACTACGCCGCCTAGCGCCGGACCTGAGCTGTGACAAAAAAGTGCAGCTTGGTTGGTGATGAGGAGTGATATTAAGACTCCTTATCAAGGGTTGCGGGTTAGAGACCCAAAGCCAACGTCGCGCTGCGCTGATAAACATGCCTGAAATGCGTTGGGGTCACTTGGGCTGCAGCCCTCACGGTTTAACCAGTTGTGTCCCATTAAGCCTCCTTGAGCCGGGCCTGGGTTGTGACAAAAAAGTGCACTTTTTTGTCACGGCCCAGGCCCGACGCTAGGCGGCTTAGTGGGACCCAACTGGAACCGTGAGAGCTCGCAGGCCCAAGTAACCCCAAACCTTCTCTGCACCTGTTTCTCAGCGCGATAGGTTGTTGAGATGGGGCCGCCCCCACGGGAAAATGTGGACCCCATGACAAATGTCGCCCCCACGCCAAATGTCGCCCCCACGACAAATGTCGCCCCCACGATAAATGTCGCCCCCACGACAAATGTCTCCCCCACGACAAATTGCGTCGCCACGACAAATGTCGCCCCCACGACAAATGTTGCCCACACGGGGTGCCCCGTGCACGACTGCTTGTAACTTTATAAAGGAGAACAAGAGAAATTCTATAGATGCGAGAGGGCATGTACTTAAATTAAACAATTGAATAAGAACATTCAAAACCAACAAAAGTTTGGAGACAATGTGACACGGGACAGGTGTGGAAGGGTGTGTTGTGTCCATGTGCCCTAACAAAACTCTAATGACTGAATGTTAGTATATGATGTACAAAATTCTAAAACGATGCAATGATATGCGATTGTCAGACAAATAATTGCAACAAATTATGAAATTAATCTAGGCAACACAATCATGCATACTTGAGATTAGGTTTTAAAGCAATGAACAAGTTCTAGAAACAATTGAAGTAAGATTGTTTGGACTAAATGTTTGGCAAATAAATCCTTCAAAGAGATGCGAGGAAATTGAGCAAACGAATACAAAGTAATATCCCAAATTATATGATTTTCAACAAGTATTCAACACAAAATGAAATAGACTTTCCAATTAGAACTTACACAAGCATTCAAGACCAAAAGATGGGAATTTACTGCAGTTTTCAGGCTTGGACAGCAAAGTGCCAAAGTTGATGCAATTCTTTCACTGAAATAACGTTTCCTGCACTGATTTGGACTTGCATAAGGGCTTGTTGTCATTGGGGAGGCCATGAGGCAGTGGAGATACAAAAGGAGTAGCCGACTAGATGATATGGTGGTTGGAATTGAAGATGGAGGCCAGCCAGCAAGTGCAGGAATTTCTGGAAAGTTGCAGGAAATCTTCTGCAGGGCGGAGACAGTAGCAGGAGGGGCAGATTTTTTGCAGCCGAGTGAAGCAGGATCTGAAAACCGTAACATACAGCAAGTTGCGACTGAAAGGAGTTGCGACTGAAAGGAGTTGCGACTGAAAGGAGTTGCGACTGAAAGGAGTTGCGACTGAAAGGAGTTGCGACTCTGCACAGGAATTACTGTCCAAGGCTGCTGGGAATTGCCGCACCAGAGGCCTGTTGAAGCAGGAATGCTGGAAACAATGATGCAAAAGGATTGTGGCCGGTAGAATTGTTGATCTCGGGAATTACGCAGCAAACAGGTATTACAATTGCTGGGTTGGACTGTCGACTGGGCAGAGGCTGCAAGGAGGAGACTCGGTTTGGTAGAGAAAGAATAACCGTCAGTAACTACCTTGGTAGTGGGCGGTTACGGCGGTAACCGTTGGTTTTCTGAGGTAGTTGTTAGCAGTTATAGGTAGTTATTGTCGTCGCAGTGGAGGAGACGAGGTGACGGCAATCTACGACACACACGTGTCTATTCCCGCAGGAGGTGGTGATCGGCGACACGTCTGGGCGATCCGAGTCTGCAGATGCACCCGGAGGGTCGTTCCGAGTCAGTTTCATATATTAGATTTTATTTTTTTGATGTATTTGGCCCCCGATCGGCCCGAACAATTTTAGCCGTCCGATCGGGAGCCCTATTTATGTTTTTCCATTTCTCTGTTATAAATAGGCATGCTGGCGGCTGGCCTAGGGGATTGGAGTTGCTTGAACTGCAACTTGTCAGTCCTTCCTCTCGGTGGACTCCGAGAGCCCGCTCCCCTTCCGCACTGCTCCAGCCCGCAACCTCCGCTCGTTCCCAGTCTACCGTCCAGATATTTTCCCACCCCGACCTCCCCTGCTGTCCGCCAACCCTCCTCCGCCTACTAAACCCGGCCCACCCCTTTCCTCTGTAGCCCCGTCTCCCAGAGAACCTGCAGCCCTCCCGCCCTTCTGCTGATCCCGGCCCCTCCTTCCCACGCAGCACCCTCCTCCGCCTCAACCGAACCCCAGCCTCCACCTCCCCCCCGAGTCCATCAGATCCACGCCCCAACATTTCCAACGAGCCACCCTTAGCCCCCTACCACCCGATCCGACAGATCCATACCCCTCCCCGCTCGTTATCTACAGATCTCATCCCCCTCCCCCATAACATCCCAGGTCTGGTCTAACTTAATATCCGCAGCCCCTCCGTGGAACCACCGTCAAGCCAGGAGCACTCCCGCCATCAGACCTCCATCCTAAAGCCAAGTTGTTGCGCGCAAAAGCAAATCTAGGTATGGACGTTTAAATTTTCTTGATTAGATATTTTGGTTTTGATTTATTGCTGTGGCTAGTTGACTGTTATACGGTATTGAACGTTATTTGTTGTTTGATTTGCGGGACGCATCCGGCGCACTTCAATGGAAATCGCGCCTCATTGTGATGGGCTAATTGTAGTGGTTTCTTAAGCGTTAATTCCTACTTTCAATCGTGCCAATTGTGCTCAAAGTTTTGTTAAATGTTATTACTGGCTAGTGGATCTTTATTTGGACTCTTCTCTCATGTCGCACGTGCACAACATTTAATTCGCATCTTCATTAGAGTGCATTTTATTTCATTATAATTTTCAATCATACACCTACTGCATCAATTTGGTATCAGAGGGAGGTTACGTTAGCGTCACATTTATTTACGCAGTAGTGAGTAGTATCTCATGACATTAATACGATGATCATCCTTATTCACATTCCGCTCATTATAAATATCGTGTCGTCCCTTCGCCACAATTTGCTAGAAACGATTGCTATGATTCTAACACGTCACATTATCGTCACTACACCATGCCACGACTTGATGTTGGTAAAGTTGAGTATTCTCGTAGAGCCCCTCTAGAGAGGTCTTTATATTACTCTGATGATCACCCCCGCCCACAACCACATGCTCATAGGAATCACATTCCCCCTCTGGCACGTCGCGAGTCTATATGAGATGAACATTTTGATGACTATCCAGATTCCTATAGAGGTCACCATTTTGTGGATAGCTGCACGCGATTAGATCGCCCTAGTGTCCCACCAACAGAGATACCTGAAGCCGAATTTCAGTGATTGGTACTTGATCAATTTGATCAAGTACTTGCTCAAATGGATCGCTTGAAATCTGCCCTAAGGGGGACCTATAGCGTGACACATCAGGATTTAAGTCAAACCACCGATGCGTGTAGTACTCCCTTAGCTATGAGCAATTCACCACCTGATTTTGGTACTTCCCTTTATGAGTCTCCGTTTTCATGCAATTTTGAGGCAGAGTCTTACCCTGGCCTTGTTTTACTGTCGGAGAGCGCCACTAGCACGTATAGCGAGTTTGGTCACATGAGTGAGGCCAAGCGATCCAATGATGTTGTGATGGTCTATCCATCTATTACACCTTATGTTGGCCTCGTTACCTCCCTGGATACAGACCCGTTTTTTGACACCTCGCCGGGTAAAACCCATTTGTGTATGAGTTCTTCTCACTCTCCTCTTAGCCTTATTTCAAGTCATGTCATGACCGGTAATCTCGAGCCTAGTTGGTGGAGACTAGCCCAGATCAGGTTATCGTAAAAGTGTCCGACGTCGCACCCGACTGGACCTTTATCGGCCTTAAGTCGGCATATCACGATGTGTTATGTTGTAATTTGTCGTAAATTGTTTTGTGTGTGTGAAATATATATATATATATATTTATATATATATATATATATATAAATTTATATATATATATATATAAAGTTTTAAATATTATTAATATACATATATATATATACTTGGTTATATATATACATATATATTATACATTAGGTTAAAAGAGAGCCAGGCCGATTCTTGCGCCGCATCCTTTCCACCTCTCGATCCAGAGCTACAGGAAGCCATAAATGGCGGAAGCTCCAGCCCCATGAGGCTCACCGCATCTTCAGGATCTCCAATCGCCGACCCACGATCCAGTCATTCCCATGAAGAGATCGAAGAGCGACGGTTTCGGCGCTTACCCAACTCCGCCATGACCGCGCGTTCCACGCTTTAGACGGTTATGGATTTCTGGTTTTTTCTTTTCTTGTCTTCTCTGATTGTAACCCTATAAAAAGGGGATATGCATTGTATTTTCGTTGATGATAAATGTTGAAATTGCGGTGAATGAAGTGTGCTTCCTGTAATGGCGCTTCCCGTGTGAGAGATGATGCACAGTAATTAGGAATTAGGTGAGTGTTGTTGTAGGTGATGAAATTTGATGAAAAAAATGTTTGCTGTGATGTTTTCTGGAATTGCCAACTACTTCCGTGAAGATGATGAATAGTGCAGCCTAAAGCTGCTGTAGGAGTTAGTTGAATGTTAAAATTTGCTTGCCACTGCCTTCCGTTTGAGAGAAGTTGAACAGTGCGTCTCCCTTGCTGCTTGCTGTGTTTCCTGTAGGTGTTAGGCGTGTGATGATTATTGCAGCTCCTGTGTGTTAGTTCTGTACCCGTATCCTAAGTTGATGAGTTCTCAACTGCTGCTCCCCATTAGAGATTTCCGGTAGGAATTAGGGGAATTTGATGTTACTGCTCATACCTTACTTCCTGGTAATATAGATTAGTGAAATTATAAACGGTAGCAAGATTAGATTAATTAGATTGCTTAGAGATTTCGTGGACCCACTGAGAGCGAGTGAACTTTAATTCGAGTGTTTGAGATTTCGTGGAACCACTTCGAGTGTGAAGAGCGAGTGAATTTAGGTAGTTTAGATAGTGGCTCCTCACTTGTTGAGTGATTTCGTGGAACCACCTTGTGTGAGGGAGCGATTTACTTCCATGGTGCCCGTGTGCGCGGCCGATCTCGGAGCGGAGATCGAAGGTGACGAGGAGTTTCTCGCGTGATCGTCATCGACTTCGAATACGGAAAGACGTCTCTTCCGTGGGTAATTATTTCTATCTTTTCCTTTGTGTGCGCCTCAATATTTTCTCGTAGGATAATAGGGTCTTTGCTGGGTTTTCGCCCGAGTTTTGTCAGCGAACTCTACGTCGAAAACTCCAAACGGAAACGTATTTGGAGTTTATGATTTTCGTTGTGCTACGACAAGGGAAACGGAACGAAAGTTGCGAACTTCCTTCCCCGGATTTAAAATCGAACCATTGTTTAAGAAAATTCATTTTAAAATGAAGAAGTAATTTTGTGTTTTTCATAAAAATTCCAAGTTGCGTAATTTCTTAAGTGCTGCGCCCGCTCTAAATTTTGCAAAATTAATTTAAGAATCGCATGCATTTAGGGTTTCCTAGAAAAAGCCGACAGACATGTAAACCCTACGCGTCGTCCTACATCAAATTGGTATCAGAGGGAGGTTCCGAAATTTTTCTAAGTTTCGAGATCCGTCCTGCGTAGAACAGGAACCCGCATATCATTTTAAATTTTTCAAAAAAAGATTTTTTTTAGCATCATTGCATTTGACTATTCTGTTTACGTGCATTTGCGTAGTGGTAGGTTAGTGAGTATGAGTTCACAACACCACAATTCACCACTTGAACACCTTCACGAGGTAAACCCGGAGATGCGTCGAGTTGAACATGGTCAACCAAGTCGTGGAAACGAAGGGAATGACCCCCCCCCCCCCCCCCCCCCCGTGGATTGTACCTTTTGCCCACCAAATGGCGACGCTAACCGAGAGCGTTTACCAAATGAGAGAAGGGCTTGCAAACCTTAGTGTCAGGGTGAATATCTTAGAAGTACCCCCTCGAGCGTCAATGCCACCTCTAGTTGAGATGAGCATTCAGTGCGACCCCATTATGAGGCTCCACCACCTTATGGAGAAAGATCTGCACTTAGGAGAAACCCTCTTTTCGAGGAAGAGGTTAGAAATCCGTTAGATAGGTCTGAATTCAAGTACGATCAGGGTAGGAATTTCCCGAGGAATTTTCCTGAACCTCAACAAGAGCCTTTCCTAGGTACGCGAGATCATTATCAGGAGAGACCCCATAATGACGTAGCTAGAGAAGAGGGACCGCGAGACCATCATAGGCCAATACCAGCCATGCATCGTGAAGTTCGACCTAGAGATTGGCATCGACCGCCACCCCCACGGCGTCGAGACAATCATGATCCTTACGACGATGATTACGACTATCCTCTCCGGGATAGGCGATCGTATCTTAAACGTGTTGTGAAGTTAGAGCCGCCATAAATCCCAAGGTCTTTTCAGGCTGGGTTATAGACAAAGAGACCTATTTTGAGTGGTATCATATGACGGAAGATCAGAAGGTTCAGTTTGCCAAGATGAGGTTATCTGGGCGAGTGAAATTTTTTTGGATAGGTGAGGAACGTAGTATACAGAGGAATGGACGTCCTCCCATTACATAGTGGGCACGCATGAAGCCATGTTGAAGGAGCAGTACATTCCCCAGCACTACAAAACCCGTCTACGAGACGAGCAGACGTCTTTACGTCAAGGTTCCAAATCAGATTCTGATTATTTAGCTGAGATGAAGGATCTTATGATTAAGTGCAACGTAGTCGAACACCCACGAGATACATTATCCAAATTTAAGTGTGCACTACGATCTGAGATTCGTGATGAGTTGATTCGATATGGCCACTATTCCTTTGCAGAGACTGTATCTATCGCCATCGATATAGAGGAACATCAAAAGAGAACCTCCCGGTTCAAGCCTCAAAACAAAACAAATACTCCCTATAGGAAAGAAGAACCGAAAGGTAAGGAGAGTGCGACCAAGCCTACCTCAACCTTTACGAGAGATCAAAAAGGGAAATCCCCCATGGGAACTGGGACCCCTTCACAGATCCGATGTTATGAGTGACAGCAGATGGGTCATATATCTAGGGATTGTCCCAAGAGGAGAGACACACTAGTTATTCATGCAGTGACTGAGGATGAGCCTAGAAAAAAAGCCGACAGGCGCGCAACCCCTACGCGCCGTCCTGCATCACCAGTGTTGATGTCTTAGCGGATGTCTCACCCGCTCTTGGAGACACCACCCTTACAAGTAGAACTCACTTGTAGGATCATGAACCTACTGATGGGTTCTTTAATGATCCCCCTAACAAGCCTCCTAATGAACCCCCACTCCCTTGTGAGATTGACATACTGTTGAGCGCGTCATATGCGAGCGCTAACTTATTGACACATCTCTCATTCACGTCCCTTATTTTGCTTTGGAGAGAGGATCTCGAGCGTAGCAATGAGTATGTAGGGCAATTCCTAAGCATACTTGAGCACCCTTCTGATGTATAGAGAATTGAGCGTATGACCCACCCCACCCGTGATGAGTTCTTAGACACACCTCCTGCTGACCCACCAGATGAGCTCTTTCCTATCAGCGACACTCGCCTCACTCGAGTGTCACATCCCAGTATTGATGTCTCTACCGCTCACTTAGGTGACTGTCGCCTTCGTGACGATTTTTCATGGGTATCTCCTAGTGAGCCGCCTGATGCGTCACATTCCTTCAGAGATGTTCGGGACCATTTGAGTTCGTGTTGGAGTGTTGGCGTCTCACACAGCCATTCTGATACTCATCGTACACTCACTGAGTTTCACTACAAGTTTTTGAGCTCCTAACGAAGAGGGAGGTTCCTCTCGATCTTTTTTAACCGCCCACCACCTATTTCAAGGAACCTTCATCACATAAAGCTTGTTGCAAGTCAGTGTACCATGCCTGTCGTGTTTCTCATGCATCATTCATGCGAGCATGTCATCTTTTGGGTTCATCATTTGCATAAGTCTGTCGAGTCGTTCATTCAGCTCATAAATGCACTTCATGTTATCATTTGGGTTCATCATTCACATCATTGGTCTGATGAGTCGTCTGTTTATCATACACGCACTACATGAGGTAGTCTGGAGAAAGATCGTGACAAGTAATGAAATTTACAAATCTCAGACAGAACTGCACAGGAGGGAGCAGGTGTTTGACGTTGGGGAACAGGTTATGATCTGCCCACGACCTGAGAGGCACCCCCAAGGGGCAGCGAAGATGGCCGAGTTAAGCACCTGTCAGATGGGCCCCTATACAGTCACTCGACCGATTGGTGCGAATGCGTATGAGGTTGACATACCACTCCTCACTGACCTTTTCTCTCTTGAATGGGGGGCTTCGGATATGACCGAGTTTGTTGCAATCGTAAAGGACTCTAAGCCCAGCATCAGCTACCAATGATGGAGTGCTCAGTGTTGTACTGCCATGGACCCGTCTATCCTCCTCACCTGCCAGAGTGTTCAAAGTGCTCAGGTCCTAGCTTGACCTCTATCACACCATCATCTCTGATGTGTGTGCCATGCTTCTCCGTGTTCCTCCTTTCCTCCAGATACTACGGCGGAACAGGCTCCTCCACTTCTACCTTCCCCCCTCCTTCTACTCGGGGGGGTCGTTCCTCACGTGGTCGCGAGCCGACAGTTCCAGTGGCACCACGTTCAGACGAAGATACATTGTTACGACAGTCGCCTATGCCTACCGGAGATACTCTACAAATTGTTGATCATGACTTCACGACGGGGGCGACTGGTCGGGTGGATGACGGGTTGACTTCACTACGACGGGCGAATCAATGGCCCTGCGATACTTAGTCCATTGGCTTGCCCGCCCGACTTCTGACGACACTTGGATTTCTACTACCTCCTCCATCTCCCTCCGGAGCTCGCGAGAATCTCCCCAGACTTCTGTTGGACGTCTTACTAATGAGAGTACGATCATCTTCTTTTGTTACTACACCGGAGATACCATTGAGGCCGGCTGCTTTCAAGTTGGGCTCTACCTTCTCGGATTCTCCCACCATCCTCTCATCCGTTCTTCCACTGATTGCGATCTATGGCATGCACGCGTCTATTCTCGCAGGAGGCGGTGATCGACGACCCGCCTGGGCGATCCGAGTCTGCGGATGTGCCCGAAGAGTCGTTCTAAGCCAGTTTCATAGTATTCAGATTTTATTTTTTTGATGTATTTGCCCCCGATCGGTCCGAATTTTATAACAATTTTAGTCACTCTCGTTCGATCGAGAGCCTTATTTCTGTTTTTCCATTTCTCTGTACACAATACAAGACCATAAATAGGCATGCTTGCGCCGGCCTAGGGGATCGGAGTTGATTGCATTGCAACTTATCGGTCCTTCCTCTCGGTGGACTCCGAGAGCCCACTTACTCGCTCCCCTTTTGCACTAAACCATATTGGAATTTTGCTCTAGCCCGCAATCTCCGCTCATTCCCAGTCTACCGTCCAGGTATTTTTCCCACCCCGACCTCCCTTGCTGTTTGCCGACCCTCCTCCGTCTACTGAACCCAGCCCGCCCCTTTCCCCTGTAGCCCTGTCTCCCAGAGAACGTTGGTTATTCGCAGCCCAAAAGGGGTATGTATGTTATTCCCACCCCGCAAGATCTTGCTGATCACGACCCCTCCTTCCCACGCAGCACCCTCCTCCGCCTCAACCGAACCCCAGCCTCCACCTCCTCCCCCCCCCAGTCCATCAGATCCACACCCCCACATTTCAAATCGGCCACCCTTAGCTCCGACTACCCTTATCTGCATATCTCATCCCCCCGCCACCATAACATCTCAGGTCCGGTCTAACTTAATATCTGCAGCCCCTCCGTGGAACCACCGTCAAGCCAGGAGAACTCCAACCATCAGACCTCCATCCTGAAACCAAGCCGTTGCGTGCATAAGCAAATCTAGGTATGAGCGTTTAAATTCTCTTGATTGGATATTTTGGTTTTGATCTATTATTGTGGCTAGTTGAATGTTATACAATATTGCATGGTATTTATTGTTTGATTTGCGGGACGCATCCAACACACTTCAATGGAAATCGCACCTCATCGTGATGAGCTAATTATAGTTGTTTCTTAAGCATTAATTCCTACTTTCAATCGTGCAAATTGTGCTCATAGTTTTGCTAAATGTTAGTACTCGCTAGTGGAACTTTATTCGGACTGTTCTCTCATGTCGCACGTGCACAACATTTAATTCGCATCTTCATTAGAGTGCATTTTATTTCTTTATAATTTTCAATCATACCACCACTGCATCATGAGGGCTGGCCGGTTCTTGAAGGGATGAATTCCGGTGGTTTGGAGAGAGGAAGGGAAAGAGCTAGCCGGTGGATACAAGGAAGGGTCAGAGCTAGGTTTTGCACCGAGGTTCCACGGTGTCGCATAGTAGAGGGATCATAAAATTTACGAAATCTTTTCAAATTTCTGCAATATTTTTTGGGTCTTGAAATTGAACCCCAGAAGGCCCTAGATTTATAGGCTCACAGAAAAAAACAACGGAAATACTGACCTATGATTGGCCGAATCCGGATGCAAGCCAAATACGGATGTGAACCACAGTGTGCCCAGTAAATAAAGCTACTCCGGAAAAAATCACCTGAAAATACTATCGACGGAAAACTGATGTCACAGTTGATGCCCCGAACGCGACTACGGACTCGGATCGTCCATATGATGATCCTAACTCTTCCTTCAACGAATGTAAACTAAAACGGTCTCCTATACAGGTTTTCCCACCCGAAAACTTTGATTCCCAAGGCCCAAATGGGCTACAAACAAATATAATTAGAGCAGTGAAACAAACTGATGCGGAGCAGAGACGAGGACGCGCTTTGGGCACGTTCGGGGCTGATTTGTCAACATTCCATATATGGCGTGCCCGGATCAACGATCGGGCTCCACGATTGCGTCCGGAGCGTCGCCGCGAGTCAAAATACTATTTTACATTATATTTTTCAGTTTATTTTTGATGTATTTTAAGGGCGAACCCACCGGCCAATCATAGTCGTTGATGGGGAAACCCTAATGTGTCTTTTCTTATAAATAGGAGATATGAGGGCTAATCTAAGGCAATGTTGGATTTGGAGAAGAAGCATTCCCGGATTCCAGCGATCCCTCCCCGGTGCCGACGTCGTGGAACCCTAGGTGACGACTCTTAGGCCGCCAAACTCCTCCCCAAGGTACACCCTACCCCCACCATCGTTTTCCACCTCTCCTCCCCCGTATCCAGCCCCCGGATCTCCCGAAATCCCCCTCCCAACCGCCGCCGGCCTGCAGTCCAGCAAACCGGCCGAGCCCCCTCTTTTCCCCCCTTGTCTGTTGTCGCCTGCTTGTCCAGAACTGGCCGTCGGCCTTGCTGCCAGCCACCCAGCCCCCTCCGCCCCCTTTCCTCTCCAGAATCGTCCACCCCAAGGGTTTTCTAACCCTAGCCGGCCACTCCTCTCTCCTCCCCTTCATGGATCCACTTCCCACCGCCCTGAAAACCCTAGATCTATCTTGATCTAGTGCTACCACCCTCCGATCCAATATTTTCCCAATATCCATCATCCTCATAGCCCCAAAATCCTAGATCAGTCCAGATCTAGGAATATAGTCACCCGATCCGTTATTTCCACCGCACAAACCTTCCATTTTTGCCCGGATCCGCTCCTAAATAGCGGATCTACCCACCCACGGCCCGGATCTACTCATTCGTGGCCGGATCCGCCGTTTTACCATCCGTCACCACCGTTTTCCGCCGAGGGCAGCCACCATCACCGTCGCCTCGCCACCGGCTCCACCTCAGATCGCTTGTCTTTGCATCCGGCCCTTCAAATTCTCCAGTGCCTCGGTTCAGCCCTCTACGTTGTGAGCATTTGTGGTATTGTATTCTGTGACTTGACATTTTCATTTGGTATTTTATCATATTGTGCTGGAATTATTGTTGTCTTTTGAAATTGGTTCTTTTATGCTAACAATTGCAGGAGGAATTATTCGTCGCACGCTTGCTTAGACCCTTCGAGCGGAGGAAGTCGTTGCCAAATTGCTAAAAATTAATTACTTGTTTCTTTATTTCAATTATTTGCGTGGCGTTATTAATTTCATTGCTTATAATAATCGTTGTCGTTACCCGACAGTCACATTGCATTTAGCGTTGCATTAGTGTGTTCCCCGCACCCGCACTTGAGTCTTCGCTCCCGAGCACCACTAGCCTACCCTACATCACAAACACTAATTTCAACATAAAAGAAGTGGCCCCAATCTAGAAACTTACACAATTAGGAAATAAAGTGTTTGGTTATCCAACAAGTCAGGATTGAAGGTGACACTGCTTTCTGGGTTCCAGTAAAAAAATGGGCTGCTGGACAGCACAAATCCAGGTAGGAAGTGAGCTCCCTGATGAGTGATGAATGCAGCTTGTGGAGAATGGTGGAGGCTGTCGGGAACAAGGGTGGAGGAGACATGGGCAAATGGGGCACGGGACAACACAAAAACAGAAGGTGGCTGCCCTAGATAGAAAAGTTGGTAGGTAGTTAAGACTCCAAACAGTGGAGGGGGAGCTCCAGCCGAGAAATGAAGAGGAGAATTGCAGTCCTGGAGATTTTGGGAGCAGGGGAATAGCAAGGGGTGGCTGGAGAATCCTTCCTTATGGTGGGTTGTGAGTTTTGAACTATGTTGCACGGGAACGGAAACGGGATACGATACGAAACGGATACGAGAAACGCGATTTTTTATAAAAAAGACACGGAAAACGTTTTTAACTTTTTTAAATAATTTAAATATAAGTATTAATTAATATAAAAATAAGACAACTAACAAACTATTGTACATATATTGAATTGTAATGAAAAAATGAATATAGATTACCAGTACATGAAGACTAGCATCCATACAATTGTATTTATTAATCATTAGCAATCAATAACAAAGCTTTTATAATTTTCATTATCTAGTCATAAACACATAAAAAGAAAAATATGGACAACCAAAAAGATTGTTAAGATTGATAAATATTGATAAGAGCAACACAAAATGATCTCAGAGTTATCAGAAGAAGAGGAGGAAGAAGAGGAAGAAAGGGAAGAAGAAGATGAGGAGTAAGAAAAAGAAGAGGAGGAAGAAGAAACTAGCAGGGCGGGATCGAGAGCTGGGAGCGGGATTTGGAGCGTGATCTAGAGCAGAGAGCGGGATCTGGAGAGGGATCGAGAGCAAGGATTGGGATCTGGAGCAGCGTGGAGCAGCGCGACAATTTATGATTCGCGTAAACCTAAAATTCGATGGGCGTGAAATGAAATAGATAAGAGCGCAACTTTATCGCATGGGAATCACGTATTCCGATACACGATTCCAAAATAATTTTTTATTTATTTAAAAATGTGTTTCCTAGAATTACGAAAACACATTTCCGGGCGTTTCCTATATCCGACACGCGTTCGAGCCGATACGTAGAGCATTTTTAAGTATCCGTGTTTCGTAGGTTTTGGAGACCCGGGAGGGCTGCGGAGTAGAAGTTGCCATTTGGAGTGAACTTCCAGAACCAGGAATGCAAATC
Source organism: Platanthera zijinensis (assembly GCA_039513925.1). Taxonomy (NCBI): domain Eukaryota; kingdom Viridiplantae; phylum Streptophyta; class Magnoliopsida; order Asparagales; family Orchidaceae; genus Platanthera; species Platanthera zijinensis. The sequence goes on along the minus strand of CM077092.1, from coordinate 39,884,106 downwards.
AGCTTCTCCATGTACCAATACTAGCAGCAATAAATGAGTAGCTGGGTGGGAAAGGGAGGAAAGTGGCTGCCTGTCGATTGGGATTAGGGGTGGGGCTCAGTTAGAAGTGAGGGAGGTGGAACTGAGTAGCTGGGAGGTGGATTCCAGGGGGTGGGGGTGGCAACAATTTTTGACTTCCTAGACAACACCAGCGGGCAGAGGTGAGGGGGTAGTGGGAGTTGGGCAGGATGTGGGTTGGTGTGGTCGGCTGCTGGAATTGAAAGGGGCTCAATTGGAGGATTGGGGGTGGTTCCATGTGAGAGATGTAGAGGGGTGAGTGGGGTAGTGGAGTGGGAACGGGAGAGTGAATATAAGCAAGTTAGTGGCCTAGAATTTTGGGGGGTAGAGTTACTGAGGCGTGAGGTAGTGGGGGAGGTGGTAAGGTAGTTATGTTGGTGGTGGGGTGGTGTCTGGCTGGAGGTGCCCGGGGGCAGCCGCCGGAGGTGGTGGAGGTGGTTTCCGGCGATCACCGAAAAACGAAAAATAGAAAATGAAAGAAATTTTGTGGAGGTGATGATGGCTTGACGTAGCTGGCTAGAAATATTTTCCAGCAATCACCGAAAAACTGAAGATTGATGGAATTGGATGGGGTGGTGGTCGAGGGATTTTGGAGGGGTTTGAGGTAGTGGTGGCGGTCAGCTAGTAGAGGTGGGGAGGAAGGGGACCGGCCAAGGAAGGTGGAGGGGTGGTCGGCTAGGAGCTGTGAATGGGATGGGGAGGAGATAACTTCCAAGCTACAACACTTGGAATTTTCGGCTTCGGCGCCGGGTGATCAAAAGAAAACTTCTTTTTGCTCAATCTTTCAATGCCTCTAAAATAAACCTCATATCCTTATATAAAGACTAAGGGGCTATCATGGACGATCATGATTCTCTGATTATGACGGTCCTCAAATACATAAAAAATGCTGAAAAATAGCTTAAAATCTTGGATTATCAATCCGTTTAAAATGGATGGCTTCGATTGTCGAGTAGGCAGATATGCATCGTGATCCCCATCAGAGTGTTTCTACAACTTTAAGATTATTTTACCTCCCACCAATTGAAGGATGTTGGATACCACATAATCATAGCCCTGCATCTGATTGCCATAGCGTACCAAAACATAGGATCCAATTCAATTATTAGAGAAATAGAATAATGAAAATCATGGACTCGAATCTTCATTATCAAGCAAAGTATAAATATAGTGAGCATGAAAATTTTAAACAAGTAAAACATACAAAAAAAATAAAAAATCATTCACAGTACTTCCTATAAAAATTTTAAACAATTTAAGCACGATTTCTGAAAAAAACAATCAACAACCCCATAAACCAGTTACTTCTATAAGTTGACAAAGATTAATAAGTACTTACTGGTACACACTTTTTTTACACTAGAAATCAATCCACCAAATTCGCATAAACAAGAGAGTATAGAAAAAAAAGTAATGTAAAAATATAGTCTCGTACAGAATTGAAGGAGCCTTCAAAAATGCACGGGCAAGAGATACACGTTGCTTCTCCCCTCCACTTAACTGTGATAGAAGAGTTGTCACTTCTGTCAGAAATGCATAAAAAGATGGCATAAACCTAAATGTGGGTAGATTACACAGAGATGGCTCAAAATAAAAATATGTGAATCAGTGTACGGCAGGCCTTACTAAGTTAATCAATGTATTTTTTATAGCAGATGCTTTGTTCTTCATGTTTTCTTCATACTATAGCTATAACCACACATGTTATATGGATAATATATACCTTTGTGTTTCAAAAAACACTCATTTTATTGTACAACAAATCATAAATATGTATCCTAAATATAACATATAGCACAAAACATGAAAAAATATTGTAATTGAGGTCTTGGAGTGCCTATGCATTCATTATATCAACAAAGCAATTAATGTAAATTCTTGTTAAATCCTAAAAATAAATTTTTGAATGAACTTGTTGAATTCCAAAAGAGAGCACCTAAGCAAAATTATTATGCCAGAATCCAAGAAGCAGCACTTCCATAAGAATTACAAACAATGGGTTGGTTTGGCTCTGCGGATCTCCCACAGAGCAAATACGTGCGGAGGCCAACACGGCGCGGAGGTTTCCACGTCGTCGATTTCACTGGGATTTCCGTGGAAATGTAGGGGCATGCCAAACCCTAAGGGTTTAGGGTTTAGGATTTCGAGTTTATGGTAGGGTATTGTTGTAGATACAGGCATCAAGAATCTCAATGGGATGTTATAAAAAATTTTGCGGGATCCCCGTCACGCGGCCGCGGCCCTGCCAAACGGGAGGACGTCGCGACCGCGCAAATCTGTGTGGCCAAACACACCCAAAGTTAGCCTCTATAGTGAAAAAAAGTACCTTTAGTCCTCTCTCACCAACAATGGTCGAGTACTTTTCTGGGAAATTCATGATCGTCTCATGAATAGCTGCAAGCCGAGCAGCATCAAAGACCTAAGAAATAGCATAAGCACAATAAGATATTTAGATTTTTTTACATTATCTACCAAAACTTAAAACATGTATTTGTCTACCTCCTCTTCGGTTGCAGATAAACAGCCATAATGAATATTGTGGAATATCGTATCATTAAAGAGTACCTGCAGAGAAATAATTCAAGTCTTGAAGAAGATCAGCAGAAGCAATCCTTTAGGGCAGAAAATACATCTTTATTCTAAACGATGGCATGCTTAGTGTATAATTATCAAGCCAATGCAGGATCATACAGGGCTGTATATTGCTATTTCCATGACTATAAACTATCGACTCTTTAAGTTAATGGAGGCAACCATAACATTTGGTCATTGGCCAATCCATCACAAAGTAGATAAATGTCAAGAAAATGGTTTAAAAAATAATCCTCAACTATAGGCTACATAGTATGAACACGCAGACAAACATTTGCTGTGCAATGTCTTTCAATAGATGCAAAAGATGATGTTTTTTTATTATGTCACAACAGGGGCAACAAAACCACTGTTCTGAGGGCTTCATGCATCTTAAAATCAGATAAGTACTGAAATCTCAATAAAGCAGTGTATGTATGTATTTCCTCTCATTTTGTATACAGTCAAGCCATTGGTAATGAATGTTGGCTAATACTGATGATGCGGAGCGGAGATGTAGACCCGCAACAGAGGACGAGTTTTGGGCCCGTTTGGGGCCAACTGGCGACTTACCATATATAGCGTGCCGGGATCGATGATCCGACTCCGTGGATGCGTTCGGATGCGCGTTGCGAATCGATTTTATATATTACTTTGTCATTTTTTATTTTATTTGATGTATTTGACTGGCCCCACCTCCGGCCAATCATAGTCGTCGATGGTGGGATGCCCTAATTCTCTTATTATTATAAATAGAATGTTAGTGGGCTGATTTGAGGAATTGCAGAATTTGGAGAGTTGATTCCCGGATTCCCGCGATCATCCCAAGGTGCCAACTCCGTGGAACCCTAGGTGACGACTCCTAGGCTTGTATCACCCTCCCCAAGGTATCCCTAAACCCTAGGCCTTCTTTTTCCCCTCCCAATCCCATCTACCACCGCCCAACACCCCTCCTCCAACCGGTTTTTTGCTGGAACCGTTTTTCATCACAAAGAACAACCGCCCTCTCCACCTAATCCCAGCCGCCGACTCTTCTATCCACTCCACAACAACCGTTGGCCAGTCCTCCTCCCTCCAGCGCCTCTACTGCCCCCTTGCTAACCCTCCCCATTAGCCACCCAAGCCACTACAACCCACAACCGAACCCCCAACCTCCCCCACCCATGGAACCACTCCTAGAAGCCCCTCCCTCATGCAAACCGCCCGGATCTGAGCAATCCAGTCCAGATCTGCCACTTTCCCTTACTCGTAACTCATTCAACAGCCTGGATCCGCCCCCAAATCATCGGGTCCATCCCTCCCTCGCTCGGATCCACTCCTTCATGGCCGTATCTACTCATCTCTGGCCTGATTCCTCCTCCCACCGCCGAATTCCAGCCGTCAACATCGGCACCCGCCTCCGGTTCCACAATGGATCACCGTCAAAATGCATCCGACTTTGAAATCTTCACTGTCTTGGTCAGCCCACCCTTAGTGAGTTTCGTTGTATTGGACGAATATTTTTCAGCATTATTATTATGAATTGGATCTCATATTTGTTTGGATCTCTTGTATTGTGGTTGTTTGTTTTTAGATTATTATTGTAATTTGTAAGGTCTATTCGTTGCACGCTCTCGTTTTGGCCCTCCATGTAACATTCATAATTTTGACGCTACGATTCAATTTGTGTGCAGAACCCGGTCACGACCGTAATTGATCAAATAATCAGTACGTCAAGGTATGTCGCTATAATTATTTTAGTCGCAAATTAATAAAATTTATGCGTTGGCATTACTACTACGTTTCGACGGGATCCAGCGCAAGATTTTAACTCAATTCATTTAGAGCCGAGAGGAGTATTGTGGCATTTTATAAGTGGTGTGCAAATATCAATTTCTCCTTCTAAGGGGTGTGAAAGAGTCGGTTCATAACCTAGCAGTTGTGATAAACGCACCTTGCCGCTATTAATTAAGCCGCATCCCTTTAAGAAACCCGAAATCCCCCCCTTTTTTCATAACTCCTCTTCACGCCGAAACCATCACTCGACTCCAGTAACCGCTCGGAGAAACCGGCGACCGAGCCCTAGGCGAATGCTTCTACCGCGCCAGAGGCCAACGTCAACTCCTCCTCCTCCCTCTCCTTCCTCCGGCGACACCAAAGCAGGGACCAGACCTATTCGACGAACCTTTTGCTACCCTCTGACGATCCAGGCGCTAGATTTCGGCGGTCCTGCTGCAGCCGACGATTTCTCCAGCGTGCTCCTTCTTCCCCAACCCCTGTTCGACCTTCTTTTTCCTCCTGCGAGTCAAAGATCGAGGACTCCTGTCGGAAAGGTAACCCTAGAATTGTTGTCGGTGATTTTCGGTGTAGAATAAGGGTAAATTAATCTTCTTCATTATGAAGTAGTGTGCCCTAAATTGGAGTGATGCTTATAAGCTTGTCTGCTACTTGTAGATTGTCAGAAGAACCAGGAGGAGAGCCGTTAGTTTTCTTTTTCAAGTAACATAAAAGCGATGTCGCCGCATCGAGTGTATGAGCGTCGCAACACTACGGTAAGGAAGTCTAATTCCTTTTAGTTAAACATATCAAGTAATTATTTTATGTACACATGTGTAAGTTTCGTACAAGCATCACAACCATGCATAGAAGGGTGTGGCGGTACGGAAAACGGTCGCGGAATTAGTTGTAGAATAACATTTTTTTTCCAAGACCCTAACAGTCAGATCATGTATGCCAACGTTAGGTACGAAACCTTACACGTATACGCAAGTTTGGGGACTTGTTTAATAAAGGGCGTGAACGTCCCTTCTAGCCGACCACGAAAAAATCAAGGGTCGCTCAGTAGTACACCAAAAGAGATGTCCCAAGCAGAGTAGCGTCAAACCAAAAAGGGTTAGTAAGCACACATAAGTCTTCTCGTGCTTGGTAGAGGCGCACTACCTTCCTCATAAGGCATATGGTACCCTATGAGCAGTAGAGTCCTGGGAGTTGACTCCCCTTTGAGATGGTTAGTGGATTCGAGATCGTGTCCGCGCGACACTAGAACAAATGGGTTCGTAAAATGGTCTCAGGTCGTCAGTTTTTCAGATGCGCGTTAGGAGCTACTCTTCCTAGAGCCTTTCAGGTAGATGTGCAGATTAGAAGCCACCTAGAGCGAGTTGAGGTGTCAGTGAATAAAATGAAAGTTCATGAACATAAAGCGAATATGTGTGTTGACCAGGAAACATTGTGAAGGCATGCATACCATTTAGCATAAAGATTTTTATATAATAAAACTATTTATTTTCAAAGGCATGCATTCATCATTTAAGGAAATGTTTTTAGTGTCACTAGGAGAAGTTATTTTTCTTTAATCTGACCCCTTGTGGGCAATGTTTTTACAGGAGACCCAGGTGGGAAACTACGCCTAGGATGAGCGTCCTTGTGGTGTCAGTTTGTTGTTGGTTTCCCATTCAATTTTCTTTCCTTTCAGTTTACACTTGTAGCCTTGGATACTATATCATGTTAATGTTTTGAATATCATGTATCAGACTAATTATGTTATTTCAGACTTTCAGTTCTTTCATCTCAATTCACGTTTAGTGGCTTCGTGAATCCAGTTTATAAAGGTATGTGGTTACCCTTAGTTTCTGTCATAGCTTCCGTTGTAAGTTTAAATTCTCAGCACTTTTCTTTTATACCTGCTGTGTACTAGTTTTAATACTGTTTCCTAGTTTTTTTATATCGCTGACCCGGTCGGACGACGGATTTTTGTAAAACTGGGATGAGGTGTTACACTCCATGCGGAGGAAATCCTAACCCGCATGCTTAAACGAATTATTTTTTCTTTTGTCATAATCTTGCGCACGCGATTAAATTATTTAATGCTCAATTTGAATTATCTTTCGTGCTTTGCATTGCATCGGGTGGACTCCCGATGAGAGTTCGCCTGAGAGCTCTTTATCAAGGAAGTCTCGAGATCGGATCTCGGCCTCAACAACCTTTAGGATTCCTGTGGTGGGACCGGAAAGGGTTGGGGTGTATGACCCGCGGGTCTGATAAAGCCTATCAGGTGGACTCCCTGGGCAGGTGTTGACTCCTGGCGCCCGGGTGGCAGGCAGGTGCAAATGTCTGTCCTGCATCATAGGACAGGCATCTGCACCTGCCTGCCACCCTGGCGCCAGGAGTCAGCACCTTCCCAGGGGTCCCACCGGGAGTCCACCCGATAGGCTTTATCAGACCCGCGGGCCGTACACCCCAACCCTCTCCGATCCCACCACAGAAATTCGAAAGGTTATTGAGGCCGAGATTCGATCTCGAGTCCTTGATAAAGAGCTCTCAGGCGAACTTTCATCACCAACTGATCTGCATTGTTGATGAGAGTTCGCCTGAGAGTTCTTTATCAAAGAGATCTCGAGATCGAATCTTGACCTCAACAACCTTTCGGGTTTCTGTGGTAGGACCGGACACGGGTTGGGTTGTACGAGCCGCATGTCCTGCATCAACAGATGAAAATGAAGTGTATTGTAAAAAAACATTAATACGATGAAAAACCATTGAAATAATAATATTTGAGAGGAGACTAAAAAACAATGATGAGAAAGCATGATAACAGAATACTAACAAAAACAATCATGCATCATGATTTACAATGCTAACAAAATGCATAGTGTGAGGAAAATGCTTACAAGAAAATGTATCAAATGTAATATAAACATAAGTAGCATAAAGACATGATTATGAAACATAACCACATCCTTTGTTTAAGAACTACAAGGGTACAAAGTAGGACATAATAATACTACTTGTAAAAAAAATGAAATCAAGTAACAATAGATAAATGGACCAATGGGAAAATGGGGCTCAATTTCTCAGTGCTAAGAAAGAAGTACCCCAATGAATCAACACTGTTATTTTTGTAATTAGGGTTTGATTAGAGTAGAGAGAAATGCAAAAAAAACATTCTCACTTTGAAACTTTCTAATGAGGAAACCCATGAGTGAGGAACTGTTAGAAAAAACCCTCTGATTTGATAAAACAAATTAGGGTTAAAAAGATTTTAGGATAAGCCTTAACAAAGTATAAAAATTCTATTTTAATTTTGTTGGTTAGATCCCTAGAAGTTTAGGAAGTCATCGGCAAAATTTTCCAAGTCAAAAGACTTTTCAGAGTAGCGTCGAATCGTATTCAATGCGACGTCGAGAGTAATCGACGCAACGCCGATATCTTATTAGAGATACTCAGAGTTCTATCCAGAAGACTGATTATTCCAAGAAATATTCTAAGTGTCTTAGAATTCAGAGCTACGTCGAATACATCTCCAAGCTACTCTAAATTCTACTCTACTTCAACATTATTCAAAGTCAAGTCGATTTCTTCTCAGAGTTCTCTTCCTTCAACAACTCAGAGTTACAACTACTCAATAATCCAAGTTACTTCGATTTCTTCTCTACTTCTCAGAGCAGCGTCGACTCGCATTCAACTCTACGCTGAATTTTCTCCATAGTTAAGAATGGTCTTTTTCAAGATATTTTTCGTTCCATCAGGAAAGTTATTTCCTAGTCGTTATAATTTTGTTCAAGAAAAAATTTATGTCCATCGGAACTTGAGTTGAAAAAGAATACTATATATTAGCATTAATTATACAAAAGAAATTAAATGGAAAAATGTTGAATTATTTTTGTCGGGTATTAGTAAGAAAATAAGAAAGATATAAAAGGCTTAATTCTCTATACTATCAAGAAGACACATAATAGATAAAAAGGAAATCCAGAGAATTATTTTGCTGGCCTCCCTCTTCTCTTTTCCCTTTCTCTATGGATATTCTACAATCCTGAAGAACTCCAAGCAGCAAGCAATAAATTTTCCACACTCTCAGAAGATAATTGATGAGTCCGATATTTATAGGGTTTTTCCGACTCATCTGAGCTTGTTTTCTCACTCGTGCACTGCATTTCAACCGGATATCGGTTATATTTGCATCGTTCGGTCGTTGACCACATTGTGCACTGTTTTGGCCTATGGGTGTGCAAATGCGCATTCTGTTGTCGGGGGTAAGCACATGGTGCTCCACATGGCTCTTTTTATTTATTTTATGATGTGTATTAATGCTGGGAGCTTGTGCTCCAGCTTGGTTTTTGCTGTGCAGGAGGTGCGTTTTCCCCAAGGCAGGAATTCTGATTTGTGGAAAACGCACGGTCGTGCGTTTTCTTAGCGCACGGTTTCTTCCTGATCGTGCGTTTCACTTAGTCGAGTGGATCTCGACAAATTTCGTCGAGATGAACTCGACGATTTTTAACGCAAAGTTTCAGCCAAACCGTGCGAGAAGGAAACACACGATTTCCCTGTAGCTTTCAAGTTTATTCCGTTCTGTGGTTAATCGTGTGATTTGTTCACGCACGGGCGACAGCGCCCGTGCGCGAGTAAAACGCACGGTTTTCCTGTTTATTTCTGTTTTCCAGCTTTTTGTCGCTACCCGTGAGATTTCCTTCACGCACGGGCGGAAGCGTCGGCGCGCGAGTAAAACACACGGGTCAACGCTTCTCCATCCGCAGGCTTATCCTGTAAGTTAAATAACGCACGGTCGTGCGCAAAACCGTGTGTGCCTATTTTTCTTACCTGCTTCTATTTAAAGTGCACATTTCTTCTTCCCTAGAACGAAGTCCGAACCAGTCCACCTCTAGCCCGCCATTCCTGCTCCTTTGAGCGGGAAAAATTCCCTCCAGCCACCTTTTTCTCTCTCCTCCTTGGAGAGTTGATCCGACCACCATTTCTCCTCCAAGAGCTTTCAAAAGCTTGATCTCCGGCTTCCATTGTCATCTCCAAGCTCCGTTTCAAGCTCATAGGTTGCTGCATCAGTGGAGTTTTCCGGATAGATCCAGCCCAGCGATTATTTACGAAGAAGACGGGATAATCGAAGGAATTGACAGCCCTTCTGGACCCCGGACGTCATCCGTAGACCGAGCCCGGACAAAGCCCGACAACCCTTGAATCCGGCCGTGAATCTCGGAGAGTCTTCGTGTGTTTGGATGTTTCTCTTCCCCTTCACTTGTTGTATTTCCTTTTTCTGCATATTTTTAGTGTTGGAATGATGTGTAAGAACATTGATAGCTTGAATATTTCAGCATGTCTAAGTGTTGATATATTTTAGTTCTTGATAGTGTTGTTGAACTTCAGATTTTCTCTGGTTCAAGTTGTGATTGTGCCGTTCTAGCGATTGCTAGTAGCGTGCGTTGCGAAGAGGTGATTGCGCCCCTCATTAGCTCATCCATCTTCCGTTTTACTCTCTTGAGTAATCCACCAAGGAAACGCGATGATGACGACCCGCAATAGGATTTTTAGTGTTAGAATTAGGAAACCCCAAATCAAAACCCCCTTTGTTACGTTTACGCTTGCAATCACTTTTTCAAATAGAGAAATAACATTCCCTACTTACACTCCTCGAGATATCGATATCCGGGAATTAAACTCCCCAACTTTATTACTTGACTACGATCGGTACACTTGTCGACGCATCAACTTTATTACAAAAACTTGATGCGTCGGCAAGTGTACCGATCGTAGTCAAGTAATAAAGTTGAGAAGTTTAATCCCCGGATATCGATCTCTCGAGGAGTGCAAGTAGGGAATATGATTTCTCTATTTGAAAAAGTGATTGCAAGCGTAAACGTAACAAAGGGGGGTTTTGATTTGGGGTTTCCTAAGATTAACACTAATGATCCTAATGCGGGTCGCCGTCACCGCGTCTCTTTGGTGGATTACTTAAGAGAGTAAAACGGAAGATGAATGAGCTAATGAGGGTCGCAATCACCTCTTCGCAACGCACGCTTCTAGCAATCGCTAGAACGACACAATCACAACTTGAACAAGAGAAAATCTGAAGTTCAACAACACTATCAAGAACTAAATATATCAACACTTAGACATGCTGAAAAATTCAAGCTATCAATGTTTCTTACACATCATTCCAACACCAAAATATTCAGAAAAAGGAAATACTACAAGTGAAGGGTGAGAGAAACAACCAAACGCACGAAGTCTCTCCGAGATTCACGGTCGGTTTCAAGGGTTGTCGGGCCTTGTACGGGCTCAGTCTACGGATGACGTCCGGGGTCCAGAAGGGCTGTCACTTCCTTCGACTATCCCGTCTTCTTCGTGAATAATCGCTGGGTTGGATCTATCCAGAAAACTTCACGGATGCAGCAACCTATGAGCTTAAAACGGAGCTTGGAGCTTGGAGATAACAATGGAAGCCGGAGATCAAGCTTTTGCAAGCTCTTGGAGGAGAAATGGTGGTCGGATCAACTCTCCAAGGAGAAGAGAGAAAAAGGTTGCTGGAGGGAAGATTTCCCGCTCAAAGGAGCAAGAATGGCGGGCTGGAGGTGGACTGGTTCGGACTTGGTTCCAGGGAAGAAGAAATCTACACTTTAAATAGAAGCAAGTCAGAAAAATAGGCACGCACGGTTTGGCGCACGACCGTGCGTCATTTAACTTACAGGATAAGCCTGCAGATGGAGAAGCGTTAACCCGTGCGTTTTACTCGCGCACGAACGCTTCCGCCCGTGCGTGAAGGAAATCGCACAGGTAGCGACAGAAAGATGGAAAACAGGAACAAACAGGAAAACCGTGTGTTTTACTCGCGCACGGGCGCTGCCGCCCGTGCGTGAACAAATCGCACGATTAACCACATAACGGAATAAACAGGAAAGCTACAGGAAAACCATGCATTTCCTTCTCGCACGGTTTGGTCGAAACCGTGCGTTAACCGTGCGTTAAAAATCGTCGAGTTCATCTCGACGAAATTCGTCGAGTTCATCTCGACGAAATTCGTCGAGTTCCACTCGACTAAGTGAAACGCACGATCATGAAAAAACTGTGCGCTAATAAAACGCACGACCGTGCGCTTTCCACAAATCAGAATTCTTGCCTTGGGGAAAACGCACCTCCTGTACATCAAAAACCAAGCTGGAGCACAAGCTCCCAGCACCAATACACAATATAAAATAAACAAAAAGAGTCATGGGGAGCACTATATGCTTACCCTCGACAACAGAATGCGCATTTGCATACCCATATGCCAAAACAGTGCACAATGTGGTCAATGACCGAACGATGCAAATATAACCGATATCCAGTTGAAATGCAGTGCACGAGTAAGAAAAATAGCCCAGATGAGTCCAAAAACCCCTATAAATATAGGACTCATCACACCACCAGACTTAAACATTTGCTCGTCCCGAGCAAATTATCTCTCCGTGAACTAGAAAATAGCTAACTGGCTTAGTAATTTCTAAATAAAGTAAAGCGAGAAATCGAAAACTGCATGAGCATAGAAAATATAATAGATGCACTTTTTAATTATGCTACGAAGTTTATAAATTTCGACAAGTGTAAATAAATATTGTAACTACTCAAAAATAGAATTCTGGAGAATCGTTCAGTCATGCGTCGGAAGAAAGTAGGCAGACCACTCAGTTGAGCATTGCCAAAGACCGGGGCTCGGGATCACCTCCAAAGACATCCATCAATGTCGAGGACCATACGCTTGCCCGTTCACACTCTCTCCACAACACTAATTCGACTCCAGCGTGAATCCGTAGGACTTTTTAGGAAAATAACGGGGCTTAGGTATATACGTAGGTAAGGATGCAAAAGGGATAAGAACGATGGCTACGCACATCCCCAAATGAGCTTATACAAAAGAAATACCCTCGCTAACCAAACATGCAGGTGCACCACACCACTAGACTTGAACTTGACAACACGGGTGTGCGCACCGCCTAACACCACAACAATACCATAAACAAACTCTGCATTTTCACTTTCTTCTTTTATATCATTAGCGCACATATATATATATATTTTTTAGATTTTTATTTTTTTCAATGCACCTTCAGCAAAATTTAAATAAATAAAAAAAAAACTTCACCGCGCAACCACATAAAAACACCACAGCCACAACACCAATGGAAGAAATATCATACTACTACTACAACGAAATTGGGGTGTGCAACTGGGTAAAGCTTTAAGGCTCTGGTGATCGCAAAGTGGGGCTAAATCAATAGGATGGAAAGGCTCAAAATCGGCTAACAAGGATTATCGTTAGGACGGGTACAAGGCTCAACCGGGCCAAAATGATGGCCTACATCACGCTCACGTTAGACTAACCCTGCACCAATGCTTCGAGAGTAGCTTGGGGCAATTTCTTAGTCACCAAGAAAGGTGATCCTTCCTCCCGACTCGAGCAATACGAGGCTAGTGACGGCTACACACATTCCTACACTACCGTTCGATTACTCCAAATTCAACAATTTTGAGTAATACAAATAATATTTACAAATGCAGAAAAGGTATAAATCTACGAGCATAAAGAAAAATTAAATCTATGCTATTTCTACACACCATGAGTTCTTGATTAGGAGCACTGCACGAGTTTCACATTACTCTATCCTAAAATCCTAAGCCAGCACCCTATTTTAAAGTTAACAAAAAAAAAAATTTTAACTTGAACCGAGCGCGTGCTTAAGATCGAGCTCATGTGGGTGTAGGTACACTACCCTGTCATGTGGGTGTAGCCTTACCACTGACTTCCCTCACCGGGAAGGGTAAGGGCTTGGTTTGGACAGCCGAGTGCGAGTTGGATTTTGAGGACTTGAAGGACAGGTTGATGACCGCACCGATCTTGAGTTTACCTTCAGGGCCTGACGGGTTTAAGATTTATAGCGATGCGTCAGGTCAGGGTTTGGGTTGTGTTCTCATGCAGCATGGAAAGGTTGTAGTCTATGCCTCGAGACAGTTAAAGGTGCATGAGAGGAACTATCCCGTGCATAACTTGGAGCTTGCAGCAGTCATACATGCTCTGAAGATATGGAGACACTATCTCTATGGAGTGTGTTGCGAGATATTCACTGATCATAAGAGCCTCAAGTACATCTTTGATCAGCGGGAGCTCAATTTGAGGTAGCCCAGATGGTTAGAGTTTCTATCAGACTATGACGTAGACATTCAGTACCATCCAGGAAAGACGAACGTTGTAGCCGACGCCCTTAGCCAGAGAGGTTCGTGTTCTTCCCTTCTCACTCAGCAGACGGAGTTGGTGCGGGAACTGGAGAGACTGGACATCATCGTTGTGTCACGTTGTAGTTTTGGTTTTGCAAGGTTGAGTTGGATGGCGATTACATGCGACATTAAAGATAGAATCAGGACAACTCTACCCTTGGATCCAAGGATGGAAAAGATTTGGATCTCAGCGCAGATGGGTAAGAAGGAGAGATTCACTTTTCAGGATGATTTATTATTGCATGATGGCAGGGTATGTATCCTCGATGTTAGTCACCTTCGCGAAGACATTCTATTTGAGGCACACAATTCCAGGTATTCTATACATCCGGGTAGCACGAAGATGTATGCGGACCTCAAGAAGGTAGTCTGGTGTTCAGGCTTAAAAGGCGATGTAGCTGATTATGTAGAGAAGTGCAAGACTTGCAAGTTAGTTAAGGCCGAGTGCCAAATGTCTGGAGGCAAGTTGCAGTCACTTCCAAGGTTGTTAGGATCGCGATCCGGATCATAGGATCTTACGATCCTACGATCCAGATGTTGTAAATCGATCCTGATTTTGTAAAGCGATCCTTGATCTGAACCTATTATCTGATCCAATCCTACCTCAAAATGATCTCATCTAAGATCTCGATCCTGACAACCTTGGTCACTTCCCATTCCCGAGTGGACTTTTGAGGATATATCCATGGACTTCATCCATGGTCTTCCAAGATCGCAGAGCGGGAATGATTCCTTATGGGTTATAGTGGATCGACTCTCTAAGGTCGCCCACTTCATTCCTCTTAGGAAGTCGGATCAAGATCCGAAACTGGCACAGTTATGCATAGACGAGATTGTTCGACTTCACGGTGTTCTCAAGACTATTGTTTCAGACCGAGATGACAGGTTTACCTCCAAGGAGTGGAGATACGTTCAGGAGCGGTTGGGCACCAAGTTACATTTCAGCATCGCTTTCCATCCCCAGACAGATGGACAGACTGAGCGCACAAATAGGACTTTGGAAGATTTACTACGGATGTGCATGCTGGACTTTGGAGGGAAGTGGGAGAAATATGTCACCCTTGTGAGTTCTCCTACAATAACAATTTTCAGACTAGTATTGGGATAACACCGTTCGAGGCCCTCTATGATAGACGTTGTCGGACACCGTTGTGTTGGGCTGAAAGTGAAGAAAGATCTACCATTAGGGAATCATGGATTGATAAGACCACTGATGGAATCAAGCTCATTCAAGAGCGTATGAAGACAGCTCAGGATTGCCAGGTCAAGTATCATGATCAGAAGCACAGGTCAATAGAGTTCAGTGTTGGAGACTACGTTTATCTGAAGGTCAGATCAGTCAGAGGAGTCTCTAGAATAAAGCGGATGAAGAAACTGAGCCCCAGATTCGTTGGTCCTTTTGAGGTACTAAAAAGAGTTGGTGAGGTTGCATATAGGTTGGCCTTACCTGAGGAAATGAGTGGTGTACATGATGTATACCACGTCTCCTATCTGAGGAGAGCAGTCAGAGATTCCAGTCAGATCATCAGTACCGAGGAAGCATCAATCGAGACAGATCTTAGTATTGGGGTTAGATCAGTCAGAATCGTGGATTCAAGGATACAGAAGCTCAGGAATAGAGAGATTCGCATGGTCAAAGTCCTTTGGATGAACTGTGGCCGTCCAGAGTATACTTGTGAACGAGAGGATGAGCGTAAGAGCAATGCAGATTAAACTTTCCTCTTTGATTCAGGTATGGTTACGATTTTCGAGGACGAAAATTTTTGTTAGGAGGGGAGATTTGTAACATCCGTAGTCTGACACGAAATTTATTGAAATTATAGGGTCAAATCACGAAGGATTTTGATCAAGACAGCGCGTCGTCAAGGTACAATGTTACTATGCCTAAAGGGTCGTGTTCGTTAATTTGTAATTTATCTCATTTGTAGTGGTAGTGAGACGCCTTTTATATTAGTAATGATGCGCGACAAAATTGCTTATATTCAAAGGCGTTAGTGTAGAGTGGGTTGCGCGGCAAGAATTATCAGTTTTGGGTGAAAAGGGGGGGAGGCGGCTGTCAAACCGATACGTGTGGTTTAATTAAAAGCCGTAACATTTAAATCCCAATTCACAGAAGACAGAAAACCGCAAGCCGAGCCTCCCGTTTTCGCTCTTTCCGCAAGCCGGCGCGACGAGCCAAGCCCGCCGCTTCCCGCACCCTTGCCGACGACTCTCCCCGCCTCATTTCTCAGCGCCGGCTCTCCCTCCCTCCTCTACAGGCGCTGACGAGGACCCTCCTCACTTCCGGTGCCATAAGAGTGACGGATTCCTTCCCCCCGGCGTAGGTCAAGTGCAAAGGCAACGCTTTGGTACCGGTGAGTTTAGTTCCTCACTTGTCTCCATTTCTTCGTGGAAATCCTTCTACTTGGAGGTTTATTCTATACTAATTTCTCATTTTCCTCTTGTCCTAGTTAGGGTTTGGAGTTCGTGATCCACCGGAATCTGAAATTGATCGCGTTGTGAGCCTTAATCGCCCTTAAGTATAGGTACTATACTATGTTTTGGTCTTTCATTTGCTTACCCTAGCCGTTTTAAGTTTATTTACCGATAACTCAAAAGGGAAAAGTGTGTAATTTAGGTTATCTTGAATTTCAATTTTTTGGTGGCCTCGAGGCAAGGCTCTGGAAGTCCGCGGTAGTCAGATTTCCTTACGAAGAGCAAATTTCGCCGCGCCGAGTGTACGAGCGTCGCAGCACCACTGTAAAGAAATCTAATCCCTCTTAGTTGGACGTAACAAGAAAAATTATTTTTATACACTTGTGTAAGTTACGTACGAGCATAATAATCATGCACATAAAAGTGTTGTGGTAGGAAACGGTCACGGAAAAGGTGCAGGATGACACCCTTCCCAAGACCCGGATAGTCCGATCATGTATATTAACGTTAGGTACGAAACCTTTACACGTGTACGTAAGTTTGAAAATGTCTAATCAAGGGCGTGAACGTCCTTTCTAGCTGACCACAAGAAAAAAAAAGGTTCGCTCAGTAGTACACTTATGAGAAGTCTCAAGCAGGGTAGCATTAGACCAAAAGGGTCAGTAAGCACACGTAAGTCTTCTCGTGCTAGGTAGATGTGCACTACCTTTCTCTTGGGGCATAAGAAATCCCATGAGCTGTAGAGTCTCGGGAGTTGACTCCCCTTTCAGTCAGTTTGTAGATTCGAGACCGTGTCCGTGCGATACCAGAACAATTGAGTTCATCAGATGGTCTCGGGTCATCAGATTTCAGTTGCGCGTTAGGAGTTACTCTACCTGGAGTCTTTAAAGTAGAAGTGCATGATAGAAGCCACCTAAAACTCAAGCATAGACCTGACGTGAGACAGCGCACTAAATAGTGAATGTCGGGGCTTGGGTAAGTGTATTGAAGGGTCATGAATGTAGAATGAGTAGGTCTGTTGACCAGGAAGCATTGTAAACGCATGCATATCATCTAGCATAAAAGATTTTAAGAACAAAACTATTTTTCAAAGAGCATACATGTATCATTTAAGGAAAAGTTTTTAGTGTCACTAGGAGGAGTTATTTCTCCTTACTCTGACCCCTCGTGGGCAATGTTTTACAGGTGACCCGGGTGGGAAACTACGCCTAGGATGAGCGTCCCTGCGGTGTCAGTGTGTAGTTGTTTTCCCTTTTCAGTTTTCTTCCATTTCAGTATACACCTGTAACCTTGGATATTATATTTGGCTAATGTTTGAAAGATCATATATCAGATTTGTTATGTTACCTCAAGTTTACAGTACTTTCATTTTATTTCATGTTTAGTGGCTCTGTGAATCCAGTTTTCAGGTATGTGGTTACCCTTAGTTTACTTTCTTAGCTTCCGTTGTAAGTTTTAAATTCTTAGTAGTTGCTTCTTTTTACCTGCTGTATAATAGTTTTGATACTGTTTCCTAGTTCTCTTTATATCGCTGACCCGGCCGGATGACTAATTATTGTAAAACTGGGAAAGGGTGTTACACATTATCCCTACCAGACAAAGGAATGTAAGACACAAAACCTGTAGCAGAGTCGGTCAAATGATCTGTTGCTCCACAATCAATAATCCAATGGGCAGAAGGATGAGAAGACGCATTATGAGCACCTGAGGGTCCGTGATGAGCATATGAAAACGATGAAGGCTCCAGAGACTGTCCCTTCATCAGGCGGCGAAAGGCAAGGATCTCATAGGCAGGCATAGCCAGAGGAGGTGCAGACTGGATAGTGAGAGGCCGAGTCTCCTCGGAGGCAGCAGATAGGTAGGCAGAGTGGGGCTGAGTAGAACAACCTTGAGAGCGACCGTAACCACGACTGCCATGCGGTGCAGAACCAACATGGAGTGTGGGAAAGCCATGGAGACAAAAACGGGAGTCTCGGGTATAACGTGACTTCCCGCAGTAATCACCGAGCAAATGATCTTTGTCGGTGGACTTGGGCCTAGAATCACGATGAGCTCTACTGTCAAACTGAACAGCCAGGGCAGAACCTTCCAGAGCAGTGTCAAGGGTCCAAGTCTATCGCTTATCAAATTCTTGCTAAACAAGACTGAACACTTCTGGAACAGAGGGTAGAGGAGAGCGCCCAAGGATCTGAACACTGATCTGAGTGAAGTTCTGATACAGGCCATGAAGAAACTCAAAAACTCTGTTCCGTCCATCTCGAGCATAGACAAGGATCTCATCCTCAAGAGACACAAGAGTGAGGATGTCAAAGTGATCATACTCTTGATAAAGTTGAGTGAACTCAAGGTAGTAAACAAAGGAGGGTGATCACCTTGACGAAGGATGAAGGAGGAAGATCTTTCGTCACAACTAAAAAATCTGGGTAGTATTGCCCCGACAGGAGAAAGTGGCCTCGATCCTCTTTAAAATATCTGTTGTGGTCTCCAAAAATAGATAATTTTGGGAATTAGAGTCAACCATAAAGTTAGTCAGCCATGACATAATGAGAGAATTCTCAGACTTCCACTACAGCCAATCAGGAGAATCTGGGGCAGGTGTCGGAGTAGTACCCAGAACAAAACCGAACAAACACTGCTCTCAAAGGCAAGGGTAATAGCCCGAGACCACCGGAGAAAATTGGAGTCATCCTGGCATATAGTCGTGATTTGAGGGGTATTGTAGTCATGACTTGACCCAGCCGATCCACCATACATCAAGGTAGCGGAGGAAACTCCAGCACCGAAAGAGAGAGTCGGAGAATCATCATTCCCAAACATGATATCTAAGAATAAAAATCATGGAGTCGGGGAAAGGAACACACAAATACCTAGAGAAAAACTAAGGTTGCCTCATGGAAGAAGGAACAAGCCCAAATCCATGTAGGAACTTCCAAAGAAATACCTACACCGAAAATGCGGCCAATAAATAGGGTAGCATGTTAGGGTGCCAAGCGGGAAGCAGCAACAAAATCGCAGGAGGGAGCCTCTCCTCGCACTGATGAAGTTGCTTGAAGGGGGCGGTTGGAGCTGCTACGGGAAGGGAAACTGCGGCGAACCTAGGCACAGAAGACGAGAGGCGCAGTAGCAGTCGTATCTTCTGAAGAAAGGAGGAGCGAAAGCCGCGCGCGGAGGAACTGATGACGGAAGGAGGATCTGATGACGGAAGGAGCGCGCGGAAAGAGGAGAGGAAGATGCGTAAAAGATCCGCGGGCGCGAGCAATGGGGTACGGCCGGGACGCAAGACTACAGGAGCCAAACGGTGCACGAGACGAGATGAAGCCATATCCCTCTGATACCATGTTGATTATTGGAAAAAGTTAATATTATTCATCCCCTAAGGGGTATTTAAAGCTTACACCAGACATATAACAAAGTGAAAACACAGTATGGGACAAAAACCTAATAAGCTAATACCAATATTTCAATTATGAGCAGTTCTCTACTTTAATTTCAAAGAAGAAATGAAGTAGAATAAGGCACATTTTAAAACATATGCTTGTCTATTAATATTGAGAAACAAGTAGGTCCATCCAACAAATTCTTGAAGAACATTCTGTTGAATTTCAAACTATTTTTCAAAATTTCTTTTGAGATTCAATTCGTTTAATATTCCAAGAATAAGAAAATATAAACACAGTTAAACAATGTAAGTTTCGGAAGAAAATGTCTTTCCAATAATACTATAAAACAAAATAAGTAAATAAACAGGTATGACACTCTGGCTACCGTACAGTATTAGTGTTTAGAAGATTGAAATATGAATACGTATGACATGTAAAGTCAGTAAATTGACAATATTATAATAGATGTCATACAAAATCAGTAAATTGACAATATTATAATAGACTTACAGTATCCTGCGGCACAACACCAATACATTTGCGGAGACTGTCCAGAGTAACATTTCTTATTTCTTGGCCATCTACTTGAATCTGAAAGAAATTGTGTTTGGGCATCAAATCATGGTGAAACTTCTAGTTACGTAATGCAAAACATGAAAAGATTCAAGTATTAATAAAGAAATTCTAAAACCCATTTCTCAATTTTACTAAGATCCATGTAACAATAAAATGGAAATATAAATTAATTGAAATGCACAAATTAGCAATCTTAACTCTTACAAACTAGAACAATCAAGTTCAAGAAAGCATACAACAACAACACTCAAGCCTTTATCCCACTATAGTGGTCATACAGTTGAAAAATCACAAGGGACCGTAAGATAGTATGGGATTGGAATTACATCAACGAGTTGAGATCACATGAATTGAAATTGGTTTGTATTCTAATTCTATTGTTTGTCCAAACAATGGAGACAGACAATGGAATTGAGAATGCAGAATTGAAGTCGGTTGATCATGTTGTTTGGTTGCATGAGAGAATTCAGTCTAGGAATTAGTATTTTATTCTAAAAGCTAAAATATATCACATAACAAAGAAATTTATTACTCTTCATAAGCTCTCTATGAAATCATTCAATTTCAAAATTTTCATAGCACAAATATCAACTCTTAGCTAATTAACCGAGGTGATGCATGATAGGTAGTAGTAGCTCTTGATTACTCCCCGAATACTTGATGAAATCCAAATCCAAAAATGGTTTTGTACTCGTCTCAAATTAACACACAAGATAAGCACTTCAATCAAAGGAAGTCTTAGAGTTACAGAGGAACTCCAAATCCACCAAAACCAGTTTTCCAACAACTGTCGGACAACCGACAATCAGATCCACAAATTGTCACCATGGGCGATTTCTGGACAATGAGAAGAAGCTTCTCCAAGAATTTGAGAATGATCTGACAACTATCATTTTTCAGTGATTGCGGTGCAGAAACACGGTCAAAGATATGTATACAAATTCAGTGACAAGGGTGAGGACATCTGGAGGATTAACACAGGAATTCCCTATCATTGTTGGCTTACATCAAGGTTCAGCTTTAAGCCCTTATCTCTTTGCCCATATCTCTTTACCCTTATCTTAGATGAGCTCACCAGACATATCCAACAAGCAATACCTTGGTGTTTATTGTTTGCGGATGATATTGTTTTGGTTGATGAGACACACGAGGGTGTAAACGCAAAACTTGAATCTTGGCGAGATACTTTAAAAAAGAAGGGTTTTAGGTTGAGCAGGGCAAAGACGGAGTATATGGAGCTTAAATTTAGCAGTACAAGAAGGACAGATGACTTCATTATTAAGTTGAGTGATCAAGATATTTCCCGTAGTGAGTGTTTTAAATATCTTGTATCGATAGTTCAAAAAGACAGAGGTATTGATAAAGATGTGACACATAGAATCCAAGCGGGTTGGTTGAAGTGGAGAGGCGCATCAGGGATCTTATGTGATCGTAAAGTACCACTAAAACTTAAGGGCAAGTTTTACCGTAGTGCAATTAGACCCGCGATACTCTATGGTTCTAAATGTTGGGCAGTGAATTGTGTACATGAGCAAAAAATGAGGGTTGCGGAGATGAGAATGCTTAGGTGGATGTGTGGACAAACGAGATTGGATAAAATTAGGAATGAAAGTATCAGGGATAAGAGAGGGGTAGCACCAATTGCAGAGAAGAAGCGATAAGCTCGTCTAAGATGGTTTGGGCACGTACACAGGAGACCATTAGAGGCACCTGTTAGGCGTTGTGAGAGTCTAGTCACTAGGCATGTTAAACGAGGGAGGGGTGGACCAATAATGACTTGGAATGAAACTGTAAGGAAATACATGATGTACTTAGGCGTTAGTGAGATTATGACAAAAGATAGGACACAATGACGACAAAGGATCCATATAGCCGACCCCACTATAGTGGGATAAAGGCTTGAGTCTTGTTGTTGCGGTGGAGAAACACATGTTAGAGATTGAGCGATTGGATCGATGAGCCATTACCACCAAAAATCTTAAAATGATGACAAGATTTCCTAAAAAATTTGAAGGTATTCTGACGACTCCAATTTTCATGTGATAGCACGCAGCGGCAATTTTCGAAGATCAAACAATCTGATCAACAAACCGTAGCAACTAGAGGTTTCAAAGCAGGAAAAGTTTCCCCAAAATTTTGAGAACGATCTGACGGCTAATTTCATTGGCGTGGATGCAGGGAGGCAGTCAACTTTTCTTACAATCAAAATCGAGCTCACTTAGCAGTGACAACGCTAACAGGACAACGCCCATAAAATAACATTAAAAGGATAAAAAATAATACTTATCAATGCATAAAACATCTTAGATATATTCATGAGTGCGGACCACGGACAACACGCATAAAATAACATTAAAAGGAGAAAAAATTATACTTATCAATGCATAAAACATCTTATATATAATCGTGAGTGCGGACCACGAACAGGATTCTCCAATTGGAATTCACATTTGGAATTACAATTCAGCCCATCAAACGCACAACCGAACTACGGAATTGCAATTGAGCCTCCAATTCCAATGCCAGATCCTTAGTTCCATCGAAACGAACTGATCCCAAGCTCACTCTTAAATATGAAATCTAAAAGTTTTGATCTTTAAACAATAACATAGAGGTCTGTTCTGTTTAGCCATATCAAACCTAGAGAATACAATCATGCAGAAAAGGGAATATCCAGCCATCAAACAGCAAAATCAAAGATAAGTCTCCTCGGGAGCCGATTTTCCTTGGGCTCTCATAGTTCATTATAGGTATCATAAAAGTAATTGAGTTAATGATACGTATTGATATATATCTTGTCATATTGTGTCTTGTCCTGTAGTGGGGGCTCCACCAATATAAGGAGCCCCTTAGGTGAGTTATCTTTTATTTTTTGAGTGAGTGTTTGGTCTCTCTTTGGAGGGGAGAGTGTTTTGGAAACCCAGACTCTAGGTGCTTGGCGAAAGCTTGTCTTTCGATTGCATCGTATTTTTCATGCAATGTGAGTTAATGTTCTTTATTTTACATCTTGATACGGCCTCCGTGTACCAATTGGTCCGATCTACCCCTCATTTAGGGTTTCGGCCGAAACCCTAATTGGATGCTTACGTTCTCACCTCCCACCTTGCGCTCAATCTGCCGACTTCCGCTCGATCCATTGTCGAGCAGCTTCTGCTCTAGCATGACAAACCTCGTCACCAGCCAACGCACTACGACACCTTGTGTCCAGTGCCATGCGAGCCTCTTGCTGAATCCATCTGTCACTCAATGTGCGGCGACTTCGCCGTGCGAGCCTTTTGCACAATCCCATCCTTCCGTCAATTCTTGCCTTCACTCAAAGCACAATGACTGTGTCGTGTGATCCATCCGCATGATTCCAGTGTATGACGATTCCAATCTTCCGCTGATTCCATCCTTCACTCAACTCGCGGCGACGACACCATCCAAGCCTTCCACCGATTCCAGCTTCCAGTGACTTGCACTTGGATGACTCGACTTGGCCCTTGGAGGGATCCCTGGGCTGGGTCGGAGTGAGGGTGATGAGAGTGAGATCCATGGTGGCCGAGTTTGGTTAGGGTCGAATGGGGGGGATGGGACTTGGGGAAGAGCAGGTCCGGCGGGGTGGAGGACGGAAGTGGAAGTTGGGGTCGGTCGAGAGGGATTGTCGCTGGATGAGGGCGGAGAAGGGCGAGGTTGCCGGAGGAGGCCTGGACGGGGACGGAGGAGGTCTGGACGGGGCCGAAGGAGGCCTGGATGGGGCCGACGGAGGGCTGCAGGGGGGAAGGGATGTCCAAACGTGGCCTGGAGGGGACGACGGGCTGCGAGCGGTAGGGAGGAGAGCCAGACTTGGACGGGGATGGGACGACGGGCTGCGGGAGGGAGGGAGGAGGGCCGGATTTGGACGGGGGGCTGGGGAAAGGGCAGGCGCGGAAGAACCGAGAACCCCCACTCTGGAATCCACCGAGAGGAAGGACCGAAAAGTTGCAAACCACAACTCTCGATCCCTAGGGCCGGCCACCAACATGCCTATTTATAAGAAAAGAGTTAACGCAGAATTAGGGCTCCCGATCGGACGGCTAAAATTATTCGGGCCGATCGGGGGCTAAATACATCATAAAAATGAAAACTAATATATGAAACTGGATAGGAACGACCCTCCGGGCGTCCCCGCGGACTCAAATCGCCCAACCAGGTCGCCAACCATCGCTTCCTGCGGGAATAAACGCGGGCGTGTCGTCGATCGCCATCAAGATCTCTCTTGGAATTCTATCATAAAGCTTCTCAAGATCGATAAACAGCATATGCAAATCTTGTTTTCTTTCTCGGAAGTTGTCAATGAGTCTCCTCAAGAGATGTATAGCTTTCATGGTCAACCGCCCTGACATGAATCCAAAATGATTCACCGAGATGTTAGGCTCCCGTCTTATACTTCTTTATATTATTCGTTCCCATAATTTCATGGTATGACACATCAATTTAATTTATTTGTAATTAACACAATTTTGTATATCTTCTTTGTTCTTATACAAAGGTACCAAAATACTTTTTCTTTATTGGTCTGACATCCTTTTTAGCTTCAGTATCTTATTTAAAAAATATGTAAGCTACAAAATTCTTTTATTTTCTAGACATTTTCTTTATATTGCACTTTAAATACTTATTCATATTATTACTTACACTCTTTGTGTGCCAGTATAACAATTGAAGAGGTAAAATCTTCACTTAGTCATGTTGTTTATGACAACCTTTAGTTGTCTAAATTTTTTAGGAAGCTGAAGCAACCCAAAGTATCCTAAAGAAAGCAAAGCTAACTGAGGAAGAAAAAGGGTTGAGAACTTAGCAAATGTATGACTCAATATTTATTGGGATAGAAGAAGCTCAGGAAAAACACAAAAACATATAAAACTGGCAATATGCTTTCTATAATAAAATAGATTAGAAAATATGTAGTAAATTATCAGTATGTCATCAATGTAACTAGAAACAGTTTGTAGTACCATGTAATAAACCTTAGTAATGAAATAACATGTGTTATTATGTGTTTTACTATGAGTACTCACTATAAGTCTCTGCAATATACTATGAAGAATGAATTGAAAATAAGCTCAGATACTGAATTAATTGTGGGGACAAGCAAGGGGCCTCACGGGATGCTTCCAGGACTCGAACCCGTGACCTGAAGGTCACCCAACAACACCTTAACCGATGAGTCAAGGCTCCCCTTCTTATTACTCTAATAAACCATAAAGGGCAGGGCAGGGCAGCCTGGTGCACAAAGGCATCCCTACGCAGCGAGGGTCCGGGGAAGGGTCCCACCACAATGGTGAAATTAGGCAAATCTTACCATGCATTTTTGCAAGAGGCTGCTTCCAAGACTCGAACGTGTGACCTCAAGGTCACAAAGCAACACCTCAACCGGTACGCCAAGGCTCCCCTTCTACTCTATAAATCATGTCTTACATAAATTATCAAATTCACTTTTTTAGTTCAACATGTTCAACAAGATTCATCCAATGATATTGTACATTGTGCAAGGAAGAACTTGAATCAAATAAATGGCTAGTTATATATCCTAGGTGAGCAGTTTCCCATTGGAAGTGTGATTCATTTTTTAATTGTATGCATTCAAGTAAAATATTTAGTTATGAATCACGGGTAAGGTGATATAGCAAAATTCAAAAAAAAAAAATCTGAGTAGGACAATATAGTGTTATACATATAAATAGACACCAAAAATATTAAAAGAGATAGAATGAGAAGTAAAACATAAATAAATCAACATAGAACAAAAGAATACAGTTGGAGATATGTGAGACAATCTGAAACCAAGGGGGAAGCTGGCATAAAAATCCATTGAGCATTAGAGGAATAATGTTGGTTTCGCACAAGTGGGGACGAGTGACCATGAGTTATGGAAGAAGGGAAAATTAGCAATAGGCTTGTAAAATCACAAGAGAGTTTAACAAAGACTTTCCATGAGAATCAGTAAGGCTGAAGGACTCGGGAGGGAATCAAGCACCTAAGATGATAGGAGAGGCCACATGTAATTATGCAAGATAAAGTCCAGCGATTTTGACTAGAGGTGACATTAACACATGAGGATTCAGAGAAGCGTCTGGGTACTCACGTGATGAGGTCAGCCCACAATGAGTCTTAACTCTGATGTGAACCACAAGCATCAATAGAGGTAGTAGCATGAAAATGAAATTGGCATGACTTTCACTGATTTTACTGGAACCTAACTGAACTAAGACCAAATAAAATAAAGAAAAGAGGATACAGTCATCCACATAGGAAAAATAACATAAAAAGGAAAGAAATTACATAACGAAAGTGCAAATAACTTTGTTTTGACATGAAATTTGAAATTTCTGGCAGCTTATATACTTTCAAGTCTGTATGAATTAGTGTTTATTAAAATTGTGTAGATCAAAGAAACCATATGTAAGTTTTTAAATTGGTAAAGTCGTCTAATTGAATTGCAAGTCTAATCATAGTTGCACGATCATCTAGTCAAAACTTAGCTATTTTAGGTACAGGAGTTTGCATGCTTTGCTTTTAAAAGCATAAGTTTGTGTAGACCATGAGTTATGGGTCTTACAATGTTGCCGGAGGAGAGGCCGGAGGAGTTGACGATGACGGAGATACTACGGAGCCTTGGCCTTGGCTGGCTAAGCGGGGTGTGCTCGAGAGAGAGAGAGCTTCCAAGATCTCTTTTAGGGTTAGGCAAAATAGACTTTCTTCGTTCATACCCTTAGTTGTCAAGGCGCGCGCCAAGGCGCGCCTGAGGCGCCGGGCGCACCAGGCGCAGTCCGCCGCGCCTCAGCACAGCTGAGGCGGGCGATGTGCCCCAGGTGCGCCTAGGCGCGCGCCTTACAGGCTCCCAGGCGCACCAAAGGCGCGCCTGGGTCTTTCAAGGTATTTTTTAATTTTTTTTGTTTAATATGGTCAAAAACATGATCCTAGACGCACCCGAGGCACCCCAATTGAGCGAATTGGGCACCCAATTCGCTGAAATTGAGCGAATTGGGCTCCCAATTCGCTGAAATTCAGTGAATTCGCTCAATTTCAGCGAATTGGGCGCCCAATTCGCACAATTTCAGCGAATTGGGCGCCCAATTCCCACAATTTCAGCGAATTGGGCGCCCAATTCGCTCAATTACAGCGAATTGGGCGCCCAATTCGCTCAATTTCTTTTTTCCCCAATTTTTGCGCCTCACGTGCCTCAGGCGCGCGCCTGCGCCTTGCGCCTAGGCTCCAGGGGCCCTTTGCGCCTCGGTGCGCCTTGCGCCTTTGATAACTTAGTTCATACCGATATAAGACCCACTAGGTCCCTTAAATAGGACTTACAATTGACATAAAAAGGAAGAAATGCGAAAGAAAATAACGACAAACTTGGACATGCGACTAAAAAGGACACGACATAAAGACGTGATATAAAAGATAATGTCATATAAGGGCACGACTGTAAGACATAATAAATGCATAAAAGGAGGGTTTCTAAGAAATTAACTCGAAATAAAAATATTTTTGCTAATCAAAGTAGTGTCGAAATATTAAACAAAAAACTTTATTTTATCTTTTCAGAGAAGATTACTTCATAGATTACTTTGAAGAAAAGGTGAAGTTCAATCTTTGTTCACTATCACCGGCGGTAAGTGCTACCTCCGGGCGCTAACTTGCGGAGATTGAAACCTAAGATTCGATGAACAAAAAAACCTTAATTTTTCGTTAAAGCTTTGAGATAAAATATTGTTTAAAATATTTTAGAGTAGGAAATAAAATCACTATAATAAACAATTAAGAACATGATTTTATTTCATTGAAAATTTGATTACAAAAATGATAATTTCTATAACACTAGAAATCGAGGCGTAAATGAAAAACTCATTTTTATTGTTTATACGGCTCCTTCTCCCAAGAATCGGTTGACTCTGGGCTATCTCTCTCCAGATAAGGCCTCAAGTCGGGCACTAAATCTAAATCCTAGACCTAATCGCCAACACACGCGGTGAATTTCTCCCTATCTCGTAAGACCTAGTCGCCAACAACCGGAGTGAATTCCCCCTAAGCCGTGCACAACCTAATCACCAACACTGGCGAATTTTTCTACCGATGCAAAAATGTTAAATAAAAGGAGATTACAGGAAAGATAAATAAGAGAAAACTCCCTAAGAAGAACTTTGAAGGTAAAGACGAATGCGTTGTAGAAATCTGCATTCTTGATGAGTTTGCCCGTCGTGTAGAATAAGCATTGTATCACTTCCCCTTCAAGTTCTTCTTTCGATCTTCAAGTTTTTCTAAGGGATTCCTCTCGATGTCTGGAGACGAGACTCTCACAAAAGGATCGAAATTGTAGCTTTGGTGGATGAGCAATCAATGTGATACAAGGAGTGAATCCGGCCTCTATATAGATTCAGAGCGCTACAGCCGACAGTAGGGTTACCGACGCGCAGTAGCCTATATGGAAACCATGAGACACACGGATCGCGGCAGAAATGACAAGTACGTTCCTCTATTTTAGGCATTCAATCTTACCGCGCCGCGGTAAGTACTAGTGTGTCGTGTTAGCTTGATGCACACTGACCGTGGATTTCTTGCCTATGATGCACGGATACTTAAAAATGGGCAACGTATCGACTCGAACGCGTACCGGATACAGGAAATGCCCGGAAACTCGCGGAAACGCGTTTCCGAAACTGCAGGAAACGCACTTAAAAATAAAAAATAAAAAATATTTAGGATTCGCGTATCCCGCTGGGGGGATACGTGAATCCCGCTATTTCAATCCCGCTAATCTACCCGAATCCCGCTAGGTTTTCAATCCTGCGCTGCTCCCCTCTCCCGATCCCTCTCCCGATCCCGGCGCTGCTTCTCCTGATCCCGATCCCGGCGCTGCTCCCCTCTCCCTCTCCCTCTCCCGATCCCGGCGCTGCTCCCCTCTCCCGATCCCGACGCTGCTGATCGACGCTGCTCCCCTCTCCCGATCGACGCTGCTCCCCTCTCCCGATCTCACGGTAAGCTTCTTCTTCTTCAACACCCTCTTCTTCTTCATCTTCAGCACCCTCTTCTTCATCTTCAGCACCCTCTTCTTCATCTTCAGCACCCTCTTCTTCTTCTTCAGCACCCTCTTCTTCTTCTTCTTCAGCACCCTCTTTTTCTTCTTCTTCTTCTTCAGCACCCTCTTCTTCTTCTTCAACACCCTCTTCTTCTTCTTCTTCAGCACCCTCTTCTTCTTCTTCTTCTTCAGCACCCTCTTCTTCTTCTTCAACACCCTCTTCTTCTTCTTCTTCAGCACCCTCTTCTTCTTCTTCTTCAGCACCCTCTTCTTCTTCTTCTTCAGCACCCTCTTCTTCTTCTTCTTCAGCACCCTCTTCTTCTTAATCTTCTTCTTCGGCACCCTCTTCTTCTTCTTCAGCACCCTCTTCTTCTTCAGCACCCTCTTCTTCAGCACCGGAACATATGTAGAGCTTATGCTTTTTCTGTTAACTGTATGTAGAACATATGTAGAGCATTTCATTAGTTTCAATTATTGTACCGGAATATATGTAGAGCATTTCATTAGTTTCAATATTTGTACCGGAATATATGTAGGGCATTTCATTATCTCTGTTAGTATGATCTCTGTGAACTGTATGTAGAGCATTTCGTTAGTATAAAAAATTTGTACCAGTATAAGATTTTTCTTAAGTAATATTTTTAGTTGTTAGCTTTTTCTTATGTAGTATAAGCTAATTAACGTTGCTCTAGTAGCTTTTTTTTGTATGTATGTTGTTAAATCCTAATTGTTATGATTTCATTATTGTTTAAATTAGGTTTCATTATTATATAACATGGAATAATTAAAAATAATTAAAAACGTTTCCCGTATCCTTATTTTTTAAAAAATCACGTTTCCCGTATCCGTTTCGTATCGTATCCCGTATCCCGTTTCCGTCCCCGTGCATCATAGTTTCTTGCTCCATTTGGCTCCTCATTTCGGCTACTAATTGACAGGCTTTCCAAATGTTACCATTGGGTGTTAGAGATAGCACATTGCGGTAAGAACTTGACAAAGATGGACTTCCTCCCGTCATTTCTTACGTTTAAATGTATTTGGTCAGCTGTCCTTCAGTATGCAAACCTACCACCGCCAGCGGTATGTGCTACCGCCCCGCAGTAGCTCTAAATTCAGAGCATCGTTCTCCATTTTTTATCCTCGTTCAACTCATAACTTTAAAACAAAGACTACCTTTCGTGAAGACAAAGAATACGAGTAACTACAAGGTTGAAATGGGGGATCATACACAAAATGGAAAATCTAGAGGATCTTTTGAACACAAATTAGTGATTATCTATGAGCTACTACTCATCCAATTTTCTCGGATAATAACAACACCCATTCATTACTGTTTTGATCATTGATCTAATGAATACTAATGAAAAATAACAGCCAAAATCACTTACGTAGGTAGCTTCATTAATCCATTCTGCCAGAGTCGACAATAATGTTTCCAGGATAATCAAATTATAAACTTGAAATAAAAGGCTAGCGTACAATTTCAGCTAATAAGAAATGAAACAATAGTATTAGAAGAAGATAAACAAGTACCGAAGCAATCAAATTCTTACCGTTCCAGCATCAGGAGTGAAAAATCTGTACAGTAGTCTGAGTATGGTGGACTTGCCTGCACATATATTAAACATCAGTTGTTGGTTCAAACTTCAAACAATGTAAATAAACTATTCAGTATGCACAAAACTTCTGGCAAACATACCCTTAAACACCGTAAATTAGCAAAAACAAGAGACAAATTCATGATTCCTTATCTATTAATTCTTTACACGAGGCAAAATGGGTTATAGTTATTTCTAAAATATGGTTTATGCACAGAAAGGTGTAGTATATATGAAAATGATCAAAATAAGTTTACAATTTACTTATTTCATGGATGGTTTGGCACAACAGTGAAATGACCAACAATCTCTTTAGGTGGAAAGCCTTAGTTGAGTACATGTACCCAGGAGGAGAATTGGCCACTGTGAGACTAACTCAAGACACCCTAGGGAGAGACCGACCCATCATACGATTAGTATCATGTCGCATGTGTATTTCTATTTTCTTGTCTAGTTTTTTGAGAGTACTCTTCATCTAGTAACCCCTTTTATATAGGAGGCGTGTGTAGCTCACTTTGGCATCTTGTGCTTCTGGAACCACAAAATCAAGCAAGGCGGTCCGTGGCTTGGAAACCAGCGTTCCCCACTCACACATCTCGCCATCTGATAACCCTCCGAGTATCAACGTCTACCAATTGGCCCATCTGCACATGCACTGTTGCCTACATCCATTGCATGCCTCATGGTTTCAATGCTAGCATCCAATAGCGCTATTGCGGGCATCTTCGGGAGATCTCTGCCCCAACCAACACAAATATGTGTATTCCCCCATGCGGTGGATGTCATTGATGACCTGCGCCATGGCTCTTTGCATCAACAAGGATGGTCCGCCTCGCCTTCCAAGTAGTCTATTTGTATTGATCAGAGGGAGGATCGTAACGAGGACCTCATGATACTCCTTGATGAGTATTCCTTGGCTCTTGCATCTACCTAGCCTGTCCCAAATTCACCAGTGCCACCACTACGTACTACAATGACACCGATTCTCTACAGTGGATCACCCAGGCGGAATATTTCTTTGATCTACGACCAACCCCACCCATTAGAGGGAACCACTGACACCATTTACATGGAAGGATTTGCACTCCATTGAGTGCGCTAGAAGAGACAGGTCATTCTAAACCTCATGTGGCATGTGCTCGAGGTGCTACTCCATCAGTATGACACTCGCCAGTGGGGAAATGCCTATGAGCATAAGGGATCGGTTTGCCTTCTAATTCAATGGTAGCTTACATCACTAATTACATTGAAGTTTCAACACATGTGTAGGGACTTACCGCAGATCACAACTTGGGGTACTTCCTAACAAGTCTACAATCTTATAAATGCACGTGAGTTCACGCTCGGGTGATATAAATGAGGTAGTTGATCTCGGCATAGTAGATGCTCGTAGGTGTCTAGTAGGTCAACGTTCGATGCGATATGATTTAATGATTCCATAGGTCGAATCTACTTGCTTCCTAACTTGTTTCTTTGATCCCCACTCTCCCTCACGTTGTGAAACATGTCTCTTTGATGCTCTGATTTTTAATATTATGCATAAAATTATGACTAAAAGTTTGTGAGCATCTTCAAAAAACTATAATTCATGTTTGATTTTATCACCATGGATTATATTTGTCCGAAGGAGATTGGTTTCCTACATTTTTCAGAAATGAGATTTTGCCTACAGGTCATAAGTTGATGTGAAGTATCTTTCCTTTGCCCTAATACCTACCATAGCCCAGAGGTTACACACCCAATTTAATTTTTAGTCCTATCTTGGCGGAGTTTACTCAAGTCTGGGTTATTCAACAACATGACAATTTTCAGATCGGCAATCAGACTTCCTTGTCGCAGGCTACATTACACTCTCGACGAAGTCAAGGTCTTTCAATCCCGAAAGAATTGATGAAATATGTGTCGCATCTTCACAATGTTTCTTTATTTGTACTTGCACTTGTACCGTAAATATTTATTTTATTATTATTTCCCGCATTCTCTTTGTGTAGCACATGTCTTTGCGCACGTTTATTTATTTATCGTGCATGTACTGTTTACCTTGTGGTGGGACCCTTCCCCAGACTCTCGTTGTGCGGGTATGTTGTGTGTATCGGACTGCACTCTTTTTTGTACCTTGTATCTCGCACATCATCCGCACTAATTGTGACAATTTATTTGGGTGATCATCCAATAAGTCCCTGAATAAAAATTTGTCAAATAAGGTAACATGTTAATCAAGGCAAACAAAACAAATTGGACATATGTTGCATATTCAAAATAAGTTAATATTGAAATTGAAATTAAGTACATTCTATTTTTGTAATTAAAGAATGGTGAGAATTATTAAGAGGTAAAATCTTCAAAAAAATCCATTTTTTGGTCTTATGAAATCTACTCTTTTAAAATTCATTTCCTTTTGATTTATTAAAATTCCTATTAATTTACTCCCTTTTAAAAGTCGGCCCTCCCTCCACAGACGCTAGATTGGGCAAAACGAAACCAAAGAAATCACTTTGCTCTCAGAAGTGCAGAACGGCTCCCTCCCTGTGCACGACATCACCAAAGTCGCATCTACCTCTAGCCGACAAAGCTCATTCTCCTCATGCCGTCACCGTCACTAGAAGGCTCGCTGAACCCCGATGACCTATGTTGGAACATGCGTTCTGCATCTCTCAGGTTTGATAATAATAAATTCCAAGTTGTATTTGATCATACATACTTTGGGTATAGTGTGTCGGTTTACGTGTGTGAAGCTCTTTCAAGAACGACAAAGTTGAGCGCTACTGGGAGCGGTAGTATCGCCTACGATAGCATTGTCGTTATTGGAAAGGTCTGCCACCTTTCCGTAATTGGAGCAGGACAGCTGGCAATTACGCGTGAAAAATCATATCGCCGGGTGATAGCGATACTGTCGGCAATAGCGTTTCTAAATTGTATGAAAGCGTTTTGTTTTCTTGTTGGCGGGGGCTGAACTCTAGAAAGTCCAGAGGAGGTCGTCTTGTCATCTCTGCTGCAACAAACCGCAATCCAAGGAGAGGAACATGTTCCCTCTTTCAAGAACGAAGATCCCCGGAGAAGGAATACCTAAACAAGATTTTGAAGACGATCGAGTGCCCAAGCAACGAGAATCAAAAGCACTGATCGCTTCTCCGCCTCCGGAGACATATTTTTGAAGGAGCAAAATTTCTTTAATATATTTCTTTCTCTTTCATTCTTTTAACTGTTTGTGGAGAAATTGTCCGGTGTGGACGTCGGACTCCTGCGAGAAGTTCGTGAGAAATCGACCTGAGAGGTCGTCGGATTCCTGGAAGGAATCTATGAAAATCGTCCTAGGCGGACGTCTAGATCTGGGAGATCTAGTGGACTCGTCGATCTTCTTGGGAAGAAAGGAGAGAGTCAACCGGTCCACGAGGAGAGTCGGTATATAAACCAAACGAATATTCGATGCACTGCCTCCGATCTTAGGCGACATGGAGATTTAGTTAAAATTTTATAAAAACTATTTTGATATTCAATAAAATCATGTCGAGTGCCCGAGCAACGAGAATCAAAAGCACTGATCGTTCGCAGCCTCCGGAGACATATTTTTGAGTGAGCAAAATTTCTTTAATCTATTTCTTTCTTCTCTTTCATTTTCTTTTAACTGTGTGGAGAAATCGTCTGATGTGGATGTCGGACTACTGGAAGGAGTTTGTGAGAAATTGACCTGGGAGGTCGTCGGATTTCTGGGAGGAATCTGTGGAAATCGTCCTGGGAGGACGTCTAGATCTGGGAGATCTAGTAGGCTCGTCGATCATCTTGGGAAGATGGGAGAGCCAACCGGTCCACGAACAGGGTCGGTATAGAAACAACACGAGTATTCAATGCACCGCCTCCGATCTTCGGCGTCATGGAGAACTAGTTAAAATTTTGCAAACACTATTTTGATCATGTCTATTTGTTTGATCTCTTATTACATGTGTTTACTGCTGTATGTTTGAATTGAAATCTGTGCATACGCTGCAACAATCTCCGGAAGTAAAAGACACTTTCGGTTGATACCACAGGCGTTAGTGCTAACGCCCGACGACAGTCCCAAAAAGTGTATTCTTTGCTCTGAAGTTTTTAAATCTCCTGAATTTCACTGCAAACCTTATTCACTTCCCCCTCCCCTCTAAGGTTGGTCACTAGAACAAGTGGTATCAGAGATTGCTTACTTCAAAAATGATTAAAATCCTAAAGTAGATGATCAACGTTAATCACGCCTTTCTTGAGGGACAAGGAGTGAAAAGACCCTCACTATTTAAGGGGAGTGACTACAGCCACTGGAGAACAGATATGAAAATATTCTTAATGACACAAAGCATGAACGTGTGAGTCATGGTTGAAACGAAATACACTACACCCACTATTATGGTAGGAGATCAAATTATGGAAAAACCGCGAGATTAATGGGATGATACGGATAAGCTGAGGTGTACAAAAAAAATGTTAAAGCTATGAATTCTTTATTCTGCGTGTTGGATGAAACAGAATTTAATAGAATCTGCAACTGTGAAACTGTTTTTGATATTTGGCATTCACTAGAACTAACACATGAAGGTACCTCGCAGGTGAAGGAGTCAGAATTGTTCCGACTAGAGTCTGAATAAGAACAGTTCCAAATGGAGATCGATGAGGAGGCGGACAGTATGTGCACTCGTTTCACGAAGATCGTCAATGCTTTTAGATCTCTCGGAAAGACCTTCTCAAATGGAGACCTGGCAAGAAAGATCATGCGATCCTTGCCTCTGTGATTCACTCCGAAGGTGAGCGTCATTGTTGAATCTCACGACATCAATACCTTGGAGATAGAGTCTCATTGGGAATCTGAAGACCTATGAGCTAGAACTGAAAAATTCAAGTCAAGGGGTATCTTAGAGAGTAGAAAAAGAAGGCACTTGCACTGAAGGAGGGCAAGGAAAAGGAGCCGATCGAGGAAACTGATGATGAGGAGAACCTATGCGCCCGTGGGTTCAAAAATTTCATGAGGAACCCAAAGAGGCGGGACAAATTTAGAAGATTCATGAAGAATGGCGCTGAAGAAAAAAAGGGTTGGAACAAGCCACCAAAAGTGGCAAAAAGTGATGAAGAAGAATTCATCCTGGAGTGCTTTCATTGCCGCAAATCCGGACATTTCAAGCGAGAGTGTCCAAAGTTCTTGAAGGAAGAAAATGAAAGGAAGACTCGTAGGAAGGAAAAGAAAAAGGTGCTGAAGGCGTCAACTTGAGACAAAACATCATCTAGCGAGTCAGTCACCTCTAGCTCTAGTGGTGAAGAAGAGGCAAATATGTGCCTCATAGGGAAGCATCAAAATGAGTCTAACGGCGAATCCAATGTACATGGCGACACTGAGGTAACCCCTCCTACCTATGAAGAGCTTTATGATTTATATGAAAATTTATGTGATAAATTAGATGATTTGCTCGATGAAAATGGTTTTCTAAAATCTGAAAACAAGCAAATGAAAAAGAATCTAAAAACCTTAATAACGAACTCAGCAAATGTGGAAAAGAGAAGGTTGGGTGTCAAGAGTGCTTTCACTCTTTGAGCAGGGTAAATGAACTGAAAGAAAGCCTCTCTGAGACTTCCTCTAAAATTGAAACTCTTATCAAAGAGAAGAAGGCTTTGGAGAAAAGGCTGCAGACTTCTCTTGGCCGCAATGGAGATGAGAAGAAACAATTTGCAAATCGATGTGTGATGCTTGTCACGAAAAACACTGTGTTGAAGGAGAAGATCCATGACCTGAACTATGTTATCTAGAAATTCAGGAAAGGCAAAAAATCACTGAATATGTTGTTGGGTTATAAGCGTCAGGGATCTGGGAAATTCGGGCTGGGATACAAAAATATACAGCTATCGCCCGACGAAATTACTATCGCTGGCGATTCCTACTCTCCAGCAAATCCGAAAAAGAATTTTCTGAAAAATAAAATAAAATTTTTTAGCACTGGAAGCCTGTCACTCTCTTCCAGCATGAATCCAATGAGAGCGCAAAAGGTGGGATACACTGTCTACACCAAGTATGCCAAATGTAGAAAGTGTGTTAACATTTCTGGCTCATTCCTGAAGAAAGGGTCAACTAAAGTAGCACAAATCTGAGTGTCAAAGTCGTTTATATATACTATGGGTGGAACAACTTGGGTAATCAGAACATTACCTTCATCCTCTTTTTAGGTGTGTTGGAAGGCTAAGAAAAAGAAAAACGTGTGGTACTTGAACTTTGGATGTTCCAAGCACATGACAGAAGATGAAGAAAAGTTCATTATCCTGGAGAAGAAAAAGGGAGGCATAGTGACCTTTGGAGACAACAACAAAGGAAGAATTCTGGGTGTCAGCGCCATAGGTAACGAGCATTTTTTGTTTAAAACGTATTGTATGTAGAAGGTCTGAAGCATAATTTAATATTTATTGGTCAACTTAGCGATAAAGGCTTGAATATTTTATTTAAAACTTCTACAAACACGTGTAAAATTATTGATGTTAAAACAAACAAAGTATTATTAACCGCACTTAGAAAACAAAATGTATGCATTATCATGTTTAATGGCTTGTCCTCTAATTTGAAATGTTTAGTTGCTAAAAATGAGGAGCTAAAACTTTGGCATAGGAGACTCGGTCATTCCGAGAGTAAATTAATGGTCAAACGATCGAAAGAAAAGTTAATCCGCGCTCTTCCACAACTAAGCGGTAATTTGACTTTTTATGTGCTCCATGTCAAAAGGGCGTGTTCACAAAATCATCATTTAAAAGCAAACATGACATTGCCACTTCTAAATCATTACAGTTGATTCACATGGATCTATTCAGTCATATTAGTACATGTAGTCTAGGAGGAAAACGGTGTACATTTGTGTTAATAGATGATTATTCACGATTTTGTTGGTCAGTTTTCTTGCAAATAAAACTGACACTGTCTCTGAATTCTCCATCTTGTGCACTCGTATTCAAAATAAAATGGAATTAAATATTAAATGCAAAAGGTCAGACCACGGGGGAGAATTTGAAAATGAAAATTTAATTTTTTTTGTAATAATTTTGGCATTCGGCATGAGTTTTTTGTTGCACGCACTCCACAATAAAATGGGGTAGTGAAAAGAAAAAATCGGACTTTACAAGAATTGGCTCGAACCATGCTTGCCGAATATAGTTTACATAAATATCTATGTACTGAAGTAGTCAGTACAACATGTTATGTAATGAACTGGATCATGTTTCGCCTAATTCTTAAGCATACTCCATAAGAGCTGTATTTTGAAAAGAACCTGGGTCATATTTTAGAATCTTCGGTTGCTCATGTTTCATTTTAAATACAAGGATCATTTAGGTAAATTTGATGAAAAATCTAACCTAGGCATCTTTTTAGGATATTCTTCCACGAGTCGTGCTTATAGGGTGTATAACAAAAGAACCTAGGTTGTAGAAGAATCAATACATGCACACTTTAATGAAAATACTCCAAAGGATGACTCTAGATTGATTGTAGATGATGATGATGATGTCAATCCATTATAAGAGGAGAGTGTGAAGAGAGAGAAAGTAGTAGATGAATTAGAACATGTTGAAGAATATAAGTCTCCAAACACTTTAAAATTTACAAAGTAACATCCACGAGATCAGTATTGGAGAGCCCTCGTATGGAATTAGAACTCAGTCGACCTTTCATGAATCATTTTCTAATTTATGTTTATATCTAAAATGGAACCAAAGAATATCCTTGGAGAACTAAATGACGAGTCTTGGTTTATGGTGATGAACGAGGAACTGAATCAATTCGAGAGAAATAAAGTGTGGACATTAGTGAAGCACCCTAGTAACCATTAAGTCATAGGCGTAAAGTAGATCTATAAAAACAAGCTTGATGGTTAATCTAGGATAACGAGAAACAAAGTTAGGTTGGTTGCTCGGGAATATTCACAGATCGAAGGGATAACCTCTGAGGAGTCGTTTGCACCTGTAGCACGTCTTGAGTCCATCAGGATGTTTTTCGCATTTGCCAGCTTTAAAAGAATAAAATTGTACTAAATGGACATCAAAAGTGTGTTTTTGAATGGATATATTAAAGAAGAGATGTACGTTGAGCAACCACCTGAGTTTAAGAATAGTAGGCATTCAAATCATGTCTATAAACTCATAAAAGTCTTATACTGATTAAAGAAAACGCCAAGTGTCTGGTATGATAAGTTAACAGCTTTTCTTTTAAAACAAGGATTTAGGCTGAGGATTGCGGATACCATGCTATTTGTAAAACATGGTGATTTTGATTTGATGATTTTGCAAATATATGTTGATGATATTATCTTTGGTGTCACTAATGAAAACTTATGTAATGGAATTGTAAAAATGATGCAAAGTGAATTTAAAATGAGTTTAGTAAGAAAATTGACATATTTTTTTAGGTTTTCAAGTTTTTGAACGACATGATGGAATTTGTATTTGTCAAACAAAATATATAAAAGATATGTTTAAACTATTTGGTTTTGAGAATATGAAACACACTAAAACTCCAATGAGCGCATCACTCAAATTAGAAAAGATGTGATGTAGTGGCAGGTCGACTCAGGAAGGGATTCTCTAAATGCAACCTTAAATGCAAATACAGCGTTACGTCGGGCAAGAGTGGCCCACTTAAAATTGCAATAGGTAATTAATTATTATAGAAATTAACAGAGGCACATGCAGTTTAAAATAATTAATTGAAGGAGAAACAACTATCAATCTTAATTCGACTGAGGTGCAGTTTATATTAAGCGATCACAGAATAAACCCAACAAGAAACACCACGAAGGAACTAATAGCAAATAATATAGAAATCCAACATACTAGAGTGCCGAAATAAACAACTGGAGAGGAAAAAACTACAAACCACAGTTTACACCTGTTGTCGACGACGATAACGGTGGTAAAGAAGGCATCCGAAGGTGCTGTAACATCGGGGTTTGAAACAAGAGATCTGAACTAAACGTTGACTTGAATAGGGAGAGAGGTTTGAAAGTAATGGAGGCTGGATGTGGTAAGCTGGCTACAGGGAGATGAATTTGAAAGTGGCCAGGGTCGGGCAGGGAAAGGTGGTTCCACGGAGAGGCTGGCGGAGGCCTGTGCAAGGAAAGGTTATAGGGTGGCTTGGACGGGAGTGACAAGGGGAGGAAGATGGGGCTGGAGGGTTGGGGAATAGCAGGGAGGTTAGCACTTGGACTGGAAGGCACTTTCCGGTGGTGGTGGACTGAACTGAGAGCAGGGAGGGAGAGGGAAGGAGACGGGGTGTGGAGAATTGGAGGATTCCGACTAGGAGAGGCCGACGGGGCTTCGGGTGGGTACAATATTGGACAGGGACGAGGCCGACGAACTGGGTAAGGGAGGGGAAGTGGGCGGCGGGAGGAGGAGATGTTCTCCAGACACAGAAGTTCTCTGGCGTCGCACCAGAGATAAAGAAGACCGAAGGCTGCCTAAATCTTGTGCAAACCTTCGATGCCTTTTCCAATGAACCGCCCAAGCCTATTTAAAGACCTAAAAATAAC
The DNA here is from genome assembly GCA_039513925.1 of Platanthera zijinensis. Classification (NCBI taxonomy): domain Eukaryota; kingdom Viridiplantae; phylum Streptophyta; class Magnoliopsida; order Asparagales; family Orchidaceae; genus Platanthera; species Platanthera zijinensis. The sequence goes on along the minus strand of CM077092.1, from coordinate 39,843,938 downwards.
TACAACAGTAACTGTAAAATCAAACCACCCGAATCGAACGACTAAAATTGTTTGGACCGATCGGGGGATAAATACACCTCAAAATAAAAAAAAGTAATATATCAAAGAGATACAGATCGATCATCCGGACGCAACCATGGACTTTGATCGTCCGTCCGCGCAGCGGCTCACCGCCTCCTACAGGAATACATACGAGTCGATCGAGGCGCATCGTCAAGATGATAGTAGAATTTTGGTGGACCAAAAGGTATATCGAGGTATGATTGGATCACTATTCCATCTTATTGCGTCTAAACGCGACGTCATGTTTGCGGTGTATCTTTGTGCTAGATAATAAGCTAATGCTAAAGAATCTCACGTCAAAGTTATTAAACACATCTTTAGGTATCTTATAAGCAAATCAAATCTTGGCCTTTGGTATCCTCACAGCGAAAGATTCATGGTACATGGATATTCTGAATCGAATTATGTTGGATGTTCACTTGATCGGAAGAGCACAAGTGGCACTTATCACTTTTCAGGGCTAGCACTAGTTTCATGGTCGAAAAGAAAACAGAATTATGTTACCTTCTCCACTGTCGAGGACAAATATATTGTCTTAGGGAGTTGTTGCGCAAGAGCACTTTGGATGTCACAAACATTAGAGGAATTTGGTCTTTCATTCAAAAAAATTGAACTTTAAGTGCGACAACAAGAGTGTTATAAACTTGACAAACAATCTGGTTTATCACTCTCGTTCGAAGCACATAAACGTACGTCATCATTTTATTTGAGATCACATTATGAAGGAGAACGTGAGAGTGAGTTTCATTGGCACAGACAAATAACTTGCGAAAATCTTTACCAAAACCCTTCCTGACACATGATTCTCTATGTTTCTCTTAGAATTGGGGGGTTTGGATCTCTAAATTAAATGATTTAATACGCAATCTTTTATTTTTTGTGTGTTTTTGCTGTATTAGATAGGGATTACATTGTTACAACATTTTCCAAAAAATTAAAAGCGAAAAATTGCAAAAACTAGGTGCTTTCCCTGAAAAATCGAGTCTCTGTCTGATACCGCCCAACGTTCAGTAACGCTGACAGTAGTGTTATTTCATGAAAATTTCAATCTATCTGTTTTTCCTTTGTTTGTGTTTACTGCCATTAGGGTTGTTTTTGTTTTCATTTAAATTCCTGTTTTTCTATTTAAAAGTGAAAATCACATAAAAATGATAAAACCCTAAAATCACAAAAAAACGTTTTTTTTTATTCCGTTTAATATTATGTGTTTGTTTATTTTTGCTTTGTTTTAAATTTTATAAAATAAAAAAAACTAAAAAATAACCGCTAAAATCATTAATTTTGGGACATGCATGATAAAATCTTAAAGCATAAAGATTACGTACAATGTTTGATTCAAGAAGGCTAATCTTTGTTTATATTGTATGATTTGTCATTATGCGTCTAATCTATTGATATTTTCTACTAAGTACTACTAGATATGGAGTGTATGTCTAATATGTCTCTGGGTATATGTGAGGATTTAGGTAGACTAATGAAATCACATTACACACATTTTTAGAGAGTGCTCTCAAGTAGAAATTCCATGGCTTACATGTTATAACACGCGATATTGTGACTAGCATGCTAGGCATGACATAATAAATCAATACCACGTAGTTAATCTTCCATGTATATGGCTTAGAACTTTGGGCCATAATTAATTTGCTAAGATTTTTATATATAAGTTAAAGTATAACTATCAATGTAAGTAGATTTTGATTGATTCAGGGACCCTGTATCAAAACAAAATTATAATATTAATAGTAAAAAAAATATGAAGATAATATGTTATCAATATAGATAAGAAGGATACCCTCCAAATACTATTTAATCCTCATGATAAGCCTCAATGAGCATTGCGAGAATGAGCACCTTGGTTTTATGAATCGTTTCGATCTTGTGCAAAAAATGGAAAAATAAGTTAGTGTGCTTGTTCTAATCTTGGTATTGTGTAGATTGAAAACGTAACATGAATTATCATTTTATTACTCATGTGTTAGCATATCGACTAACTGAAAGATAGCATGTACACATGATTAATTTTTGCTTGATGCTATTTTCTTTTGATGTTACACGTACACATGTCATTATTCTATCTAACACTTCCATGCATAAGAATTGGACTAAAACTGCATCACAAGTCTATCGCACGAATGTACTAGTATATGATTGTCATTCATGACACATACGATGTTCCGTTGTATTAACTCCATTAAATCCCATAAGATTGTATGACAAATCTTGTGTATTTAGTTTTGTGTGCTTTGTCCAAATACTTGTGATTTTTTTATATGCCTAGTGGTATCTATTTGTTTTGTCCAGTTTGTGTTATTTTGATTCATTCGTACCTTTGACCTGTATTTATTAAAAAAATTTGAGGTCACCCCAGTGTTTTTCATGTTTATCTTTGTGTGTATTGTACGTTTCAATCCGCTACATCTCTCGTATTTATTCCCGCTTTTGATCTAGCCCATCCCTTTCGATAATCTCAAAGGGGGCGAATATGGTGGTCATGAGCTAGTCATGTGCTAGTGATCTAGGGGAGATCACATGTGAGGGGAGCTATTCTGATATAGTACATAGATAGGGGGAGCACACGTATAGAGGAAGTCGTACCACGAATGCACGCTCAACCTAAATATTTTTTATATATCTATTTTCAAAAGGTATCTTGATATATATAAACCTGTTTATGTTACATTGACTGTAGTTTTTACACTATACCAAGTTATCTTATGGTTTGTGTAATTCATATCTCATGAACGGGATTTGTTATTATCAAAAGTGAGAGTTTACTGAAACATGCATTCTGCATTTCTCATATTTGATAATATCAAATCTCAAGCTGTATTTGATCATACATACTATGGGTATAGTGTGCAGGTTTACAGGTGTGAAGCTATTTCAAGAACGACAAAGTTGAGTGCTATCGCGAGCGATAGTAATATCGTTAGCGTCAGCATGAATCTGGACACGTCAACGATCTGTGGGCTCAGCGAGGGAAAGCGTGGAGGTTATAAAAAGGTCATTATCGCCCCGCGATATTAGTATCACTCACGATAGCATTGGCATTATTGGAAAGGTATGTCACCTATCCGTACTTGGAGTAGGACAGCTGGCAATTACGCGTGAAAAGGCCTATTGTCGGGCGATAGCGATACCACCGGCGAAAGCATATCTAAATCGTATAATATCGTTTCTTTTTCTTGTTGGCGGGAGCTGAACCCTGGAACATCCAGAGGAGGCCGTCTTGTCATCTCTGCTGCAACAAACCGCCATCCAAGGAGAGGAAATTGTTCCCTCATTCAAGAACGAAGATCCCCGGAGAAGGAATACCAGAACGAGATTCTGAAGACGAATGAGTGGTCGTGCAACGAGAATCAAAAGCATTAATCGCTCGCCGCCTCCGGAGACATATTTTTGAGAGAGAAAAATTTCTTTAATCTAATTATTTATTCTCTTTCATTTCCTAATAACTGTGTGAGGAGAAATCGTCGGGTGTGGACGTCGAACTCTTGAGAGGAGTTCATGAGAAATCGACCTGGGAGGTCGGATTCCTGAGAGGAATCTGTGGAAATCATCCTGGGAGGACGTCTATATTCGGGAGATCTAGTGGGCTCGTCGATCTTCTTGGGAAAAAGGGAGAGAGCCAACCAGTCCACGAGGAGGGTCGGTATAGAAACCACACGAGTATTTGATGCACCGCCTCCGATCTCCGGCGTCATGGATATCTAGTTAAAAAGTGTAAACACAATTTTGATATTCAATAAAAACATCTCTATTTGTTTGATATGTAATTACATGTGATTACTGCTATATATTTGAATTGAAATTTGTGCGTACGTTGTTACAATCTCTAGGAGCAAACGAGCACCCTTTCGGTTAATACCGCCGGCCTTAGTACTAACACTCAGCGATAAACCCAGAAAGTGTATTCTTTGCTCTGAAGTTTTTAAATCTTTTGAATTTCACTGCAAACCTCATCTCCCCCCCCCCCCGCCCCTCTAAGGTTGGCCACTAGATCCAATAACCACTTCTCCATGAAACGAACGTTCCTTCGATCCTTAACCCGACACCGCCTGTGTCTGTCATTCAGCATCCTGCAAGCCTTCTATGTTACCTAGAGTGCCTTGTTTCCTACAGCCAAGGGTCTATAGGCGCTTCATCACCTTCAGGAGACCTACAGGCGCTTCAACACCTTCAGTCTACGTTCGGCTCCCTCAGATTGGATCCAATCACCTTCTCCCTCGCCACCATCATCTCGATGTCTACTCAACCATAGAAGCCATTGTTTCCTCTGTTTTCAGATGAGGGCTACTCCTATACCACACTTTGTTCCGATGGATAACTCTCATCACTGGCTTACTCAATGTTATCATTAATTTTATGCTTCATTTACTTGAACTAAAAATCGAGAGTCTACTTTAACTTTCATCTTTACCGCTTTGTTGTTAATTTGAAAAAAAAATTATATCGGTCATCTTTGCTTATATGCTTGTGGATGATTTATTTCATGGTGTTGATTGTGCTCGATGGATAAGTCCTTCATGAGTTTGTGAACCCTATATCGATTGTCGCTTGAAATTATTCGAGAACGTCTCGCTTGCGCTACAACTTTAAAAAGATCTCAAATTTATTAATTTAAATTTAAATTGAGATTTCCGGTTGACATCACATTCAATGATCTCTGCTGCAATTCCACAATCTAACGAGTAAGCTCGTATATCAGGGTGGAGATGCCAATCTGTGAGAAGGTTTTAGGAGCTCGAGTTCAGATCTCATATGTACAACCCCGTATCCAGCGAGTGAGCTAACAGGAGCCGATCCGGCCGGCCCAGACCGCCCCCGAGCCCCAGGCGAGTTCAGCAGGGTATGCCGAGCCCAGCATACCGAGTACGGGCTCGGCAATCGTCGGGTCGAGCTCGAAGATCGTGGAGCTGAGCCCGACGAGAGGAAGTCATTCATCGTGGGGCCGACCGAGTACGTGCTCGTCTAGAGCCAAGGGGTTGGCGAGTGCCAACGCGACCGTCATCTGCGAGCAGGGGCTTCAGGCCCAACTTTCCCAGGCCTGAGGCGAGGCGAGCCAGACCGTGACATTGAGAGAGGCGAGCTCACTCAACGCCTTCTCCAGTGGCGTTGAGTCAGGCGAGTCAGGTCCGCGGCGCTGAGAGAGGCGAGCTCACTCGCAGCTTTTCACCTCGGCGCAGGGGGGAGCCTTCTCGCGCCCGTACTCGCCGCCCCCGCTCAATGGGCTCTTCTCAGGGCCGGCTCGCCCTTCAGTTGTGGGGTGTTTTTACCATGTTACCCCTTTTGGATTGCTTATAGTCCTCGAAAACAGTGACAGCTGGATATTTGCAAACCATCTTTTCCTATAAATAGGACCCAAGGGGTACCTCAGAAGACACGCTTTCTTGTGCCCGGTCTTCTAGCGCTTTCTGAGGTACCTTAGCTTCAGCACTTGGCTAAGGAGGGGAAGCGCTCTAAGATCTTCCGGGTGTGTGGTGGGACCTCCGTGCTGAAGCCTTGGGTCTGTTCCCGGTCCTCCCTTGTCACTTGGGCTTGTGAGTAGAGAAGTAAGTGTGCGATCATCCCTTCCGCAAGGGTCGGACTCCACAGGGACCGATTTTTCGGTTTCAACACTTTGGTGCGGTGAGCATGGAGCGTGGTCAGCACAGAAAATCTTCCGCAGGACCGATGGCAAGAGACGAGGGGCAAGGTTCAGGCAGGGCGAGCTCGCCACCCCCCTCCCCCTCGCCCGATGGCGGGATGTCCGCGCGAGCTCAGGGAGGAAGTGCTCGGACTCGTCAGGGTCGCACTCGGCATGCGAGCCGAGAGCACGACGCCAGCGGTTCCCGTGGTCGCCGATCCAGCGCTAGGCAAGGATGCGCCCCTCAGACGCGCGGGGAAGGAGGTCGCGAGCGAGGGGGAGCGCGAGCCGAGGGGGCGAGTCCTCTTCCCAGGCTCGGCAGGCGAGTACCTGTTCGGCGAGATGGTGGGGAGGGAGTTCCCAACTCGCCCGGCCGAAGGAGGAAGTCCCTTCAGCGAGTTCGTTTCGTCAGCCCCAGTTCCAGAAGGGTTCCGAGAGCCGGAGATGTCCTACTACTCAGGAAAGGGAGATCCGATCCATCAGCACGTCAGTGGTTCGAAGATGTGGTGTCAATCCGACAGATGTCGGATGGCTTCAAGTGTAGGCTCTTCGCCATCACCCTCAGGGAGAAAGCGAGAGAGTGGTTTCATCAGCTCCCGGCCGGTTCCATCTACTGCTTCGAGGATTTGCGCAGGGGATTCATGTTGAGATTCACCACCTCAAAGAAGAGGAAGAGGGAGGTCGAGTCCTTGTTCCGTGTCAGGCAGAAAGTATGGGAGACCCTGGGAAGTTACCTGGACAGGTTTCAGGAAGAACTGTCCCAGGTACAAGAGATGTTAGGACACACCATGATGGTGGCCTTCACCCTGGGTCTCCAACCCGGGTTCTTCGCCATGGAGTTGAAGAGGACGCCCCCGGTGTCTTTCGAAGCGCTCCTGGAAAGGGCGGCAAGGGAGGCCGACATGGAGGCAGCACATCCAGAGTTCGCTCGGAGGTTGGCCAGGTGGGCCGTGGAGGAGGAGAAGCCAAGGGGAGGTCGGGCCCAGGAGGAGAGAAGGGTCAGCCCCGGCAGAGAGAACAGCAGCCGCAGCAGCACAGGTGGGGGCGTCAGGAGCCGAACAACCGATTGGGTTGGAGGCCGGAGTGGCAGGATCAAGGGCCACGGAGGGGTTATCAGGGGGGAGACAACCGCCAAGGTGGGCGTGGCCAGTTTTACCCCCAGGGAGGGAGGCAGGGCCAGAGACCGCCTCTTCCCGACCAGGAGGAGGCCATGGCTATCGCCCTGGGGGGGGCGAAGGAGAGGGCAACTAAGGAGGAGGAGGGAGGTCAGGGTAGACCTGCCCTATTGCGACTACCATCAAGAGGAGGGGCACACGACAGTCACGTGTCCGGAGTTCCTCGAGATGCGGGAGAACAGGGAGCAGCAGCGGCAGCAGCGGAATCATCAGGAGGTGCGGATTGAGGAAGTCTGGCCTCAGGCGGAGGGGGATCGTTGCGAAGACCGGGCCGATGTGGGGACCCGAGGAGGGATCAGAGTGATCCATGGGGGGGTGGGAGTCGAGGCTTCCCGGAAGGCAAGCCTCCACACCATGTACCGAAGGAGCATCGGCTCCACATCTCAGACTCCACCCCCAGAGGAGAGGATCACCTTCTCAAGGGAGGATATGCCGGGTCATGATGACCCATTCTGCGATGCGCTGGTCATCCAGACAGCCATCGAGAATTTCACAGTCTCCCGGATCCTCATTGACAATGGGAGCTCCGTCAACATCATCTTCAAGAAGCCTTTCGATGCCATGCAAGTAGAAGCCAAGAGGGTGCTGGCCTCCGATGGGCCTCTCTTCGGTTTTTCGGGGGAGAGGAAAGAAGTAGAGGGGGAGTGGGACTCCATGTCAGCTTGGGGGGACAGTACAGGAATTGTCGGTTCGTCATAGTGGAGGCCCCCAGCAGCTACAACGCCATTTTTGGGAGGCCCCTCATCAGCGCCTTCCGATGCGTCCCCTCCTCCTTCCATCAATGTCTTAAGTTCAACGTGGACGGGATCCAGGTCCGGGTTCGCGGTGACCCCAAGGCAGCTCGGGAATGCTACGTGACGGCGGTGAATTCCATTTTTTGGCAGGAGGAGGCCGAAGAGATGGGGAGAAGGATGGAGGAGGTGGAAGGGCAGGAGGCCGGAGAAGAAGGCGGGGAGGAAGGAAGGATGGAAGGGGAAGCACGCGAGGAGGTATTCCCAGAGGAGTCAGTTGAGGCGATGATCGTAGAAGGAGGGGAGGTCCTTACTCCAAGGGGGGAGGACACCGCAGAGTGGGAGGAGCAGTCCCGGTTGGAGGCCGTCGAGGAGGTAGTGGAGATGGAAGTCCTCACCCAGGATGGCAGGGTGGAGAAGGTCCGCATCAGCGGGGGGCTGACCCCGGAAGATCTAGGCAGGATGCTGGAGTGCATCCAAAAGAATGTGGATGTCTTCGCCTGGAGCGCAACAGAGATGCCTGGGATCGATGTCGACGTCGTCTGCCACCGCCTCAATCTACACCCGGAGGCTCGCCCCATCCAGCAGAAGAGGAGGTCCGTCACAGACAAACTGGCCGAACCCATCAGGGAGGAAGTCGCTAAGCTCCTTAAGGCCGGCTTCGTTTCCGAAATTCAATACCCCAACTGGGTCTCGAATGTTGTAATGGTGAAAAAAGGGGACGGCCGATGGAGGATGTGTGTAGATTTTTCACTACTTAATAAATCATGTCCGAAGGATTGTTACCCCTTGCCTAGAATCGACGCGCTGGTAGATTCACCCGTTGGTTTCTCTGTAATGAGTTTTTAGATGCTTTTTCAGGTTATCATCAAATCAGGATGCACCCTCCTGACATAAAGAATGTCTCGTTCATCACGGGAGATGGATGCTACTGCTACAAGATGATGCCTTTTGGGTTAAAGAACGCAGGGGCAACATACCAGAAGATGATGGACCGTGTATTCCAGGGGCAGAATGGAAGGAACTTGGAAGTGTACGTGGATGACCTGATGGTAAAAAGCCGGGAGGTCGATTCTCACCTCCAGGATCTGGAGGAGACCTTCGGCACCTTGCGTAAATACAAGATGAGGTTGAATCCTCTGAAGTGCATCTTCGGGGCGAGCAAAGGCAAATTTCTGGGTCATCTCCTCACCCCCGCCGGAGTCGAACCCAACCCTGACAAGGTCCGGGCGATTATGGAGTTGGGGCCACCTCGGGATGCGAAGGAGGTACAACGGCTGACAGGGAAGCTGGCAGGACTGAGCAGGTTCCTCTCCCGGGCCGGGGAGAGGTGTTCTCCCTTCTTCAAGAACTTGAGGGGAGGTCGGAAGTTCGAATGGACCCCGGAGTGCGAGGAAGCATTCCAGGCCTTGAAGAGGCAGTTGACTCAGGCCCCCTTGCTCCAAGGGCCAAAGGAGGGGGAGGACTTGTTTTTGTATTTAGGGGTCGGGGCGGAGGCCGTAAGTTCTGTCTTAGTTCGGGAAGAGGGAAGAAAGCAGCTGCCCATCTATTATGTGAGTAGGGTTCTGAGGAGGGCGGAACTCCGCTACCCCATCTTGGAGAAGTTGGCCTTCGCTTTAATCATCTCGGCCCGGAGGCTCAGGCCCTACTTCCAGGCACACTCCATCCAGGTGGTAACCGACCACCCCCTCCGCAACATCTTCGAGGGAGTGGAGCACTCAGGAAGACTCGCCAAGTGGTCGGTAGAGTTGAGCGAGTTTGACATCTCCTTTGTCCCTCGACTCGCGATTAAGGCGCAAGCAATGGCTGACTTTCTGGCTGACTATGTGGTCGAGGTAGCAGAAGACAAACTCACTTGCCTCGTCCTTTGGAAGGTGATGGTGGATGGGGCTTCAGGGAAACACTCCTTGGGGGTTGGGGTCGTCTTGGAGAGTCCCCAAGGGACCCGGATTGAGCAAACGGTGGTGATACATTTCTCCATAACCAACAACCAGGCCGAGTACGAGGCGGTAATCGCAGCACTGCGCCTGGCCAAGGAATTGGGAGTGCATGATGTGAAGGTCCTCACTGACTCTATGGTAGTAGCCTCTCAGATCAACGGGGAGTTCGAGGCGAGGGAGCCCACCCTGCAGCGATATCTGGCCAAGGTTAAGGGAATTATTGGGGGGGTTCCAAACCTTCTCCATTCAGCATGTGCCGCGGGAGGAAAATGAACAAGTCGACCACCTCGCCAAGCGCGGCCCTTGGGTGGGGGGCACTATCACGGACCTTTTCCACCCATCCCTGGAGGAAGGAGAGTTGATGGAGATAGATCGGCGGTCCACATGGATGGACCCATTCACTACCTACCTGTCCACAGGAGAGTACCCAGAAGGGATTGATAGAAAGAAGCTCAAGTACAAGTCAGCATATTACCTCTTGCGCGACGGGCAACTTTACCGCAAGACCCTTTCGGGATTACTGGCTCGTTGCGTGGCGGAGGGGGAGGTGTCGAGGATTTTGGAAGAAGTCCACTCCGGTGAATGTGGGAGTCATTCGGGAGGTCGGACCCTGGAGGGAAGGATCATCAGGCCGATGCCTTAGAATTTGTCAAAAAATGTCATAAGTGCCAACTGTTTGCCCCCCTCCAACTGCAACCGGCTCAGTGACTCAGGAGTATCACGGCCCCTTGGCCTTTCGCAATTTGGGGAATGGACTTGGTAGGTCCCTTCCCCCAGGAAAGTGGGCAGAGGAGATTCTTGTTGGTAATGATCGATTATTTCTCCAAGTGGATGGAGGTGAAAGCTTTGGCCAAGGTGACCTCGCAGATCATTCGAAATTTCGTATGGGGGGAGATCATCTGCAGGCATGGGATGCCCGAAGCCATCGTCACCGACAACGGACCACAATTCGCCAGCAACGAGTTCCTCAAGTTCTGTGGAGAGCTCGGGATCGACCTCAGGTTCGCCTCTGTCCACCACCCAAGGAGCAACGGGCAGGTAGAGGCGGCCAACAAGATTATCGTGAACCTCCTGAAAAAGAAGGTGGAAAATTTGAAGGGGAATTGGGTAGAGCAACTCCCCTCGGTCCTCTGGGCCCTGAGGACTACTCCCAACACCGCCACGGGGGAGACGCCTTTTAAACTATCTCACGGAAGCGAGGCGGTGCTCCCCATTGAACTTGAGGTCCGTACTCCCAGGGTCGCTGAGGCGGAAGCTGGAAGGGATGAGTGGAGAGTTGAGAATGAGGGAGAACAACGGCTCTCCTTAGACTTGATAGAGGAAGTGCGCGACCTCTCCGCGGTTCGGCAGGAGGAAGTCAAGCGGAGAATGGCTAAGTATTTTGACAAGCATGTCCGGGTCAAGCAGTTTGTGGAAGGCGACCTGGTTCTAAAGAAGGTAGATGCGGCGGGAAGATCGGCGGCCGTGGGCAAGCTCCATCCAAACTGGGAGGGGCCCTACATCGTAAGGGAGACATTAAAATCGGGAGGGTACCGCCTCCAAAATGTGGAAGGCGAGACTTTGAGCCACACCTGGAGCGGCGACGACCTGAAACGCTTCTATCCCTGAATGTTTGTACGTGCCTCAGTTTTTTTCAATGTAATGTGTTTCACTCCTTTGAGCCCCCATTTTTCACAATAATCGTAACAATAACATGTGATGTGGCGGAACGTCCGTGGAAGAGCATCAAAAACACTCGGAAAATATTCTAAGTGTTCTCGCTCTGGGGTTAGGTCTCGATTCTCCCGCTGCCAGGCTCCCTCCAAGCTGGCAGGGCCGGGGTCTCGATGGACGTCGTTATGACCCTGGAGTTGAGCCCGGAGGATGTTCAACACCCGCCCTCAGGCTCCCATCTAGCTGACAGGCCTGGTGGTACCACCCGGGAGAGGAAAATATTCTAAGTGTTCTCGCTCTGGGGTTAGGTCTCGATTCTCCCGCTGCCAGGCTCCCCCTAAGCTGGCAGGGCCGGGGTCTCGATGGACGTCGTTATGACCCTGGAGCTGAGCCCGGAGGATGTTCAACACCCGCCCTCAGGCTCCCATCTAACTGACAGGCCTGGTGGTAGCACCCGGGAGAGGAAAATATTCTAAGTGTTCTCGCTCTGGGGTTAGGTCTCGATTCTCCCGCTGCAAGGCTCCCCCCAAGCTGGCAGGGCCGGGGTCTCGATGGACGTCGTTATGACCCTGGAGCTGAGCCCGGAGGATGTTTAACACCCGCCCTCAGGCTCCCATCTAGCTGACAGGCCTGGTGGTAGCACCCGGGAGAGGAAAATATTCTAAGTGTTCTCGCTCTGGGGTTAGGTCTCGATTCTCCCGCTGCCAGGCTCCCCCCCAAGATGGCAGGGCCGGGGTCTCGATGGACGTCATTATGACCCTGGAGCTGAGCCCGGAGGATGTTCAACACCCGCCCTCAGGCTCCCATCTAGCTGACAGGCCTGTGGTAGCACCCGGGGGAGGAAAATATTCTAAGTGTTCTCGCTCTGGGGTTAGGTATCGATTCTCCCGCCGCCAGGCTCCCTCCAAGCTGGCAGGGTCGGGGTCTCGATGGACGTCGTTATGACCCTGGAGCTGAGCCCGGAGGATGCTCAACGCCCGCCCTCAGGCTCCCATCTAGCTGACAGGCCTGGTGGTAGCACCCGGGAGAGGAAAATATTCCGAGTATTCTCGCTCTGGGGTTAGGTCTCGATTCTCCCGCTGCCAGGCTCCTTCCAAGCTGGCAGGGCCGGGGTCTCGATGGACGTCGCTATGACCCTGAGGCTGAGCCCTGAGGATGTTCAACAATCATGGAGCCCAAGGGGTCCTGTTTCCCTTGGTTGTCTGACTAGAAAAGATTTTTTGCCCCACCTAGTCGAAGGAAAAATGTGCCTCCCGCGCGAGCCTGGACTCGCAGGGGTCTGCTCGGCAGAAGATCTTTTCCCGGAATGATAGGCGGACACCTGCGGCGGCCGCTCTCACAAAGGTCACACAGCGAGTAGGCCGAGAAATCGCGAGTCTGGTCGCTGCCAATGCTCAAGGCCTCTCGTCGAGCGCGAATCCTAACTCGCGTGCATTCTAGCGCTGAAGGTAAAAAAGAGATAGAAAATCCTTTTCATTATATTTGCAAAAAGGGGGGGGGGGTAAAGTTCGGTCAGCTCTCGCCCTCCTCTCCCGAATGGCGATCCTCCACCTCGCCTCCGGGCGACCTTTCCTTGCCCTTCGCCCCATCAAAGAGGGAACCAAAGCTCTCCTCCTTCTCGCTGGGCGGAGACGGCGGGAATAGGCTCGGCAGAAGATCTCGGACCGCCACCTCCTCGCAGCCCACGGCCAGAATCCCCGATCCTTTCATGGCGTTCAGGAGGCATTCGGCAGACTCAATCGAGTTGACTCGCGGGCGCTCCATGACCTCCCCCTCGCCGAAAACCCGGGGCCGCTTGTAGGGGAAAGGGGGCTCGGCACTGTCTGGGGGGAAGAGGGCTTCCGTCAGCCGACGGACCTCGCCTTGGAGACAGCGATTCTGCTCCTTTAGCGCCTCCACCTCGGTCGCCGACCGAGCAGCAAGGGCCTCCTTCTCGCGCGAGCTGACCTCCTGATCCGCGAGGCGGAGCCGCAGCAGGGCAGTCTTGCCCTCCAACTCGCTGGCACGGGCTTGCAACACCTTGGCGGACTCGGCATCCTGAAAAGCAAAAAGGTCAGATTCTCGATAAAATATTTTCCAAGTTAAAAGGAGAGTTGGTCGGCTCTTACCAGCCCGCCCGAGGCCTCGTCGAGTAAGCGCTCGGCAATGCCAAACCGCCGCTCCGCGTCAGCAGCTTTCTCCGCCGCCAGGTCGCGCTCCTGCTCGGCTTTTACCAGGAGTTGGCTGAGCTGGAAGCCGCGGCGGACCATCATATGGTGAAGTTCGAAGGCCCTCAAATGAGCCTGCATGTTGAAACCGAAAAATCGGTCCCTGTGGAGTCCGACCCTTGCAGAAGGGGTGATCGCACACTTACTTCTCTACTCACAAGCCCAAGTGACAAGGAGGACCGGGAACAGACCCAAGGCTTCAGCACGGAGGTCCCACCACACACCCGGAAGATCTTAGAGCGCTTCCCCTCCTTAGCCAAGTGCTGAAGCTAAGGTACCTCAGAAAGCGCTAGAAGACCGGGCACAAGAAAGCGTGTCTTCTGAGGTACCCCTTGGGTCCTATTTATAGGAAAAGATGGTCTGCAAATATCCAGCCGTCACTGTTTTCGAGGACTATAGACAATCAAAAGGGGGTAACATGGTAAAAACACCCCACAACTGAAGGGCGAGCCGGCCCTGAGAAGAGCCCATTGAGCGGGGGCGGCGAGTACGGGCGCGAGAAGGCTCCCCCCTGCGCCGAGGTGAAAAGCGGCGAGTGAGCTCGCCTCTCTCAGCGCCGCGGACCTGACTCGCCTGACTCAACGCCACTGGAGAAGGCGTTGAGTGAGCTCGCCTCTCTCAATGTCACGGTCCGGCTCGCCTCGCCTAAGGCCTGGGAAAGTTGGGCTTGAAGCCCCTGCTCGCAGATGACGGTCGCGTTGGCACTCGCCAACCCCTTGGCTCGAGACGAGCACGTACTCGGTCGGCCCCACGATGAATGGCTTCCTCTCGTCGGGCTCAGCTCCACGATCTTCGAGCTCGACCCGACGATTGCCGAGCCCGTACTCGGCATGCTGGGCTCGGCATACCCTACTGAACTCGCCTGGGGCTCGGGGGCGGTCTGGGCCGGCCGGATCGGCTCCTGTTAGCTCACTCGCTGGAGCCGATCCGGCCGGCCCAGACCGCCCCCGAGCCCCAGGCGAGTTCAGCAGGGTATGCCGAGCCCAGCATGCCGAGTACGGGCTCGGCAATCGTCGGGTCGAGCTCGAAGATCGTAGAGCTGAGCCCGACGAGAGGAAGCCATTCATCGTGGGGCCGGCCGAGTACGTGCTCGTCTAGAGCCAAGGGGTTGGCGAGTGCCAACGCGACCGTCATCTGCGAGCAGGGGCTTCAGGCCCAACTTTCCCAGGTCTGAGGCGAGGCGAGCCGGACCGTGGCATTGAGAGAGGCGAGCTCACTCAACGCCTTCTCCAGTGGCGTTGAGTCAGGCGAGTCAGGTCCGCGGCGCTGAGAGAGGCGAGCTCACTCGCCGCTTTTCACCTCGACGCAGGGGGGAGCCTTCTCGCGCCCGTACTCGCCGCCCCCGCTCAATGGGCTCTTCTCAGGGCCGGCTCACCCTTCAGTTGTGGGGTGTTTTTACCATGTTACCCCCTTTTGATTGTCTATAGTCCTCGAAAACAGTGACGGCTGGATATTTGCAGACCATCTTTTCCTATAAATAGGACCCAAGGGGTACCTCAGAAGACACGCTTTCTTGTGCCCGGTCTTCTAGCGCTTTCTGAGGTACCTTAGCTTCAGCACTTGGCTAAGGAGGGGAAGCGCTCTAAGATCTTCCGGGTGTGTGGTGGGACCTCCGTGCTGAAGCCTTGGGTCTGTTCCCGGTCCTCCCTTGTCACTTGGGCTTGTGAGTAGAGAAGTAAGTGTGCGATCACCCCTTCCGCAAGGGTCGGACTCCACAGGGACCGATTTTTCGGTTTCAACATCATAGGTTGAGCCCATAAGAATATCTCTGATCTAAGTTATTAAAGGTGCAGGGTGCAATGAGGCGCAAAGGGGTTATGAAGCCTAGGCGCGGGCGCGCGCTTGAGGTATGTGAGATACAAAAATAAAATAAAAATCATTTTTTATGAATAAATGTACATTTGTAAGGTTGTAGTGAATCATTTATAGTTTGTGTTCTTAAGTCCATGTCCAATTTCACTGAAAATCAGTGAACTGAGTTCCCAATTCAATGCAAATCAGTGAATCAGGTGCCTAGTTCACTGAAAATCAGTTATTGGAGTGCCAAGATCACTAAAAATCAGTAAATTGGACACCTAAGTGCGCATAGGTGCGCATAGGTGCGCATAGGTGAGCCTCGGGTGCGTCTTGGGGGAGCCTGAGGCACCTTGCCCGCCTCTTCCTGCCAAAGACGAAGTTGTGCGTCAGGTGCGCCTCAGGCATGCCTTTAATAACAAAGGCTCTGATACATCTTCGGGAATATGGAATAGAGATAGGAGACAAATAGGAAATTTTTCGAGCCCACACCCTTCGTGGATGGATTAGTCCTATGCAGCTCTTCAAAATCTCATCTATCTATCCAAACAACTGGTGGTTACGAATCAAATGTTGAGCAACACAAGAACATTCGAGGTAATTTGTCCCATCAAGAGGCACGTGGTGATCTTCAACGAGCCAGTGTGACCATGAAATCATTTGTGGCATCAAGACACTTGACAAAAAGGAGAAAGAGTCATCCATGCTGGCACAAATTGGTGAGAATAAGAATGACCACCCTAAGCCAAATAAACTAAGCAAAAGAAAAAAAATCACTAAATCATGGACATCTGAGCGAACTATGAGAGTCTTCCGTGTGAATAGGGTTTAGTGGGAGTATTAGAGGGCATCTTGCAAGCATTGGCAACGAAAGCTGGATGGGAACAACTGGAGACGAGTAGCAAAGGGAGCTAGAACGAGAAAAAAGGGGAAAGGAGCCAGGAAAGGAGAACAATGCAGCACAGAAGTGGGCAACTACGATCGATGTGGTACAAAGGCGGAAGGTTAGTTGGGCATGATGCAGGACAGAAGTGGGAAGTAGGGATCAATCGGCGAAGGGCCTTCTTCTACGACTGGATCGAACAGGATTGATCTTCAAGAGATCGAGGGCAGGATTCACCCACTAATGGCATTCACAGATTCAATATCAATCCCAAACCCGCAAAACAACACAGGCAAGTCGTACAAAAGGAAGGAGAGGTTGAACATCGATCCATTGATGAAAAGCATGTGCGATCGGAGGCGTGAAGCTGACATTCGGAAAAAACGAGCGCTCCGGTTAGGGAACAGACTGCTCTAATACCAAGTGGAAATCAAAAATATTATTTATATAATGAAATAACAATGGCTCATACATATATGTGAGTGAGAATGCTCATATGACCAAGTTACCCTTATCGGGTATAACACAGATATGATATAAAACCGTGACTTGATAATACAATATAATGTAATATCAACTTAATGTAGATTAGGTTGAACGCTCAAATAGCATGCGTCTACGAGGTATTACAGCTTTGTAGAAGGGAACTTAGTTTCTTGCGAGAGTAGGAAACAAAAGGTGGTATCCTTGTCCTTTAATAGACAGAATAGCATGCATGGTTAAGGGTGTCAATGAATTGATATGGACTCGATATATAATGACGGCTCTTTGAGCGTTAGTGCAAGGCACTATGAAATTATTCTATGACAACAAGACCACAATAGCCATCGCTCACAATCTGATTCATCATGATAGGACGAAAAATATCGAGATTGATAGACACTTTATCAGCGTGAAGTTGTTGGGCGGCATGATATCTCTCACATGTTAGATCTGAGGACCAAATTGTCAACCCGCTTAAAAAGAGCATTTTCGCTCGGTGTTCATTATTCTAATTAACAAGTTGTGCATGAAGGACATTCACGCTCCTTGAGTGGTTGTCGTACTGTGCAGTGTATATGATGTATTTAATATTCTTTTATTCATTTTTAGTGTAATATCTGTAAATAATATTATTGAGTAATAGAATAGAAGGCATTTTTCTGTATTCAAGTATTTCTCTATCAAATAGAAACTTTATAAATAAGGCGGGCCTAACACCAAGATGAAGGAGGATTGAACCAAGAAAGATCATGGTTGAAGGTAGATTGGGGGGCTTGAGTAAACTCCTTGGACCCAAAACAAAAGGAAGAGACCCAAGAAATAAAGGACAAAGAATGAAGGGGTGAAGTGTCAAGTAAAGACTTAGCAAAAAACTTGAGAGCGAACGATGGAGAGATCCCTTGTATTTTTATTTCCTTCGGAGAGATTTATGGACTCATATTCTTCTTCCTAAAACCATAAGAGCACTTGTAATGTACAAGATTGTTACGACGATGCATCCGCCTAAGCACACAGTCTCGCAGGAGTAATGGGAGTGCGTATGGAAGCCATCATGATAACTTCATTGTGTGCTTAATTAGTACTAGTAAATTAATAAATATTTTTTAATTAATACTATTTAATTTAATTAAAGTATTTTGTAATTGTATTTCCCTTCTTCATCTATATAAGGGGGAGAGGTATGTGTTTGAGTATGTTTTTGGTTCGCGAAGTCTTGGGCTCTCATTTGAGGGAAACACTTTGGAGGACCCAGCCTCCAAGAGTTGGCGGGAGTTTCTTTTCTCGATTGTATCTCATTCTTATGTAATGTGTAATGAAATTTTCTCTAGGGTAACAAAGATCTTCAAGGAGAAAGCACCAAAAAATCCCCTGAGATTATTCTTGGTGAACCTAGATCTTCAAGCTCCATAAGTAAATTCTTCTTATGTTCTCTTGTAATAGATTTTCAAGAGATCAATAAAGACCATAGAAGAATAGCCTATGACAGAAGACTAACGCCAATTCCATCATGAAGTTGTCTACTCTGCAACTTTGCAAGGACGGAAATAAGTTGGCCATTAGTTTTGAGTTTCTTTAGATTTCATAGTTATTAAATTTACAGTGGGGTCAGCCTTTTTTTTAATCTCTCGACCATTTGCTCTTTCATCCTCACTTATTCCTAGTTCAATGCAAAAGTATAGTTCAACTATTTTCCATGGACAAATTTGGATTCAACACTCGCATACATAATAAATATAAAAGAACTGAGGAGGAGAAGTAGAATGGTGTACCTCTTAATTCAGCATAACCCTAATCATAGACGCTGCTTGTGCAGGAGCCAAACTGGATGAATGAGCTGAACCGGAATAATTTCATAACCTAACACTCTCCCTCAAGCTGGATCAAGGATGTTAATCATGCCAAGCATGTTGCAAATGAACTCCAATCTTTTCCCAGTGATAGATTTTGTAAGTATGTCTGCCAATTGATCACTTGAGCGAATATATCTGAATTCAATAACCAGCTTGAGGTTTGCATTTCTGATAAAATGACAATCCACTTTAATGTATTTAGTTCTCTAATGTAAAACAGGATTATCCTGGATGTGAAGCACAGATTAATTATCACACCACAACTTGAAGGGGCTCTCAGCATGATAATTAATTTCTCTTAAGAATTGATGAAGCCACATAATTTCAGCAGTAGTGTTTGCCATAGAGCGGTACTCGGCTTCACAACTTGACCTAAAGACCACATCTTGTTTCTTACTCCTCCAAACAATTAGATTACCTCCCATAAGTATAACATAACCAAAAGTAGACCTTATATCAAAAGGAGAATCATCCCAATCAGTATCACAAAAGGCTTCTACAGGAAAGTGGCCATGACTCTGGTACTGATGTAGTCTCAAATTTAGGGTTTTGGAAAATAATTAATTTTGGGTTAAAGAAAAATACTTTTAATGAAAAAAGAAAGTTGGGTTTGAATTTTTAAAAGGACACGAGGGCCGAGCGGTCAAATCAAATTTGTAATTCAACGTCGTCGCTCTGAGCATTGAGAAGTTCGTTAACTTCGCTTGAGTGGTTCTCGCACACGTTCAATGAGTCGAATCTTCCACAGAGCCCACACGGCCACAAGCAAAAATCTGTGAACAAATAACTTATGAAATAACGATATTATTAGCAGCGCGAACGTAACGGTAAGCCCATGAGTTAATTAAGAGAAGCATAAATTTAATACTAACATAAGGAGCAGAGGATACACCCAAGTATTCAGCAGCGGAAATTGACCCCACCTAATCCTTCAACACGGGCCAGAATTCTTCTGGGTTGGACTGTCGGGTTCAATAGACGGGGAAGGCGCCGGGTCGACGGTGTTGGACGAGACCGGGACGCCGGAGAGGATTATCGAGCTCGACGGCGCCCGACAAGATCGTGGTTGTCGAAGGCGACGATGTTGGAATGGGCTCGAGGAGGCAGCATCGTCTGTAACAGCGCGGGCAGAAACGATCGGCAGGCCTGTTGGTGCTATCTAGAACGAACAGGAGCAGGCTTCGGCGAGCGCGGACTGTCACGGGAGCTGGAGTTGTCCCGGCAGTGGCGAGGCACGATCGAGGGATGGTGATGTGTATGGTAATGGCAGAGAACGAGGAGTAGTCGTTCTCTGTCTTTTCCGGGTTGTTTTTTCTAGGTTTGGGATGGGCCTATTTAAAAGGCAAATCACAATCTTTTGTTTTAGGAATAAAATACTCCTTCCTTATTTTGTAGAATGAGATATCCATAAATTTTTACTTGATTGCCTCCAATTTAAAATTTGAATTTTAAATTTATGTTTACTTAAAAGGACTTGGACTTGTCGTTATCGTCCTACTACTAATAATATCGGACCGTTTTATTCAGGGTCTCAATGGTTGGTCAAACCACGGAGCCAACGAACGAGCATTTGAAAAAAATAACGAGTACAGAAAATAAAATGCGCTGTAAAATAATAATAATAAAATACAGAAAATACTTTGATGCGCTAGGGCGCTTTGCGGGTTACATCAATTACATAACTCCCTTTCCTAGATCCTTCTTCAGATATTTAACAATTCTTAATACAGCCTCCCAATAAGGGATCCGGGGATCTATCATAAACTACTAACAAACTGATGTACACTCGACTAGGGTTTTGAAAATTAATTATTTTAATTGAAAATATTTTATTTTGTTATAAAAATAAAAATAATGATTTTGAAAGATACACGAAATTTTAATATTTGAAAGGGGACCGAGCGGCCAAAATCGATGTGTTCGCACAAAATTACCCCAATCGTTGAGCTTCGTAAGATCGGAATTGTTTTTAGACAAATTATCACGTGAAGTTTAACGAATTGAATCGTTGCGAGAACCGTTCATCCACAAATAACGCACGAAATTAATTTATGAGATAAAAGTAATTGAAATAACTAGAACGTTCGGGGCATGCTGAAGATTATTTGAGTGAGTGCATAGATTTAAAACTAACAGAGCAATGAGGAGGACGAAGTTACCACAGAAGACCAGTCGGTAGCAAATTCGTCAGCAAGGGAGTTGATCAAGGGTTGTCGGCCGCTCGCTGGAAGTGGCTATTGTAGTCGACAGCAATCGGCACAGGAATGGCACCTGGATGAATGTCGGCGCAAGGAAATGAGCTTTTGCGAGTGTTGAGTGTTGAATGTGGTCGGTCGTCTGGACGGTGATGGTTGTCGGCTTCGAATGATCTGCGTCCGGTCCTGGACAGGGAGACACGAACTGCCAACGTTGCTGGAGGTTAGGGCAGCGGTCAGGCCACGTCTTCGTCGTCCTAAGCGGCGGCTGGAGCAATGAACGGTCGCTGGAAAGAGGTGAGAGGCGGCTGGAGCAAGAGTTGGTCGCTGGCGGGACTTGAGCGGCAACTAGAGCAGCGGATCGTCGTTGGACTGGTTGGGGCGGCGGGAGAACAGTCGGGGTAGCAGGGTCCGACAAGGCAGGAATCGATTAGAAAAATCGATTCCTACTGTATGGCGTGATTATCTTAAGCCGAGCAGGTCCTTTTATAAGGATAGATTTTATTAAAAAAAATTATAGGTTTCCAAACAGAGGCCGGCCATTTTTTTTTTAATTTACAAATCTTAAAGTTCCAAACAGAGAGAGGGTCGGCCATAAATATTGGCTTTATTTCCAAATTTCCTGCTCTTAATAGTTCCCAAATAATGTTTTTCAAAAGAATACCAATTTTGAATTTATTTTCAACAATAAGATATTCTCCTATTCTTAGTGCAATAATATTCTGCCTCAAGAGTTTTAAATTTTAAATTTATGCATTCTAAATAATTTCAAGCTTGCTTGTTACGTCCTAACGACTAGAATTATCGGATCTATTTATTCAATGTCTCATCGGACGGTCAACCCAAATAGCCAAACAATTTTCAAATAAATAAATAAAATAGGTGCGCGAAAGAAGTACAGGAAAATAAATGCAATAATAAAAAAAATTCACGATGCATAGTGTCGTCATGTAATTTTGGATGCGACGGAGGAAGTGCATCAATTCCCCTGGGGTTGAAAAAGCTCGACCCCGACGATAACTCGCAAAGACTGGTACTGGAGAAGTCTGTTGACGTCGCTGGTGCGGAGTCGGAAGATATGTCTGGGGCTTTGACAGGTGGCTTGATATGCGTTTGAATTTGAAACAGACAAAGCCTCCTACAATAATCAAACACTCAATCTCCTTTTGAAAAGTACAACTCACGGCGATAACGACTGACCATGAATTTATAATTTTCAAAGGCTGCTCGCAATTTGTTAGTAGTAATTTTATGCGATTATTTTAAATAATTTTATACGTTCATGGAAGGAGAGATGATGGCGGTCAGGTGGGCGGAGTAACGAAAAGATAATCTCGTAAGGAGATATAATAGTAAAGCGTTTTTTTAAAATTATTAATTGTGGACTTTGCTTGTAGAGGTACTAAATCCATTGCATCAGATTCTCCTCAGTTCGACGCCCCAAAATATTTCCCAAATTCCAATTAACAACCTTGGTCTGTTCGTCGATCAGCGGGTGATAAACGCTACTAAATTCGAGTTTGGCCTCCTTCTGACCCTATAAGATGCAACTCCATAAATCTGCCTATATTTAGATGATAGTAAGGTAAATTAAACGCGCAGTCTCTAAATAGGAAATCGACATGTTGAGGTGTGCGGAGTGAGTGGTCTTCAGATAAATTATCAAAGGACTGAGAAATATTAGGTGGTACGTCGAGAGTAGCTAAATATGGGGTGAGTGATACATCTAAATCGTATCTTTCCCCCTGGGGTGGAGGCTCAGGAGGGAGTGCAGTGGACAATAAAATGGAGTTAGTGAGAAGTGAACTAAGAGTCGTAGAGGTTCTCTCGCGTGCTCTTGGGATAAGACAGTTCTTTTGGGCTAAAAGAACAATATTGTGCCCGTAGTGCTCGAAGGAGTGAGAGTTTCTCGTGCAGTCGTGCATGACACGTCGGTCGTACTGTCAAGCTCGCCCTAATAGGATGCGACATACATCCATGGCAGCGACGTGACATAAGGCCCTATCTGAATACGTGCTCACTATAGAAAACTCTACTAGACAGTAGTGTGTGACGGCCATAGTCAATTGACTCCAGATAAGTTGTAGGGTTGTTCTAACGAATGTGTCTCAAGTCCTAGTATGTCAATCATGCGTTGAGAAACGAAGATATTCATATTACCATTATCTATGATAATGGAACAGAATCGTCCTTGAATGCGTGCAGTGGTGCAAAAAATTGTGTCTCCTATGGTCATCCTCAGTAGGCTCACTAGGGGTAATCAGACTATAACGCAGGACACAGACTAAATGTTCGGCGTGCTCACCTTCCACTTCTACGGCATCCTCTGACTCGTGCTCGGGCTCAGAGTGAGACTCATTAATGTAGACTCCATACTCAGGCTCTCGTCCATCAGTAGAATCGATAATAGCGACGAAGTGGCATCGCGAGCACTCAAATGACTTGTGTCTGGGCTCCATACACTTGAAGCGTCGGAATACTCCAGTGTTGGGCTGAGCCCCAATGACCTTTTTACCCTTAGAGGGGCAGTGGGCGGGGTCGGGGTCCCGACAGTAATGAGAGAGTGAGCGGAATCCGTGATCCGAGTCGTAGTGGTAGTGGTGATACTCGATGTAGATTTATCCGTAGATTTGACTCCGGATGTGCGCTTCTGTAGGGACTCCACTCTACGAGCTCTACTAGAGACTTCCCCTAAATCGCGATAGTCGTGCAACTCTAGATGATCCTTTATGGAATAGCGTAACCCATTAAGATAACGGGATACAGTCATGTCATCATCCTCACGAAGATCTAGCCTCGATTGTAGGACAAAAAACTCATCAGTGTATTCATCTACCGTTGACTTCTCCTGTCGTAGATTATGGAATCTACAATATAAAGTTTGGAGATAATCATGGGGAACGTAGCGCTTCCTAAGTTGGGCCTTAAATTCATTCCAGGTGGTGATGGGAGGCAACCCAAAATTGAATCTGGCGCGCTCTAATTGTCCCCACCAGACTAAGGCAGGCCCCTTTAACCTAAGGACGGCGTACTCTACTTGCCTAGATGGAGGCAATTGCTTCCAAACTAAGTAGTGATCCATTCTAACACACTAGTCTAAGCAACCCTCAGGCTCTATCCGTCCCTCAAAATCGCCAACATCTAATTTTATTTCTAAATCCCAATGAGGCGGTTATCTTATATTGTGGACTACCGGCTCGAAATGCGGTGGATTTTCTTGTTCCAAAGTCCTATGATTTGGATAGTCCTCGACTAGGGGTAGAGGATTTAGGCCTAAGTGTTGGTTGGCCTCTAACGCACTAACCCTCGCACATAACCAAGTGATCACTTGACCTACCGTCCTCTAATTCTCGTTGACACTTGCGGTTAGCGCTTTAATAGATTTTGTTAGGTTTTTAATTTGTGTACGTAGTGCAGTGACGATATCTTCGATTTTTCAGATGAGATTTTCCATTTAAAATAATTTGAAATAGAGAAATATATATATATTTTAAATAAAATAAAGACTTATCTAGATTTTTAAAAAAAAATAAATTATAATATTTTAAAATAGATTTTTTTTAAGAAATTGAAAATCGGATAACGTGATTCACGATAGGAGCGAAACACAGTTCCTCTGATACCAAACTGATGTAGACTCGACTAGGGTTTTGAAAATTAATTATTTTAATTGAAAATGTTTTATTTTGTTATAAAAATAATGATTTTGAAAGATACGCGAAATTTTAATATTTGAAAGGGGACCGAGCGGCCAAAATCGATGCGTTCGCGCAAAATATCCCCAATCGTTGAGCTTCGCAAGATCGGAATTGTTTTTAGACAAATTATCCCATGACGTTTAACGAATTGAATCGTTGCGAGAACCGTTCATCCACAAGCTACGTACAAAATTAATTTATGAGATAACGGTAATTGAAATAATTAGAATGTTCGGGACAAGCTCTTGATTATTTAAGTGAGTGCATAGATTTAAAACTAAGTAACGGAGCAACGAGACGGACGAAGTTACCACAGGAGACCGGTTGGTCGCAAATTCGTCGGCAAGGGAGTTGATCTGGGGCTGTCGGTCGCTCGCTGGAAGTGGCTGCTGTAGTCGACGGCAATCGGCACAGGAACGACACCTGGATGAATGTCGGCGCAAGGAGATGAGCTTCAGCGGGTGTTGAGTGTTGAACGTGGCCGATCGTCAGGATGGTGATGGCTGCCGGATTCGAAGGGCCTGTGTCCGGTCCTGGACAGGGAGACACGAACTGCTGATGTCGCTGGAGGTTAGGGCAGCGGCAGGGCCACAACTTCGTCGTCCCGAGCGGCGGCTGGAGCAATGAACGGTCGCCAGAAAAAGGTGAGCGGTGGTTGGAGCAAGATTTGGTCGCTAGCGGGACTTGAGTGGTGATTGGAGCAGCGGATTAAAAATTTTATAAGGACAGATTATCTTCAGTTTGGTAATCTGCAGATTAGAAAATTCCTACTGTCCAGCATGATTATCTTCAGTCGAGCAGGTCCTTTTATAAGGACAGATTTTATTAAAAATTTTATAGGTTTCCAAACAGAGGTCAGACATATTTTTATTTCCAAATCTTAAAGTTCCAAACAGAAAAAGGGTCGGCCATAAATATTGGCTTTTATTTCCAAATTTTATGCTCTTAATATTTCCCAAATAATTTTTTCTAAAAATATACCAATTTTGAATTTATTTTCAACAAGATATTCTCCAATTCATAGTTTAATAATATTTCATCTCTTGAGTTTTAAATTTTAAATGTATGCATTCTAAATAATTTCAAACTTATCCATAACATTCTAACGATTAAAATTACCGGACTTATTTATTCAGGGTCTTATCAGACGGTCACCCAAAGAGCCAATATTTATGGTCGGACCTCTCTACTTGGAACTTTAAGATTTGGAAATAAAAAAAATGGTCGGCCACTGTTTGGAAACCTATAAAAATTTTAATAAAATCTGTCCTTATAAAAGGACCTACTCAGCTGAAGATAATCACGCCGGACAGTAGGAATCGATTTTTCTAATCGATTCCTGCATTGCTAGACCCTGCTACCGCGACTATTCTCCTGCCGCCCCAACCAGTCTGACGACGATCCGCTGCTCCAGTCGCCACTCAAGTCTAGCCAGGAACAACTCTTGCTCCAGCCACCGCTCACCTCTTTCCGGCGACCGTCATTGCTCCAGTCACCACTCTGGACGACGAAGTTGTGGCCCTGTCACTACCCTAACCTCCAGCGATGTCGGCAGTTCGTGTCTCCCTGTCCAGGACCGGGCGCAGATCCTTCGAAGCCGGCAGCCATCACAGTCCTGACGATCGGCCACGTTCAGCACTCAACACCCGCAGAAGCTCATCTCCTTGCGTCGGCATTCATCCAGGTGTCGTCCCTGTGCCGATTGTTGTCGACTACAGCAGCCACTTTCAGCGAGCGGCCAGCAGCCCCTGAACAACTCCCTTGCCGACGAATTTGCGACCGACCATTCTCTTGTGGTAAATTCGTCTGTCTCGTTGGTATGTTACTTAGTTTTAAATCTATGCACTCACTTAAATAATCAAGAGCTTGCCCTGAACGTTCTAATTATTTCAATTAGCGTTATCTCATAAATTAATTTTATGCGTTGATTGTTGATGAACGGTTCTCGCAATGATTCAATTTGTTAAACGTCATGGGCTATGTTATTAAGGCGCATGCCTAGGCGCGTCTGAGGCGCCAGGCGCACGGGGCGCAAGTCGATGCGCCTTAGCAAGCCCAAGGCGGGCGATATGCCTCAGGCGCGCCTAGGCGCACGCCTCAAGAGCCTGCAGGGCGCAATTCAGGCGCGCTTGAATGCATGAACCGGTTTTAAACTGGTTCAAGCAATACGCGGCCTTATATAATTCGTGATTTAGGCGATTCATTCATTTCCGCGAAATCTTCTAGGGTTAGCCAGTGTCCCTCTCGCCGACTGCCCGTTCCCGTTCTGATTTCTCCTCTCTTCTCCTTGCTTCTCGCCGGAGTCGCCATCGTTCATCTCGCCGGAGACGCAGAAGGAGTAGCCGGTCGTCGACGTTGTTCTCCTGCACCTATTTCTCGCCAGAAACTTCTTCATCCTCTCATCTCCTCCTTTAACTGTAAGATTCATTCTCCATTTCTCCTCTTTTTTCTTTTTTTCTTCCTTTAAGTGTAAGAACATTCAATAAGGATTTAGGGCCTTTGGTTTGACAGAAATTTTTTTCTAAATTTTTCTAGGTAGCCTCCATCTTCAACACCGAGTGCTTTATTAGTAGCCTCCAGTATAAGGTGATTTTTTGTAATCATTCTTGAAGTTTTGTGCTATTCATTAAGCCCATTTTTTGCAATCATTCAAAAGGATAAGGATGAACTCTTCATCCAGTTCACTGTTTTACAGTGAACTGGATGAAACCCAGTTCACTGTTTAACTAGATGAAACCCAGTGCACTATAAAACAGTGAACTGGGCTTCCAGTTCACTGTAAACAGTGAACTGCAAGCCCAGTTCACTGTAAACAGTGAACTGCAAGCCCAGTTCACTGTAAACAGTGAACTGGAAGCCCAGTTCACTGTTTACAGTGAACTGGGCTTCATGCAGTTCACTGTAAACAGTGAACTGGACTTCCAGTTCACTGTTTACAGTGAACTGGGCTTCCAGTTCACTGTTTTACAGTGAACTGGATGAAGCCCAGTTCACTTGAAACAGTGAACTGGGCTGTGTTTAGTTTCTGCTATTATTTTCAAATTCTAGGCTTAATTACTCCTAAAAGGTTTTGCTTGTTTATGCTTGTTCATATTGTTTTCATATTGCTATTGTTTTCAGAGACTACCATCATTGTTTACATATTGTGATTGTTTTCAGAGGCAACCATCACTGTTTACATATTGTTATTGTTATACTGTTTACATATTGTTATTGTTATACTTATGCTTGTTAAATGTTAACTCAAGTATTCAAATATGTTATTTTATACTTATGCTTGTTCATATTGTTGTGTTTTGTAGCCATAAATAATACAACGTGACATTATGTCTACTCTTTTTTTTGCTTAATTACACCTAAAAGGTTTTTTGTTTATGAGTTTGTTTCGTATTATTAGCTATTTAGTTCTGAAAATTAGTTTAGCATCCAGCTCTGAAAATGGATGCAAGTGATTCTGGTTCATCCTCCATTCAATCAAGGATTGATCCATGCTGGAAGTACGTGCGCCAGATTTCTTCCGCCAATAAAAACGACTTGATTTGCATTTTCTGTGATAAAGTCACGAAAGGTGGAATTTATCGTGCTAAACAACATATTGTTGGAGGATTTAGAAATGCAAAAACTTGTCTCAAAAGCCCCACACATGTGCGCAACGAAATTCAAGAATATAGGGAGAAAAAAGCAAGTGCAAGCAACACGGACAACCCAACATTGCCTGACTTTGCAGATATCGATATATTTGGAAGTGATGAAGAAATGGAAGCCAATGTGGGCAAGATTCATAAAAGAGAAGGCTTCTCCAAGAAGCCTCGGACTAAAGGACCAATAGATGTGTTCTTTGCTCCAAAGGTTGGCAATGTAGGGGTCAAAAAAGGAGCTGAACAAAAGATGGAACAAACTTATATTAATGAAGCTTGCAAGAAGGAGTTGAGAGGGCGAGCTTGTAAACATATAGCTCAATGGATGTACGATGCAGCTATCCCATTCAATACTGTAAAACATCCTAGTTTTGCGATAATGGTGAAATCCATTGGACAGTTTGGAGTTGGATTGAAGCCACCGAGTTACCATGAAGTTCGTGTCCCTTTGCTAAATAATGAAGTCACTGAAGTAAAAGACATGATGAAGACATACGAGGATGAGTGGAGGGTTTTTGGGTGTTCTATTATGGCTGATGGATGGACAGATCGGAAATAGAGAACATTAATTAATTTTTTAGTCAATTCGCCTAAAGGTACATTTTTTCTAGAATCTGTTGATGCATCTAACTACTCGAAGACGGGAGAAAAATTATTTGAATTGCTGGATAGAGTGGTTGAAAGGGTTGGAGAGGCGAATGTGGTGCAAGTTGTTACGGATAGTGCCAACAATAATGTGCTAGCGGGTAAATTAGTAATTATTCATTACTATTCTTAATCATCTTCAATTTTTATTTTTTGTGTATATGATTGTATGATAATTTCATACCTAACAAACTCTAACAGGTAAATTATTGGAAGCAAAACGTCCAAATTTATATTGGACGTCATGTGCAGCGCATTGTATTGATCTAATGCTGGAGGATATTGGAAAAATGCCCAACATTAGCCACACACTAAAGAGGGCAATGATCGTAAATGGCTATATTTATGTACGGCCTGGAGTTGTGAACATGCTAAGGACCTTTACGGGGCAAGTGGAGCTTGTTAGGCCCGCTGTGACGAGGTTTGCAACGTCTTTCTTAACTATTCAGCGCATTCATAAGCAGAAAAACAATCTAAGGAAGATGTTTACCTCACCTAAATGGTCTTCGAGCAAATGGGCAAAAGAAAGCGGAGGTAAACAAGTGCAAAGTATTATATTAATGATTTCTTTTTGGAGAAGTATAATAGATATTTTAAAGATATTTGGTCCTTTAGTCCGCGTATTAAGATTAGTGGACGGTGAGAAAAGACCTGCTATGGGTTATATTTATGAAGCGATGGATAGAGCTAAAGAGGCGATCATTAAATCTTTTAATGAGAAGGAGGACAAATATATGGATGTTCTAAAAATTGTGGATAAAAGATGGGAAAGCCAACTCCATCAACCTCTTCATGCCGCGGGTCACTATTTAAATCAAGAATATTTCTACTATAATCCCACTATTGCAGAAGATGGAGAAATTATGGAGGGCTTATACAAGACAATGCAAAGACTCATTCCAATTCATGAAGAGCAAGATAAAATTATTGACCAATTAACTCTATATAGAAATGCCGAAGGATTGTTTGGAACGGAGTTTGCAATTCGGCATAGAAAAATTAAGTCTCAGGTAAATTACACAATATTTAAACAAGTTTGTTTTGATTTTTCAATTTTTAAATATTTACTATCTTAACAACTGACTGGTGGCAATCGTATGGCACTTCAACTCCAAACCTAAGAAGATTTGCCATAAAAGTGTTTAGCCTTACATGCAGTGCATCCGGTTGTGAGAGAAATTGAAGTTTTTTTGAACATGTAAGCTTTTAAAATTTATTACCAGTATTTTATATTTTATATATTAAATATAACTTATTTATACAGTTATTGTTTATTGCAGATACATAGCAAGAAAAGAAACAGACTAGCTCAACAACGCTTGAACAATTTGGTATTTGTGAAGTATAATCGAGCGTTGAGACGTCGATATGATGCACGTGATCGCATAGATCCAATTTTATTGACAGATATTGATGATACTAATGAATGGTTGATGGGTAGAATGGAAGAAGATGATGATGCTGAGGCTGAGCGGGAGGACTTGGTGTTTGACGATGAGTTATTAACTTGGGACACAGTTGCTACTGCCAGTGGAGTTGAAGAAGAAATGTATCGCACACGATTATCGAAAGGAAAAAATGTGGTTTCTACGAAGACACTTGAAAAAAGAAGCATTTCGAAGATGAAAACACCTACTTCATTAGTCATTAGAGAGCCTACTACAACGTTAGTCATTAGAGAGGATAATACTCCATTAGTCCTCAGAAATGCTGATGATATCGATGAAGAAGAAGTTGAATACAACGAAAAAGAAGAATATAACGATAGTGGAGAAGATGATGAAGACATAGTCTTTTCAGAGGATGAGTAGACATGTGAGTAATAAATTATTTAAATTTCAGAGTACTTTAATTATTTTATTTAAAAATAGTGCATATTTGATTCAAATTTTATTTATGTTATTGAACTTTGGTGTGCTTATTACATTGTCATTCATTTTGTTGTGATTTTTCAAGCTAGCATTTTACTCTCGTTTTGCTCAATATAAATTTGGGCGTATTATTACTTTTTCTATAGTAAGAGTGTTTGATTCATGTTGTCTTTCTGATGTCACGCTTTGAAAGAACATTATAATTTTATTTAGAGGTAATCTAGATGTTGGCCTAAATTGGTGGATGAGTTAGTTCAGTTTTTTGTTCCCAAATTGATATAAAAAACAAAAATAGGAAGAATATGTGCTAATTGGGCGCCCAATTCGCTGAAATTGAGCGAATTGGGCGCGAATTGGGCGCCCAATTCGCTCAATTTAAGCGAATTGGGCGCCCAATTCGCTCAATTTCCTTTTTCCCCACTTTATTGCGCCTCACATGCCTCAGGCGCGCGCCTGCGCCTTGCGCCTAGGCTCCAGGGCCCCTTTGCGCCTCGGTGCGCCTTTGACAACATAGGTCATGGGATAATTTGTCTAAAAACAATTCCAATCTTGTAAAGCTCAACAATTGGGGTAATTTTGCGCGAACACCTCGATTTTGGCCGCTCGGTCCCCTTTCAAATATTAAAATTTCGCGTATCTTTCAAAATCATTATTTTTATTTTTATAACAAAATAAAATATTTTCAATTAAAATAATTAATTTTCAAAACCCTAGTCGAGTCGACATCACTAACCATACTAACAGGGAAAGCAACATTAGGCCGAGTCATGGTTAAGTAATTCAATTTTCCAACAAATCTCCAATACTTCTCAGGTTCAGGTATAGGAGTAACTTCTCGCCAGAGAGCATAAGGGATTCACAATTGTTTGTCTTTGACATCCCAGTACCCTGTAATAAATCGAGAGTATATGTCCTTTGCGACAAAAAAAATCATTCTCATGCTTAGAAACTTCAATGCTAAGAACTGCTCGTGGAGTTCACTTTCAACTTAGAAATGTCAATTGTATTATTACCAATAATCATTATATCATCAATGTAAACAACCATATATATGCAGCCATTAATAGTGATCGGGGAAAAGATGGAATTACCCTTGATGCTCTGTTTCATGTCAAACCCTTGAACCACAGCACGGGGTGATTGTTTAAGACTATACAAAGAGCGACATAATCTGCAAACCTTATGAGTTTCCCCCTGAGCAATAAATCATGGCGGTTGTTCCATATAAACCTACTCGTTTAAATATTCATTTAGAAAAGTATTTTTCACGTCAAGTTGATGTAACTCCCATTTGTTAGAAGAAGCTAGATATATAAATAAACGAACGGAAATCATTTTAGTCACTGGGGAGAACGTCTCAAAATAATCAATCTCATATTGTTGGGCATATCCCTTAGCAATAAGACGACCATTTAAGCGAGCAAGAGACCCATCCAGGTTGATCTTAGGTGAGAATATCCACTTACACCTATCAGTTTGCATATTAATGGGCAAGGGAACCAGCTCACAAGTACCATTTTGAACAAGAGCTTGCATCTCCTAAATCATAGCAGCGCGCCAACCAGGATAGGCCAAGGCATCCGCGATAGACTTGGGAACTTGAGTGGTATTCAAAGTGGCCATTAAAGGTGTAATTTGACCAGATAGGCATTTATATGAGTCGGTATAAACCGGCCAATTTCAACAATTCTGAACACCTTCCCGAAGGGCAATGGGTTGATCATCAACCAAACAGTCAGTATCAGATGAGTCCCTGATATCATCCACCTGTTATGAAGAATCTAACCGAGTACCCACTTGAGATCCAATGAGTCATTGGCAGATGTATTGGTAGAAGGTGATTGAGTGAGAGTTATCGGTGTTTTCAAGGTGATCTGGAAGTAGTTAAGCACTTAGTCTCACTATCAATGCGATATGCGCCTATAGGGTCGCACATCAAGGTGTTTGGAGAAATTAGAGGAAGGATTGTGTTAGTCTTACACATATTGGATATGGGTGAATGGTCAATCCTATGACATAAAGAAAATCAACGGGTTGTGTCGAGTGCGTATCGACGCAAGTCGAGTTCTACTCGACGCAAGTCGAGTTCTACTCGACGCAAGTGCGTCGAGTGCGTGTCGACGCAAGTGCATCGAGTGCAACGCAAGTGCGTGTCGACGCACGTTACGTCAAGTGTCGTTGAGTGCTTCTCGACGTTGCGTCGTTTTCTTATCGGCGCACGTCGAGTGCAAGTCGACGCATGTCAACGCAAGTCGGGATCTTAACGGATAGCAGGGGTTTGTCTGTCTGATACCCTTGGGTATAAATAGACTTGGAAGGGGTTTTCATAAGAGACTTCTGAAGAGAGCAAGCCGAACCCTAGAATCTGTGGTGACCTCTTCTGTTTGATCTCGTTCAGTTGTCGCTGCCTCTCCTGAAAACGAATTTAGTAATTCGTGGAGACGTAGAGGGCACTCCTTCTCAAGTATAGGAAACTAAACAAGAGCCGCATCATGAGTTGCATTATGGGGATAAGTAGGAGGCCACATTTCTGGCACATGAGTTTTAATTGTATGATGCGGAGTAACATCATTAGATACATAATCCGTCGACTCGTGAAAGGTGACATCAGCAGACATAACATAACGACCAAGATCAGGAGAAAAACGATGATACCCCTTCTGATGTCGGGCATAGCCTATAAAGATACACTAAAGAGATCGAGGATCAAGTTAGACACATTAAGTCGTGTGTCATGAACAAAACACCCAAAAAAATTTGGGCATCATAGAAAATAGAGAATGTGTTGGCAACAATTCATGAAAAGAAGTTCTTCCATTAAGAATTGTAGATGGTAGACGAATGATAAGATAACAAGTAGTTAAAACAACATTTGCTCATAAAATCTTAGGAACATGATGTCAAAATAAAAGAGCACGAGCAATCTCAAGAAGATGCCTGTTTTTACGTTCAGCCACGCATTTTGTTGGGGTGTGTCAGGACATGAGGTCTGATGAGCAATTCCTTTGCAAGAAAGGAAATTCCTAAATTGACCAGATAGATATTCATGACCATTATCACTACGTAAGCACTTAATGCTAGAAGAAAATTGATCTTAAATTTTAGCATAAAATTCATAAAATTCACAAAATATTTGAAAAACATCAGAGCGATTTTTCATAAGATACACACATGGTATACGAGAACAGTCATCAACGAAAGTAACATAATATAGAAAACCCAATTTTGATACAATAGGGGGAGGACCCCAAACATCAGAATGAACTAACTCAAATGGAGAAAACATCTGTTTATTGACTCCAGGAGCATAAGATACATGATGGTGCTTAGCATACTGAAAGGACCCACACTCAAAAGAAATGCCTTTAAACTTAGGAAACAGTTGATGAAAAGTGGTAGATGAGGGATGACCAAGACGACAGCAAATGTTATAAGGGGTTGTGGATGTGGCATATTAAGCAACGGGAGGAGTTGCAGTTTCAATCACGTAAACTCCTTCAACCTTCCATTTACCAATAGTCTTCCTCGTCAAAAGATCCTGATAAATATAACCACAACAACAACACTCAAACATTTATCCCACTATAGTGGGGTCGGTTATATGGATCCTTTGTCACCATTGTGCCCTATCTTTTGTCATAATCTCACTAATGTCCAAGTACATCATGTCTTTCCTTATAGTTTCATTCCAAGTCTTTATTGGTCTACCCCTCCCTCGTTTAACATGCCTAATGACTAGACTCTCACAACGCCTAACAAGTGCCTCTATTGGTCTCCTTTTACGTGTCCAAACCATCTTAGACGAGCTTCTCGCATCTTCTCTGCATCTTCTCGCTACTCCTGTCTTATCCCTAATACATTCATTCCTGAAAAATATAACCATCAGGAAAAAATGAGACCCATCTTTTTAATTGCTTTGTAATTTGACTTACAGATATCAAATTGAAAATTGAATCTGGAACATAAAAAATAGATGATAATTTTAAGTATGTAGAAAGGTGGGAGGTCCCACAGCCCACTTCCCTTCACACTTACTGAGGGCTATGGGAGAGATCTCTATTCTCTGGAGAACACAAAGATGTATTAGTCACTTTGTTGTCATTGGGATACCCATGAAGCTTGTAACAATTACGCATTAAATGTCCAGTGATCCCACAGTGATGACACACACGATGATCTCTATTACCCCGAGCTCCTTTCCCACCACGAGAAGCACGATCACCACGATTACCATGTCCACTATTCTTAGATGAGAAGAATAAAGCAAACTTATCATTAGCATCTTGTTGAGTTGTTGAGTGAGATCCAATAGTAACACTGCTCAGACGATTGTACACTTCTGGAATAGATGTAGATATTTTCTCAGATAAGATTTGATTCTTGATAGATTCCTGGCTAGGATGGAGGCCAAATAAGAAGCACATACCACCAAGTTGTTCTCTTTGAGCCATCAATTCAAGAGAAGTGGGAATCGGTCACAAGACATAAAGTTCATCAAATAAGAATTGGAACTCGGTATAAAATTCCTGTATAGATCGCTCCTCTTGATTTAATTGGAACAGCTTCTTCAACAGGTCGCGTATTCGTGATTTGTTATTGGCATTTGAATCTATAAGAGTTAATCGGTCTCACACATCCTTGACTGTAGAGCAAATAACAATTATGACTTTGACTTTCCGATCCATGAAATTAACAAGAAGATCAAAGATACGATTCTATTCAATTTTCCAGATGGGGTACCCTAAATCACTTGGCTGAGGAGGAAGATTGGTAAGGTGTTTGGCTTTTCACATGCCTTTCAAGCACACAAGAACAGTTTTCTTCCAAATTAGAATTTTTGGGGACCCTCTAGTTTCTCATCTGTGAGTCTAGTAGGAAAATGCATAAGACTATGCATAGAGTCCTCTATGATCCCTCTAGACTCATCACCAATCGTAGCTTGTTTCAGAGAATCCTAGTCCAACATCACTCACGACACTGATGCAAACTAAGAAGGATCAACCTGGTGGTAAGAAACTGTAAAAATCGTCGAAAACAGCCAAAACTGGATCCAGAAGAGAAGACGCAGCCGGATTTGGATCCAGAAGAGAAGCTGCAGTCGGGAATCGACGAAGATAGCCGGATTTGAAGGGCGACTGTTGCAAGATTCACCGCCATGAGACATAGTCGGAAGCAGCCGGGCTGGACGCAGCGGCAGAAGACGCAGCATGATCCGAGGGAAGAAGTCGCAGACGCATGCGACTAGAGCCGACCAAGACGAAGACGCAGTGGAAGGCGAGGTTGCACGATCGGGGGGAAGAGGTCGTAGACACACACGACTGGAGCCGACGAAGGCGATGACGAAGACGACGGAAGACCCTCAACCTGCGGGCTTTGATACCATGTAAAAGAACCGAGAAGGAGGAGGAGAATGGCGTACCTCTTAATTCTGCATAACCCTAATCATAGACGTCACTTGAATATATATATATATATATATATATATATATATATATATATATATATATATATATATATATATATATATATATATATATATACACACAGGAGCAGAACCGGATGAATGAGCTGAATCGGAATAATTTCATAATTAGTTTCATACATAATAAATAATTTTTATTATGTGTTAATTATGTCTTTAGATGTTTATAGGATATTATTTGATAAAATATCAAACATCCCATTTATAATATTTTGAATGGAGAAAAATCATTTTTAGTTTAGATTAATAAAATTTGGATGAAAATGATAACACAAGGGAGGTATTTAATATTGTCAAACCTAATAGTTAGCTAGGTAAATGATAATAATAGTAGTTTTTTTACACAATGGAAGATATGAATTTAGTATGATAAGGACTTGCAACAGACTAAATATAAATGCATACCACTGCCACTGGTTCCAACGATGGCAACACTTCTTCCAGCAGGTACAACAAAGGAAACACCATCAAGAATCTTGCGTTCTTCAAGGTAACTGAATAAATAAAAACAAATTGTATAAGTAATGGAGTGCAAAAAGAAAGAAGTTGAACATCATAAGTTCATTTCATAGCATTATTAATGTTCAATGAGAGATGAAGCGCAACAACCAAAAGAAATTTAGCATGGGTATAGCAAACTCTTAATAAAACATCAAAGCGGCATCCATTAAATTAGAGCAACAAAAATACCATCAACAATGGTTCAATCAAGATTGACGATCATAATAATAATGACATCATTAAATTTGAGCACTCCATGCTAAAAATAACATATTTCAATCCTGTTTACAACAACAAAAATATAAGCACTTTATCCACATTTTGTTCAAAAAGCCATGGCCAACAGTAAAAAAAAATGTACAAAACAGCTTTACAAAAGGAAGTCTCAAACTCTCAATGGTGAAGAAGAAAGATGTTCTTACAAAAATTATATAAACTTTCCTTTTCTAATTGAATCCCTTCGGTGTAAGAGAATTAAAGAGATAAATTGAGGGAAAAACAGAGGCCATAGTTGGGGCGGGGGTTTGGTGGGGTAGGGTGCCTTTGAATGAATTGGAAAGTAGACTTAAAGAAAAAATATGATCCCTTATTTTTGATGAAAATGAATATGATATATATAAATTAAAAATCATTATTTATTCATTTAAATCTAAAATGAAGATTTTATTTGATGGGAATAATGTCACACAAACCATAAGGGTCTACACGCACCAGCCTCAGAAGTGACAGTGACGATCGAGACAGTTCATTTCGAGTTGATCGTTGATCCAGGATGTGT
Source organism: Platanthera zijinensis (assembly GCA_039513925.1). Lineage (NCBI taxonomy): Eukaryota > Viridiplantae > Streptophyta > Magnoliopsida > Asparagales > Orchidaceae > Platanthera > Platanthera zijinensis. The sequence goes on along the minus strand of CM077092.1, from coordinate 39,806,722 downwards.
GCTAATACGGTAGTCATTATGTTGCATCAAATCTTGTGTTTCACGGACGTACTAAACACATCGACATGAACTAACACTTTGGGAGGAAAAACTTATGAGGTGTGTGATCTCAACAAAGTGCGTGATGATGAGTCATCAGTTGACATAAATATTCAATTAGGCCTTAACTCGCGATCACATCAAATGCATTCAAGGCAAGGCGGCAAGCTGAGCATGTTGAAGTTGCTGGCTCTAGCTTAAGGGTAGTATTGGATATAACAACTTATAATACTAATATTTGATCAAGCCTTCTGACTGCTTGGGTGCCCTAAAATATAAGTGACACATCCAGACTCGAAAAGGATATCTTCCGTTCGAGAATTGAAGCAGTGCTTCTCTCCTTCACAGGTATCTCTTAGTACAAAGGATGTTTAATTCAAAGATCATAATTCGGTAGAAACCCGGGGCTGGGGAAGGAAGATGATCAAAAGAGGACAATTTGAGTCTTTCTGCGACGTCTTGTGAAGTGCTCGAAGATAGAGTGCGACAAAAGGATTAGGAAATAGCTCTTCCTTAGCTTCTTTCCACATTTAGGATCCTCTAAATACAACTAACACGATCAATTTTGGATAATGGTCTAAATAAACAAATAAACTGCATAAATCTGTAAATATTTCGGGTATAAAATAAGACAAATTATTATGAGCTTGAAGTCTCGACTGTGGACAATGACACTATAGGATTGAAGAGAGACAATTGTCTTGAAGAAAAAGGAGAAACTCTCCATTGGAAAAGGAAATTGCAAGAAAATATTTTTAGGCCATAGGAATTGTGCGGGGGAGAAATTGGGAATAAAGGAATACTTTCTTAATTTCAATTTCAAGGTAACAATATAAAATACCAATCAATTCATTTTCAAAACTATATTCAACCATTCAATTTAAAAAGGATTATCTAAAAGAATGATCCCAGCCTAACATAAAATAAGCCCAATAAATCTTGGACTCTAGCGACGAGTATGCCATGTGCATCAAGCTTCTATTCTAGATTCAATACCCCACATAAATCAAACATGGTGAGAGTGAATACCAAATGATGAAGTGGAAGGATTTCTCTCTTGACCACAAACAAATTGATTCGTGTTCACTACCTAAGAAGATTATAAAAGATGCAAGTGGTCGGAACATAAATTTTTTTAACAATGAGCGGGATCCAAATAAAGTGTTTTTACCCGAAATGCACATCCCTGAATTCAATGCACCCTCCAGCAAAGTTTAATGGCTTTGCATTGTCTCGATCTGTTATTTCAGGTCTCTCCTACAAAAGAGATTAAACATATAGACAGATACATGTACAGATCAGTATGCATTCAGTAACACGTTAAACTGCACTTACAATTCTCACGGGTGTAAACATTTCTAACTTAAATCTTTTGGGAGGAAATCTTAAACAAGTGCCAGTGAAAGTTGATACCAACCATTATTAAGCAGTTCTTATTAATATCAGAGTCATACAAAAAGGGTGGAAGGGATTACAGTTGAATGAGATAGCGAAAAGCAATTCAATGATATTATTCATCCATAAAGAATTATTTATAATATTACAAAAGACTCACGAACTCTAACACAAGATGTGGGACTAAAACCCACTCACACATACAAATACTAGTAATAATAATAACAATAAATAATGCGACTTGTAAATACTAATGAGTATCTCTCAACTCTCCCCCTCAAGTCGGACGGAAGATGTCGGTCATTTCAAGTTTTTTGATGTCATCAATGAATGCATCACCTCCCAAGCTTTTAGTGAACACACCCGCTAGTTGATCTTTAGAGTGGACGAATGGTGTGACCACAGTTTTTTTATCCAAGTGATGTTTGATAAAGTGTCGGTCCACCTCAACATGCTTTGTCCTGTCATGTTGGACTAGATTGTGAGTTATACTGATCGTTTCCTTGTTGTCGCAAAACAAGGAACAAGGAGACGTCACGAGAAATGCCAAGTAATGTAGAATGGTACGCAACCATAGGCCCACAAACACGCCTTGTGACATTGCACGGTATTCTGCCTCAGCGCTCGATCTGGCCACCACATTCTGCTTCTTACTGCGCCATGTTACAAGATTTCCTCCAACGAAGGAACAGTAACCTGTTGTGGATTTTTGATCATCGCGACATCCTGCGCAATCAGCATCAGTGAAAACTTCAATCCTCAAGTGGTCGTTCTTGGAGAACAGAGGACCGCGACCAGGGGCTTACTTCAAATACCGTAACACATGTTATGCCGCCTCTTGATGTCTGATCCTGGGAGCATGCATATGTCTACTCAGAATGTCAACTGCATCAGTAATATCGGGACGTGTATGAGATAAACATATTAGTTTTTTAACTAATCTCTGGTAGGGTGAGGCATCTGTCTGATCGTTGTCACCATATTCACTAATTCCATGATTTTCTTCCATCGGGGTGTTCGCGGGAACACAGCCAAGCATCCCTGTCTCCTTCAACAGATCTAAAATGTACTTCCGGTGTGATATAAAGATGCCCTGATCGGACCTAGTCACCTCAATATCCAGGAAGTATTGTAATTTTCTCAAGTTTTTCACCTCAAATTCAGCAGATAAGAGAGACTTGAGATTCACAACCTCTTCCATATCGTTTCAATGATCACGATATCATCCACATAAACAATTAGGACCAAAATACCATAATCACGTCTCCGAATAAAAATAGTATGATCAGACTGCACCAGTTTGTGCCCAAATTTGAGCGTAGCCGTGAGGAATTTGTCAAACCACGCTCTAGGTAACTGTTTCAAGCCATATAAGAACCTCCTTAGAACGACAGACAAGACCTTCGGCTCCCTTTTTCACGAATCCAGAAGGGAATTTCATGTATACCTCTTCATCAAGCTCATCATGGAGAAACGCATTTTAACATCCAGTTGGTAAAAATCCCAGTCCATGCAAGTCGCGCATGACAACAATACCAGAATAGAGTCCATTTTAGCCACAAGAGCGAAAGTCTCCTGGCAGTCAACTCCCTGAGTCTGGGTGTATCCCTGGACAACCAGTCATGCCTTGTACTGTTCGACCTTACCCTCTTGATTCTGTTTGACCGAAAACACTCATCTCGAGCCAATAGCTTTCTTGCCAAGAGGAAGGGAAGAGACATCCCAAGTATGGTTTCTTTCCAAGGCTGACATCTCCTCTTTCATAGTTTGCGTCCAAGCCGGGATACCTAAAGCCTCCTGTCATGTCTTAGGAATAGCAACCGAAGAAAGGGAAGAGACAAAGGCTTGATGGGTCGGGGTAAGATGGTGGTAATCCACATGATTAGAAATATGGAGTTTAGTACATGCAGCCTTAACTTTCAGTAACGCAAGAGGAAGATGAAGATCTGCATCATCAGAATTTGAGCCAGAAAGCGAGCACTGGTAGAGGAGAAACCTTAGTAGCATGTATACCTGAGGAACGTTGATGGTATATGTGAGGAAAAGGAGATGAGATCGGAGTATCGGACAGAGGAACAAGGATAAGAGGACTCAGTTCCTGTGGAGGAGGAAGCTGCAGTGGCTGAGGAGGAGGAAGAGGGATATTTGTATCACCACTACTCTCCCCCTGACGAAGAGAGTGAGTCAAAGGCAAAAAATATGATTCCCCTTCCTAGAAAGTAACATCCATAGTGCAGAACATACGCCTGGAGCGGGAGTGGTAGCACTAATACCCTTTCGTTGTAGAGGAGTAGCCAAGAAACACACAACGATGAGCCCGAGGGTCTAGTTTATCTCGGTGAGGCAAATGAATATGCACAAAACAAACACATCCAATGACACGAGGTGACAGATGGGAAGTATAAACCACAGTCACGGTAGACAGACAAGCTAGGGGAGTAGCATAGCCAAGGACTCGTGAGGGAAGCCGGTTGATAAGGTGGGCAGCGGTAAGGACAGCATCACCCCAATAGGATTTGAGAAGGTGGATTGTAGCAAGAAGACAACGTGCAATATCCAAAAGATGTCGGGTTTTCCGTTCGGCAAACTCCATTTTGGGTAGAGGTGTGGGCACACATGGTCTAGTGAATGATACCATGACTAGTAATATATGAGTCAAACGCTCCACGATCGTCATTGTTGAAACCGAAAACCGGTCTCTGTGGAGTTTGAGGTCCCAAAAGAGGGGTGACCGCGCACCTACTTCACTCAAGTGAACAATCTAGGCATTAGACTAGAAACATAAGAGACAGACCCAAGGTCTCAGCGTGGAGGTCTCACCACATACCCGGAAGACTAACAAACTCTTCCCCTCCCAAGCCAAAGACTGAGTTAATTAGGCACCCTCGGATGGCTCTCTTGGCCGTCCGGAATGTCTAGGGAGGATCTCCAGATCCACTCCCTCTTAACTGGAGGTGTCACCTCGGGTCTACGCAAAACGCCCTTCAACTGCCCTCCTAATAGCATACCCTCGCCTAGCAGTTCTATTTTTTCGTAGCCCCCTTTTGGCCGCCACCAACGTAACACAAGCCTTCTAGGGCTAGCAAAAGCATCGCGGGCATCTCAAATTACAGGAACGTGCATTCCATACCTCGGCACGCAGGCCGGCAACATAAACAAAATAGGCCTTCTAGGACCGGTACAAACTTGGGCTTAAACCCGCTGCTTCCCGCTAAATAAATAATGCACAAATTCCTCTGAGTCTTCTCCGGGAACCCCAGAACATCACCAATCCGGCTCACACATCCGGATGGGCTTCACGCAGCATGTCTAAACTCGTACTCACGCTTCCGGGTACTAAATGCAATTAATAGCGGGGATGTGAACATCAACCCGTCAGAAAGCGCCCTTCTCCCACCCGTCGGTGGGGAGGAGCTTCCATGCAAATATGGAAACTGAGGGCTTCACCTGCCCAAGTAGAAACATCGTTACCCTTGACGCGTGCTTGGCGGCGGTGCCGGGAGAGGAGCTCCTGGCTAGCTTGGCCCTGGGTAGCTACGGCGGTGGCCGATCTCCACTCCAGACTGAACCCTGTTGGGAGAGGTAAGAAATCCTCATCTTCCTCTTCATTTTCTTGGTGGTCGAGCCTCTTGCCGGTGGGGGGAGAGAAATAAAAACTCCCTGCTCCATTTTTCTGGTGGTGGCCGAGCCTCTTGCCGGCGGGAGGAGAGAAATAAAAACTCCCATTTTTCTGGTGGTGGTCGAGCCTCTTGCCGGCGGGGGGAGAGAAATAAAAACTCCCTGCTCCATTTTTCTGGTGGTGGCCGAGCCTCTTGCCGGGGGGGGGGGAGAAAAAACCCCAATCTCCCTAACGGTGGCCGATGCGAGCTCCAGGCGGCGGAGCTACGCTGTACGAGGCCGATCTCGGCTCCAAGTGGTCGGACTTGCCCTAGGCGGCGACGGGAGAGAGAGAGACCGAGAGAAGGAGGGGCCGGCTGTGTGTGTGCTGCTCCAGGCCGAGAGGAAAAGAGAGAGGGCGGTGGTTGTGCTGCTCCAGGCCGAGAGAAAGAGAGGCGGCCGGCTGTGTGCTGCTCCAGGCCGAGAGAAAGAGAGGCGGACGGCTGGGGTTGGGGTGTGCTGCTCCAGGCCGAGAGGAAGACAGGCGGCCGGCTGGTTGTGCTGCTCCAGCCCGAGAGAGGGAGAGGCGGCCGGCTGGGGTAGAGGGGCTGCTCCTCCTCCAACTTCCAAAGCCCGATCTCCTCTTCTTCTTCTCTCCTTTTCTCTTCCTCATGCTCTTGTACCTCCTCCCCCCACTTTCTCTTTTTTCTCTTTTTTTATCTCTGCCCCCCCCCCTCTGTACCCGCATGCCTCCCCCACTCCTCTTCTTTTTCCTTTTCATTATCTCTTCTCTTCCTCCTATTATACAATATTATGATAAATATATATAATATTATGATATATTATAATATATATAATATCAATATATTATATATTATGATATTAATATATATAATATTAATATATTATAATATTAACCAAGTATTTATAAAAAAAGCCTTCACAAACAAAGCCTCCACGCGCGTGCACGAGCACCCGCACGTCTTCGAACGGGGCTTCACCACATTGTCGCTCATATCGCGCCCCAAGTCCGCCACTTGGGGAGGATCCCGCTTGGCCGGATACAGGGTTGTACAGTCATATTCCTCCTATCATCACTTCGAAGGACACGAATAGAGCCCTTAAATTGGGTCTAAACCATTTTATGAAAAATTTAAAAACAAGAGAAAACTTCACTCTCTTTTTTATTAATTACGCCCAAGTTGTGTGAAAAAACAATCAATAAAAGTGGCAAACCAACAAAATTCAGATATAGACAAAACGGCGGATGGCTCCCAGACATCAGACTGAACAACAGGAAATCTAGTGATACTGGGTGAAGATAAATGTGATGAATATGTCTCATATGCTTACACATATTACATACATCACAGAGAAAAGTTTGTAAAAACAGTAAAAAACAGGAAACAATTTTTGAAGATAGACATGAGACGAATGTCCAAGCCACAGGTGCCAGCGGTGAACATCATAAGTTGTAACAGTAGAGCATAAGAGAGCCTGAGAAGGAGGCTAGAGATCCAAGTAATACAGTCTGTCGCGGGTTCCTACCACTGTCAATGTTTTTCTTCGTACGCAGTTCCAAAAAAACACATGAATCAGGAAAAAGGGCCACAGAGCAATTAAGGGATTGAGCAATGTTAGAAAAGACATTGTAAAGGTCTACCTAATGGCCCATTTTGTTCCTTTTTCTCTTATTATATTAGTCTCACATCTTGTATATGGGACTCTTCTCTTTCTTCCTCCTATATATATATGTACTCCTACATTGTATTTAGATACACAAGAGGATATACAAGGTTGACTGGATTTTCTGCATTACTCGCGTGTTTCTCTACATGGTATCAGAGGCATCCGGTCCTACCTCCTGTTTCAAGCAGATAGTTCCTTTCTACCCGCCCAGCTTCTGCGGATAACCGCAGGCCTGTTCTCTCTTCTCTAACCGCCTCTTCTTCGTGGTTTTCTTTCTTTCTACCCGGTGTCTCCTCTTCTCCCGTGGAACCACCCTCCTTTCCTTCTCTCGCTCCACTTTTATAGATTTTCTCTCTCCCGTGGAACCACTCGCGCGGTCTTCCCCTCCTAGCTGCAGATCTCTGTCTAACCGTTGTGCTTTGACCGCGTGTCTCTTCTCTCCTCTAGTCGTTGCTCTTCTCGGTGTCAATCTCACCGGCGTGGATCTTCTCGCCGCTGCGATCTCCGCTTGCCTAACCGCGGCCTTCTCTTGCGCGGTTTCCTCTAAGCTGCTGCGACATCTTCTCTTCTTCTCTTCTTCTCTTCTTATATTGTTGCAACCATCTTGTCGCGCTCTCAATCATCTCTCCTGGGTGAAAATTATTGTGTGGGTTGTCGCACAGTCTGTCTCTTTGCCGCAAGGTATTTCTCTGGACGCAGTCTTTTCTTCTCGCTGCAGTCTCCTGCTCTGGGGACTTCTTCTACCCGTTGTTCTAACCGCTGCTCTAGCCGTTGCTCTAGTCGATTAATCCGCTAATCTAGTTGCTTGCGATCTCCTGCACTAGCTGCTTGCTCTAGCCGCTTGCGGTCTCCTGTTATAACCGCTTGCGGTCTCCACTCTAGTCGTTGATCTAGTTGCTGCTCTGGCCGTTTTTTTTCTAGCCGCTAGCTATTGCAACTTGATCTAGCCGCAACTTCTAGTCGTTGATCTAGCTGCTTGTTTTACCACTGCTCTAACTGATGCACTAGTCGGTTACCCTCCTACTCATGGATTTATCTACTGTTATTTCCTCTCCTGCTACGGCCGCTGCTCCTACTCCTGAACTCCATGACGAGTTACGCATCACTACTAACTCTTTCACAGGGAAGAACTTTGTTGAATGGGTGCATTCTGTTCGTCGGGTTATTCAGTCAAAGGAATTTTTGCATCACTTAACACCGGATGTTCCCGCTGCCCCTATCGATGACTGGCTTTGTAACGATGGGCAATTTCAGACATGACTTCTCAACTCTCTTGATGGCGAACCTTACCGCATGGCTATGTATCATGAGACGGTCAAGGCGATGTGGGATGAACTTCATTCATTTTACTCAGGTAATGATAGTCTCCAGCACCTTTATGATATCATTACTAGTCTGCAGACTCTTGACACTGGCGCTGCTACCGACCTAACCTCATATGTTGCTCGGTCCAAGACTCTGGTTAAATCCTGGACTCAGCATCAGCCCCCGACTACGGATCTAGCTGCTCAGCACGCTCAAAAGGAAGCAGTCGGTATTACCATGATGATGGCTCATGTCCCGCCTCATCTTCAAAGTGTTTGCGCTCAGATCCTCTCGTCTGATGCGACTCCCTCGTTCTCTGATGTGTGCTCCATGCTGCTAAAGGTTTCACCGCCTCCTGATTCAACTAGACCTCCCTCCCCGGCCCTTCTCTAGCACTCCTCTGTGTCATTACTCCCACTCCCTCCTCATACACGTAGAGGACGTTCAGGCTCTCGGGGAAGGGGTCGTGGTGGCCGGTCGCGGCCTAAGTGATCTTTCTGCGGCAAGGATAGACACATTGAGGCGACTTGGTATCGCAAACATGGTCTTCCTCCTCGTCTGACTGCTTCTGTTGATCATAGTCCTTCTGCCACTCGTGCTGATCTTGATGAAGTCCGCCTCCAGCTCCAGTAACTCCAAGGGATGCTCAGTCATCCACCTGCCTCTGTTGCCTCCGTCTCTCAAGAAGGTATCGCTTGTCTCTCTACGAGTCCGCGCTAGATAGTGGATTCCGGTGTCACTCACCATATCACCTCGCTGAAGACACATCACTACTTTGATTCTTCATATCCTAAGTGTATCACAGTGGCTAATGGCGCTACCGTTCCTGTCTCAGGCTCTGCTGATATTCCTCTCAATTCATCAATATCTCTCCGCTCGACTCTTCATGTTTCGGGCTCCCTGTTTAATTTGCTTTCTGTTAGTCGTCTCACTGCCGATTTGAATTGTTCTGTCACGTTCACCTCTACTTCTTTTATGATGCAGGATCGACGGACGCAGAGTATCGTTGGTAGAGGACGACTGCAAAACGGGATCTACCTTCTTGATGTTTCTCCTATCATCCTCTCATCAGTCTTCTCTGTTGATTGGAATCGGTGTCTTGGGCATGCTCCTCTACCAATTCTCCAGAAGGCTCTTCCTGATATTTTTCTTTCCCATTTTTCTTGTGATTCATGTATTTTAGGAAAACAACATCATAATTGTACTCGGAGCTCAGTGCATTATGATTCTTGGGGCCCGTACAAAATACCTAATGTGTCTGATTATCGTTACTTTATCACATTTATTGATGACTACTCTCGGACGATAAGGTTATACTTGTTTTTTGATCGCTCCGAGCTTCCCCGTGTGTTTTGGGCTTTCGTTCTTGAAACTCGCACATAGATTCCTGTCAATATTAAAACACTCCGAACGGATAATGCTCATGAATATACTAGCCATGAGTTTGTTAACATCTGCTCTGAATTTGGAAATATTCACCAGACTTCCTGTGCCTATACACCGCAACAAAACGGCGTCGTCGAACGTAAAAATAGACATCTTCTTGATGTTGCACGCTTCATCATGCTTCAAATGCAGGTCCCAAAGGTGTATTGGAACTTTGCTCTTTCGACAACATGTTATCTTATTAATCGTCTCCCTTCCTCCGCCCTCTAAAATGCTACTTCATTTAGTCTCCTCTACCCGTCTTCTCTGTTATTCTCTCTCACGCCTCGTATCTTTGGTTGCACTTGTTATGTTCACGTTTTTGGTCCGTCCTCGGACAAGTTGGTTGCCCGGGCAGCCAAACACATGTTTGTCAGCTATTCCCGTACCCAGAAAGGATGTGTGATATTCCCCTACTACCCGCAAGGTGACCATTTTTGCTGATGTTACTTTTCGAGAAGATAAACCATACTTCACCGCTCCAAACCCACCTCCTCCACCACCTTCTTTTCCAAGACCTGTCATCCTTGTTACATCTCCTCCACCACCACTCCTACCTTCCCCGGCTCCCGTTCTTCCAAAAACACCTCTTCTTTATGTCTATACTCGTCTCCCTCCTCGCTCCGCCGCCCCAGTGCAGTCGGCTTCGACCTCTAACACTCTGCAGCCTGCTGATCCGACATCGTCCTCCACCGCCCATCCCATGGCAAATTATGTGTCTTTACATCAGTTGTCCCCGGCGCTTCACACCTTTGCTACTTCATTATCCTCTGTTTTTGTTCCTAACTCTGTGCGAGAGGCTTTTCAACATCCAGGTTGGAAGGCAGCCATAGACGAAGAAATGACAGCCCTCTGGGCTAACCGAACATAGGAACTGGTTCCTCTTCCTACAGGACAGACTACTATTGATTGTAAATGAGTATTTGTTATCAAACATGCTCCTGATGGGAAGATTGACCGTCTTAAAGCCAGACTGGTGGCTCGTGGGTTTACTCAACAACAAGGTCTCGACTGCGAAGAAACATTCTCTCTAGTGGGTCAGCTCAACACAGTTCGGGTCCTCCTTTCTGTGGTTGTGCTTCGCCAATGGCCCTTACATCAACTGAATTTGAAGAATGTCTTTCTCAATGATGATCTGCAAGAAATAGTCTACATGCAACAACCTCCGTGGTTTGAGACCACGGGGGAGTCTCAGGTTTGTCACCTCAAAAAGTCAATTTATGGTCTCAAACAATCCCCCCCCCCCCCAGGGCATGGTTCGACAAATTAAGTAAGGCTGTGAGGAAGGTCGATTTTACTCGGAGCTCGACAGACTTCTCTCTGTTTACTCGACATCACACAACAAGCATTGTTCTCCTCTTAGTATATGTCGATGAAATCTTAATCACAGGGGATGACTCAAAGGGAATAAAAATGATCAAACAGCACCTGAGCTCTGTTTTTCAAACTAAAGATCTGAGGAACCTACGATACTTCATCGGCCTTGAGATTGCAAGACGTCCGGATGGCCTTGTCCTAACTCAACGGAAGTACTATCTCGACCTCCTTCAGGATGTCGGTTACTCTGCATGCAAGCCGACCAAAACTCACATGGATGTCAATCTTAAGCTTTGTGTTGAAGGCGCAGTTACAGATCCACTTCTTTCAAATTCAAAATACTATTGACGTCTTGTTGGAAAACTGATTTACCTAACGGTCACAAGACAGCGCATATCCTTTATTGTTGGGGTTGTCAGCTGGTTTATGCACTCCCCTCGAATGTATCATCTACAGGTCGCCGAGCGCATCCTGAGATATCTAAAAACAGTCCCTGGTCAAGCGCTGGTATACAAAACCTCTTCCTCTACTTCTACTCCAACTCTGGTTGCGTATTCAGATGCAGATTATGCTAGATTTCTGGATGATCGGCACTCTACCAGCAGTTTTTGTACCTACTTGGGAGGTCATCTTGTTACCTGGCGCAGTAAGAAACAAGCTGTGGTAGGTCGATCTTCAGCTGAAGCTGAATACCGTTCGATAGCATTTGTTGTATCTGAGCATACCTAGTTCGAATGTCTCCTAGGTGATATGGGAGTAAAACTTCCCTCACCAGCTACCTTAATTTGTGACAGTCAAGCTGTTATATACATAGTTAAGAATCTGGTCTTCCACGAAATAATAAAACACATTAAAGATGATTGTCACTTCATTGGAGAGAAAGTTTAAATGAAGAAATTATAATTGAGACATGTTTCGGCTGCTGACCAAGTTATTGATCGTCTCACTAAGGCCTTGTTGAGTACTCTATTCTATAAGTTCTTGTCCAAGCTTGGTGTCTACAACATGTACGCTCCAGCTTGCGGGGAAGTGTTAGAAAAAACATTGTAAAAGCTCACCTAATGGCCCATTTTGTTTCTTTTTCTCTTGTTATATTAATCTCACACCTTGTATATATGACTTCTCTCTCTTTCTTCCTCCTATATATATGTACTCATACATTGTATTTAGATAAACAAGGACATACAAGGTTGACTGGATTTTCTGCATTACTCGTGTACTTCTCTACAAGTAATACGGTAGATGGAAAGTAAATTGCGTGGAAAAGAAGAAACATGAAGGATAGATGACAGAGAAATAGTTGGAGAACATGAAATATGTCTTTTGCCAGCAATGAGAGACAACAAGACATTAGCAGAAATGACTTTATCCTTACCAGACAAAGGAGTATAAAAGAAAAAACCTGAAGAGCAGCTGGTCATGTGGTGAGTAGCACCAGAATCAATCACCCAATCGGAAGATGAGCCAATGACCACATGAGCACTCGGCATAGCAATAGAAGCAATGGAAGCAGGGGCACCCGGGTACAAATCAGGATAAAAGTGTAGCAGACGGCGGAAAGCATCCAATTCATGAGCAGTGAGCTGCTCAGAAACAGCACTGAAGATCTCGTCATAGATGTTTGTAGAGTAAGTAGCATCATGAGGCTTGGGGCCACCCTGGCGATGGCCCCCACGCCCTGGTCCCCGACCACATCCACGGTCATGAGGGGCAAGATGTGGGTAGAGTTTGTAACACACCTTCCAAGTGTGGCCTTTGCACCCACAATAATCACAAGTAGGAGCAGACAAGCTAAGGCTAAGAGCATAACAACGGCCAACGCTAGTCAGAGCAGAGAGCTCAGGAGGAACACTAACACTAAGGAACTTCTGACGGTCTTCATCACCAAGGACCGTGCTGAAGGCCTCCCAAAAAGACGGGAGAGGGAAACGGTAAAGGATATGTGTCTGCACCATATCGAACTCCATGTTTAGCCTCATCAAGAAGATATGGAGACGAAAGCGGTCCTCCCGTTATTGTAACTGAACAGCATTCGCAGTGCATGCTGGAGTGAAATGTGAAAAATAGTCCAATTTCTAATATAGGCGCTCAAACTCCGAAAAAAGTACGACACTGTCATAGAGCCTTGTCGCAATTTCAAAATGTGGCGAGTAAGTTCATAAAGATATGTAGAACTGCCAATTTGAGAGTATGTCTCACGAGCACGGGTCTGGATTTCGAAGGTGGGGTCCATGAACATGTAACTCTGATATACCTTCGGAGACAGAGTGAAGAAGCCAGGAAACGACCAAGGAGTTTTCTGAGTCCCACTGCTTCCAGGAGGGATCAGTTTTGGGGGACTCCTTAACTGTTCCATCAATGTAACCAAACAATTGATGGCTGCGAATGACATGTTGAGCTGCCCTTGACCATTCAAGATATTTTGTGTCATCTAACGGGGCCGTAGTAATCTTCAAGGAGCTGGAGTAGCCATGGGACCGCTGAGGGTCACTCATTTGAAGCTGAATCAAGTCGGGCGATGAGACTGAGGAGTCACTCATGTCTACCGACGCCAAAGAGATCAACGAGCAAATAGAGATCCGACCCAAAAAACAGAGATCGGGAGCAAGCAGCCACAGGAGAGATCACTGGAATCGGTTGAACGTGCGGGATCGAGGTGTCGGTGGCATCAACAGCAGCAGCGGACGAAGCAGGATCGGCGACAACACTGGAACCGGTCGGTCTTGCGGGATCGAGGCGTCAGCGGCATCAACAGCAACAGCGGACGAAGCAGGATCGGCGGCAACACAACAGCAGCATCGGCGTCAACACGGCAGGATCGGCGGCATCAGCGGGTGGCGGCGGCGCTACTCCCTTCAGCAATCGGCGGCCTCCAACCCGCCCAGAGACCGCATTGGAAAAACGGACGCGCGAGCAAAACCGCCATTAAAGAGCAGTACGGCGAACAAAAGGCGGAGTGGGCAATCGGACGGAACGAGACAATGCGGAGAAAAACAAAAGACATGCAACTAGGGTTTCCTATTCGCTCTGATACCAAGTTGAATGAGATAGGGAAAAGCAATTCAATGATATTATTTATCCATAAAGGATTATTTATAATATTACAAAGGGCTCACGAACTCTAACACAAGATGTGGGACTAAAACTCACTCACACATACAAATACTAGTAATAATAATAATAACAGTAAATAACGCAACTTGTAAATACTAATGAGTGTCTCTCAACTATTACAACTAAAGAAACAACACATGAAGGTGAAATACGCATGCAGAGAAACCTTTTAACGACAAATGTATAAACTGAAGCAGGCTGACACTACAAGAAAAAATGACCAATTATTGCATTTATTATATTTTGGGATTTATGTGTAAGAAAGTATTAAGTTAGATTTATATTATTATGGGATTTATGTGTAAGAAAGTATTAAGTTAGACAATCTAACCAACTGAATTAAAGCAATATAAGATTTTGCAGTAACAGTACCTCAAGTAATTGAAACATAGCCTTCATATCAATAAGACTTTGTCTTGTTTCTCGATAAACACTTCCAAGAAAGTTTAGAGGTAAAGAAAGTTGGAAGAGGAGCCCATTCACCATTACCTGACCAGTGCAACAACATCTCCAATGAAGGTTACAATATATTAATAGATGTGATGTCCACAAGGAAATATATTTCACACAAATTGTAGAGCAACTTGTAAAAAGAGTTGACATACTGAGGGTTGACCATAAATAAAAAATGAACATTATATGACTAATTTGTTTAATTGTAATGGATCGCATGCAGGAAGACAAATAATGAGAGCTTTAAGGCGTTTTGTTTTACAAAATTAGATTTAAATTGCAACAATATTTGGACATTCTTGGAACCAGAACTGTAAAATGAACTATTTTGCCTACACCATTCGTCAAATTATATAAAATTAACTCTTACTAGATTGTGTTGCATCCCTCCCCTCACCCCACCCAAAAAAAAAACTATTGGCGCTTCGAATATGCTTCAACAATGGTATCAGCAATTACTTCATGTCAGGTTTTCAAATTAAAAGTGTATGAGCTTTCATAAATGGATCCAGGCAGCTCATATCTTTAAAAACCCATCAAATAAAATTGTATCGATAAATTTACAGCAGAAAAAAATTAGTAGAAATTGTCACATGTCAAATTATATAAAATTTGAATCCATAAATTTACTAGTTCAAGATCATGACTTGACCAAAAAGGAAAAAAATACAATCAAAGGCTCAAAGCTAATTTTTGTGCAAATTTTCACCTAATTCACAAGAAATATAAACTTCCAAAAGCAGTGAACCTGTGCACTTATAAAAATTTATACTTGTGATGACATTGTCAGGTTAGGAAATTGAAAGCAGTAAACCTGTGCACTTAAAAAAATAAATTTGGCGGGTAAATGATACATAAGATAAAAAATGGTAAAATTAATGCTATCTAAAATGACAAAAAATTAAAAAAATAAAGTAGGAGAAAAAGTTTAAAGTTAAGTGATTTACCAGGTCACCAACTGTCATGCCACCACTCATAATCCCATAGGAGCATAAAACCATTGCAACAGAGAGCGCTGAGCTAAATATAACATTTTGTCCAAAGTTCAGAAAAGCGAGGCTGCTTTGAGTTTTTAATGCAGCATCTTCATACTCTGAGAAATGACAACAACTAGATTAGTATATGTAATAATAAAAATATTGAGTAAACATGAGAACTTAAACTAAGCCGCACTACCACGCTACCATTTTAATCCAACAATAATTGTGGCAAGAATTTAGGATCCAAGGATTAATTCTAAAAGTTCTCAAAACACAAAACTTAACCTAAATGGTGATTCCATGTAGCCAAAGCAGGGATACAACACCAAAATGTAACGTAAATGCATGTGATAAGGACGCACATGCCTATACCCGCATCAACGCACATTCACATGACATAAATATGTACTTAGGAAATGTTGGCATGCACACACACAAAAAGGAATGGAGGCAGAAAATGGACAGAAGGAGGGAGAGGAGAGAAAGTAAGAAAGAAGCGATGTAAAGAGAGACATAGGGAGAGACAATGATGGAAGTTTATATTCAATATTGTATATAAAGTAAGTAAACAAGTTTTGTGCAGAACAAAATAGGTTGCAACATGCTTTAAGAATAACGGCAGGAATACTCACAATTTGGTACTTGGGACTTCTATTATCGATGGATTATGTTACAGAAGACTATTATCGATGGATTATGTTACAGAAGAGAATTTGTGGAAGCTGATTACCTTTGTTGACATAGACTTGTAAAGCTGGCAGGCTCAGTTGTCCAGTGGGAGGATTGAACTAGTTGGAGCGGAACTTTGGGGGAGAATAGATTTTTGGATGGATGAAATTATAACTCCTTAAAGGGTGATCCATTTAAGTAAGAATGAATTTGACAAGGAAGAGACATGCTATCGGTTGGTCGGATCTTTGTCGACTGAAGGAGGGAGGGCTAATTTCCTGTCATTACTTGATGTTTGGGAGGCCCCCATCTTCAGACTTACAGCACCACATAAGAACGTTCATATGGTTTGAATGAATGATAAATAAAGATGCTAGAAATGATGCTTTTTGGATTCAAACAGAGGATAAAAAATCCTAAGCACTTTTGATATGTATATGTCATGCGAGCAGAGACACAAAGACCATTATGGATTATCTTGTATCAGCAATTCATTATGCATTATACGCAATTTATTATATAGTTGTCCTTTATATATTTTGTGTACTGGAGGGCTCCATCTGTATAAGGAGTCATTAGGTTGAGAGTGAGGCGTCTTTGAATCATTTAGGATTTGGGTTCTCTTAGAGAGAATGGCACTTTGGAGGACCCAACCTCCGACTACTAGGCCGATCATGTTTACCGAGTTTGTATCATGTATTTTCATGCAATGCAAGTTCTTGTTTGTGTTAATATTTCTTGATACGGGGTAGCTTGTTAACATCAATTAGATTGACCTGGCGTTCTCCTAGGGTTTCACCGGAAGCCAACGTGGATCACTTGATCAGTCGTGGACACCTCCCGTGTCTATTGCCGCTTTGCATCGTCCTGCATAGTGCCATTCCACCAGCTTCAGGTTCCGCACGGTGCGTTTTCTCCGCGAGTCCTCTTCCATGACCGCCTTTCTCTCCCACGCTCGCTCCCCACAGTTTCGACGTCGCACAGCTTCACTGCTCCCAGTGTCGTCGCCCAAGCCCAACTACGCATATCCTGTGCGCTTTGACTTTCCCGCAAACTCCAATTCCTACTAGTCCCGCGACCTCCATGCTCCTGTGTGCCCCGCGACATCACGCGAGTTTCTCCTAATGAGTTCTCTCACTCCCGTCTATTTTAAACAACTCCAACCATTCACACATTTGTAACTTTTGGTGCTCGACTGTTCTCCCGCATTTGCGAGCTCCATTTATGCGAGTTCACGTGATTTCAGATCTAGAAAGTTCATATGAGTTCCCACAACTGTAATTCCAACAACGTCAATTAATGCGAGTTTTGTTCGCGTGTTCGCCTATGTTGTTAAAGGCGCGCCTCAGGTGCAACTAAGGCTCAACAGACTCAAAGGTTTGCGTCTTATTTGTGGCTTTGGAACATAAAAAGGTGCATTTGAGTGAGATTATTGTTGTAAATTTTCTTTTCAAAAATAAAGAAAAAATAATGTAAGAACTCTAAGTTTTTATTGATTTAGTGTTTGTGAAAGATAATTATGTGTTGAAACTTAGATATGATACAAGTGACCACAATGATTCTATTTTTTAAAGATACAAACGATAGTAATGAATGATTAATTAGTAGAATAGATGAAAAATCTGATCGAGAAGATGAAATGATGTTTGATGTTGATTATTGTTGCGTCATGTCTTTGTCAGGCATGCGCCTGCGCATTGAGCCTAGCCTCCAAGACCCCTTTGCGCATGGCTGCGTCTTGCACCTTTAATAACTAAGGTGTTCGCCAACAATGTGTTCCACTAGAAGCGATTTGTTCATGCAAGCTCTCGCGACTTCCGTCCAAGCATCTTCATCCTGCACAGCTTCAGCTCTTGTCCAACAGTCTCATTCACCTTCCTTGTGTCATCTCAGTGCAAAATACATCATCTCAATAACACACCTCTAAAGCTTAAATCACACACTTAGGATAACTGAGATGTCAGTGATGCTAACAGTCATTCTGATACATATTTACTTATCATTTGACATGATGAGACCATAAAGACAATTTGGGGTCATATTGTTGCTCTTTAGTGCAAATGTGCCAAAACATCTAGCATCTACACACTATACTTGGATCTCTTTGCTTGACTGAATCTCTGAGCTTCTACAACATCATCCATTCCCTGCTGACCATGCAACACAATACAATCATCTTCAAGAGCTCCTTGTTGTTCATTATATCTTGTGTTTTCCCAAATCCTATAGAATGATCCGTCGTCAGATATTGAGAGAAACTAGCATTTCCCACTCTGGAAACTACTGTTACTCGTGTTTTTACTGTAACCAATCTCCTGAATCAACCTCTGATATCACCCCCTCCATCCTCCAAGAATTATGTTCATATTGCCAGTCTTGGAGCACACTGTGGCGTGGAGGGAGCTACCCTCTTTGCTTTTACTGTGGCAAACTTGGTGATGCAGGATGACGCGTAGGGTTTACGCGTCTGTCGGCTATTTCTAGAAAACCCTAAATGCATGCGATGATTAAATAAATTTTGATAAATTTTTGAGCGAAATTTGCACGAACCTTAAAAAATAAAGCAACTAAATTATTTGTAACGCACAAAATTGCTATTTTGTTTTAAAATGAATTTTCTTAAATAAAATGGTTCAATTTTAAATCTGGGGAGGAAGTTCGCAACCTTCATTCTGTTCCCCTTGTCGTAGAACAACGAAAATTGTGAACTCCAAATACGTTTCCGTTTGGAGTTTTCGACGTAGCGTTCGCTGACAAAACTCGGGTGAAAACCCAGCAATGAGTCTATTAACCTACAAGAAATTATAGAGGCACACACAAAGGAAGAGATAGAAACAATTACCCACGGAAAGAGGCGTCTTTCCGTACTCAAAATTCGATGGTGATCACGCGAGGAACTCCTCGTCACATTCGATCTTCCGCTCCGAGGTCAGTCATTATCGCATACGGGCACCACGGAATTAAATCACCCTCACACGAGGTGGTTCCATGGAATCACTCAACAAAGTAAGGAAGTCACTATCTAAACAACCTAAATTCACTCGTTCCTCACACTCGAAGTGGTTCCACGAAATCTCAAACACTCTCGGTGGATCCACGGGAACCAAACTAAGGCTCTGTTTGGTTGGGTTGTTGCTGATGAAAAGCTGCTGATGAACTGTTGT
Organism: Platanthera zijinensis; assembly: GCA_039513925.1. Taxonomy (NCBI): domain Eukaryota; kingdom Viridiplantae; phylum Streptophyta; class Magnoliopsida; order Asparagales; family Orchidaceae; genus Platanthera; species Platanthera zijinensis. Next base: position 39,787,575 of record CM077092.1, on the reverse strand, counting down.
TGATTGAAAAAGTGCTGATTCTAGAAAACAGAGTTTTGCTAAAAAACTGTTTGGGTAAAACAGAGTTTACAAAACGGAGTTTTCCAAAAATTTGTTTGGATACAAAACGGAGTTTTTGAGTTTTTTTTTCTTCAAATTTAAAAGTATCAACCATTTAAATAATGAGAAGATAAAATTTTTCATTGACAACACAAAATAAAGGTTCATTCATAACACCAACAATAAAAGTCCATTCATACCAACAATAAAAGTCACTTCTTCAAATTTTATCATAACATTTCTCCAACCCTCTTTATTAAAATAGGTGGTCGGTCGATTCTCAAGCTCTATCTCTTTGATACAAATGTCACACAAATTCATGACGTATGTATTGTCCCAAAATGCAGCCACCCCACCATCTTTAGTTTTGACCATCTTTAAAAAACAAAATATGTTATAACTCACACACACACACACAACTCACACACCCACATAACCATAAAAATATATACACACACACAAAAAAAAAAATATACACACATACACACACAAAAATATACACACATACACACACAAAAATATACACACATACACACACACAATCGCATACACATATACACACACACACTGATGCACAAACACACATATACGCACTCACACATAAATCACGCACGCACACATATACGCACACACATATAGACACACACACATATAAACACACACACACACACATACACACACACACACACACACATAAACACACACACACATACACATCCCATATACACAGCCCATATACACACAAACAAACAAACACACACCTACAGTAAACACACACACACACATACACAGCCAAGATCAAAAGAACACCAAAACTCAGAAAACCAATGCATATAACAAGTGAAAATTGCATTAGGAAGTTAATCCTACACATTGCATATCAAATCTAACATAAAACTCAGAAAACCAGTGCAATAAGGGAGGATCCAGTGAAAAGAAACATGATAAAACTGGGTTACGCCTCTCTTCCCTATTCATGGAAAAACAGGGAAGTTAATCCTACACGATGGACTTCTCGGCTTCGTTCATGCCCATAGTCAATAAGGACTAAACCCTAGACGATTGGAATGATGTAGGTTTGTGTGAAGAAGGCCGGATCCACGTATTGTGAAGCAAACGGAAAAATACGAAAATCTGGGAGGTTACCTTGTAGATCGGCGATCGGAGTGTCTGCGGTGTGCGGCGTGAGGAAGCTCGGACCGCTGCAAGGAGGAATGGTTGGCTCTGGTGCTCGCTGCAGGGAAGAATCGCGGGATCTGGCCGCCTCTGGGAAGGAATCGGGAAGAGAAGAGAAGGAGCGGAGGAGAGGGTTATCGGGAGGATTTCGCGATTGCGGCTGAACGCGAAAAATTGTTGCGGGCCGGGAAAGATAAGAAACAACGGATTTTATAAAACGCATTTCTTAGGATCAGCCAAACCAAACGCAGCTTATGACCATAATGCAGTTGCGTTTGCACCGCACCGCAGCTCATAAGCCGAACCAAACGCTACCTAAGACCTACAGCTAAATCCCTCTCACAGGGAATACCAAAGATGTCATCACTCTAACATCAAAGTTTCAACCTATAACTAACAACAGTAACATCAACCGATTACTGTTCACCTTCTCTAAACTCTCACAGAGGCTTCAATGGAAAGAACAAAGCAAGAGAACACCTAACTAGAAATCACACTCCAGCTACTGTTAAAGGAAACATTCAACAGCAAGAATCCCATCAACAACATCAACAGGACACACACAGGAAGCGAATCAGCAATCTAATCAACGGGAACGAAGAACAGCTAACTCATCTTCCACAACTCTAACACGCCTAACATCTACAATGCTCACACAGAGCTTTTAATCACGCCTAATTTCTAACAGAAAGCACACAGCAACCTCACAGGTACAGGACATCGCACTGTTCATCGTCTTCATCGACGGGACTTGCACAACAACAATCAATTTCAACTTCAATAATCATCATCTCTCCCAATTCCTGTTCTTCTTCTTCTTTTATTGGGCAACAGGAACCGCAGGTGTAGCCGAAGCTTTGGCGGAGCGGAAATGGCGGAAGAGGCGTGGAGTCGAACCGTCGGGAGAGTTTGTCGTGCCTTTCGATCGTGCCTGGCATGGTTGGAGCAAGGCGCAAGAGGCAGGTGGTTGACTTGGGCATGGCGGAGACATGCTGGAGCGGTTGGAGCTCCAGAGGAAGCGGCGGCGTGTTGTGATGAAACTGGAAAAGAGGGTGGGAGCAGAGCCCTAGCCTTGCCATTGTCGGCCCCGTGGTGTTTTCCTGTGGCTTGTGACTGAACCGGAATGTTGGACGTTAGTTTAACTTAACCATAATTTATATATATATATATGTATGTATTTATATTTAAATATATATATATATCTATTACTAATATAAACCGAAACGTTGGATTGCTACAGTAGTCGGAGTCAGTTACTTTTGGTATTCTGAAAATGCCCTGCAGCTCCGCCATCTTATTTAAAAAACAAATTCGATTTCAGCCGGCCGCCGCTGGCGGAGGCGGCGGCTACCTCACCGGACCCCACCACCGGAGTCGCCAGACGCCGGCGACATCAGCGGGGGTAGGCCGGAGGCGAACCGACGGGGCCACCGCCGGCGGTGGCCCTGCCCGTGAGCTCCGACATTTAAAAGAAATGGATTTCGGCAAGCCGCCGCCGGCGGAGGCGGCGGCCGCTTCACCAGACCCCACCGTCGGGGTCGCCGTACGTCGGCGACCCCGGCAGGGGTAGGCCGGAGGCGAACAGGCAGGGCCACCGCCGTCGGTGGCCCTGCTCGTGAGCCGGGTTTGGGGCTCACGGGCAGGACCACCGACGGCGGTGGCCCTTCCGGTTCGCCTCCGGCCTACCCCCGCCAGAGTCGCCAACGTCCGGCGGTTGGCCTGCCCCCCCTCCTCCTCCTGCTCTTCGCGTGCACCCCTCCTCCCCATCCTCTCTCGTGCTCTTCCCGGCCTACCCCCGCCAGAGTCGCCAGCGTCCGGCAGTTTGATTTTGCATACGCGCTTCGGGGGGCGGCAAGTGGCGGGTGCGACGCCGAGATGGTGGATTGCGTGGAAGCGGGCGAAGCCCGCTCCTATGCGGACGAAGACCACCTGAAGCATCAAGCACGGGCGAAGCCCGTGCACAGACGGGCAAAGCCCGCCTGATGCGGCCGAAGGCCGCCCGAGAACATCGAGCACGGGCGTAGCCCGTGCGAAGATGCTCGTATATATAGCATCTTCGCATGGGCTACGCCCGTGCTCGATGCTCTCGGGCGGCCTCCGGCCGCATCCAGGCGGGCTTCGTCCGCCTTTCCGCACGGGCTTCGCCCGTGCTCGATGCTCTTGGGCGGCCGGTCCGCACAGGCTTCGCGCCCGTGCGAGATGCGTCTGCGGGCTATGCCTGCAACATATACATATGAGTACTCAAAATGACCGTAAAAAAATATACATCAATACTACAATATTTATTTTATAAAAAAATATCCGTATATAAGTAGAAATATTCATAAGCGTCAGCGGGCTATGCCCTCTCTCACCCCCTCTCTCGTCTCTCTCTTTATGACCATCCTTCCACGTCAATAGCTTTAGGAGGGCTATATTTATTTTCTCTCTCTCTCTTTATTTCTATTTTTTTATTGAATGGCTAAGATGAAATAATTGGTTACTATTTAACAATCCGGATTGATTTTGGGAATTCAAAGATACATCTTTATATATAGTAAAAGATATATATATATATATATTTGTTTTTTTAAAAAATATATATATACATTTATATGTATTATGCATATATACATATTCCGTACAACAAAATGCAACACAATAAATAACACAAATAAAACATGCAAAACATAGGGTTGATTTATCGTTCGGAATGGTGCGGCGTCGGGACTTTTTTCGTCGACCTGGTCAGGTTGGTCTCCACCACTTGGTCATCTTATCGAGCATTGCTTTACGAAGCATCCTCACCTCTGACCTCGGGCTCTAGTATTACTGAGTCTAGTCTTCTTCTCAGACCACCTTCACTCTGTGACCAAAATCTGGAAGATGGTTCTTTGTGGATATTGAAGCTTTAATTAATGCTTCCAAAAAATACATTTATTGTCACATTCTCAAGTAGTGCATGTGTTGTTGACCCGGGTAAATGGCTCATCAATTCTGGTGTAACTAACCATATGACTAGGAACTCTCTTGCCTTCACTCACCTTGAGAGGCTGGATACCACCAATGATCATGGCAAATGGTTCTCCTGCTCCAATTTGTGGAACCTGAGTTGTCACTACAACCTACCATCTCTAAATGAAATTTACAATTTTAAAATTTTTCTTGCAATCACTTATCATTCAATACACTTACAAAACATTTATAATATTGACCATACTCTTTCTGGCACATTATTATTTTCAGGACATTCAATCAAAGAATTTGATTGTTACTGGGACTGAAGAGAAGGGACTCTACCATCTGGATGATCTTCCGACATTCTCAACTTCGGTCCCAATAGTCTCTCTACTTCATTGGCATCGCCGTCTTGAACTCTTGTCATCATCCCCCTTTATGTCTTCTTCAGAATCTATTGTCACCTTTTGTTCCTTAGTCTGTTCTAGAAAGTGAAACCTGCCAATATAGCAAGCACCATCGAACTAGTTTTCCAGTCAAACTATGTAAGGTTTTTGTAGGACTTTTTGATCTTGTTCATGATGTTTAGGGTCCAAGTCCAAGTCTGTTGGCGGAGGAAACTATGTAAGATTTTTGTAGGACTTTTTAATCTTGTTCATTTTGATGTTTGAGGTCAAAGTCCAAATCTGTTTGCATAGGAAATATGTATTATTTTGAAAATTTTGCATACTAATAATGCCAAAAAATATTATGAGCCAAGACTTCTTCACTTTCTACAGTTCTCATAGAATTATTCATCGAACCAATTATGCGCATACGTCGCAACAAAACGGGATGGCCGGGCAAAAAAATCATTATCTTCTAGATGTTCCCCGCACTATGTTGTGTCAAGTGATGTTCCCAAATCATATCGGGGTCAATGTCAGTCTCAAAATTTTTGTTTACTCATTAATCGTATGGCATCTTCTACTCTTCAAGAAAAACTCCATTTTCTATTCAAATTCAGAAGGTAATAGTTTTCCCCTCACTCCTCGTGTTTATGGTTATACGGCCTTCATTCACCCACCAGCATATGGTCAATACAAGCTCTCCAATTGCGCCACCAAATGTATTTTCGTTAGATATTCTCTACGCAAAAGGGACATTGTCACATTGATCCAATTTTTAAATGCAGATGTCATATTCTTTGAGACTACTCCCGACTTCTCCGAGGATGGTGAATCCCTTTCTCTTGACATCTCACCTTATATCTCCCACCTACTCTCCATCAATGTTTGTCATCACTTCATATTATTCATGCTTATCCACCTGGCGTCGCATCTCCTGCACTCCTTCCTGCACAAATATCGCATCCTCTCGTTTGACATTTTGTGTATCATTATGAAATATATCCTACTCTTCCCACTCGCATTGCTCCATCCACTCCAACTACTCAAATGGTAGCTTCTAAGACCAGGATGTTCTCATTAATCTAAGAAAATCAATACGGATGTGTACTCAACATCCTATTAACAATGTGGTTCTTATGTCACCCTCAATCCCAATTATAGCATTTTAGCCTTTGCATTATCTTCCAGTATTATTCCTTTAACATATCCACTACAAAGTGTTGAGTGAAGTCGGGAAGCTGTAAAACTAAGACAGTTGTGAGTGCCTCCTTCAGGGACAGATACAGGAGTCGTCTCGAATGTCCACTGAAAACCATTATTGAGAAGCCTTGTTATAAAGGCATCATTCACTTCTTAGATCTTAGATGAACTAGCGGTACTAGCTCAACAAGCCCAGGAAGCCTCACAACACCTTTGAGGACTTGGGTTGCAACCCCTTCCCTATTGTGTCTAGTTTGCCTTGGTTAGTTGAGTCCCCCCCCACCACCAATTGTGGACAATGTGACCCAGATAGGCCACCTTCTACACATCGAAAGTGCATTTGGAATGCTTTAGTAGCTGGTGATGGTGGAAAGCCTCGAAGACCATATGCACGTGTAGTGCTCGATCCAGGTGGAGTTGTAAATCATTATGTCGTCGAAGAAAATTAGTACAAACTTGTGAAGAAAGGGTTAGATTGCCTTGTTCATAAATACCTAAAAAGTGGAGGGCGCATTGATAAGTCCAAATTGCATCACCGGGAATTTGAACTGGCCATGTTGAGTGCGATAAGCAATTTTCAACATTGACGGCAAGCATCAGAATTTGGTTGTACCAGAAGCATGGATCTAGCATGGAGAACAGCCGGACTCTGTGTAGCTCGTCGAGGAGCTCATCGACTACTAGAATCGGGAAGATATTCATGATAGTCTAGCATTCGGTTCACGATAGTCCACACAGAAACGTCATGACTCATCGTGCTTCTTGACAAGGAGGATCGAGGATGAAAAGGGAGAGTGGATGGGGGGAATAATCTGTCGTTGTAGCCTCTCCCAAAATTGTCTTTCGATCTCATCCTTGTGAAGTAGTATCAGTGCGGTCAGACGTCCACCGGTGTAGTCCCAAGTGATAGGATGATATGGTGGTCCTAGGACCTTGGTGGGGGAAGCCTGACCGGGTCCTTGAGAAGAGACATGGGCTCCTCCAATAAGGAAGTAAGTCCTCCAAGATCATCCCGGTTAAGAAGTGGAGGATCACATGGTGGTGAGACACAGGGAACTCTTCTGCTCCTTGTTGATGGAGGTCACCGACGCACGCACGTCTATTCTGGAAGGAGGCGGTGATTCGCTACCCGTTCGGACGATCCGAGTCCACGGATGCGTCCGGACAGTCATTTCAAGTCATTTTCATGTATTTACTTTTCTATTTTAAGTTGTATTTGACACCCGATCGGTTCGAACATTATAGGGCATCTGATTTGAGTGACCTAGCTTAGTATTGCTATTTATAGGATGTGTGGTCAGCGGTAAAAAGGATTGACGGTTTTATTTCCTACAGGAAACCATCGGTCCTTTGTTACGGAAGTTAAGGGCCCGCGCTGGGGGATCGCGTACAAGCGCCGCACCTCAGCGCACACCGATTAGGATTCTCTTTTATGCCTTATGCATTGTATCTTTAACTTAAACATCTGTATTTTATGTTGGAACTTTGGGTTTGGGTTGGTCTCCAACCCATATGGGGTTGAAGTGTGCTTTATTGCAATCATTAATCAAATTATTTCTCTCTCTATTTCTCCTCTCTCTCTCCCTCACGGAAAAGCCACGCCTGACGCCCTAGCCGCTCATGCCTCCTGCTCGCAGACGCAGCCATCTCACGAATACCGTTGATACCGCTGCTCTCAATACCGCCGATCAACTGCCTCCCTTCAGCCATCTCCTTTGTCGCTCTTCTCCAGGCGAGATATAGGTTCGGAGAATCTCGCAAGAACCATGTCGATCCTCTACGGGATTTCCCCCTCCTTTCTTGGCGAATGAAGGCTCAAGTGAAGGCCTCCCTTAACATCTTGGTATCAGAGGCATCCTCCTCCACCACTCCTCTGCCCTCAACGCAGACGGTTGCCGCCGTTTTCGTTGCCGACATGTTGTTCCAGCCCTGACCCACAACTTCTGCACCCAGATCTGCCCAGCCACCGCTCCGAGTGAGCAAGCATGTCCTCTTGGGGGGGCTTCTACTGCCGGTCTCCCGCTGTTATAGGGCAGGACGGGCATTTTGTCGACTCTCCCTACCACTTGTCACCCCGTTCGGACCATACCCATGGACGATGGCAATCTCGGCGGCCTCACCTTGGCCCAGATTTAGGAGTCCTTTCAGCACATGATGGTGGCCAACAATAGGCCCATATCGAGGACCTGCGCCCGGAAGGTTCACTGCTGGCCCCGCGCGCTGCTTCGGGCTCATCGCAAACGGTTAATGAATCTTCTACGCTGAGAACAGGCGGGGGTGACTTTCCTAGTTTTGTGAAGATGGATTTTCTGCTTTTTGACGATCGGGAGGACACTCTCACATGACTCACAAGCTGCGAACAATACTTTGAAACCCAATGTACCCTGGAAGAGGATTGGATTGGTGTTACTTCTTTCATCTCATGGGTTTCGCACAACTATGGTTCTTGCGGCTCCGTCGTGAGCATTCGCGCGTAGTGTGGGAGGATTTTAAGACACAGTGCACCCTCTGTTTCAGATCTCCCCTTCATTGGAATACTATTGGCGACCTCATTTCCCACCGACAGATTGGCTCCATTGATGACTATATCGAGATGTTTCAGTTGCTCCTTCCTCGCACCCTATTTGTTCCAGAGGCACGCCAAGTGCCTTCCTTCACTATGGGCCTCCACAAGCGACTTTGGTTGGACGTCGAGTTGCTGTCTCCTCCGGACCATTCCATGGCCTTGAGCTTATCCCGTGTTTTTTAGAAATTCTTATTGACGGACTGTCTGTATTTGGGTTGTCGATTTGGCGACGGAACCCTCCAAAGTTTTTGGCCCTTCTACTCCCCCGGTTAGTACTGGAGCCGGCAAGAGCAAAGAAGGGGGCCGACCGTCCACCATTCGGCGGTTTTCCACTCAGGAGTTGGCGGACCGCCGGGCCAAGGGCCTTTGTTTCAATTGTGATAAGTCATTCACTCATGAACACCGGTGCAAACGTCTTTTCTGGCTTGAGGTGGAGGACCCCTCTGGCGAGGACATAGGGGACGAGGACTCAGGCGATCCAAGCATTCTATTCATGATATAATGGGACCCCAGTCGGGGGATACAATTCTGATAAAGATTTCAGTGGTAGGCCAGCTGCTAGTCACTCTCATAGAATTGGGTAGTACACACATTTTTCTTAGTGACGTCACCGCTCAGCATCTTCACTTGTCGAGGACATCCCGTCCGGGCCTCCGAATTTCAGTTGCCAATAGCATGGTCATGACGTGCACAGGAGTTTTCCGCACGGGGCCTATTATAGTGGTGGGCTACCATTCCCACGTGGACTTTTATGTGATTGCCCTTCGAGGTTTCGAGGCCATGTTGGGAGTCCGTTGGCTCGGCACCTTGGGGCCACTTCTGTGAGATTTTGACACACTGACGATGGCATATGGTCGTCGCCCCCATCGGACGATTTGGTAGGGTCACTGAACGGTAGCCAAGTGACAGGTTTTTCTCGCTCGTGTCGACCAGACGAAGCCCTCTGACCTCGAGGCCCACTTACAGGAGTACAACAACACTACCACCACCGCGAAAGGACTTCCTCCCTTGTGGCGCCAGGATCACCGTATTTGCATCTTGCCAAAGACGGGTCTCGTAGTTGTTCGGATCTACCGTTATCCATTTCGTCAGAAAGACGAGATTAAGCGACAGTGCGCCACTATGCTGCAGCAGGGCATCATCCTCCACAGCGTGTCACCTTTCTCATCGCAATTCTTGTTGGTCAACAAAAAGGATGGCACATGGCTCTTTTTCGTCGATTACCGCAAGCTGAATGTGCGGACGGCGAAAGACAAGTTCCTCATTCTGGTCATTGAGGAGCTACTGGACAAGTTGCATGGCGCTCGCTTCTCCAAACTGGATCTTTGCTTCGGGTACCATCAAGTGTGCATGCCTCCCGAGGATGTGGAGAAGACCTCTTTTGGCACCCACAGGGCCACTTCGAGTTCCTCGTGAATGCCCTTCAAGCTCACCAACACCCCCTCCACCTTCCAGGCCATCATGAACGAGGTATTTCACGACATGTTAACGTCGTTGCGTACTTGTTTTCTTTGACGACATTTTGATCTACAGTGCTACATGGGAGTCCCATCTAGGCCATCCTCGCGGGGTTTTTTAGTTAGTCCGTACTCACAGGCTATTCTTAAAGCGGGCCAAGTGTTCATTTGGGACGGAATGGATCCCCTACTTGGGTTATGTTGTTGACAATACAGAGGTATCCGCTGACCCCCTCAAGATCCAAAGCGTGACGGATTGGCCTTCCCCAGTCCTAGCGGATCTGAGGTTTTCTTAGCTTAGCCGGCTATTATTGGCGTTTTATACATGGGTCCAGTATCATTGCAGCACCATTGTTCGCCCACTTGAAGAGGCATTACTTTGCATGGGAGGACTCAGCGACGACTGCTTTTCGCGCTCTTCAGCAGGCCCTGGTGTCGGTCACAGTGCGACGTATACCGAACTTCGATCAAGAGTTCCAAGTGGAGTGTGACGCATCCGGGCAAGGGTGCGATGTTGTACTCCAACTGGAGCGCCACCCGATCGCATATTTTTGCCATAGGACTGCCCTTCACCACCAGAAGCTTCAAGCTTACGAACAGGAGTTGATTGGGCTGGCGAAGGCCGTCCAACATTGGAGGTCGTACTTGTGGGGCATCCTTTTTAGATTCGCACCGTTCATTTCAGCCTCAAGTACCTATTGGAGCAACGTGCCTCACCACGGCCCCGCTGCAGCGTTGGATCAGCAAACTTCTGGGCTTTGACTTCCATGTGGAGCACAAGGTGGGGGCCTTGAACCGGGCAACTGAAGCCCTCTCACGCCGCAATCACCAAGAAGGGCCCATATTGTCATCTCTTACCTGACCTCGACGAAACTTTGCCACCGCCTACAGACGGAGATACACAACACCTTGATTCTACGTGAGCTCCTTCATCGCATTGAAAATGGGAGTTTGCACTTGTATTAAGCAGTTCGGGATGGGGTCTCCTATAGAAGGATCAGCTCTATCTTTTAGCCACTTCTCCCTTGATCCTGAATATTCTGAGGAGTCCATGGCACCACCCATGAAGGGGTTCATAAGACCTTTCAGTGGATTCGAGCGGAGTTCTTTTGAAAGGGACTCAAAGGGGGTCCAAGACTTCATCGCCCTCTACCCTACCTGCCAGCGTAGCAAAGCCGACCACCTCTTACCGAACAGGGAATTCCAACCCCTTCTCATCCCTACACAGATATGGGTGGATATATCTATGAACTTCATTGAGGGGTTACCTACTTCGAGGATTCGATCCATCATCTTCATGGTGGTCGATCGCTTGTCACCTTGTCCAAGGACGCGCACTTCATGGACATGAGCCATCCTATTGTAGGGGACGTGGGGTGGCCCGCATCTTCTTCGACCAGGTGTTCCGCTTACACAGCATTTTTAAGAGTATTGTGTCTAAAGTGGACAAGATTTTCACCTCCCTCTTTTGGTAGGAGTTATTCGCCTTATGTGGCACCAACATGGCACTTTCGTCAGCATACCACTCACAGTCGAACGGGCAGACGGAGGTGGTCAAACGGACTTTGGAGATGTACCTGTGTTGTATTACTGGGGACCGCCCCAAGGACAAGGCAAGGTGGCCTCCAAGGTGGAGTATCGTTACAACACGTCATGCCATTCAGCACTGCAGACCACACCCTTCTGGCTAGTCTATGGTCGTGATCTGCATCGTCTCCTTACACACGTCCAGTGCAACCGCCCACTCACTCACTGTCGATACAAAGTTGTCCACTCGTGACCAAATCCTCGCCTTAGTTCGCGAGCGACTTCTTCAAGCTCAGGCTCGCATGGAGACCGCCTACAACCGAGGGAACCGCAAGCTATTCTTCGCCCCGGGGGATTGGGTGTGGCATAAATGCCTCCCTTACTGTCAGACAACTATAGCTCAAAGTTCATACAACAAGCTGGGGCCCAAGTTGTGCGGGACGTTCCTGATTTCAAAGTGCATCGGCGAGCTGGCATACCGTCTTCAGCTTCCGCCCGATGCCCGGATCCACAACGCGTCCCACATCTCGCAGCTAAATCCGTTCTTGGGGGTGCCACCCTCAGAACTTTCGGTCCACTTAACCCCACAGCTCCAGGATAAGCTTGATGACAATACGAGCGGAGATGTTACGGATGTTACAGAACCACGTTGGGGGATCACGTACAAACGCCGCACCTCGGAGCACACCGCTTAGGATTATCTTTTATGTTTTCCGCTTTGTATCTTTAATTTTGACATTTGTATTTTATGTTGGAACTTTGGGTTTGGGTTGGTCTCTAACCCATATGGGGTTGAACTGTGCTTGGTTGCAAAGGAACGAAATCATTAATCAAATTACCTCTCTCTGCCTTACGGAAAAGCCACACCCGACTCCCTAGCAGCTTCACGCCTCCCGCTCGCAGACGCATCCATCTCACGAAACGTTGATACCGCAGATCGACTGCCACCCTTCGGCCAGATCTTTCGTTGCTCATCTCCAGGAGAGATGAGTTTGAGAGGATCTTACAAGAGTCCATGTCGATCCTCTACGGGATCTCCCCCTCCTTCCCCGGTGAACGAGAGCCCAAGTGAAGGCCCTTAACATTCTTCTACATCTTTGGTGCGACGTCGAGTGGCCTTCTGGTGCAACTCTAGGCACGATCTCCTCCTTCTGCTGGTCCATTCTCCCATCTTCGATCTACGCTGCCAGCTTCGAGACCTCAAGCTCCACGACCAGCAGCGGGCTCCTCTTCCCCAACCAGCCGTAATCCCCGCCTACTCCCGGTTGTTTATTCCAGCTCTTATTCACTCCCGCAAGCTTCGTCCACCTCTGATTTTTCCCCTTACTCCATACCTGACGAGTCTTTCTCTGTTTCCAGGCTTGATTCTCCCCTCCACCAGCCTTCTCCCCCGCCCCCCAGCACCAACCAGGTGTCGGATGACCCCCTTACCTTTATTTGAGCCTGAACAGCCTGCCCACTTCCTTATCCAACACTATACATCCCATCCTCAACCCAGCCCGCCGCAACCCCGCCATATTTCCTCCGATCAACACCTCTTTATCCCATTTTCGCTTTAACCGCAGACATCTAGCCATCTACCTCCATCCACCAACCGTCCTATCAGCCACCACTCCACCCGAGTCCAATCCTCCTATTACCCAGTCGCCACATTCTTTATTTGACCCATCTCAACCCTTTACTCAATCGTCTATGCTTCTATTTGGAGCTAGCAGCCCACTAACTCACCCATTACTGCAGCTCGTCGTCATATGCGCATGTAAGTCATTGTCTTAGTTGTCAAGGCGCGCGCTTGAGGCGCCGGGCGCACCAGGCGCAGCCCGTCCGCGCCTCAGCACAGCTGAGGCGGGCGATGTGCCCCAGGCACGCCTAGGCGCGCGCCTTACAGGCTCCCAGGCGTGCCCGGGCCTTTCAAGGTTTTTTTTTTAAAAATAATTTTGATATGGGCAAAAACATGATCTTACACGCACCCGAGGCACCCCTAGGCGCACTTGGGCGCCCAATTCGCTGAAATTGTGTGAATTGGGCGCCCATTCGCTGAAAAACAACTAATTAGGCTCCCAATTCACTGAAATTCAGCGAATTCGCTCAATTTCAGCGAATTGGGCGCCGAATTCGCTCAATTTCAGCGAATTGGGCGCCCAATTCGCTCAATTTCAGCGAATTGGGCGCCCAATTCGCTCAATTTCCTTTTTCCTCAATTTTTGCGCCTCACGTGCCTCAGGCGCGCGCCTGCGCTTTGCGCCTAGGCTCCAGGGGCCCTTTGCGCCTCGGTGCGCCTTACGCCTTTGATAACTTAGGTCATTGTATAGTACTTTCATTTTCTACTATTGTGCTCGGACTATTTTTTTGGATGCAAAGATAAGCCTTTGTTATTGTGAAGTCAAACGATTTACACGACATATTCAGTGTGGACTTAAGTACTTGACCTCTATTTCTTGAGGATTATGACATCTTGTTTCCAATTAAAAACTATTATGATCAATTGTGCCCCTATGTAGCTTTAAACTAAATAAATTACTCATTACTAATTGAAATTGGGGTGATTATTGCATTTGCATGCACATTAGGGCCTGTCAGTAAGTGTACCGCACTTCACGCAGTCGTATTTTAGGGCATCCATCATTGTCAACCTACTCTCTGGCATCACTCACTCAACCAACAAACACGGAGTGACTGGAGTGAGAAATTCATGGTGATGGTAGTGAAATCCCACACAATCGGTCATATGGTGCAAATTCAATGGACTCATAAGACAATGTTGAATCTAGTCATTGGAATATTGTAGAGATCTGCATGAATGATGTTTTTGAGCACCTCCAGCTAGACAGTTGCACATATGTCGAGGTTAGGTAGTCGCTCGCCATTAGCGACGACCGTGTGCAGGCCCTCCTTGAGCAGGATGGTAAGCCTGAGTGATCCTCTCCTTGGTGAAATTATGAGTATAGCCCAAATCTACCAAGACTTGGACGGAGTATCACCACTCAAGACTGTAGCTCCATCGTTTGTAAATTTTGAGCGCACGTCATGGCATGAAGGGAAATCTCCAGCTCATCCTCTTTCGTAGGGATCACATCACTGTCATCTTTCACCTTTAGCCAGAAGAGCATTTTGCGCTAATGGCCTGGCACATAAGCCTCATCGTAATTAGAACAGAGGAATTTTGCTCAACGCTCTGACATCGCCATCGATAACAACCTGTGGATGATCGGTACTGGACTCGGTGTCGGTCCCATGTCCCTGCCTCTGACGCGATGGCCCTTTGAACCAAGGGTTGGTATCTGATATGTGGAGACATTTGTCGAAATTCATTGTCCTAACTAATTAAAGTCGGTGCACGCAAATCCGCGCCAAGCTCATAGCAGTCGTGAGGTCAGGAGGACACTCAAACTAAACATTGAAGCAAAGGCACCCTTGGAGCCCTCAGCTCCGCCATAAAGATGGATACACGTGCGAGAGGAAAGTCTGAAACTTCCCCGGGTAATCATCAATCTCCCTTGGGTGTTTCAAGTAGATCAAGTCCCCCAAGGAATTTTCCCGCATCGGGACCTCAAGGGCATGTGGCAAAGCTGCTTGAAGTCATCCCAAATCATGTAGGGATTCTCCATACCCAGGTGCAAGAACCATATTTGAGCCACTCCTATAAGTGATAGACAGCGAGTAAAACTCATTCCATGATTGGGGTTCTTTGATTTGCAAAATAATGCTCGCATCGCGTCAGCCAACCCAGCGGATCACTCTTGTCATCATGTGTCAGAAACTCTAACTTAACATAGTATGGAAGAGCATTGTTCTCGTAATGCCCCACATGGAATCCTTTTCAATCTCTATGGAAGAGGATAGCCTCCCTGGTGACCTCTTCCCGCCCCATCACGGCAAAAGCTTTTGCTTTCACGCTAAGGGGGAATAAGGCATACCATGTGAGTCGAGAGTTCGGCCAAGACCTCTTGTCGATCCTTAGATGCAGCGAGTTGGTCCATCATAATAATATGCGTCCTTTTAAACATAGCCTCCATGGGGTCGTTGAAACTCGTCATGGTTTGCTCTGTGTAATAGGACTGTGTTGTTGATCAGGTCGTAGGATGGGATACGACGGAGGAATGAGACAGAGAAGGTTGAGCGTGGTGTTTTCCTCGAAGACCCTCGGTGGCGACCTATGGTGAGAAATATGTTGGAACCTTTTTGAGGCGCCTGGAGCTAGGGCATCGAGGAGTGAAGCAGAGCGAATTCACACAAGTGGAGGGAAGAGCCAGCAACAAGCAAGGGCACAGTGACTGGGGACGCATTTCTGCATATGCAGTCCCGCGCGGGGGTAACGATTCAATTCGGTGTCGTGAAAGGCAGATCACGCAACTGGCTTTGCGGTTCAGCATCCTGGGTTGCTTCGTCCGGCGAACGGAGAAGAGGGAGAGGTGCTTGCCTAAGGAGAGGTGGTTGTCGTGCAATTGGGGAAATGGGGGCGAGAAGCAAGGGAGCCCTAGATCTTGAGATGCCCAAGAAGTGAAATTATTATTAAATATGTCAGCCTCTAAGTGAACCCAGACATAAATACAAAGTTCAACAAACACAAAGCACATGTGGTCCAGACCAAACCATGCTGGGAATAGATGTGAATTAAACAACTTGCAAAAATGTAACAATCATATATTTGTGTGTGCGTGTGTGCGTGTGTGCGTGTGTGTGTGTGTGCATTTGCACCATTAGCTATGATAAGGTCGACATTATATAGTCAACAATGACAATATGTGCCTTCATAGGAAAAAATGATAGCAGTAACAAGTAACTAGACCAACAAATAATAATTTCCTTTCCTAAATGTTTAGGTAAAAGAAGATGTATGCTAGAACTTACTCTGTAAATATGAGTCATATTTTACAACTTCATATGATTCATTGTTGAAATACTTGACAGTCTGGAAAGTACAAGAAATGCAAACAAATAATTCACAAATGTATCCTCAGAAAAGACAGTTAAGATGATGGAAAAAAAATTGCATGAGATCCAGCTCACCGACCTCATAATTTAACAAAGAATCAATTGCCCTTGTACTAGCATCATTATCAGCTTTATTCATCACTTGCCGAAATTTAGTTCGCCACTAATGAGAAAATAAGAAAGAATTAGGAGAATCATATAGATTAAATTACTCAGAAAGGATCCACCAGTTAAACAATCCAAAGAAGATGCATTAATAGTTATTAGCACAAGAAAATATCATAGATGTAAGAAGGTTAGCAAGCAAAAGGCTAACAAATGTTACACAGCATACCTGAGTCACAATTAAAGTAAACGCTACATATGCAGCAACAGAAAGAGAAGTGATCCAAGCAAACGTAGCACCAAATTGGTATGCAAGAATTCCCGATACCATAGCAATCTGAAAAAGGTGGAAATGATAACGATCTGAAAAGAGAAATTGAAAGCAAGGAAAGGAATAAACTAGGGATGCAAAAGAAATGGTCAAAACAAAAGGGTTGCTGTATGGTGCATCCTAATATATTTAGATTAGATTTATTTAAGAGCTTTGCATGTATTTGTGTCAAATTTTGTAGTTTGGTTGAGTTCCAATACTAAGTTTCTTTCATCAAATTGGAACATTTGACGAATTTTCAAGCTTCAATAAAAAAACATGGTCCAAATTAGGAGAGATGAGTAAATATTAATAAAGTTAAAAACAATGTGAAGGTGTCCATTAATATCTACATTTTTTATCAAGAACTTAAGTTAAAATAAGTTGGGGTGTCCTCGGATCGAGGGCAGGAAAAGTAAGAAGAGGCTTCATGGAGGTAACCGAATAGGTGTTAGCAAATAATGAGGGTTTGGAGGGAGCAGGGAGTGAGTGGTAGTGGGGGGCTTCGGAGCTGGGTGGTTGATTCTGTGGGAAGGAGGTGTTGCTGCAATAGTAGATGGATCCGGGTCGTGAGCAGCCGGAAATCTGTTACGTGCTCGGGATTGAGAGCGGGTATGCCGAGGAAGAGCGGGAAAGTCCTCAAGAAAAGAAGAGGAGGCCTCCTTGGACTTCCGTCGATCTATGGTTGCGGTGGGGGGCGGGCGACGCTGGAGAAGGCCGGCGGCTGGAGCGGCTAGGGCAACGGGGCGTGCGGGTCGGGAGAACAGAGAGAGAGAGAACTAGAGAGAGAAAGAGATTTTCAATTTACTTCTTTCTTAATTTTCCAAACACACCATAAGCCCCATAAAAGAGAAATCGGTCTAATATCCAAAAACCCGGAAATGCCCTCCTCATTAAGGCTTAATACATGAGGATAAAATTACTTACACAAGATAATAAAATACGAGCGGAAAATAAAAATAACTTAGGCGGATGCCACGCGCGGCTCACGGCGCTTGTACGTCATGCCCCAACGAGCGTCCATAACATCTCCACCCTGCTCGACATCAAGCTTGTCCTCAAGCTTGTCTCGTGGTGGTGGCGGTATTGGGACAAAGGTTGCGGTGGGCGGCTCGCCGATGAAGGCCTTCAGCTGGGACACGTGGAAGACATCATGAATTAGGGCATCGGCGGGAAGGCGGAGGAGATAAGCCACTTCCCCGATGCGGTGAGCAATCTCGAACGGCCCAAAGAACTTGGGCCCCAACTTCTGATAGGCACCCTTAGAAACGGTCGATTGACGGTAGGGGCGGCGTTTCATCCAGACCCAATCTCCCAGGGCAAAGAACAGCTCGTGGTGGCCCCGGTTGTGGGCGGTCTCCATGCATGCCTGAGCCTGGAGCAGGCGCTCACGTGCAAGGCGCAGAAGCTCATCGCGCGAGCGCAACTCTATGTCGACGGCGGTGGAGCGGGCACTGACACTTTGATAGGTAAGGAGGCGAGGTAGTTCCCGTCCATAGATGAGACTGAAGGGAGTAGCCCGAAGAGCCGTATGATAGGAAGTGTTGTAACAGTACTCGACCCATGGAAGCCAACGGGCCCAGTCTTTGGGGTGATCCCCAGTAATGCAGCGGAGGTACATCTCGAGTGTCTGATTGCTCACTTCGGTCTGGCCGTCCGACTGAGGGTGATAGGCGGAAGAGAGGGCCAACTTGGTGCCGCACAAGTCAAATAACTCCTGCCAAAACTAGGACGTGAAAACCTTATCTCTGTCGGATACAATACTCTCAGGAATGCCATGGAGGCAAAACACCCGATCAAAGAAGGCGCGGGCCACCGTGGGTCCCGCGATGGGGCGGCTCATGGCAATGAAATGTGCCCCCTTTGAGAACCGGTCGACGACGACGAAGATGATGGTGTGGCCCCGAGAAGGAGGCAATCCCTCGATGAAGTTCATCGAGATATCCGCCCAAATCTGAGTGGGGACCGGAAGGGGCTGTAGGAGGCTCGCGGGAGAGAGGGACTCAGGATTTGCTGCGCTGGCAAATAAGACAGGCGGAAATGTACGTCTGGATGCTTCGTTGAGGCTGTGCCAAAAGAACTCAGCACGCACGCGCCGCAGGGTCTTCTGAACCCCCTCATGTGTATGGCCATGCACGGCCGCTAAGATGTCCGGAATCAGCGGAGAAGAGTCAGGCACGAAAAAGCGATCCCAGTACAGAATCAGACCGCCGCGCACTGCCAGTGTAACGGAAGGCGGCCCTCCTGAATGCGGTGTAGGAGCTCGCGCAGGGCTGGTGTGTCGAGGATCGCCTGACAGAGGCAAGATAGAACAAGAGATGACAGTGTGGAGACGGCAAAGTGAAGTGCGCCAGAAGAGTCACGACGGGAAAGGGCGTCGGCCGCACGGTTCAAGTGTCCCGCTTTGAATTCCACCCGAAAATCATAGCCCAACAGTCGGCTCACCCAGCGCTGCTGTGGAACTGTCGTCAGGCGCTGCTCCAACAAGTACTTGAGACTGAAATGATCGGCACGGATGACGAAGGCGCAGCCCCATAAGTACGGTCGCCAGTGGTGAACGGCCTTGGCGAGGCCGATGAGCTCCTGCTCGTATGCCGGAAGTTTCCGGTGGTGGATGGCTGTCGTGCGGCTGAAATACGTGATCGGGTGTCCCTCTTGTTGGAGGACCGCTCTACACCCGAGTTCAGACGCGTCGCACTCCACATGAAAATCCTTCTCAAAATCTGGAAGTTGGAGTACCGGTGTCGAGACCAAGGTCTGCTGCAATGCTCGAAAGGCCGTCGTGGCGGGGTCATCCCAAACAAAACACTGGCGGCGCATTAGAGAGTATAAGGGAGCGGTGATCACGGTATAGCCCTGGATGAAGCGGAGGTAATAGCCCGCCAAGCCGAGGAACCCGCGGAGCTCCCGCTGAGTCTGAGGAAGTGGCCAGTCGAGGACGCCTTGAATCTTGATCAGATCGGCCGAAAAGCCCGAGCGGTCGACGATGTGGCCCAGATATGCCACGTTGTCCGTGCCGAAGGAACATTTGGCCCGATTGAGACAAAAATGATGGGAGCGGGCCAGTTGGAGAATAGTGCGGAGGTGACCAAGATGGGATTCCCAAGTCTTGTTGTAGACCAAAATATCATCGAAAAAAACAAGCACGCATCGACGAAGGAGAGTGTGGAATACCTCATTCATGAGGGCCTGGAACGTGGATGGGGCGTTTGTGAGCCCAAAGGGCATCACGAGAAACTCAAAATGCCCGTGGTGCGTGCGGAACGGCGTCTTTTCCACGTCGGCGGGAAACATACGAACTTGATGGTAACCGGAGCAGAGATCGAGCTTGGAGAAGAAACGGGCCCCATGTAACTCGTCCAGCAACTCTTCGACCACTGGAATGGGAAATTTGTCCTTCACCGTGACCGTGTTCAGGGCGCGGTAGTCCACGCAGAAATGCCATGAGTCATCTTTTTTGTGCACCAGAAGGACGGGGGAGGAGAATGGAGAAACGTTGTGACGGATGATGCCTTGACGAAGCATGTCGGTGCACTGCCGCTCAATCTCGTCCTTCTGCAGGAAGGGGTAACGGTAGGGGCGGACGACCACCAATGCTGTATTTGGAAGAAGACAGATGCAGTGGTCCTGACGGCGGGAAGGGGGAAGCCCGATGGGTGGAAGCATAGTGTCACCAAACTCAGTGAGAAGGGATGAAAGTTCATGCGGCACTGTTGGCTCGAGCTGCAGGGAGGAGACGCGGCTCGAATCGGCTGTCAGACGGCCCTGCCAAACTGTTGGTGAAGGTCCTGAACCCCACGTCATCAGCATCCCCTCCAAATCCCACAAAATAGGGTCGAGGGTGCGCAGCTAGCGCGTGCCCAGAACCACATCGAATCCTCGTAAAGCGATGATAAAGAAGTCGACATGAGAATGATAGTCCTGCACAATGATGGGAACTGCTCGGCAAACCCCGGTACAGGCCATGGCGGCGCCATTCGGCACGGCCACGCGCAAACGACTGCGGCTGGTGATGGGAAGCTGGATCCGCTGGGCGGCAAGATCGCTAAGGAAGCTGTGTGTACTGCCCGTGTCCATAAGGGCTAAGAGGTGGTGTTCCCCGACGGTAATGGGCATCTGGAATGTGTCGGAAGTGTGAGGGTCGGACATGGCATTTAGGGAGATTGTCGGGTCCCTTCGCCCGTCATCCCCTAACTCCTCATAGGAGGGGTCATCAACCTCGAGCCAAAAAAGCCGCTTGCAACGGTGCCCTTTTTCAAATTGCTCATCACAGTTGAAGCAAAGCCCATTTGCACGTCGTTCCGCCATCTCTTGGTGTGACAGGCGTCGGATGGTGGAGGGTTGTGCCCCCTCCCTGGGCCTGTGGGGGCTGGAGCTAACGGCTGTGTGGGACTGGCTGGAACTCCGAAAAGAGATGTCGCCAGTGCGACGGCCCAGGTACGGTCGGTCCATGAGAATGCGCTTCTCGCAGAGGTGAGCCAAACTCGTCGCTGTAGTGAGATCGGGCGGGTTCTGAAATTCGACATCCATGCGCAGCCGCTCGTGGAGACCGGCGGTGAAGAAAGCCACTTGGTGGGCCGGGGGAATGGATGGAGCACACGCCAGGAGCACCTGGAATTGCTCCAAGTAGTCATCAATGGAACCGGATTGCTTGAGAGAGATCAAATTGCCGATGGGGTTGCTGTGGTGTGGAGGTCCAAAGCAGAGAGTGCACTGAGCCTTAAAGTCATCCCAAGTGAGGTCGGGCTTCTCCCGATGAAGATGCGAGAACCAGAGTTGGGCCGAGCCCATGAGGTGGAAGGAGGCCACTCCAAGCCAGTCCTCCCGGGGGGGTGTTGCGTGGTGAAAAACTGCTCGCAACGAGTCAACCGGGTGAGGGGATCCTCGCGGCCGTCAAAAATCGGGAAATCCATTTTGACGTAGGGGGTACGATGGAGTGGTCGGAGTGGGAGGGAAAATCAGGCGGCTGGTAGATCTCGGATGGATGGTGATGAATATGTGGTGGGGCAAGGGGCCGGCGGAATGCCGTCCGGGCGGAGTGCGGCAAGAAGGGATTGGTGGTTGTCCGTCCATCATCGTCTTAAAATACTCCAAAATCTGAGCAAGAGTAGGGTTGCCCTCATTGTTGTCGTCCATGGTAGAAGAACCCAGTTGGGGAGGGGAGGGAGGAGGAAGTAATCCGGTAGATGCCGCGAGGAGGAAACCCCCGGTCAGTGAAGAACCCAGGAGAATCGGCTGCGAAGGAAGTGGCGGAAGGTGCTGGAGGCTGCGGGTAGGTGGAAGCTTGCGGGTCGGGTCCGATGGAAGCGGAGAAGCGACGCGATCGGTGTTATCGGGGTGGAACAGCATCGGGCAGCCAAGACACACTGGATCGGCCTCCGCAAGGCCAAGAGACGGCGGATCGGGAGGTGCAGCAGCAGGGAGGAAGGTTTACCTCTGATACCAAGTTGTTACGTGCTCGGGATTGAGAGCGAGTACGTCGAGGAAGAGCAGGAAAGTTCTCAAGGAAAGAAGAGGAGGCCTCCTTGGACTTCCATCGATCTTATGGTTGTGGTGGGGGGCGGGCGACGCTGGAGAAGGCCGGCGGCTGGAGCGGCTAGGGCGACGGGGAGTGCGGGTCGGGAGAACAGAGAGAGAGAGAGAACTAGAGAGAGGAAGAGATTTTTAATTTACTTCTTTCTTAATTTTCCAAACACACCACAAGCCCTATAAAAGAGAAATCGGTCTAATATCCAAAAACCCAAAATGCCCTCCTCATTAAGGCTTAATACATGAGGATAAAATTACTTAAACAAGATAATAAAATACGAGCGGAAAATAAAGAAAACTTAGGCGGATGCCACGCGCGGCTCGCGGCGCTTGTACGTCATGCCCCAACGAGCGTCCGTAACAAAATCCAATGGAGTTGACGATGTGGGCGGTCAATGATGGGAGGTGGGGAGCTGTTGTGGGTATGACAGTCGCAGTTTGGTGCCAGGATAGACGGCAGGGGTGGAGGCAGGTAAGAGTGCCACAAAAAGGGAGTCGAGCATAATCCGACTATGAAGAATGTGTGCCATAGCGAGAAGATCAGTGATAATATCAATGATCCGACAGTCGCAGTTTGGTACCTTTCTGAGGAAAGCAATGTCATTGGACACCTGCCTAACTCGTCATACTTACCTCTAGGCCTTAAATTTTTATGGCGGAATCCATCAAATATGATCGCCAACCTATGACTTATCCCATGGAAAACTGAGATCAAAAGTATGTTTGCGTACAGAACCTTCGTGTCCACGCAACCTCATTATGCTAATTGTTCTCAATATGAGTTCCGCCTCGTATCAAAAATATCATGGCAAATGACCATATGTTCGCACATGGCGAGCCTATTCAGAGCTATGATTTGAAATTATGATGGAAGTTGAAAAAAGTCTCTATATGTTTACGTGGGATGAATATATTCACTTCTTTCATAGTCCACACTTTATTTTTTGCGGCCTCAGTGAGCATGGCCTCATAGGCCCTATCGGACTCATTGTTGACCTCTCTAGAGGAATTCACGTCACTTGATTATTTGTTCAGCAAAAATGCTTCAGGATATACGAATAACATTCAATCATGGTCAGCTGTCCAGAACAATTATAGTATTCTGGATTTTGATCCAATCCGACAATATGATACTATTCTAGATTTTCATCTGATCTTATATATTTTTACACATGCAGAGTATCGTTAGCAGCATAATTATATTGATTGGCGAGTCAAAATTAATTAATCAAATTGATTTCACATCATCATTGTGAAGTATGCAAATATGAGGTTATCAGAATGTTGTTTTCCTCTATAATAAATAAGGATACTATCTAGGTTTTCACATAAAGATATCCTTACCCCCAACAGTAAAGCAATCATCCAAAAGAAGTAACCGACTAACCGTGAATGGATATTCACATCTTCTCTATAGATAAAACATTATGTCCTATGCTCTCCAAGTTTGTGGATAAAGTAAGTATCTGTTACGCCCCCGAACATGACTCAGTTCTTTGGGCGTACATATGCTCGTAGACGGAAGAAGACGACATGTGGCAACGGGCTGAACCGGATAAGTATCTGTTACACCCCCGAACATGACTCAATTCTTTGGGCGTACATATGCTCGCAGGCGGAATAAGACGGCATGTGGCAACGGGGTTGAACCATCCGGTTCAGCCCCCACTCTCTAAATCCGGTGGTTTGGGGCTGAACCCATCCGGTTTAGCCCCGTGGGAGGGGCCAGCCGACCCCTCTTGGGCCCGGGTATATTTATACCCGGGGGCTCTCTCTTTTGGAGGCATTCAAGAACATTCAAGGTATTTCCCTCCTCCTTCCTCTCTAACCATAATTCCTCTCTAGTTCTCTCCTTAGTTTCCTTCTCTCTAGTTCTCTCTTATCATTTGGTATCAGAGCATTCATCCTACGGCCATGGTGAACACCCCCTCGCAAGAAGAACTCAACTGATTGGAAACCCTAAAGAAAAACTACGTCGGATTGACGGATTCGGTGACCACCATCGAGGAAAAGATGAGGGAGTCCACGCAGCGGTTGAAGGAACGGATCAACGCCCGCATGAAAGAACCTAAAGCCTTGTTATCGCAAAATATGAAAGGGAAGGCCACGATACATGAGGAAGGCGGCGGTTTGCAAAATCCAACCGAAGAGACGTCCGCATCGCAACATCACGGGACGTCCGCTGGCGAGATACCTGGATCGAAGAGACGTCCGCTGGCGAGATACATGAGGAAGGCGGCGGTTTGCAAAATCCAACCGAAGAGACGTCCGCTGGCGAGATACATGAGGAAGGCGGCGGTTTGCAAAATCCAACCGAAGAGACGTCCGCTGGCGAGATACCTGGATCGATCGATCCGGTGCGTGTGGGGGTCGGAATCCAGCAGCTCGGTCGGCGGCATGGCGGGAGGTGCAATGGCGGGCTGGGAAAACCGCGAGGCTCCGATCGGGGCTTCTGATTGTGGACCCACGCGCTCGCCTTGGGGACGGTTCGGCAGCGAGCACAGTGGGGCAGGACAGGATCCAGGCATGAAGATAGGAGGTGCGGGGGTACTCCTAAACCCCACCCTAGTGGAGGCATTCCTCCGGGGGGCTTCGGAGCAGGCGCTCAATGGGGCAGCCAGCAACCTCAAGGCTTCCCGGGGTAAATCTCGGCCCTATGGAAACGCGAAGACAGACATGGTATGGGCAGGAGCAAGGATGGCAAGGTCAAGCCGCCCCACGGGCGTGCCATGCCTCTGAAATTGACACGCATTAATTTTCTTAAATTCAAAGGAGAGGACGTTTTAGAATGGGTGCAGAAGGCAGAGATTTTTTTCAATTATCAAGAGGTTTCGGAGGGCCAATGGGTGCGGCTAGCGTCCTTCCACTTGGAGGATGACGCCTTTCAGTGGACGCAGTGGTTCTTGAGGGGCAGGGACTACGTGCCCTGGATGGATTTTGTGGAGGTTTTCACCACCAGATTCGGGCCGTTGGAGTATGAGGTCTTTGAGGCTCTCCTGCAAAAGCTGCGTCAGAAGGTAACTGTGTTGGAGTACCGTTCGGAGTTCGAAAACTGCAAATCGGGTACACTGGGAAGAGAGCACATTACTCAGCTGTTTTGTATCGGGACTGAAGGACCACTTACGTGATGAGGTTCATGCTTATATGCCACGCAGTCTGAACCATATCATTAGCTTGGCCCGCATTCAGGAGGAGCGCTTCAACAAGCAGCGAACCCGCACCACGGGGAGGCCCACGACTACCCCAGCGGCTGTCAGGCGAGAGCTCCCAGCGGCCGGCAAACCAAATGTGACACGATTATAATGGACTGAGCTGCAGGCGAGGAAGGAGAAAGGACTATGCTTCAACTGCAACGAAAAGTTTATGCCCGGTCACAAATGCCAGAAGATACAGGTTTACATGCTACATGAGGATGTGGAGGACGAGCTTTCCCCCAAGTCAGAGTTAGAGGGGGACTTGGACTTGACAGAAGTTTGGGGTATCCATACAGGCGATGGAAGGATGCAGCGCTCCCCTCACTATGCAAATCGCAGGGAAGATTAGTCACGAGCAGGTGAACGATTTTGGTGGATAGTGGGAGAACCCGCAACTTCATCCATCCTGATGTGGTACAACGGGTGGGGCACGTGATTGATAAGGGAGACGCTTTTCATGTCATGGTGGTCGATGGGAGCAAACTTCAGTGTGAGGGTGTTACGAAGGGGGTGGAGTTACGGATACAGGGGTACTCAGGGCGCACAGACATCTATCTTCTTCCTATCAAGGGCTCCGACATGGTGCTTGGGGTTCAGTGGCTGCAGCAACTGAGGCGGGTTACATTTGACTGGGATCAGATGACGATGAAGTTCTTACACCATGGGAAGCAGTACTGTCTGAGGGGCCTAAAATCTTTCCGGTGAAGGAAGTTTTCATTCGGAGTTTGGAGCGACTAGAGAGTCAGGGCAGCACGATGGCAGTGATAATAGAGGTCACACCGGCCCCCGCCGCTCCTCCAGTTGTACCAGTTCAGATGCAGGCATTGTTGTCCCAGTATGCCGATATATTTCAGACACCGTGCACACTCCCACCACCGCGGTTCAGAGATCATCAGATCCAGCTCAAGATGGGCGCCGAACCCACCAACATCGTTAGGGAAATGCTTACCGCCGGAATCATCCGCCACAGTACTAGCTCCTTTTTGTCTCCCATCATCCTGGTCAAAAAAAGACGGGTCGTGGAGGTTTTGTGTGGACTACCGAGGTCTGAACAGCTCAACTATCTAGGATAAGTTCCATATTCCTCTAATCGAGGAATTGTTAGACGAACTGCACGTCGCTCACCTCTTTACCAAGCTCGACATTCGATCGGGCTACCATCAGATTCGGATGCGCGAGGAGGACATATACAAGACAGCTTTTCGTACGCATGATGGACACTATGAGTTCTTGGTGATGCCTTTTGGGCTCACCAACGCCCCGTCCACATTCCAAGACGTCATGAACGAGATCTTTTGTCCTCTACTCCGTCGATCAGTGCTTATTTTTTTTAATGATATCCTCATCTACAGTACCAGTTGGGAGGAGCACTTTGGCCGATGTCGAGCACGTTTTCACCATCCTCCGCCAGCACCAGCTATACGTCAAGCAGTCTAAGTGTTCGTTCAAGCAAGAGGAGGTGGAGTACCTGGGAAATTTGGTCTCCGCTTGGCGTTGTCAAGGTTGATCCCAAGAAGATCGAGAGCATGTTATCGTGGCCTCGTCCTCATACGGTCCGAGCATTACGGGGCTTCCTGGGCCTCACCGGTTATTACAGGCGATTTGTCAAAGATTATGGCAAGATCGCTCGCCCCCTGACTCAATTATTACAGAAGGAAGTCTTCCATTGATCGGAGGAGGCGGAAGCAGCATTCCAGGACCTTAAGGGGGCCATGACGACCACTCTGGTTCTCACCCTCCCCGATTTCAACAAGGAGTTTGTGTTAGAAACTGATTCATCCGGCGTGGGCATCGGCGCGGTGTTGATACAGGAGGGCCGACCTCTGGCCTTCTACAGCAAAGCGTTGGCAACCCGTACTCTGGGGATTTCCACGTATGATAAGGATACGTTGGCAATCATTCATGCGGTGGCCATGTGACGGCCTTACTTGTTGGGGCGACATTTCAAAATCTGTACTGACCATCAGAGCTTGAAGCACTTCTTGGAACAGCGGGTCTCCTCTCCGCGTCAGCAGAAGTGGGTGACAAAACTATTGGGCTATGATTATGAGATTCTTTACCGGAAGGAGAAGGAGAACGTGGTTGCCGACGCCTTATCCCGCTTACCGGAGAGTTCCATCGGCCAACTTTTGGGTCCCCTGCTCGACTCTCTAGATGATATTCAGGAGGAAATCATGTGAGACCCCGCACTGCAAGTCATCGTAGAGGCTCTTCGACAGGGGCAGCCCACTACATCGGGCTACCAGTTGATGAATGACAGGCTTTATTATCAGGACCGAGTGGTCATTCCACCACAGTCCGCCTGGAAGACAGTTATGATGCACGAGTTCCACTCTTCCTTGACAGGTGGTCATGCGGGAATACTTCGGACTCTTCAGAGGGCACGGGCGAATGTGTTTTGGACGGGATTACAGCGCAACATTTAGCAGTTTTTGCAGCAGTGCGAGATATGCTAGCGGCAGAAGTATGAGACGACCTCTCCAGCCGGCTTGCTTACCCCTTTGGAGATACTGCGTCTTATTTGGGAGACAAGTGACCATGGATTTCATCGACGGGTTACCCAAGTCTCAGGGCAAGACAATTATATTGGTCGTGGTCGACAAGCTCTCGAAATATGGACATTTTTTGGCGTTGAGCCATCCGTACACCGGTGAGTCCGTCGTTGATCTCTTTGTTCGAGAAATTGTCTGCCTCCACGACATCCCGTGCACTATCATTTCCGACCGGGATCCGACATTCGTGGGCAATTTCTGGCGGGAGCTGTTTCGATTAAAGGGGACTTGCTTGCGCTTCAGCACGGCAAATCACCCCCAGACAGATGGCCAGACCGAGGTTCTCAATCGGGGCGTGGAAACATACCTCCGATGCTTTGTGATGGATGAGTCGTGGACATGGACCAGCTGGCTACACTGGACTGAATATCGCTACAACACTTCCTACCATTCCGCCAGCAAGATGACCTCATTCGAGGTCGTTTATGGCCGTCCTCCTCCCTCCTTGAGCAGCTATGAAATGGGCAGCACAGCAGTACCGGCCGTGGATCGGGCACACAAAGACCGGGACCGTACTATCGCCACTTTGCGTGAGAATCTCCAGACCGCACAGGATCGCATGAAGGCCCAAGCCGACAAGCATCGCAAGAAAAGGGAGTTCGATGTTGGCGATGAAGTCTTCCTCAAGCTCCGACCTTACAGGCAAGTGTCCATAGCCCGTCGAATGAACCAAAAACTGGCTCCTCGTTACTATGGGCCCTTTCGTATCATCCACTGTGTGGGTCCTGTCGCATACACCTTGGCCCTTCCCGAGGGATCGCGTATTCATCTGACATTCCATGTGTCCTTACTTAAACAGAAGCTCAGCGACACAATTCAGGTCAGCCCTTTCCTTCCAGAAGCCACAATAGTAGGTGAACTGTGTCCGATACCCGAGGAGATATTGATGCTCAAATGAAAACATCGGGGTACCGAGTACCGCCCCGAGCTCCTCGTCAAATGGAAGCACTTGTCAGCAGCACACAATACTTGGGTGGATCTGTTGGAGTTCAGGGAGCTCTACCCGGACTACCACCTTGGGGACAAACTGGTTCTTGATGGAAAGGGGAATGTTACGCCCCCGAACATGACTCAGTTCTTTGGGCGTACATACGCTCGCAGGGGGAAGAAGACGACAGGTGGCAACAAGGCTGAACCATTCGGTTCAGTCGGATGGTTCAGCCCCCACTCTCTAAATCTGGCGGTTTGGGGTTGAACACATCCGGTTCAGCCACGTGGGAGGGGCCGGCCGGCCCCTCTTGGGACCAGGTATATTTATACCCGGGGTCCCTCTCTTTTGGAGGCATTCAAGAACATTCAAGGTATTCCCTCCTCCTTCCTCTCTAACCCTAATTCCTCTCTAGTTCTCTCCTTAGTTTCCTTCTCTCTAGTTCTCTCTTATCAGTATCAACAATTCTTCTTGAGTCACTTGTAACCTTTCTTTTATGAATGTTTATCTCTTGCACTATCTAGTATTAGAAGTAAGCAGGTATCAGCAAGTTGCCTAAGGTACCTGACATCTCTCTTTATATATTTCACACACCTATTTTTTATATCTTTTGCAGAGATAAACATGTGTTCGTGAGTACTCTTCAGGTACTAACGTCTTATATTACATACACCTATTTTTATATCTCTTGCAGAGAAAAACAGGTG
This sequence comes from Platanthera zijinensis, assembly GCA_039513925.1. Classification (NCBI taxonomy): domain Eukaryota; kingdom Viridiplantae; phylum Streptophyta; class Magnoliopsida; order Asparagales; family Orchidaceae; genus Platanthera; species Platanthera zijinensis. The sequence goes on along the minus strand of CM077092.1, from coordinate 39,758,024 downwards.
TTCGTGGTCGACTAGAAGGGGCATTCACGTCCTTGGTTGGACAAATTCCAAACTTACGTACACGAGTAAAGGTTTCGTACCTAACGTTACTGTTCATGATCGGACAACTTTGGTCTTGGAGAAGGGTGTCGTCCTACATTTTCCGCGACCGTTTTCCTACCACCACACCTTTCTATGCATGGTCATGATATTTGTACAAAACCTACACATGCATATATAAAATACAATTTTTTTATGTCTAACTAACAGGAATTAGGTTTCCTTACAGTGGTGCTGCGGCACTCGTACACTCGGCGCGGCGACATTTGCTTTTCCCAAGGAAATCCGACTGCTAATGACTTTCATAACCTTGTCTCGAGGTCACCAAAATCCTGAAATCCAAAACAACCCTACTTTACATATTTTCCACCTAGGGTTTCTGTTGTAAAAATTCTAATAACTAGGGTAACCAAAAATCAAAAGGCTAACTTAGTGTTTTACCTTTACGAGAGAGTGATTGAGGCTCTCAATGCGCCCAACCCCAATTTTGCGATGGATTCCGTACTCCAAAACCTAATTTAGGGCAATCGAACGAAAACCTAGGTTAGATAAACTTTCAGATCAAAGGATTTCCACGAAGGAATAGAGATAAAGGAGAAATAAACTCACCGGAAACGAACGATTTCAACTTCCACCGATTATGGTTGAATACGGCTCTTCCACGGCCAAGGAAGGAAAAGGAACACCCACCGGCCACCGGCGCTCGTAGAGGAAGGAGAAGCCGGAGTGGACTTCTGGAGGGGATCGGCCGCCGGCTAGGGCTGCGGGAGGTGTCAGGAGCGGCACCTGCAAGAGACGGAGTCGTCGGGTGCGTTTTCTTTTGTGAAGAAGAGGCGTGCGGTTTTGGGGCTTATTCCCGTGAAATATGAGAGTGTGCGGGTTTTAACAATTACGGGCTACGGTTTTCTTATTAACCGAAAGGAGAGAGAGGGGGAAACTACTATTGGCACCCCAAAAGTGTTATTTCATACTATACTAAAGCCTTAGAACTTAAACGACTCGCCGAGCAACGTTTCTAAAATAAAAAAATGCGTCAAAACTATGGATGTTACAGAGAAGAGGCTTGGATGGGAGGCTAATGAAGATGGAGTAGGGAAAATGGTGGGGATGGTCAGCTGTGACGTGGGATGAGCGGTGTGAGGGGAGGGGAATGGGATGGCAGGTTGGTGGAAAGATGGAGGAGAAAAAACACTATTAAACTTCACACTTGAGTCTGGCTTTGGTACCTAGAGATCACAAGGCATGTTTTCTTTCTCAATCTTTCCATAGTCAGTCAGGAGTCCACTACCCTTATATATAGACTAGGGAGGGAGAATGAATGGTCATGATCCTCCGGTCATTGTAACCCCCAAAATACACATAACTAAAATCAAAATAAAAAATAAACTCTGATCAATAATTCACTCATTATGAGCAGTTCTGATCGTCATTGAGCTCGTGGTCGGTGGGGTAGACCCTCACGGGTCGTGTGGCATGATCCCCATCAACTTCTTTCACCTCAAAAGCATTCATCTGCGAAAATGGGAGATGATCGCACTGTGTCAAAGAGTAGGGGTGAGTCTCTCGAGCTCTGCTGAGGAGATCCATATGTCGTTGATAAAAGTGTGGTCTTGCCAATGAACCAAGTATCGGACTCTGTCTGATGCTGGTATGAACTCGGGGGCCACGATCTAATTGATGACGTCGAAAAGTCCATTCTGTGAATGATGATGCGTGTGTCAAAAAATGTGGTATTGTTGTGGAAGAAATCAAGACTATAGCTAGATGATCAGTCAGTGTCGAAGGCTAAGGCTGTAGTGATGAAGTAGTAGGTGGATGTTGGGGTTGTAGTGGAGTAACAGGCGAGGGGTGGGGTTGTAGTGAAGTAGTACGTGAAGGATGAAGTTGTAATGAAGTAGAAGGAGAAAGTTTGAGCTGAGAAGCTAAGGTGGCGAGTGACGAAGGGTATATACAGTCTTGTGGCTAGAAGTATGGATTCAAATATTCAATGTTGAATACAGATGAAATTTTCATACCCTGTGGAATATTTAGTTCGAAAGCATTTGTCTCAGTCCTTTTGATAATCGTGTACAAACTCATTCACTTAGCATTTAATTTTCAAGCAGTTACTTTGGGGAACCTCTCAACACGTATACGAACCATCATTGTTCTTCTTTGAAGTTTGACAACCTCATGTGTCTATCAACATAAGATTTATAAATATCATTATTGTAAGTAATCCTATGTCGAGTAGACTCATACATACTATGGAGGTGTCCAACAAAGGACTCGACAGAAACACTAGGACGGGACTGTATGGGTAAAGTAATAAGAACTACGAGCTTTCTAAGTTCATAACCTAAGACTACCTAGAATGGAATAAACCCAGTTGTCTTATTTATCGAGCTATTAAACGTGAACTCTGCTACGGGTAACACTAAATCTCGAGAGGAGGTGTGGTCACCTATGAGGCATCGTAATAGATTTCCCAGACTTTTGTTTACTATACTTCTATTTGACCATCCATCTATGGGTGGTAAGCGAATGAGAACTGTAGCATAGTGTTTGTCTTCTTCCGTAGCATTTTCCAAAAATAGCTCATTAATCAGACATCGTGCGCCGGATATTATAGTCTTGGATAATCTATTTTTCAAAAGGTATCCCGAACGAAAGGAGATGTGGCATGTAACACATCTGCAGTCTTGTTGCATGCGATGAAATGACCCATTTTGGAAAATCACTCGACTACAACAAGGATGGAATGTGCTTGCGCAGGGTGCGAGAGAGTCCGAGCACAAAGTCCATAGAGATGTTTACTCATGGCTGATGTGGATCTAGGAGTGGTGCATATAGACTCGTGATTTGTCGCGACCCTTTGGACGACAGATGCAGCAATGTCGGACGACTCAAGCGACGTCTCTCTTGAGTGCGGGCCAATTAAAACGGTCTTCTGCTAGTATGATGTTCTTATATTATCCCAAAGTATCCAGCTTCTCCACTGGCATGCATCTCTCAAACTAGATGGTCTTGGACGAACGTCTAGGGAATGCATATGAGGGTGCCAAGAAATAAATATCGGTGATTGAGAAGTCGGGGATGACCTCAAGTAGGTCCTTGTATACAGTCGTAAAGTTTACGCAGGTAGAACACTATGTGATCAGGTGCTCGAATTCCATGGTATAAGTGGTAGGTGTGTGGAATAAGCTCACACTACGGCTAAGTGTGTCAGTAGTTTGTTCACAACACCAGCTCCATGCTTGAGAACATAATGAAAATCTTATAAGTACGCAACCCACTTTGCATGGAGATTACTCTATCTTTTGGGAGTCCAAAAAGCGTAAGGCCAAATGATTTGAATAAACCACAAATTTGGGAGGGACGAGGTAGTGTCTTCAACATCATAGTGACTAAATAATCACGTAAATGTCTCGGTCGTAGTTTGAATACCTTTGTCAAGCATCATTTAGCTTCTCAATGAAGTAAGAGACTGGATGATCTTCCTAACTGAGCACTCCTCCTATACTTTATTAACTAGGGAGGTACCCGCTCTGAATATCTAACTTTGAAAAGATCTGGGCACCTGACATAGTGTCTAGGAGGTATGTGTTAGCTAAAAGCTAGACCCTCCTCTTATGGGGAATCCTTGGGTTGATTCGGGGACAATGTGATCTTATGTCCCTTATCAAAGAACAAGCATGTGTTAGACCGTCCATAACAAGTTACATACCCTATCATTTAGCCAAAGTTTGTGATGCAAGACATGTGTCACACCTGCTTGCCATCCAGAAGTCCCACCAGGGGGCCCACCTGGAAGTCCACCAAGGCAGCTTTCATCAGGGTTGCTCATACACCTTAACTCATCTCCGTCCATGGAGTCACCACCATGCGGCGGGTTGTTGAGGCCCGAGATCGAACACCCGACCTCCAAGATAAGAGACTTTCACTGGAGCTTTCATCACCAATTGAGATGCAGATCTGTTGGTGATGAGAGCTCTGGTGAAAGACACTTATCTAGGAGGACGGGTGTTCGATCCCGGGCCTCAACAACCCGCCGCATGGCAGTGACTCCATGGTGGAGATGGATTGAGATGTATGGCTTGCATCCCTAATGAAAGTCGTCATGGTGGACTCCAAGGTAAGCCCCCTGGTGGGACTCCAGGTGGCAGGCAGGTGTGACTCCTATTATGCATCATAAAAGTGTAGCTCAATTGGTGATGAGAGCTCTGGTGAAAGACTTTTATCTAGGAGGTCGAGTGTTCGATCCCAGGCTTCAACAACCCGTCGCATGATGATGACTCTATGGTGGAGATGGGTTATGGGTGTATGGGTTGCAGCCCCGATGAAAGCCGTCTTGGTGAACTCCAAAGTGGGCACCCTGGTGGGACTCCAGGGTAGCAGACAGGTGTGATGCATGTCCTGCATCATAAAAGTGCAGGACAGGCATCACACCAACTTGCCACCCTAGAGTCCCACCAGGGGGCCTACCTTGGATTCCACCAAGGCAGCTTTCATCGGGATTACAACCCATACACCCCAACTCATCTCCTCCGTTGAGTCACCACCTCTCGGCAGATTGTTGAGGCCCGAGATCGAACACCTGACCTCCTAGATAAGAGTCTTTCACCAGAGCTCTCACTACATTTCAATTGGAGATGAGAGCATTGGTGAAAGACTCTTATTTAGAAGGTAGGGTGTTCGATCTAGGGCCTCAATTATCCTTCGCATGGTGGTGACTCCATGGCGGAGATGGGTTGGGGTGCAAGCTTGTCAAGGCGACAAGGCGACCAAGGCGTTAAAGGGTGTACCAAGGCGAGGCGACGCCTAGGCGTCGCCTAGGCGACCAAAGCGTCTAACATGCTCAGTAAAGTGTAACTCCCTTTTAAACCACAACATGCAAAATAATTGGAATGGTTATTTTCACTCTCACTCACATGGGGTAACTGAGCTAAAATCACTCTTCAAATAGTCAATAGTGAAGTAATAGGATCCAGTATATCATGGGGTAGCTAACGAAGATTTATATACTCAGCAGAGGAGGTGAGCATAATCATATGTCTCCTCATACTGCAAAGTTAATTGATAAAGAGGTAAAAAGAAATTATTGAACAAGGATATAATTTTGCAAAAAATATCCTGACTCAACATGTTGAACAATTACATTTATTAGCAAAAATGCTAATTGAACATGAGACATTAACGGATCAGCAGATTAAAAATTTATTAATTAATAGAGCCTTTAAATTCAGAAGCAGAAAATTTATTTCTACAAACAGATTAAAAGCAGAAAATTCAGAAGAAGATTCAAAAGAAGATTCAGAAGAAGAAGATTCAGAAGAAGATTCAGAAGAAGAAGAAGATTCAGAAGAAGAAGAAGAAGAAGAAGAAGATTCAGAAGAAGAAGAAGAAGAAGAAGATTCAGAAGAAGATTCAGAAGAAGAAGATTCAGAAGAAGATTCAGAAGAAGAAGATTCAGAAGAAGAAGATTCAGAAGAAGAAGATTCAGAAGAAGATTCAGAAGAAGAAGATTCAGAAGAAGATTCAGAAGAAGAAGATTCAGAAGAAGAAGATTCAGAAGAAGAAGATTCAGAAGAAGACGACTCAGAAGAAGAAGAAGATGATTCAGAAGAAGATTCAGAAGAAGAAGAAGAAGAAGAAGAAGATTCAGAAGATTCAGAAGAAGAAGAAGATTCAGAAGAAGATTAAGAAGAAGAAGATTCAGAAGAAGAGTAAGAAGAAGAAGAATCAGAAGAAGAAGATTCAGAAGAAGAAGAAGAAGAAGATTCAGAAGAAGAAGATTCAGCAGAAGAAGAAGAAGAAGATTCAGAAAAAGAAGATTCAGAAGAAGAAGAAGAAGATTCAGAAGATTCAGAAGAAGAAGAAGAAGATTCAGAAGAAGAAGAAGAAGAAGAAGAAGATTCAGAAGAAGAAGATTCAGAAGATTCATCAGAAGAAGAAGAAGAAGAAGAAGATTCAGAAGAAGAAGAAGATTCAGAATCAGAAGAAGAAGAAGAAGATTCAGAATCAGAAGAAGAAGAAGAAGATTCAGAAGAAGATTCAGAAGAAGAGCCTGCGGGAGACGGGAAAAGACGGAGGGAGCGAGCCTGCGGGAGACAGGAAAAGCCGGAGGGAGCGAAGCCTGTGGGAGACGGGAAAAGCCGGAGGGAGCGAACCTGCGGGAGATGGGAAGAGCCGGAGGGAGCGAACCTGCGGGAGACGGGAAGCATACTCGAGAGAAAACAAGCATACTCGAGAGAAAGTTTTTGCGCCTAGGCGTCCAGGCGTCGCCCTGGGCGCCTAGGCGCCTAACACAAGTGTTGCTAGGCGTGCATCGCATAGCGCTCTTGTGGGCGCCCGGGCGCCTAGGCGTCGCCTAGGCGACGCCTTGATAACATTGTTGGGGTGTATGGGTCGCAGCCCTAATGAAAGCCGCCTTTAGTGGACTTCAAGGTGGGCCTCCTGGTGGAACTCCAGGGTGGAAGGCCGGTGTGACGCATGTCCTGCATCAATCAGCCTAATAGTGCATGTCCTACGTCTATGGGAATGTTGACACCAGCCTCTATCCTTGAAGGAAGCAAAGTGAGAGAAGTATCAGGCACCTCTGAGTAATATGGATTGTCGTCTTATTTACCAAGACGACTCGATATGGATGTGGGTGGGGTTTTATCTTTATCCTCATCTGTTCCGCAGCTCTTACAATCAATGGTGATTTTGTAGGCCCCATCTGCACCCTATCTGCACCTCGTCTGCACCTTGTGAGCACTCGGAAAGTAAGTATAAAAGATGGTGATCAGCCTCCAATCATCATCAATACGGGGAGTACGTAGTAAACGACGGATAATGCCATCTCAACTGCACAATCTATCACAACTTCCCAACCCTCTTCTATAATCAAAACAATATCTTTTTCGGGCTGCTCTACTGACTCAGTCTTAAGGTCAGGGTCTTCCTCAATAAGCAGATTTTGTGTGGGACATTGTGTCATCACATGACCTCTACACTAACATCGATAGCACGGGATTCCTCCGAGCTTTAGAGGCCAAATGGCGATGGATGTGCCTTTCGGGTCAACGATAGCACGAGTAGGCATGGATGGACTGGGTCCCTGTTGGGGGGCTTTTAGGCATATAACTGTCAGACAGTGAGTTAGGTAGCCTTGGACCTGGAGTACGTAAGTATTGCTTATGTTCTAAGTCGAGCTAGAAGATCTGCTCGACTATAAGCAGTGAGAAATATGTTCCCTACGAATGGCAACACTTAATTTGGCCTAAAACCGGGAGGTTGTCACAGTATGCTCCTCAGTGATATTGTTCCTATCAACAGGCTCATCAAAGTCATTCATATACACTATTGCATAAAGAGTCTCGTGTTGTAAGACATGGAGTTGATTTAAAAGCTGACTCCAATATGAAGCGGGGAGGTATTTTTCTTTGAGCTTTTGCCCATGTCATCCCATCGGGTGATGGGATAATAACCTTTTTATCTAAGGGGCACTCAAGGTTCATCCAATAAATTTTAGCTTGCTCGCACAATTTAATCTTAGTAAACCGCACTTGTCTTTCGTCAGACATCTCCTTTCAGTCAAAATAATTGATCGTGTCAAAAAGTGAATCCCTAAAACTTTCGGATCTAACTGACCGTCATAGGATGTAACATCGATATGAATGTGTCGTGTAATATCATCCTCACAAACATAGGCTCCGTTTGGGGGGACTTATTTTCACCGGTCAAGCGGTTACGACCGCATGAACCGGACCATAATTAAGGTCTGGTTCATGCGGTCGTAACCGCTTGACCAGTGAAAATAAGTCCACCCAAACAGAGGCATAATCTCATTGAGACTCATGATAATCCATATAGTTACCATATCTACCTTGGTCGAACCATGAGTGAGGAACAAAGTAATCTCTATGAAAAGAATATTGTGGTTGAGGTTGTTCTACTTGAGGAAGGTGGTGTCGACCAATAGTGAGATCTTTATGATGCTCATAAGCTAGCTCTAGGCCCCGTTGGAAGGGTGGAGAAGTCTAAGCAAGTGGATTGATGAACATTGCCCCGAATCCTATCAACATCTTACGACATAGTGAGTTCAATCGGGAGAGCCACGATACATCATTTATGTAGTTGCTGCCACATAGACTATATAGGACATTATGGATGTAGAAGTCGTTCACCCTGATGTTCGACACCTCCTAGACGGGTTCAGTGATATTATGCTGGATGAGCTCCCGGATGAGCTACTCCCACTATGAGACACCCAACATGCGATTGATCTTGTGGCGGGATCATCTTTGCCAAACCTATCACACTATCAAATGAATCCTGATGAACATGAAGAACTAAAACTCAGATCGCCGACCTCTTTCGAAAGCAATTTATTAGCGAAAACTTGAGTCCTTGCGTTGTGTGTTCCCTCCCTACTCCTAAGAAGAATGACAGTTGGCTATCAACAAGATTATGATCAAATATCGGATTCCATTCAGGCTCCTAAGGAGATCTAAACCATCCACTCTAGTGGTGAGAATTCCAAATTACTCCTCAAGGTCATCAAACTATGCGGCCATTTGATTGAAGTGATTAGCCAAAAATTTTGGAAATAGAATATCGACATATCGGTGTTAGAACTAAGAGTTACTTGGTTATCTAAAGGAAGACACTCTGTCGTGGTATGTTGAAACACCTTATCACTATGAAGCATACAAATGACCTTAACCTCGCTTTGATACCAAAAATTGATGTGGGATAAGGTATTAAGGTCTTATCGGGACTACTGGATGATTACTAAATGCAGATACATATTCGACAATCTAACCTGCAATAATGAGATTTAAATCAAATTATATTGGAAAGGCTACAGTTGATGAATCTTAGCACTTAGGAAAGCATGTGTTGTTGTATAAATGCGAGAGAGTACACAATCAAATTACTCAAGCAAATAGAAACATACAAAGCTATAAAAATTCAGCAACAATGTTTACAAAAGAAAATATAACTAGAATTGAGGAAAGAGATTAATTCAACATAAAACAAATGACATCCAACTTGGAAACTTACACAACTATGGTGTAGAGGGCTTGGTGGATATCTGGTAAGTCTCATGTGGCCGGAAATGTTGCAATAGATGGGATTAGGGCCTCCAGAGGAAACTCAGATTGTTGTGTTGTGTTGCTGTATGGCTGGAAAAGTAAGAACAGCAGCAGGGAAGGGGGGTGGAGAGGCTGTTTGGGGGAGCAGGAGGCTGGCTGGAGGTGGGGGGCTAGAGGAAGTTGTTTGCAGTGTGGGAAACCTAGAATGGGTGCTGGGCAGTAGCGGGTTGTAGGGAAAAGAAGAGATCTTGGGTGCAGGACGGATATTGAAGTGCATGCAAAGAGATGGAAAGGGAAGTAGCTGAAATTGGGGACAGAGAAATGATAAGGCGCAGATGGATGAGCAATCCCAGGAGCCGGCTACTTGTTTTGGAGGATGGGGTGAGAAGAAGGGAATTCCAGAATCTGGATGAAAGGCTGTTCCTCCTTTGACAAATTCCGGCAGCAATCAGTGGGGCTGGGTTGTTCTGGAGGTTGGGGAAGTAGGGAAGCAGGTGGTCAGCTATTTGGGAGTAATGGAGTTCGGTTGGGATGAGGAGGAAGTGGCTCCAAGTGAATGAGGTAGAGAGAGTTGTGGGGGAGTGGGTAAATGGGAGGGGTGAGTTAATGCAGTAGTGACCCTAGTTTTTAGGAAGTGGTTATGTTGGAAAAGTGAGGTAGTGGGGAGTTGACTAGGGAGTGGCGATGGTGGTGGGAGGTTTGTGGGAGGCTGGTGGGAGAGTGCTGGTCGACCAAGGGTGGCCGGAGGGCATCGCCGGGGGTGGTGGTGGACGAAAGTGTTTTTTGATGATCGCCGAAAAGCTGAAAACGGAAAGAAAGTTAAGTGGTGGTGGTGGTGGAGGGATTTTGAAGAGGTCTTGGTGGCTTGAAGAAGGTGGTCGATGGTGATTAAATGAAGGAAAAAAATGAGGATGTATGTGGCCGGTTGGAAGGGGGTGTGAGAAGAGGATGAGGAAAGGCTTTGATGGGAGGTCGGCTGGTGGTTGTGGGGAAAGGATGAAAGTGTCCGGTTGGTGGTTGTGGGGGAGGGATGGAGGTGGCCGGCTAATGAAGATGGAAGGGGAGAAAAGGTGGGGGTGGTAGGTTGTGAGGAGAGGGGAGTGGGATGGGCAATTGTGAGGAGAAGGGAGTGGGATGGGTGGCTGTGAGGAGAGGGGAGTGGGATGGGCGGCTGGTTTGGGAAGAGGGACAGAGAAAAACAATATCAAGCTAACGAACGGTCATGATCCTCCGTCCATTATAACTCCCAAAATACACAAATAAAATGAAAATAATATACATATAATATTAAATACTCCGATCGGCAATCCACTCGTGATGTGCAGTCCCGATCGTCATTGGGTTTGTGGTCGGCACGAATAGACCCTCACGGGTCACGTGGCATGATCCCCATCATGGCTATTTGTTCTACTCCTCTATCTGCTTGCTCAACTAGGATATGTGAAGCATAGGATTCATCCATTTGATTATCTAGTTTTTTTGGGTTTCTTTGTTGACTTCTTTTAAAATAGAAGGTAAGGAATGCCAGAATCTTGACTTCAACTATTAGTTTTTACCATGTAATAAGGATGGTCCCCTAATACCAACTTGGTACAAAATCTAATCTCTGACTTTAATGAAGAAACACGAAAATAAAGAATTAGAAGAGATATGAGGGACTTCAATGCATTTTAGAGATTCCATAACAATAGCAAATGTGCCTCGGGTCCAGTGATTCTCCAAACAATAATAACTTAACTATTTTGACCATTTTGACTGCAGTGAACAACAAACTTCAACCCTTCTACTCTTCCTTGTGCCCCTTGGTCAATCCTTATTGGTTACCGATTGCAAACAAATGCTCAAAGACAGCCAATGACTTTGGAGGTGGCAACAACAACTGCCATTGCCGTGGAGGAGAGACTGATGACAACAAGCGAAGAGGGCTGCGGTTTCAATGAGGAAGCGGCTTTAAGAAAATACCTTTTGGGGTCTGTAGAGAAAATGCTGAAATCTTGTATATCCTTCTTCAATGTATAAAAATAATGTATAAGTACATATATATATATATAGGGAGAAGAGAGAGAGAGAGAGATGAGTCTCATTTACATGGTGTGGGACTAATACAAGACTAGTAGAATCTACACTAAATAGGCTTATACATGGGCCTAAACATGGGTCTTTTCTAACACTCCCCTGCAAGCTGGAGCGTACAAGTCGTAGGCACCTAGCTTGGATAAGAACTGATAAAATAGGGTACTCGGTAGGGCCTTAGTGAGAAGATCAACAACTTGGTCAGTCCCCGGAACATGCTTCAATTCCAGCTTCTTCAATTGAACTTTCTCCAGAATGAAGTGACAATCAATTTCAATGTGTTTCGTTCTTTCGTGAAAGACCGGATTCTTAGTTATGTGTATAGCAGCTTGACTGTCACATAGTAAAGTAGTTGGTGAAGGAAGTTTTACTCCTAGATCAACGAGGAGACTTTCAAGCCATGTAAGCTCAGATACAACAGACGTCATAGAACGATATTCAGCTTCAGCTGAAGATCGAGTAACCACAACATGTTTCTTACTGCGCCAAGTAACAAGGTGCCCTCCGAAGTAGGTACAAAATCCGCTGGTAGACCGCCGATCATCCAGGGAACCAGCATAATCTGCATCTGAATACGCAACCAATGTTAAAGTAGAAGAAGAGGTTTTGTATACCAGCCCTTAACCAAGGGGCAGCTTTTAGATATCTCAGGATGCGTTCGACGGCTTGTAAATGAGATGTCCGAGAAGAATGCATAAACCGGCTGACAACCCCAACATCAAAGGATATGTCTGGTCTCGTGACTGTTAGGTAAATCAGTTTTCCAACGAGACGTCGATAGTATTCTGGATTCGGAAGAAGTAGATCTGTATCGGAGGCATGTGCACAAAGCTTATGATGGACATCCATAGGAGTATTAGTCGGCATGCATCCAGAGTAGTCGGCATCCTGAAGGAGGTCGAGGCAGTACTTCCGTTGAGAAAGGACAAGGTCATCAGGACGTCTTGCAATCTCAATGTCGAGAAAGTATCGAAGGTTCACCAGATCCTTTGTTTGAAAAACAGAGCTCGGTTGTTGTTTGATCATTTGAATTCTCTTTAATTCATCACCTGTGATTAGGATGTCATCGACATAAACCAAAAGGAGAACGGTGTCTGTTTTGTGATGTTGAGTAAACAGAGAAAAATCTGCTGAGCTCCGAGTAAAACCAAAGTCTCGCGCAGCCATACTGAACTTGTCGAACCATGCCCGAGGGGATTGTTTGAGACCATAAATGGACTTCTTGAGGTAACAGACTCGGGACTCCCCCGTGGTATCAAACCCGGAGGTTGCTGCATGTATACTGTTTCTTGTAGATCACCATTTAGAAAAGCATTTTTTATATCCAGTTGATGTAAAAGCCAATGGCAATGCACAGCCATTGAGAGAAGGACACGAACCATGTTGAGCTTGGCCACTGGAGAGAATGTTTTCTCATACTCAAGACCCTATTGTTGAGTAAAGCCACGAGCCACCAGTCGGGCCTTAAGACGGTCCAATTGTCCCATCAGGAGCATGTTTGATGACGAAGACTCATTTACAACCAACAGTAGTCTGGCCAGGAGGGAGAGGAACCAGGTCCCATGTCTGGTTAGCCCAGAGGGATGTCATTTCTTCATCCATGGCTGTCCGTCAGCCCGGATGTTGGAGAGCCTTCTGCACAGAGTTAGGGACAGAAATAGAGGACAATGAAGTAGCAAAGGTGTTAAGTGTTGAGGACAGACGATGTAGAGATACATAGTTCGCCATGGGATGGACGGTGGAGGCCGGTGTCGGATCAGCAGATCGCAGAGTGCCAGAGGTCAAAACCGACTGCATCGGGGCGGCGGAGCGAGGAGGGCGACGAGTGTAGACACTGACAAGAGGTGGCTTGTGAAGGACAAGAGCCGGATCAGGAAGGAGTGGTGGTGGAGGAGAGGTAACTGGGATGACAGGTCTTGGTAAGGATTGTGATGGTAGAGGTGGGTTCAGAGCAGAGAAGAATGGTTGATCTTCCCGAAAGGTAACATCAGTAGAAATAGTCACCATGTGGGTGGTAGGAGAGTAGCAAACATAGCCTTTCTGAGTTCGGGAATAACCGATGAACATGTGTTTGGCCGCTCGAGGATCCAACTTGTCCGTAGTCAGACCAAGTAGGTGAACATAGAAGGTACACCCGAAGATGGGAGGCGTGAGAGAGAATGGCGGAGTCGAGGGGAAGAGGAGACTAAACGGAGTAGCGTTTTGAAGGACGGAGGAAGGGAGACGGTTAATGAGATAACATGTCGAAAGCGCAAAGTTTCAATAAGCCTTGGGTACCTACATTTGAATCATGAGGGAGCGAGCAACATCAAGAAGATGTCGATTTTTTACGTTCAGTCACTCCGTTTTGTTGGGGGGTATAGGCACACGACGTCTGGTGAATAATTCCAAATTCAAAGAAGAGATTATCAAATTCATGGCTAGTGTATTCGCAAGTATTATCCGTCCTGAGAGTTTTAATTTTGTCAGAAAACTGTGTGAATTTCAAGAACGAAAGCCCGAAACACACGGGAAAGCTCGGAGCGATCACGAAGTACAACCATATCGTGCGAGAATAATCATCAATAAAGGTAATAAAATAACGATACCCGGATATACTAGTGATTTTGTACGGGACCCAAACATCAGAATGTACTAGAACAAAAAGAGCAGAGCTCCGAAGTACAATGAGGAGGAAAAGAATAACGATGTTGTTTTCCTAAGATACATGAATCACACGTAAAAGCTAGAAGAGAAATATCGAGAAGAGCCTTCTTGAAGACCGGAAGAGGAGCATGCCCGAGACGCCGATGCCAATCAACGGAGGAGAGAATGGTAGGAGAATCATCAAGAAGGTAGAGCCTATTTTGCAGTCGGCCTTTACCAATGATACTTTGCATCCGTCGATTCTGCATCAGAAAAGAAGAAGAGGTAAATGTCACAAAGCAATTCAAATCGGTAGTGAGGCGACTAACAGATAGTAAATTAAACGGGGAGCCCGGGACAAGAAGAGCCGAGCGGAGAGATGAGGAAGTGAGAGGGATATCAGCAGAGCCGGAGACAGGGACGGTATCGGCATTGGCTACTGTGATACACTTAGGATGTGGAGAAGTCAAGTATTGATGGGGTTTCAGCGAGGTGATATGGTGAGTAGCACCTGAATCCACTATCCAGCGCGGACTAGTGGAGAGACAAGTGATACCTTGATTTGAGATGGAGGCAACGGAGGCAGGCGGGTGGCTAAGCATCCCGTGAAGTTGTTGGAGCTGAAGGAGGGCTTCTTCAAGATCAGCACGAGTGGAAGAGAGGATTGTGAGCAACAACAGAAGCAGTCGGACGAGGAGGAAGACCATGTATGCGGTAACAGGTCGCCTCAAGGTGTCCATCCTTACCGCAGAAAGTACACTTGGGCCGCGGTCGCACACCTCGGCCCCTTCCCCGAGAGCCGGAACGTCCTCCACGAGCAGGGGGGAGAGGTAGTAAAGGCACAGAAGAGTGCTGGAGAAGGGTCGGTGAGGGAGGGCCGGTAGTGTCAGGAGGTGGTGAAACCCTCAGCAGCATGGAGCACACATCAAAGAATGAGGGAGTCACAGCAGACGATAGGATCTGAGTCCGAACACTCTGAAGATGAGGCGAGACACGGGCCATTATCATGGCAATACCGACATCTTCCTTTTGAGCGCGTTGGGCAGCAAGATCCATAGTCGGAGGCTGATGTTGGATCCAGGCTTCAACCAGAGTATTGGCCCGATCGATAAATGAGGTTAAGTCGGCAGCATCGTTAGCGTCAAGAGTCTGAAGATCTGTGATGATGTCATATGGGTGTTGGAGACTGTCCTTGCCGGAGTAAAGGGAATGAAGCTCATCCCACATTGTCTTGACCGTCTCGTGATACATGGTCATACGGTAAGGTTCGCCATCAAGGGAGTTGAGAAGCCAGGTCTGAACACGACCGTCGTTACGCAGCTAGTCGTCAGTAGGTGCTAAAGGAGGACCAGGAGAGATGATGCAGAAGTCCCTTGGACTGAAATACCCGACATACAGAGTGCACCCATTCAACAAAATTCTTCTTCCCGGTAAGGGAGATTATGGTGATCCTCAACTCCTCACACAGTTTCGGAGTAGGAACCAAGCGGGCTGCAAGAGAGTAATTCGAGACTCGGTAGAATCAATCGAGGAGCCCATGGAGAGACGGTCTGGTGGCTAGAGGAAGCGATTACAGCATATATAGCGGACAGCGACTAGAGGCAATGCACAGTCGTCAACGAGCAATGGACATGCAGAGAACTCGGTAGAGGAGACCGCGGCAAGAAGGGAAGGTCGTTGTAAAGTCGGAAAGAGGAGGAGACCGCGGCAAGAGTAACAAACCGCGGTTGAGGAAAATCGGTCGAAGCGTCGAACACAATCCAACTGGACCGCGTGACTGCAGAAGAAGACCACGCGGTAAAATAGAAGACCGCGACGGCTAAGGAAGTCAGCAGGAGCACAGGAGTCCGCAGCGAACACTAGAAGACCGCACAACAGATCGCGTGATAAGATCAAACCGTGCGAACACGTCAAGAAGAAGCAAACACGTGACAGGGCGTGCGACAAGATTAAGTCGGCACGAGCAGACCGTGTGACAAGCAACCCGCACAAACAAGAAAGAGGCCGGAGTGGCTTAAATTCGCACGAGAAGCAAGTCGCGGAGAGGCTGGAGGGTCTGCAACGACTAGAGGAGAAGGCCGCGGGGTAAGAGAGGAGGTGGGACCCACGGACTAGACCAGAGAGATTATAGAAGGAGAAGAGGGGAGAAGGGTGGTTCCACGAGAAGCAGCAACAGAGAAACTTGCGGTTAGGAGTAAACCGCACGAGAGAAGCAGCAGTGACCGCAGAGAGGTGCGAACACTAAACCGCAAGGAGTGTTGTGTGGTTACTCAATTACTATCCGCTAAAGAGGGAGCTCGCCGAGTCCGCAGGAAGGAAGGAAGAGACCGCCCAAGGGGAGGTGGTTAAAAAATCAGAGACCGCCCAAGGGGGACCGGATGCTCTGATACCATGTAGAGAAAATGTTGAAATCTTGTATATTCTTCTTCAATGTATAAAAACAATGTATGAGTACATATATATAGGAAGAAGAAAGAGAGATGAGTCTCATTTACATGGTGTGGGACTAATACAAGACTAGTAGAATCTACACTAAATAGGCCTATACATGGGCCTTTTCTAACAGGGTCAATGTATGAAGGAGTGATTTTTTTTTTGTGTGTGTGTGTGTGTGGGGGGGGGGGGGGGGGGGGGCCTTAAAAGGCATTCATGGAAGCCCTAACAAATCATAACAGATTCCTCAATTTAAGGGAAAAAATAAAACACATGAAAAATCAAGTCAAACACTTGATTAAAAATCCTAATATGTTCCACCCAACAAAATTCCCAGGTTTGTCTGACCAAATAACCAAGTCAGATGGCAAGTTCCAGGTTATAGGCTTCAATCGTGTTCCACAGTTGTCTTATATGATTTTTCCATGGCTCCTGATAATCTCCTTGTAAATCTCAATGGTGCAATCTAGGAATCAGCGCCATGGATAATTTGTCGTCTAATAAGACAATTGAATGGCCACGATATTAATTTACCATCAATCTAATCCCCAGATCAATCATAGATCCAAAGTAGGTCTCTAAGTATCTATTTATCATCTAATTAATATATATTGAAACTTTACAAATTCTGGGTCATCTATCTTCTAAACAAAATATTCATTAATTTAACTTTTTGCTTATTTTGCCGATTATAACTATGCAGGTTAAAGGAGTATACAGTAGTTGCTTTAGACATCTTTTATAAGCATTTCATAACTTATATGAAAAGATATGAACTTAATGTTAGTCAGTGATGTAAACCTACTGAAATTTAAAAAAATGCATCCACTCAACATCTTTCTTCTTTAATACATATCAAATCTATGAGTAATAGAATAAAACCATAGTAAATTAGAAAGATAAAGATGTGTAGAAGATATATAAGATAGACATGAACAAATCAGAGGGAAAAAAGTAATGAATTACATGTAAGCAATTATATATAAATTAATATACTGTTCACACAAAACGTATCTCTGCAGTGTCGGGAAAAAACAATTAAAATTACAGTGAGACAAAAAATATTACAAAAAAGAAATAAAAATCACAATAATACGATTGCACAGAAGGGGATATTTATAAATAAATACAATTTTCGTATAAAATAATAAAAATTATTTTTATCAGGTTATAGCCTTGTCACATATACGTGGAAGCTTCGTAACATGATTGCACTTAAGTTTAAACAACAATTGCAAATTTTTTGATGTATTTATGAGTACTGGATCTGTTATTGCATTTGTTTTGCATCACCTGCAATAAATTCGTCCATAATGCAATTACAATTCACAAGTAAAAAATGATCCATGCAAACTGCTTCACTGGTTCTGGTCAATCTCATTTATTTCCAAATACATGCTCTAGCAACATCGTCATACCTCGAGAATTGTTGGCACAACATTGAAGACCATCGATGACAAAATAAAGTTAATCGCCCGGCTTCCTCGATCAATTACGCGATTTAGTGCACCAGTTTGACGGCTAAATTGACAATATAATTATGTCAAGTAGCTATGCAGAGTGATGGGGCTAGCATTAAGCTCAATTACCCAAGATTCGGAGTAAAAAATGTGTGTTTTTAGTAAAGTTGTCATAATTTAAATTCACCTTAAATGATAGCGAAGATCGAGATTGTGCAAGTGTGCAAACACCTGTAAGATATAGATAATACATGAATTTCTTGTTCCGGCATCCAAAATAAATTATATTATTATTACTGAAAATAAGAAGAAAAAGCATGCTTGTTTAAAATAGAGAGACCTTATAAGAAGCAAACATATAAAGAAAGTAGAAGACCTAAACAGGATGAAAGTTAAAACACTAAAAATCATTGCAAAGTACATTTAATAGACCAAGGTTGCAGCTTCAAAGTTAAGTAACTGAATACTTTAGAATCAGTCTCGACATCTCCTTTGTTGTCTTTACCTGTTACGGTTACGCATGCCGACAGGACACGCACGCGCCGACGAGGCGTCGTGGCGAGTCCACACAAGGAGGAAGTCTTTCTGGAGGAGCAGAGACCGAAGACACGTCGCCGACATGATTATCTTATTTGCATTTTGTTATGTTATATTTTGTTAAGTGTACGCTTTATTATTCACACTGCTTTTTTTGTAATCCTCACCCCGCACTTATAAGGAGTTGTGTTGTACTCTTTCTTGATTATGCTTGGATGTATGGAATTTAGGGTTGTCCCCTAGTTTTTCTTCTCGTTCCCTCCTCCTTCCTCTCCCTCACCACCGTCATCCCTCCACATTGTCGAATTCCTCTCTGGGGTCGTATAAATTTGGTCTGACCTGCCAAACCACCCTCCATCTAGCCATTGGTGCACCATATCATCTGCCACTTTCGTTTTTGCACCATCCGATCCGATCGAGCATGTGACGCTCGTTTTCGCGGACTGTGATCCCTCCTGCAACTTCTGTACTGCATGTCGCACCACCGTCGGACTAGCGTCGTGTCAACGCCGTTGGTCGCCTCCGTCGGCTTGTGCGACCGTTGATCCAACGTTTTCTGACAGATTTGTCGCGAGAAGACCCAAGCCCCAGTTTTCATCGGCTCCCAGCCCAGATCGGCCGGTTCCGCCGAACCCAACCCTAATCCGCCAGATTTCCACAGTTGTCGGCCGCTTCAAGCCGTTTCCGCCGATCCCAGCGAATCTGTCCAGATCTTCCCTTCCACTCGCTCCCTTACGTTCCGCCGATTCCATTCCATGGCTCCCAACACTCGCTCTGTCAGTGATCTTCCTCCAAATGCGACCGTTGAAACCCTAAGCCACCTCTTGGAGGCTCAAGAGCAACTCGTCACCTCCATGCACGCCTCACTCCTTGCCCTCCAGTCCAAGATTGAATCCCTCCAGGAGTCCACTGTCGCCATCTCCGTCACCTCCGGTTACAGCCCACCCACGAACGGAGGCACTCTCCTCGGCGCCAAACCGTTGTTCAGACCCTCAGGGACCACTGCTCTGCCCATTCTAGGCAAGTCCGCCCTCTCGCTCGACATTCCCTCCTTTGTCAATGTTGACCTAATGGGTTGGCTCGCCAAAGCGGAGCAATATTTCGACTACAACTACACATCGGAGCACGACAAGTTGTCTACGGCGGTGGTTGGCCTAGACTGCTCGGCCCTCCACTGGGCTTGGTGGTTCCGTCAATCCAACTTGTGCCTCTGATGGCCCGAGCTCAAGCAAGAGATGATCCGGCGGTATGACACCCGCTACTCTGACTCCTCCGCTATCGAGCATCTTTGCGGCGTCTGTCAGACAGCCGGCCTGGTCGACTATGTTGATGAGTTCGTCGCCGTGGTCTCCCACGTCCCCGGGCTACAACCCGATCATTACCTGGGCTTCTTCATGCACGGTGTACTGCCACATATCCGCTCTTTGCTCCGCACGCACCACTCTCACATAGTATCTGACACCATGGACTTGGCAATTGGTGGAAGCCAACCTCTCCCCTCGGCCACCTGCTCCTATGGCCGACCACCACCAGCCTCGGCCGCCTTGGCGACCATCAGCCACAGCTCCTCCCCCACGGCTTCCGCCTTGGGCAAACCAGTCGAGCCACCCACCGGCCCCTCAGCGCATCTCGAATTGTGATTGCAATGAGCTTCGCAGCAAGGGTCTCTGTTTTCGGTGCCGCCAACCCTACTCCCCCAACCATGAGTGCTCCATGAAGGAGTTCAACGCATCATGACGACGTCAACCCTAACGTTACCCTGGCCGACCATGAGGCCTTGGAGCTCTCAGCAGGGGATACACCTCTCGACTCCACCGTGGCTATGTTCCACCGCCTGCAGTTATCTTTCGACTCGACGCGCGGGATCTTCGGCCAGCAGACCATGCAGCTCTTGGGCATGCTGCGGGATCGCCCGATCATCATCATGGTGAATAGCAGCGCAAGCCACAACCTCATCTTTGAGTGTCTGATACAGAAGCTCTGTCTTCCCTCAGCTCCCTCTTCAGATGTTACGGTCCTTTTGAGCGATGGGCATCGCTGACCGACTCAGGGACGTTGCACTACTGTGTCTCTCTTTGTGGGGTCCTGTTTCGTGTCCGCGGACGTCTACGCATTCGGCCTAGGCGGCATCGACACCATTTTGGGGGTTTCTTGGCTCCACACGCTCGGCGATGTACGCGTCAATTGGGAGACTATGACAATGCAGTTCCTACACAGGGGCCAGCCATTTCTCCTCGACAATGACTCCGCTCTTCGGTCTCCCTCTGTACGATCCAGCGGACCATAGACATTGACCTCTCCTCGGGGTTGTGGGCCCTCTCGGGCCCATCCGATGTGTCTTTCCCTTCCCCGACGAACCACCAAGAGCTTTCTACTGCGCTCGCCGACGTCATCCAGCCGCCGGCTGGATTACCACCAACCTACCTGACTGACCACGCCAATTTCCTTCAACCTAGTACCACAACATCCCCGGCGTAGCCGTTCCATTCTGACTAGGGGCGGAAGGATGAGCTCAAGCGTCTAATGCAGGGGCTGCTAATGGGGGGCCTTACCATACCCACCTTCATCCCATTCTCCTAGCACATTGATACAACTTTTTCTTGAATGCATATTAGCTGATCTAGAGTACCATGAGTAATAAAAACTAAAGAATGTTTATATTTTTTTGTGTGATTTGAGGACAGAAATTATGGGATTAGCCTAAAAAACAAGCTCAAAGAAATTGACATTGTTGTGGTAAATCTCTGCTAGAAAAATTCAAGACAGCAGATAATGGCAGAACAAGGATATGCCATCATGGTGCTAGTTCAAGTTTAAGTGTAACCAAAGCCCATAAAGATCATCTAGAAATTCTGGTTGGATTAGCCAGCACAGTGAGGCCCATTCAGCGGTAGGGAAGCTGTATTTAGCCAAAAACTATTCATCATCAGGATCAGATGCAAATATAAAAGTGTAACCTTTCAAAATGTGAATATTCTAGGTAAGGATAAAAATTTGAAATATGAGCTTTAGAAATTTAAGCATGAACTTTGCATTTTAGTACTCCTTTTTTTAGATTTAGAATTTTAGTAGGAATATGTATATGCATGCCTTTGAAGTTACCTATAATGAAAGTTTATTGGAGATTTGCACTTGATTCCCAAACCTACAGTCTTCCCCATTTATATGTTTGATCCTCTATTTCTTGCGAAAATCCAACGTGTACATTGTGATGCATAACGAGTCTACACGTCATGGGCGCACAGTGACCTAACCCTAAATGCACTGCAAGAGAGCACGCGATGAATCCAATGGGTGTACGACCAACCCTAGAATGAAGTGAAAGCGAGAACACAACCAATGAATAAAATACCAATTGAAGTGAAACCGAGCATGCGGATCTCAGGGACTACCGTAGTGGAGGGCGGGCTGATATGTCTGCTCAAGAGACTTGATGGGTCAACTCAGTACATATCTCGCATCGAAGTTCTAATTGAAATTGGGAAGTGGTCATAGCTGGCTCCTCTTGGATGTCGCTTCTTAATACTAATTCAATAAAATAATTTACATACCCAACGACAAACAAATACCATTGTCAAAGGGTAAATAATTGATTAAACAAGTGACTCTAATACGATGCTGGAAAATACCTTTGACACAACTTTTGTTGCATCTCTACCCAGCCAGTGATGTAGTGAAGACGATCTTGCTCGCACGTCCTCTCAACGATAGACCAGTATGCTCTCACCGGATCTAGAAGCCTAAGTTTCATGAATTTGTTGTGACGCTCACCGAATAATTCAAAATAATCAAGGTAATAATTCATGCCCACGAGCTAGTCGTTAAAAGACTCGGGACTAGACAAACCATCAAACTATGGGGAACTACACGAAACCTACGCTCGAGATCTCTCTTGAAACGATACTCCTCGTAGTAATCATCATTCATCCCTAAGATAATCAAGTTGTGCTGAAGGTTCAACACGGTCCGCTCGTGCGCGGGGATAGGGATGATGATAATTATCATAGTGGTCGTTGGTAGCATAGTGAATCATGTTGATAGGTCAACACGAGCTCTGTAAGTGGTGTTGCTAACGAGAATGATTATCATAAAAATATAGAGATCACTTTGATGTGCTTTGTGGGATCAGGTATAAACAGACTCGGGATCCTCAAATAAACTACAGGTGGAATATAGACTCTACTACTGTATATCAAAATAAAGTCCGAACATAGCTCTGATACCAATTTGACGCAAGATAAGTCTACAGGTGGCGGGTGCGCAATGCCCTAAGCTTAAATGCAATGCAAGCAAGCACGAGACGAATGCAACGGACACACGACTAACCCTAAAATAACGTGGAAGCGAGCACGCGATCCAATGAACAAAATATCAATTGATGCAGAGTGGGTTACGTGGGTGTGTGACTAACGAGCAACCCTAAGTGAGGTGCAGGTAAGTAACTCTCTTATTCTTAGATACTATATATAGCATCCAAATGGGACACAGGGGAAGGACAAAATCAAGTAGTGAAATATTATATCATACGCAATATTTTAATGGTAACATAATTCTATTAAGCAATCAGGCTTGGCATTCCTGCATATTGAGGGTCATAGCAAGATCACGCAGCAAATAGTTCCTACAAATCACAAGATATCCTAGAACAAACAACTGCTAAACAGAAGATCCAAGAAAGCATGAAATAATCATATATTAATATTGAAGAAAATGTTCCATACAATAATAGAACACTCACGGAGTATGAGGTTGCCGACAAGGGCGGAAGATCCAAAGGATGAAATCGCAGGATTGTTGTCCCGCGAGAGGCAACGGTGGCAGATTTGAGGTAGTGGTGGTTGACGGAGAGGGGTTACGCAGGGGGGATGGGGGTTTTCGGGGGGGGTACACATGTGTGTGGTGGGGGGTTTGAATGGGGAAATTGAAGTTCCTAGTGAGGGCTTCTGGGTGTTGGTGGGAAGGGTTCTGTAGGCGAAGAAACAAAGTATCGGGGGAGGCTTTTGGAACTAGACGGGAAAGAGCATGCAGGGGAAAGATCGAGGGATGTTTGTGGGGATACAGGAACCAGACGAAACCATAGGCATTCGGTGCAGATTTATACGAGCATTTCCCTGAGGGGAATAGGGAGATTTTTTGTGGGAGGTGTGAGGGTACTTGGAAGAAACAGGTAGGTCGATGGTGGCTTGGGCGAGGTTTCCGAGCAGGAAACAGGGGGTTTTTTGGGCTGCAGCGACGGGCGTGAAATCCTGGTTGTGGGGGTTCAGTGGAGACCTTGGGGGGGGGGGGGAATTTGGATGAGGGATACAAAAGAGAGGCGGAGAAATACCTAGGAGTGGTCGCTTAGGGTCATACAGAGTCGTCACCGTGAGAGAATCATAGAATTCAGGGAACGGTTCTTCTCCAAAATCAGCAATGATCAATGGTAAGCCCCCTTACATCCTATTTATAATAAAACTCTCTAGGACACCCTTACATCATTGGCTATGATTGGTCATTAATGCAACGGACCCGATCTCACAAATCACTAAATAAAATATAATATATAAAATGCAAGTAAATGAAAATCCAGATGCATTCATGAAGTCGGATTGTCGATCCAATCAAGTCCCCCAAGTCCTCCTATGGGAATACACGAATGTGGGTCCTACCAAGCGACAATCCACGTGCGGTGGGTGATCCCCATCACATAGTTGAAGGAAAACTCTAATTGATGTATAAATCCTTTTATCTGAGGAATTCATGTCCAAGTAGGAGACTTAGAGATTTACAGGAGAATTTTCACCTTCTACATATAAAAGCTTTTTTTCTAGTTAATTATTTCCTAAATTCCTCTTATTTCTTCTTCTGTTATTTCATTATTGATTTGAATAGTGATTTCTGCTTACTAAGATCAAACACAAGATAAGTTTATGTTGAATGCTTGAATTTCAATCATGTGAATCTATTTTTGTTCCTTAATCTCGCCCTTAGTCTCTGATACAAGACAGTTTATCTTTTCACTTCAGCTGAGACATCCATCATGCTTTCAACATCATTAGCATGACCATTAGTTGTTTTGGAGTATGTCATACAAATTTGAGCACTTGTTAAATGTTTTTCACATCTGTTAGATCTGTATTAGGGCTCTTAGACCCTAAAATTCCATACATCAATAACGTCATTAACCTTATCCTAAATTTCCATTCGTTCCAACGAAAGCTTATGCAGTATTTACATTAACCACAAAGTCGGACAGTATATGTGCATTCTGGAAAGTATTTCCATTCATTTTGTAACATATGCTTTTGTGGGTTAGGCATACGCGTGTAACAAACTGTCACATGGCCTCAATCACATCTCGACATGAATAATTATCTTTTAAAATTTGTCAAAAAAATTTACTTTGGTGCTATAACCTTTTTATGTTTATGAATGGTTTTATGTCATTGGTCTAGGTCAGACTGAGCGGTAGTAGTTGCATACCTCTTGTGTTGAAGGGTTCTTTATAAAAGCATTTGAAAGATTGGTTCCAAGGCAAGCCTTTGACAGGTTGGTTCCAAGGCAAGCCTTTGACAGGTTAATTCCAAGGAAGCTTTTGACAGGTTGGTTCCAAGGCAAGCCTTTGACAGGTTGGTTCCAAGGCAAGACTTTGACAGGTTGGTCCTAAGGCAAGCCTTTGACAGGTTGGTTCCAAGGCAAGCCTTTGACAGGTTGGTTCCAAGGCAAGCCATTGATAGGTTGGTTCCAATAGTTCTTTATTTCCTTGAAGTATGAAGAGACTGTGTCTCCCTAACACTCCTCATGCCGCTGCCTCCCCACACTATCCAGACAATGACTTATACTGACACGATGACACCCCCTCTCATTCAACCGTCCCTCGTCTTTCCTTCATGTGGCACCCCTGCTCCGTACAATGTGATTATAGGATCCACTCTTAGTTATTAAAGGCTCAAGACGCACCAAGGCGTAAGGGGTTTTAGAACTTAGGCGCAGGCGTGCGCCTGATGAAAGCAAGGCGCAAGCACATTCATTTTAAATTATCAGCATCAAACATCAGTTCATTTCTTTATCAAATTCTTAATCTATTATAATTATTAATCATTCATTACTATCATTTATCTCTCTTAAAAAATTGAATCAATGTGGTCACATGCAACATATCCAAGTCTAAACGCTCAATTATGTTTCACAAACACTAAGTCATGCAAAAAATATTGAGTTCTTGCATTCTTTCTTTCTTTATATTGAAAAAAAATGTTTGTAACAGAAATATCACCAAAGAGTGACTTTAATGCTCCAAAGACGCAAAAAGGCACATGAATGCGCAAATATCAGAGCCCGATGAGTCTTGAGTCTTAGGCGCGCCTGAGGCACGCTTTAACAAGATAGGCTCCATTGTTCCACTACTCATAGGTGATGTCGAGGGTCTCGAGGAAACAAGTATGCATATCCGCGACAACTCCATTCGTACATGCAATCCTACACCAACATGTTAAACATTCATGCTACGAACATACCCAAATCAAATTAACAACGAAACAGGCTGCTGAGAAGCATTTCCATTTTCCAAGCAAAGAAAACCGAAGGAAAAGATCTTATTTGTGGATTTCCTACACACAAAAACCAAGATAAACCTTGAAAAAGTAATTTGATCTTATTGAATCAAAAGGACTTCTTTTTTGCATATATCAACAATAATAATATTTTAAACACCAAATTCTTTAGTGACTCTACATTCAAAACAACAAAACTGGAAGAGAAGGAAAATTCAGAAGGTCAAACATTCACCTTTCTAGAAACAGTGCGGATAGCACGCAGTGCTACCTTTGAAAATACAGCATTTCTCAATTCTGTTCATTGAAGGGAAAAAATACAGATGTAGGTAACTTGCTTACTCTGGAAAATTAAACACAATTGATAGAAGAAAATGACTTTATAAAGTAAATTAAATAAAACAGAAAATATTAAGTTAATTTATGAAAAGAAGATTAGTACCATTACAGGCTGACGCCCCAGTTCT
Organism: Platanthera zijinensis; assembly: GCA_039513925.1. Taxonomy (NCBI): domain Eukaryota; kingdom Viridiplantae; phylum Streptophyta; class Magnoliopsida; order Asparagales; family Orchidaceae; genus Platanthera; species Platanthera zijinensis. Next base: position 39,731,796 of record CM077092.1, on the reverse strand, counting down.
TGCAATTCCGTATCCTATAAGAACAGCTGTCGGGCTCAGAAAAAGTGCCACTAGCATTGAATTTCTTTCACTGATCGATGAAAGAGAAGCAGAACCAGTAATTGCAGATAACCAATCCACAGCAAGCTTGAATAGGAAAGGCACTTGAACATTTAAAACCTGGCTTTCGATTGCGAAAAAAAACATCCAAGTGAAAAATTTATTAGTCAAATTGCATAAGCCAATTCATTTTGCATTAGTCAAATGTAATTATCTTGTGTTTCTAAATTATTAGAAACGACTATCTAGTATCTACCAAATGGAAAACAAACAAACTATGACACATTCCTAAGTTCAAACAAATCAAAAACCATTAATCAAAATTCCTGGTAGAATGCAAGTTGAACATTATTATGCAAACAGGATGAGCAATTGAATTAAACAAGGTTGTCCTGATGTTAAATTAATTCAGTGAACCATCAAACTATAAGAAAAAAAATCTTATTCAAGACAACTAGCAACAAAAATAAACCATGTTTCAAAAGAAGTACAGTAGGTAGGTTAGCATGAAGTAGGAAAAGAAACATGCTGCTGCAAAGCCTCTAATATTATAGAAACAACATTTCACAGTGTGCATACCTTCGCACCGATAAGGAGACTTAATGCGGCCATCACCCTCCACTGGAATTCAAAGTTATCTTTTAGCCACAAGTTCTTTACAAGGGTCCGAAGGATTTGCATATCAGTAATTTGCTCATCAGGAGACTCTTTCAGAGGTTTATTATTTTGAATCTTCTGAATCCCACCAGTTGTACCTTGTGCTGCAGCAGAAGTCGAGAAGAAAGCACTCCTTTTCTGCATATTTCTCTTTTGAGAGAAGTGTGCTTAAGTTACAGTAAAAATACCACCATGAAAGCATGAAATAAAATAGAATGCAGAGAAAATCATGGCATGAGTGAAAGTAAAAGTTGACTAAAATGGAAGAAAAAAGTCAGCAACCAATTGATGACTGGTGGCCCACGAGTGTTGATTCGAGTTGGATATTACCTATACACATTCACCCAAGTGTACCCCCACATTGAGATCACCAACGCTCGCATATGGAAGCCGCCTTGGCGAAATTTATTATTATTAATTAATTGGTACTATTTAATAATAATAATATTGTTCGTATTAGGGTTTAGGTGGCACATTCTATTACTCAAGCACATTCACTCAGGTAGGCCACCCTCGACAGAATTTATGGAACGCGCAAATGGAAGTTGTCGTGGTCAATTTTCTTGTAATCAATTTGTATGAATTAATTGATTGATATTAATTAATGAATATTAATTAATTAAATGCATTATTTTGTAATTCCTTTTATGATTGCCCTCCCTTATAAGGGAAAGGGATTTTGTATAGAGGTATCTTGGATGTATGAAAGTTATTAGGGTTGCTCCCTAAGTTCCTTCTTTTTTCTTCCTCGTTTCTTCTCACTCCCCATCGCCGGCCCCTTCCCTTTTTGGATTCCTCCCGGGAACTTATCAAAACTGTAACAATTGGTCCGACCGCACGCTTATGCCACGGATATTGCCTTTCGTCGCCGTTGCGCCAAACCCTACTTCCCGACCCCGTCCCAATGGCCTCTATCCAACCTATCTCCCTCTGGTTGCTCCCCATGCAGCTGTCGGGCACCAGACCCGCGCTCAACCTCGACAGCCTCCACGACATCCAACACGATCTTCGGGCGCCGATTGCCCTCCATGACCAGCACCTGGCCTCAACTGCATGCAAGAAGACGGTATCTGGCCAGGCAACTTGCCAACTGGCCCTCTCCAAGGAACCACCAGAGGATGCTCCTTCCCCTCCCATCGTCGAGAAAACCGCCTCATCTTCCCCATCGAGCATCGCCATCGTTAAGCAGCTCACAACCAGGCGTCCTTCTACGAACACTGGGTCGCACGTCGCCCTCGCACCGAACCCTCGCAACAGCTCCACCCTCCCAACCGGTGTGCCTCCATCCCATCTCCAAGTCGGCGCTACCCCACTCTTATGTCGTCAGTGGTCGTCCTCCTCTCCGGGCCCCCAACCACTCCATAAGTGACGCCACAGCCACCAATCCACCGACCTGCTCCAGGACAACCTCACCGCAACCACCTCTCATTTCCTCTCCTTCCTCATCGACGACACTCCCTCGAGCCTTCTTTTATTCAATCTCCTCAAACCCCCCACCCTCTCACTCCACACCAGCATTTTTGCACACCTGCAGCTACCTGAATAGCTACTCATGCGTTCCCACAATCCCAACTGTCCCTCTTCCCCACTAGTTATCCCTTCCTCTCTCATGTCTTGTCCCATCTGCATTTTCCTACTCTTTATTCTTTTTCTTTTTCTCTCACCAGCCACTTATTATTTCCTCCTCCTCTTCATTTGCTAGATCAGAGTCTATCCCTTTTCCAGACTCATCAAAGAGAAACCTTCACTCTCATGGCCCCACCAATTCTGGTTGTCCCCTTTATCACAGCTCGTAAATAGCCCCAAAAGTTTCGCTCGTGATTTTTGCTTCCTCTGCAACCCCTCCTCCTTTATTGACCACCACATTTGTTTTTTTCCATGTCATAGACCACACACCCCATCCCATTTATTACTACATTTCATCGCCCGGGCCCCACCGGCCTTTCCAAAAGTCCCACCCTTTTGTCCCTTCCATCTATCCAGGTCGCCAAGCCCCACTCTCCCCATGCCTTGCACTAGGGGTGTGCAAAAATAACCGAAGAACCAAGAACCGGACTAGAACCGAGAACCAAGCGGTTCGGGTCGGTTCTTATGTGTCTCGGTTCGATTCTGGGTCTAAAATTTTCAGAACCGATCAATTGGTTCGGCTCTCGGTTCTTACACTCGGGTACCCAGAACCGACCCAAGAACCGAGTTAATGAATTTAGGAATCAAAAATATATTTGTGATGAGCAAAAGGCTTTTGAAAGAGATTTCGTGAGTAATTAGAGGTATTTCGTGAGTAATTTTATAAACTATTTACTTATATTTTGACAATATTGAACTTTTGTTTAATTGTTAGAATCTTTGAATATGAAATGTTATATTAAATGTATTTAGTAATGTGGAGAAAACCTCAAACTTGTATATGTTATCTCAATAATCAAATACAAGGTATGAATACACATTTGTAGGAGGGAGAAAGAGAGAAGAGATCTCTATACATGATGTGGGATTAAAGAGGAGAAAAGAAGAAAACTAAATAAATGAGCACCAACATGGGTCTCTTTACATGGGCTTGTCCAACACTCCCCCACAAGCTGGAGCATACAAGTCGTAGGCACCCAGCTTGGACAGGAACTGATAAAATAGGGTACTTGGTAGGGCCTTTGTGAGGATATTAGCAACTTGTTCAGTACCCGGAACATGCTTCAATTCTATCTTCTTCATTTGAACTTTCTCCCGGATAAAGTGACAGTCCACTTCAATATGTTTCGTTCTTTCATGGAAGACTGAATTCTTTGTTATGTGTATAGCCGTTTGGCTGCCACATAACAGGATGGCAGGTGAGGAAAGTTTTACTCCTAGATCGGCGAGGAGACATTCAAGCCATGTAAGCTCAGAGACAACTGATGTCATCGATCGGTATTCTATTTCAGCTGAAGATCGAGCAACCACGGCTTATTTCTTACTCCGCCAAGTAACAAGATGACCTCCAAAATAGGTACAAAAATCACTGGTTCACCGCCGATCATCCAAGGAACCAGCATAATCTGCATCAGAATACGCAGCCAACGTTGGAGTAGAGGATGAGGTTTTATATACCAACCCTTGACCTGGAGTTATTTTAAGGTATCTTAGGATGCGCTAACCGGCTTGAAGGTGAGATATTTGAGGGGCATGCATAAACCGGCTGACCACCCCAACAGCAAAGGATATATCCAGTCTTGTGACCGTTAGGTAGATCAATTTCCCAACAAGTAGTCGATAGTATTCCGGATTTTGGAGAGGAAGATCTGTATCGGAAGCATATACACACAGCTTATAATTTGCATCCATTGGAGTAGTAGTGGGCTTGTATCCAGAGTAGCCAGCATCTTGAAGGAGATCCAGGTAGTACTTTCGTTGGGAGAGAACAAGTCCATCCGGACGTCTCGCGATCTCAAAACCAAGAAAGTATCGAAGATGCCCCAGATCTTTTGTTTGAAAGACGGAATTAAGGTAATATTTGACCGCTTGAATTCCCTTTGAATCGTCTCCAGTGATTAAGATGTCATCAACATATATTAACAGAAGAACCGTTCATGTTGCCTGATGACGAATGAACAGAGAGAAGTCTGCTGAGCTCCGAGTAAAGCCGACTTCCCGAACTGCCTTACTGAACTTGTCAAACCATGCCCGAGGGGATTGTTTGAGACCATAGATGGATTTCTTAAGATGACAAACTCGGGACTCCCTCGTGGTCTCAAACCCAAGAGGTTGCTACATATAGACTATTTCCTAGAGGTCGTCGTTCAGAAACGCATTCTTGATCAATGTTTTAAATGTCGGATGTCGACTACATATCGGATTGGGTTTTTAAACGTCGGATGTTGGAGACATGTCGAAGATATTTGAAAATGTCGGGTTTTATATTTTTACAACTTTTTATTATTATTTATATTGACAAAACAATGATAAATGATAAATATTTAACTTTTTTTATTTGCAAGTTTACTAGGGCTATCAAGAAAATATTTTTACAGACATATAACAGTGTAATACAACTGCAAATGAATATGATGAAAATGTAATTTCACAATAGTACAATACTGGTTTGTTAAGTGCTAGACTGCTAGGTATACTAATCAAATGCAAATAGCTACAAACAAGCAAGACTATAGGACAATGGCAGGAGAAAGGGGGAGGGAAGAAGAAGACACTTAAGAGAGAATCAGGAACTGAGTCCTTACGGCCGACGGAGGAGGAGGAGGGAGGAGCAGAAAGTGGTTTCGACAGAGGAGGGAGGAGGAGCAAGAAGTGGCTTCGTTCACCGATGATGGAGGAGGGAGGAGCAGGAAGTGGCCGTCGAACTAGGAGGGAGGAGCGAACTTCATTCTCTGCTCATGGCCGCACTGCACAAGAACTCGAGGGAAAATTTAGGGCAAATCTTCAGCGAATGAAAAACTCAATACGAAACCAAAAAAAACGAGCTTACCGCCGACGAAGGAGGAGTAGGAAGTGGCTTCGTTCACTGCTCACCGCCGACGGAGGAGGAGGAACCGGAAGTGGCTTCGTTCACTGCTCACCGCCGACAGAGGAGGAGGAAGGAGCAGGGCTTCGTTCACTTCTCACCGTCGACGGAGGAGGGAGGAGCTGGAAGTGGCCGCCGACAGAGGTGGAGGGAGGAGCGAACTTTGTTCTCTCCTCAGCGCCACACTGCACATGAGATCGAGGTTTTTTAGGGCAAAACTTTCTTGCGAAACTATTTTATACGAAATCAAAAAAAACGAAAAAAAAAACGACCAAAAATTCAATAATCCGATTCGGCCGATATTTCGGGTTTTGACCGAAATTTCGGCCAAATTTATTAAAAACGAAATCTTTTCCTTAAATTAAAAAAATAGATCGTTTTTCCTTAAAATCAGACATGTCGGCCGACATTTAAAACACTGGTTGCATCACGTGTTAAGCTCCGTTTGTACAACCCATATTCGTCGAGGGTGGACCCACTCAGAGTCAGGTCACCAAGAAGTCAAAGTCAACAGGTCAAGACAAAGGTCAGAGTCAGCATTCAAGACCGTTGAAGGTCTGAGCGAGTATGACGAGCTCTCCTCGCATACTCTCCAGGTAGGCAACTAGGGCAGATACACGCCCAAGCCAGGCGAGTTCCCCCGAAGGTCGCCTAGTCGCCAATGGGGGCTGGGCTATAAATAAGACCCCCCACCTCTTGGATTTGCCTATATATAGGACCACAGGGGTACAAGGATTTGGACTTCGGAATCTCGCAATAGATTTCGACCACTCTCATCCTCGACTTTCAGCTGGGCTTTTGGATCCTGCTATCAAGGACTTTAGTCGCGAGATAACGATCATCCGGTCTTGATATCCAGTTGATGTAAGGGTCATTGGCGATGCACAGCCACAGAGAGGAGGACACGAACTGTGTTGAGCTTGGCTACTGGAGAGAATGTTTCCTCATAATTGAGACCTTATTGTTGGGTGAAGCCACGAGCCACCAGACGGGACTTCAGACGGTCAATTGTCAATCAGGAGCATGTTTGATGACAAAGACTCATTTACACCTAACAAGTGCTGACCGGTAGGTAGAGGTACCAGGTTCCAGGTCTGGTTAGCCCAGAGAACAGTCATTTCTTCTTCCATGATCACCCGCCAACCAGGATGTTGGAAAGCCTCCTGCATAGAGTTAGGTACAGAAATCGAGGATAATGAAGTGGCAAAAGTTTGAAGTCGTGGGGATAAGCGATGTAAGGATACATAATTCGTCATGGAATGAGCGATAGATTCTGGTGCCAGATCAGCAGGATGCGGAACGTCAAAGGTCGAAGCCGACTGCATTGGGGCAACGGAGCCAGGATGGCGACGAGTGTAAACACATATAAGAGGTGGCTTGGAAATAGTGGGAGCCTGGTCAGGATTTTTTGGTGGTGGAGGAGTGGTAACGGAAATGACAGGTCGTAGGACGGGTGGTGATAGAGGTGTTGGATCTGGAGCAGAGAAGAAAGGAAGATCATCCCGAAAGGTAACATCAGCAGAAACAGTCACCTTGCGGGTAGAAGGAGAGTAGCATACGTAGCCTTTCTGAGTTCGTGAATAGCCAACAAAGATGTGTTTGGCCGCCCGGGGATCCAACTTGTCCGTGGATGGACCAAGAATGTGAACGTTGCAAGTACACTCAAAGATGCGGGGAATGAGAGAATGTCGGAGTAGAGGGGAACATGAGGCTGAACAGAGTGGCATTATGGAGTATGGGGAAGGGAGACGATTAATCAGATAGCAAGTCGACGAAAGTGCAAAGTTCCAATAAGCTTTGGGAACCTGCATGTGAAGCATGAGAGAGTGAGCAACATCGAGTAGATGTCGATTCTTACGTTCGGCGACCCCGTTTTGTTGGGGGGTATAAGCACACGATGTTTGGTGAATGACCTCATATTCAGAACAAAGGTTCGTAAATTTGTGGCTAGTGTATTCGCGAGCATTATCAGTGCGAATAGTTTTGATGTTCGTGGAGAATTGCGTGCGGGTCTCAAGGAGGAATGTCTGAAAGGCACGGGGAAGCTCGAAGCGGTCACGAAGTAAATATAGTCAGACATTCGAGAATAATCATCAATAAAAGTTAGAAAATAGTGATATCCAGAAATGCTAGTGATTTTGTACGACCCCCAAATATCGGAGTATACTAAAATAAAAGAAGCAGAGCTCCGAGTACAATGAGATGGAAAAGATGAACGAGCCTACTTGCCGAAAATACAAGATTTGCACTGAAAAGGAGGAAGAGATACATCTGGTAGAGCCTTCTGGAGGACTGGTAAAGGGGCATACCCAAGACGCTAATGTCAATTGACGGAGGAGACGAAAGAGAGGATAGTAGGAGAGTCATCAAGAAGCTAGAGCCCGTTCTGCAATCGTCCCTTACCAATGATATTCCGCGTCTGTCGATCTTGTATCAGAAAAAAAAAGATGTAGAGGTTACAGGACATTTTAAATCAGCAGTGAGGTGACCAGCAGAAAGTAAATTAAACGGGGAGCCTGAAACATGAAGAGCCGAGCGTAGAGATAGAGAAGAAGTGAGAGGGATATCAGCAGAGTCGGAGACCGGAACAGTGTCCCCATTGGCCACTGTAATACACTTAGGATGAGGAGAATCCAGGAACTGATGTGGCCGCAGGGAGGTGATGTGATGAGTGGCACCTGAATCCACTATCCAGTGCAGACTGGTGGAGAGACAAGTGATACCTTCATGTGAGATGGAGGCAGCAGAGGCAACGGAGGCAGGTGGGCGACAGACCATGAAGTTTTTGGAGCTGAAGTCGGGCCTCTTCACGGTCAGTACGAGTGACAGATGAGTCGTTGGCAGCAACAGCGGCCAGTGGACGAGGAGGAATCCCATGCTTGCGGTAGCACGTGGCCTCAAGGTGGTCGTCCTTACCGCAGAAGGAATACTTTGGTCGGGGCCGGCCTCCCCGACCTCGACCCCGAGGGCCTAAACGCCCCCCGCGAGCAGGAGGAGGGAGAGGCGTAAGGGCGCAGAAGTCTGTTGAAAGAGAGCCGGTGACGAAGGTCTAGAACTATCAGGAGGTGGCGAGACCTTGAGCAACATGGATGATACATCTGATAGTGACGAAGTAGCAGCAGTGGAGAGGATTTGAGCCTGAACGCTCTGAAGATGAGGTGGTACACGAGACATCATCATGGCAACACTGACGACTTCTTTTTGAGCACGTTGTGCAGCAAGATCCATCGTAGGAGGTTGATGTTGAATCCATGCTTCAACCAAATTCTTGGCCCGAGCAACAAAGGAGGTGAGGTCGGCGGCCCCGCCAACATCAAGAGTCTGAAGATCAGTTATAATGTCATACAGGTGTTGGAGACTATCTTTGTCGGAATAGATAGAATGGAGCTCATCCCACATCGCCTTGGCCATTTCGTGATACATAGTTATGCGATAAGGTTCGCCATCAAGGGAGTTGAGGAGCCACGTCTGAACTCGACCATCGCTGCGCAACGAGTCTTCAGTAGAAGCAGCGGGAACAGCCTGAGTCAAGTGATGTATAAAGCCTTTGGACTGAAGAATGCGGCGAACAGAGTACACCCACTCCACAAAGTTCTTCTTCCCGGCTAAAGAAATAGAAGTAATCCGTAATTCATCCCAGAGTTTAGGGGCAAGGACCGGGCGGTCTGCAGAAGAGGAAGTTGTCTGTCCGATAGAATCAATAGAAGACCCCATGTCCAGGCGGTCAGGAGGCTAGATTGGTGGCAAGACGTCCAGCGGATAGAGAGGAAACAGCGCGAGTAGATTGGGAGACCAGAACAGCGAGCAGAAAGAGGTCATACGGTAAACCGCGCGAGAAGACCACACGGTCTCGGTGACAACACACCAACGGCCATGAAAGAACAGGTCGCGACCAAAAAAACAGGGCGGTTAGATAGAGAAGCCTCCTTGACTAGAGAACAGGAGAAGTCGCACGGTCTCGGTGACAAACACCAGCGGCAAGAGGCCGCGACCAAGATGCGGAGCCCACGGCGGGTAAAGAAGTCGCAGTGACTAAGCGGAGAAGAAACCGCACGAGAAGTTCGCACGGTCACGGTGAGCACACCAGCGGCAAGACAAGATGTCGCGACCTAGATGCGGAGCTCGCAGCGGTTAGGGAAGCCGCAACGACTAAGCAAAGAAAAAACTGCGCGAGAAGTCCGCACGGTCACGGTGAGCACACCAGTGGCAAGGAAAGATGACGCGACCTAGATGCGGAGCTCGCAACGGTTAAGGAAGCCGCAGCGACTAAGAGAAGTCGCGGCGAGAAGAAAGGAAGGCGGGTGAAGAAGCACGCGGTAAGAAGGCGAGAACTCGGCGGGTAGACAAGGAGATCGCAGCGAGTAGAAAGGAAGCGGGTAGCCGGGAAGAAACCGCGCGGGTAGAGGGAAGAGGAAGAAGGTCCCACCTGACAGAGAGAGAGTTATAAAAAAGGGGACGCAAGAGGAGAAGAAGAAGAGGTGGAAGCCACGAGAAAGAGAGAGAGCAAGAGGAGCAGTTAGAAGGAACTTAACCGCGCGGGAAGCCGCGGTTAGAAAGGGGGAGTTAACTGCACGGGAAGCCGCGGTTAGAAAAAAACTTAACCACATGAGGACCAATTTCCCTCTAATAACATGTGGAGAAAACCTCAAATTTGTATATACTATCTCAATAATCAAATACAAGGTATGAATACACATTGGAAGGAGAAAGAGAGGAGATCTTTATACATGATGTGGGACTAAAGAGGAGAAAAGAAGAAAACTAAATAAATGGGCTTCAACATGCGCCTCTTTACATGGGCTTTTCCAACAAGTAATATAAGAAACCTTGATTATTTTGGAGTCATGCAAGCTTAAGTTCTCATAGTTTTTCGATTTATAAACATTGGTTTTGCATTTATTTTTTCTAATGTAACATATTTACACCCTAAATTTAAGGAACCGAGAACCGAACCGATATTTCCGGTTCGCTTCCGGTTCTACAATTTAGAACCGCGGGTCGGTTTCGGTTCCAAAAATTTGGAACCGAACATATACGGGTCAGTTCTTGGTTCTGAGTAGAACCGAACTGATCTGAGTTGCACCTCTACCTTGCACCCTCCTCGTCTCCATCGTCGCCATTATTTGGAGACTCGACTTTAAGGGCAAGGTTTATTTTCAAGGGCGATATAGTATTACGTATACACATTCACCCAAGTGGATCCCCCGTATTGGGATCACCAACGCTCGCATATGAAAGCCGCCTTGGCGAAATTTATTATTATTAATTAATTGGTAATATTTAATAATCATAATATTGTTTGTATTAGGGTTTAGGTGGCACATTCTATTACGCAGACACATTAACTCAGGTGAAGCCCCCCTCCACAGAATTTATGGAGCACGCATATGAAGCTGTCGTGGTCAATTTTCTTGTAATCAATTTGTATGAATTAATTGTTCATATTAATTAATGAATATTAATTAATAATGATTAATTAAATGCATTACTTTGTATTTCCTTTTATAATTGTCCTCTCATCAATAAATAAGGGGATGAGGTTTTGTGTGAAGGTATCTTGAATGTATGAGAGTTATTAGGATTGCTCCCTAAATTTCTTCCTCTTTTCTTCTCGCTCACCACTGTCGGCCCTTTTTCCTTGTCGAATTCCACCTGGAAACTTATCAAAACCATAACAATGGATTTATACAATAATTACAGGAGACCAAACTAATGATTAAAGGAAGGTACAGGAGACCAAACTAATGATTAAAGGAAGATACAAGAGAGAGGGTAAGGTTTTCAGAAGTATTGATTGGTGGCACGGGCTTCAAAAGAAGATGTTTGTATCTACAAGGTTTTCATAACTGGACTGGACATCAAACCGGAATAAGTACGAGCCCACTCAACTCGTAGAAAATGGAATTCAGTCAATTTCAAGGAATTCAGTCAATTTCAAGACTCACGGGAATTGGAATTGGGCTGAATTTCAATTATGTGTTCGGTTGCAGAATAGTTTTGTGTAGCAGGAATTGGAATTGAAAATTTTAACTCGTCTTTTTGATATTTTGAATAATCTTGGCTAGTGACGCATAAAGGTCTGGGAGTTAAAACGGCGCGTAAATGTTTTATTTTTTGGTCATAACATTTTGGAAAAAACTGGTCGATATATCGGTCCAACAAAACGGTAAAAACCCGGGTTTTTTATTTATTTATTTTCCACTGATCTTTTAACTCTCCCACCACAGTTCATTTTCACTCTTGCCCTAGCTCTCCCTCGCGCTCACCGTTGGTGGTCTCCCTCAGGCCTCAACTCTCACGCTTGCTGATTGTTCTCTCTCTCGCACACTCTCAGCACTCTAGCAATCTAGCTTGTTGGTTGTTCTCTTCGATTCTTTCATCTACCTGTTAGTTGTTCTCTGTGGTGCTCGTTGGTTGTTCTCCCTGCCCCTGGTGCTCTCGATTCCCTCGGTTGGTGCTCTCACTCTGGTTGTTCTCTCTTCTCTCTAGTGCTCTCAATCTCGCGGGCTCTTGACTCTATTTGTTGGTGTTGTCACTTGTCACTATCTCGGCTGGTGCATTCTTCTCCCAACCTCTCCCTCTCATTCTCTCGCTCTGCATTTTTCATTTTCTCGTGCTTTGATGGTTGCCTTGCTAGTAGTGGTTGTTTTGTTGATTGTGGTTGTCTTGCTGGTTGTTGTTGCCCTACTGCCTTGTTGTCATGCTGCCCTGCTAACTTGCTGCCTTGCCCCTGTTGTCTTATTGGTCGGCTGCCTTGTTGGTTATGGTTGTTGTAGCATGGTGGTTGTTAGAATAGGTTGCCTTGCTGCCCTGCTGCCTTAATAGGCGGCTACCTTGTTGGTTGTGGTTGTTGTAGCATAGTGGTTATTAGAATTAGAATAGCATGTTTTCTACTTGTTGTCTTGTTGCCCTGCTGCCTTGCTGAGCTGGTGGTTGTAGCCAATTGGCCGTGGATTGGTGTTTGCATTGCTCCTTGTTTGATGGTTGTTCGTTAGTTTTATTTGGTCCGATTATGGTTTTGTTAGTCAACAAATGATTTAAAATGCCGATATTAGTAGTTATTTATCCAACTTCATTTTGCAATTGATAATGCATGTATATCCAACTTCATATTTTAGTTATCGTGTTGTTTTGTGGCTGTTGATAAATAAAATGTTGGATGTTTTGTTCTGATACTAGTAATGATACTTTGAATGATAATTGGGCAATAGTCTACTTAGATGCTTTGTTCGATACTTCAATGATAATTGGATGTTTTATTCCTTTTAATACTTAGGTTCTCTACTTTAAATGATAGTTATAATTTTGTATATTAGTATATTACTGATGATGCAAAATATTGTTATATAAATAAAATATTATGTGGATAATTTGATAAATGAGTAAAGATCTAACAATTTAATGAAGTTGTGGGGCTTTTTTGGTGTTGATTTTTTTTAACTAATCAAATAACTTTGTATTTTTTCTCGTGATGAAATTATGTAAAATATTTAATTCATTTCAAATAACTACTATTTTTTTCATTTCATATTCCCTAAAATGGCTTCTTCTACTGGATCTAGTGAGGTGCCTGTATGCTACGGATCTGCATGAGGATGAGCCAAAATGGCAAGTCTGCACGCGCCAGGCGAGAATATCACATGGGCCCACCGAGATCACGAAAAGTATTTAACGTTTATTCTATTCTACGTTTAACATTTATTCTATTCTATATTTGGATGTCGCAATTTTAGTATTTCCTGTTTTCATTTTGTGTTGTTTTCCTTTTGTATTAACTCCTCATCTCTATAAGAGGGCGCGTGAACGTTGTAATCGTCATCTCGGATGAATGAATGTTTTCTCTCTTCCTATAAATCTCTAACCCTAACATTTCTCTCTCTCTCTTTCTCCCTCTCACTCTCCCTCTCTCCCTCTCTCCCTCTTCCGGATTGAGTACCGCCGCCCCGCAGCCTCACCCGCCGGACCCCATCAATTTGGTCCGACCTGCCCGTCGGCCCACCACCGCCGGCCGTCAGAGTACCAACGCCTGCCGAATCCGCCCGCGCCACACTCGTGCCGCACCATGGACCTGGCGACCCGATCCACGACAGGGGCACCACCGGAGAGCGTCAAAGAGGCCCTCCAGCGCCAATGGATGCCCAGGAATCCCTCGTGGCCTCCATGCATGCCTCCCTGCTCTCCCTTCACGCCAAATTCGACACTCTCCAACCGCCCACCGTTGCCTCCGCCTCCGGCTCCGCATGCCCGACCAACGGTACGTCCATCCTCGGGGTGCCCCCTCTCCCACACAACGGGGAGACCCCCCCCCCCCCCTCGTCTGCCCTTGGACGTCCGTCCCTTGCCTTGGACCTCCCCACCTTCTTCGGTGTGCACCCGAATAGGTGGATCGCAAAGGCAAAGCAGTACTTTGACCTACATCACACTCCCGAGCAGGACAAAGTCTCCACCTCCGTCGTAGGACTCGATGGCTCCGCCTTACATTGGGCTCAATGGCTACGACAGTCCAACCCAACAATCTCCTGGTCGGAGATCAAGCAGGAAATGATTCGTCGCTACGATAGCCGTTATTCCGGATCCGCCATCGAACGACTATGTGGGGTACGCCAAACCAGTGCGTTGGATGAATACATTAATGAATTTGTGGCCATCGTCACACATGTTTTGGGCTTACCGCCGGATCACTATCTCGACTTCTTCATGCAGGGCCTTCTGCCCCACATCCACTCCCGGCTTCGCACTCATCACCCTCAGACGGTGTCTGAGGCCCTCGACATGGCCCGCCTCATGGAGGCAGATTTATCGCCGCAAAACATGCCACCTCCAGGCAGACTCCCGCAAGGGAGCCGACAATGGCAACCCGCTACTCCAGATCCACAGGCACCTCGCCCTCCTCCAGACGCTCGGCCAGCCCGGCCAGCCGCCCCTCAATGGTTCTCCAACCGCGAGTTCGACGATCTCCGACGCAAAGGGTCATGCTTCCGTTGTCGGCAACCCTACTCTCTGACCCACGTCTGCGCGGTCAAATAGTTTCACGCCATCATTGGTGACCCCGAACCGAAGATCACTTTGGCAGATTTTGAAGACCTCGAAATCCGCGAGGACTCCACCGGGGGCACTACTGACGCGGGCCTTCACAAGTTGGAACTTCTGTGCTTTTCCGTGGGCGGCCTTTATGGGCCACAAACCATGAAGTTAGCGGGCAAGTTGGGCGACCACCACATCGCCATCATGGTCGACAGCGGGGCGAGCCATAACTTCCTCTCCTCTCAGTTGGCCCAGCAGCTCCACCTGTCGATGGAACCTTCGTCGGACTTCACGGTCGGCTTGGGCGATGGCCCTCGACGCTTGATTCAGGGTCATTAACCATCCGTTCCGATTTCAGTGCGACCTTACTCAGTGATAGCAGATTTCTACGTTTTCGGCCTTGGCGGGATTGAAGTCATCCCGGGCGTAACATGGCTCAGCACGCTGGGCGACGTCCGGGTCAACTGGGGATCCATGACGATGTGGTTTCTCCAGGACGGACGGGAGTGTTGCCTAATGGGAGATGTTGCGCTGCTCCGCTCCCCCGTCTCCTCCCGCACGATCTAGAAGACGACGGACATCGATTTTACGGCGTGGCTCTGGTCCATCTCGGACACGACACCACCGGCCCTGTCACCACCATCGGCTACGCAGGACCTCTTGTCCGAGTTTGTGGACCTCTTCACGGCACCGTCCGACTTATCTCCAGCCCGACCACACGATCATGTCATCCCTCTTCAGCCCGGCATGGCGGCAGTTTCGGTCCGCCCGTACCGCTACAAGCAAGTGCAAAAGAACGAGATCGAGAGGCTCGTACACGACATGTTAATGGAGGGCCTCGTCTGCCCCAGTGCAAGCCCTTTCTCCAGCCATGTCCTCTTGGTCAGGAAGAAGAACGGCAGTTGGCGCTTCTGCGTGGACTATTGGGAGTTCAACAAGGCCACAGTCCCAGACAAGTACCAGATCCCAGTGATCCAGGAGCTTTTGGACGAGCTCTACGGCGCCACCGTTTTCGCAAAGATGGACCTCCGTGTGGACTACCACCAGATTCGTGTTCGATCAGCCGACGTCGCCAAGACGGCCTTCCAGACCCATGATGGCCACTACGAGTTCTTGGTTATGACATTCGGCCTGACCAACGTGTCGGCTAAGTTATCAAAGGCGCAAGGCGCACCGAGGCGCAAAGGGCCCCTGGAGCCTAGGCGCAAGGCGCAGGCGCGCGCCTGAGGCACGTGAGGCGCAAAAATTGGGGAAAAAGAAAATTGAGCGAATTGGGCGCCCAATTCGCTGAAATTGAGCGAATTCGGCGCCCAATTCGCTGAAATTGAGCGAATTCGGCGCCCAATTCGCTGAAATTGAGGGAATTCGCTGAACTTCAGGGAATTGGGAGCCCAATTCGCTCAATTTCAGCGAATGGGCGCCCAATTCGCTCAATTTCAGCGAATGGGCGCCCAATTCGCTCAATTTCAGCGAATTGGGCGCCCAATTCGCTCAATTTCAGCGAATTGGGCGCCCAATTCGCTCAATTTCAGCGAATTGGGCGCCCAATTCGCTCAATTTCAGCGAATTGGGCGCCCAATTCGCACAATTTCAGCGAATTGGGCGCCCAAGTGCGCCTAGGGGGTGCCTCGGGTGCATCTAAGATCATGTTTTTGCCAACATAAAAAAAAATTTTAAAAAAAAATACCTTAAAAGACCCGGGCGCGCCTGGGCGCCTGTAAGGCGCGCGCCTAGGCGCGCCTGGGCGCGCCTGGGGCACATCGCCCGCCTCAGCACAGCTAAGGCGCGGCGGGCTGCGCCTGGTGCGCCCGGCGCCTCAGGCGCGCCTAGGCGCGCGCCTTGACAACTTAGCGTGTCGGCCACCTTCCAGGACACGATGAATGACATCTTTCAGCTGATACTTCGCCAGCATGTACTTGTTTTTTTTTTGACATATTGGTCTACAGTTCTTGGCAGGAGCATCTACAGCATGTCCGTCAAACATTGGCTACTCTCCGACACCACCACCTCAAGCTCCACCCAACGAAGTGCATTTTTGGGGTTCCAGAGGTGTGTTACTTAGGGCACACCACTTCCGCAGCAAGAGTCGTAATGGACAGCGATAAGATCGAGGCGGTTCTCCAGTGGCCAACCCCATCATCTCTCCGCGATGTTCGCGGGTTCCTGGACCTGACAGGGTACTACCGGCGGTTCATCCAGAGCTACGGCACGATTGCTCGGCCCCTCACTCAGCTCTTGAAGAAGTCAGCCGAGGGCCCCTTCGAGTGGTCGGCAGCGGCCTCCGCCGCCTTCGTTGCTCTTCAGCAAGCTCTGGTTTATGCCCGGTGTTAGCAATGTCGGACTTCTCTCAGCCCTTCCTCGTGGAATGTGATGCGTCAAGCGTGGGCGTGGGGGTCATACTCATGCAAGGCGGCCGCCCGGTGGCCTATTTTAGCCGCGCATTCTCGAATACCATCTGCAGCAGATCAGCATACGAGAACGAGCTCATGGGTGTCATCCTCGCAGTGCAGCACTGGCGGCCCTACCTCCTGGGACGACGATTCGTGGTCCGCAGTCCGCGCCAACCACAACAGCCTCCGCTACCTCCTGCAGCAGAAGATTGCTACGCTCGCCCAGCAAGTGTGGGTAGCTAAGCTACTGGACTATGACTTCAGTATCGAGTTCCGCGGGAAGGCGAACCGCGCAGCCGACGCTCTCTCACGCAGCCCCATACTTGCAGCCATCTCCCGACCAGTCTGGGAGGATGCAGACGCCCTCCAATGGGAAGTGGAAGCGGACCCGGCACTCAACGATATCCGGACAACACTCCTTGCAAACGCCGCCTCCCACCCACCTTACCCCTTGGTGGACGGTCGTCTACTCTTCAAGGGCTGCCTCGTACTCGCCCCATCCTCCCCCAGCATTCCCCGACTATTAGCGGAGTTTCATGCCTCCCTGACAGGGGGGAACGCAGGTACTTATCGGACGTACCGACGGCTAACAGCCTCGCTCTATTGTCCTCGCATGTTTCGACAGGTCAAAGCCTTTGTGGTCGCCTGCCTCGTCTGCCAGAAGGCCAAGTACGAGACCGTTTTTCCGGGCAGTCTACTTCAGCGCCTCCCGATCCCTGATCACGTATGGGACGACATCGCCATGAACTTCATCACAAGGATGCCCCGCTCCCAGGGGTACAACTGCATTCTGGTCATAGTGGACCGACTCTCAAAGTATGCACATTTCATTCCCCTTCGCCATCCTTACACCGCAGCCACAGTCGCCAACAGCTTCATCCAAGGGGTTGTGCGCCTCCACGGGTTTCCCCGATCAATCGTAAGCGACCGTGACCCGCTCTTCCTGAGTACCTTCTAGACGACACTGTTCCGCCTGCAGGGCACCCGGCTACGCATGAGTACAGCATATCATCCCCAAACCGATGGCCAGTCAGAGGTCCTCAACCGATGCTTAGAGACTTACCTCCGCTGCTTCATGGGGGAGCAACCGCACAGTTGGGCCAAGTGGCTCGGGTGGGCCGAGTACTCATACAACACCGCCCACCATCAGGCGGTCGGCACTACTCCGTTTGAGATCGTTTACGTTCGGCCTCCCCCGTCCATCGTCTGCCACCTTCCAGGGGAATGCCAGGTGGAAAGCCTGGCCACCGCTCTGCGCGACAGGGACACTATTCTAGATCATCTGAAGCACCACGGCCAACTGGCCCAACAGAAGATGGTTTTCTATGCCAATAGGAAACGTCGGGATCTCTCTTTCGAAGTAGGAGGGAAGGTCTTCATGAAGCTCCACCCCTACCGTCAGCTTTCGGTGGCCCGCCGACCGTGCCCAAAATTGGCCCCCTAATTCTTCAGGACTTTGAGGTCCTTGCCCGCATCGGTGCAGTCGCTTATCGCCTACGCCTCCCAAGAGGGAGCCGCATCCACCCGGTCTTCCATGTCTCGCAGCTACGGCGAGTGGTGGGCGAGCACGCCACCACAAATCACATCCCGACAGATCACGACCTTTTCGGAGAGGCGCCTTGCTACCCCGCCTCGATCCTCAATCGTCGATGTCGCACTCTAGGGGACCATACATCGGAGGAGGTTCTTGTGGCTTGGACCGGTCGCCCCGACTCAGAAGCGACGTGGCTTCCCCGGGATGACTTCCGCCGCAAGTTTACCGATTACTGCCTTGAGGACAGGGCACATTTTCCAGATTGCGACATTGTTACAGATCTGCATGAGGACGAGCCCAAATGGACGGTCTACACGCGTCGTGCGAGAATATCACATGGGCCCACCGAGATCACGGAGAATATTTAACGTATATTTTATTCTATGTTTAACATATATTCTATTCTATGTTTAACATTTATTCTATTCTATATTTGGATGTCGCAATTTTAGTATTTCTCGTTTTCCTTTTGTATTGTTTTTCTTTTATATTCGCTCCTCGTCTCTATAAGAGGGCACGCGAACGTTGTAATCGTCATCTCGGATTAATAAATGTTTTCTCTCTTCCTCTAAATCTCTAACCCTAACATCTCTCTCTCTTTCTCCATCTCTCTCTCTCCCTCTTCCGAATTGAGTAACGTCGCCCTGCACCCTTACCCGTCGGACCCCATCATTATATCATTGGTACTAACAGGTAGAGATCCATTCTGTCCATTTGATGAAAAGTTAGTTGCAAATGACACCAACTGAATCAAATGCAACTACTACAAGCTGACAGTGAATGGTGGAATTACATGTATCAAGCATCACTTGGCTGGGTGGAAGGGTAATGTTAAGTCATGCCCTCAAGTTCCCGCCGACGTTAAGGCGAAGGCAAAGTTGGCCCTAAACTCAAACTTGGAGAGTAAAAGGGTTAAGAGTACAAAGTTAAAAGTAAGCTTGAATGAGGTGGTAGTTGAAGGAGTACAAGACGATGAATTAGAGGATATTGTTGTACGTAGCAGCATAGGTTCCAAGGGTCAAATGGACCAATTTGTTCATTCAGCTGCGGTGTCTAGCAAGGGAAGGATTCCCAACAGAGCACGATAGAGAGCAAGTACAAAAAGAAAGGCAGAGATGTTGTCGTGTACATAGGTAGATGGGCACAAGGAAACGGGATCCCGTTTAATGTCAATGTAATTCCTCCGTCCAGCAGATGGCTCATTTCATTGGGTTATGCGGACCTGGCACGAAGATCCCTACATTGTAGAAAGAGAAAATTTTGCGAACGAAGATTGAGAAAACGAAGTAGATGTTGGGCACATTCACGCAGACCAGCAAATTGATTGATTGCACTATCATGATCGATGCGTGAGAGATCGTAAGGGTAAAAGCGTGATAAACATCATGATATATTGTAGTTCTGGAGTGGCATTTTGGCTTTCGAAGAATGTCTCCTTCTCCACACATGATGGAAAGTACATTTTTGACTTCTCGAATGAGGCGATTAATAGACCCGAGAGCCCGGGAGAGAACAGTGCCTTGCAGATTATGACAGATAGCACGCCCAATAATATGGTTGCAGCAAAGCTTATAGCTTTGAAAAGTCCTAAATTTTTTTGGACTAGTTGTGCAGCTCACACAATTAATCTATTATTACAAGATATAGGAAAATTGAAGCCAATAAAGAGTGATATCTCCTTGGGCTGTCAACTCTCTATCTTCAACTATGGTCACATCATCTCTCTCGACATGTTTAGAGTCGATAAAGGACATGGACTCTCATAAGCTTAATTCGACCAGGTGTGACTAGATTTGCTACAGCGTTTCTATCTTTATAGAGTATCTTAGAGAAGAATAAGTTGAAGGACCTATTCACATCTGTAAAGTGGGCTACAACAAAGTTGGTCAGTAGTGTCAGGGGAAAGCAAGTAAAACGATTGCATATTTATTCATTGTAGTTAAAATATATATTTGCAATTAACGTTTTATAGTATTTTCTTATTTTCTTACTTTTTATTTTGCATGTGGTAGGTTGCAATGATAGTGATAAGTGCTAGATTTTGGGTGAATGTTGAGCTAGTCATTGGCATATTCACACTATTTATGAAGGTTTTGAGAATATTCGACAGGGATACAACTTCCATGGGATGGTTATATGGGGATATAAAAAATTAGGGAAGAGGTTGTTGTTCTCGATCACCAAAAGAACAAATATCTTCTTATATGGAAGTTGATTGATAGTAGATGGGAGAAGAAGATTATCAGTCTTCTGCACCTTGCAGGTTATTACTTAAAGCCATATTTTTATTATCCTCGTCGAGTGGAGATAAGGCTGACGGAAGGTTTATGAGTGGTTTTATTGAGTCTTTCTCAAGGATATATAGGAAAGATCTTCTACACAGAATCACATCAGTGCTGAGCTTGATCTTTACCAATACCAACAAAGGTTATTTGGTAAGGAGACAGCTACAAAATTCTAACTTAAAACCAGGTACATTTTAATATATATTTTTATTAACTTTAATTTTAATGATGTATTATGTATAATTGAATTTTATTATCATTTTAATTTTCAAAGAGCATTAGTGGAGGCATAACGGTGTTGATACGCCACACTTTAAAACTATGGCTATGAAGATTTTGTGTTTGACCACTTCATCCTCTAGCTGTGAGAGGAACTGGAGCACTTTTCGAGATAGCATGCATTAATTTAGTTATTTAGTTAAACATAAATATCTTATTACATAATTGTATGCATTATTTAATATTTTTTAAAATTTAGTAGATACATTCTAAGAATAGGAATAAACTCGACATCAAAAGATTGAACGATTTAATAGTTGTACAGTTCAATATTTTACTAAAGTCAAAATATTTAGACACATCTCGGGATCCATTGGAAGCTAAGAATTTAGATTCTAGGAAGGTACAAGAGTAGATGGTGAATGTTGATCCTGGGGAGGATGAAAATAAAGACAGGAATGATGAAGTCTTTCTTGGTGAGGGGTTGACATGGGCGCAAATTGGTAATATAGTCGACGTTGATCATGATGAAAGAAGACCTCTGAGACTAGCTGCAAGCAAAGAAGTGACAATTACTTATCAAAAAGAGAGAGAGAGAAATATATGAGGTAGACGAGTCGGATCTAGAGGGTTTCATCACATGATGAGCATATTTTATCACTCTACTGACTATAAATGAGTCTATAAGTGATGAACAATAAGGTATGTTTGAAAATTAATTTTAAAAATTTTGATGTCATAAAAATAATATATATGCAAGTTTCTTAAAATTACTAGTTTTACAAAATTTTTATCATTAAAGTATTGTGTGTTAAATGTAACATATAGCTTTTAATATTCAAAATTTCAATATGTTGTAAAATAGTTCGTATTGTGACATGTATAAAAAAATAACATTTAATTACATATATAATTAAAAAATAGGATTATTTACCGGGACCTCCCCTCGAAGTTTGCATAATTGCAGCTTGCACCCCTCTAACTTTCAAAATTATAAAAACCTCCCCTCAATGTTTGCATTTCATGACATTCATGCACAAAAGTAGATCCTTGAAGTAAATCTTCAGGGAGGTCTTTTTGTGCAAGGATGTTATGAAATATAAACATTGAGGGGAGATAATTGTAATTTTGAAAGTTAGAGGGGTGCAAGCTGTAATTACACAAACTTCAAGGGGGGTCCCGGTAAATAACCCTTAAAAAATATTAAAACATGATATATGAAATATCCCTCAATATATAAAAAATCAACATGAAAACTCAAATCGACGTGTCCCCGTCATCCGACATCTGCAACTTTGATATTGGCTAATATTTTTTTGTTGATTTTCGTTTGATTTTGAGATTACTCTGTATCAACAAAACAGGGGCTTCATAAAGTTTTATCGATTTATCTTTCTCTTTTGATCGTGAATTATTGTCATCATTGTGAATTAATTTGATTTACCTATTCCTATTGATTGCCCTCGGATTCAAGTTTTGGCAAGCTTTTCTTTGATTCTAACTTTGGTCAGGGAAGTTTGACGATTGATTGATTAATTCATGTCTTTTAAATTTTAAATGAATTTGGTGCAGATGACTACAGAGAAGGATGAAATTTTGTCACTTTGAAGAATGAGGAAGAAGAAAATTCAAATTTTGCAATTTTAAAGAAGACAGCTTAATTTCAGCTTAGAATAGGAAGGAAGAGGAAGCAAGATATGTACTGACGGCGAGTGGCTCTTTGCGAGGGTCGACAGCGCACAGGAAGGTACTTTGTAGCAGCGAACTCTCCGACTCCATGAAGGTATACTCGGTATCTAAATCCAGTGTTATGGATATCGTCTGATATAGCCGACATGGCGAACATCATAAAGATTTCATGGACAAAACGATACGTTTCCGATATTTTATTGCAAAATATCCTTTTGAAATATATCCTCCAATATATTTAATATTGACTGATATATTCAATGATATATCAGTCGATATATCCCAGCATTTTATCAACTGATTTTTTTTAATTTACTTTAATTGTCTATGGTCTAATAGACAATAAACCAAAATTGTTTCATTGTTTAGGTTATTTTTTGCCCTTCCTTTGGCTTTTTAAAATTGATTCGTCGACGGCAACGACGACAGATGTCATGTGTCGCGTTGCCTGTAGTCTTGGGCGTTGCCAGGAAGCAGATTAGTGATTTCAATGCATTTGAAGGAGGTCGGCTCTTGTGTAGATGAAGAACACGCGACATCAGGCTCTGTGAAAATGACGGAGGTCGGCTCCGTACAAATGAGGAACACGTGAACAATAGTGACAATTTTCGGTATAACAGAGGGGGCGGAACAAGGTCTTGTTCCTCTGACTTTACCGGGGTTCCTTCTTCATGGTTGAGGGTCTATTTAATTATGATCAAAAAATTGTTTCCATAATTAATTTACTTCCCTAAACTTCTTCAAATAAAATCCAGAGTTAATTTTATTCTCACTTAGTTATTTCCAATTTAAATTTTATTGCAGTTGGAATTTAAAATTATGGTGTTCCTTTCTTAAACATGTGCGTCTTTAATTACTTGGGTTTGCCTTTCTCGTTCTCGTTAATCGAAATTACTAGACCATTTATTCATGGTCTCACCGGGTGGTTAAATCGGTGACCCGAAAACTTAAAGTTGCGCGAGAACAAAAATACGTAATATGAAATAAAAGTACCACCACATGACGGTGTCACGTGTTGTCGGATGCGACGAAGGATGCATCAGAAACCAGTCTTGTGCCTTCCCATTGAAGATGATCGCAAAAAACTGGCACGTGTAAGCATCTGTGACATTTTGAATAGAAAATGCATCCTCGAACCACTGGAGGTGGTTCAGTGGGTCGCCTTGCCCAGAGTAGTAACTAAAGGCGAGTTCGCGGAATCTCGTAGGAACGCGCGTGTTCAAGATCTCCTCGCGGAAAAGACTCGTGAGCCCCAGCAAGTGAGGTGGGTAGAAAGGATCCTCTTGATCAAATTCGGGAAGTTGCAGGGCCACCACTACCTCAACATGAACTCACTCCAGACGCTAGCGGTTCGCAATAGCGGGCTTTTTCCCGGGTTGCCTCAGGGCATCGGGTTCTCCAAATTAACTACCAAAGAGGGCGACGTTTCCGTGACCTCAGCACGGGGAGCGAGATGACCCAAGATGATTTCTTCGACCATCCAGCGGAAATCAACAAAATCGGTGCGTGAGACAAACTCTCTCTAATCTCACTGGGCGTTGTGATCTGCTTCCGACTCATCATCGTGCAAAATGACGCTCCTTTAGAGTTTTTCTCCTTTGATCAAAATTCACCCTCACCGCACCAAGATGTTGGAGCGCAAAGAAATAACTAAGCACAGACGATAGTTACAAGCCCACCAAAGAAATGATCACAGGCACAAGACAAACAAGAAAAAATTAGGAATCTTTATTACTCAGATTACAAGAGAAGATGGTTGTTCTGCAGCTATGAGATCTCACCACGTACCCAGGAGTATAAAGAACTCCCCTCCGGGAAATAGGCTGGCTCATGCCAAACAGGAAAGTTCAAATAACTTTGGGAGAGTGCCCTTGAGAGTTGTTAGCACCGCCTCTACCCCTCGACAATGGGTTGTATTTATAGACAACTGCAAGGGGGTATACTCTATTATCAAAGGGTGGGCCACACCCCTATGCAAGTTCCACCAAGCCGTTGGAGAGGTCACATAAGTTTGACTAGTCAACTGGCGAGGTGATTGTGGGCTCATGAGAGAAACTGCGAGGTGTTTGTGAGCTTCCTCCTAGGGTTCCTTCTAGTTGTCCCAATTTGCTTGGTTGTCTTCTTCTAGGTCCGGAGGGATAAGGGTCATTCAACGCATATCATAACGGCGAATCAGCTCATCCTTGAGAGATAACTATGAGAGAGTGGGGTTGGATAGGCGTGTTCAATGGATCCAATGGAGAGCCCTCTAGTAGATGGTGGAGAGAAAATCCTCTTGAAACTATTGAGTACTATGTAGGTCAAAGTATTGCTTGTGCGGGATAGCCACCACATAAGATATGTCCCATCGAACACTAGAATACCAGGGGACAGATATGTGTCGCGGGATTTTGCACGATGATTGTAAGAACCCTAGTTGTTCAGTCGAGCTGCTAGAGGATGTCGTGGAAGGAGCCGGCGGAGGAGGCAATCGCGTACCTTGTCGCATGGAGAGGAGTGAATGATTGTCACGGATGGCAACATTGAGGTCGGGAAGATGCACAGAAAATTGACGGTCAGGCCATGGACGAGCGCAAGGCGACGTCCATGGAACATCGTAAACGACTTACAGCGGTGCAAGTGTGGACGACGCGAACAGTGTGCGAAATTGGTGAAGGATGCTTGCATGGAAAAAGCCAAAGTGGAATGCTCTGGACGAAGGTCGAGCCCATGCAAGGGAGACGCACCAAAGGGAAATGATCGACGTTGGAAGAAAGGGTGCAAGCAAATCAGTTAATAGATGTTGTTATCGACTCACGGGTTTCTCCTTGTTACCTGATATTAAGGCAAATGGAAGTGGGGATGAAAACGAACCAAGCTCGGCAAAATTATCATACGCGAACTCGAGCTCGCATGTATTAGCTCAAGCTTGATCTCGAGCTCGCATATATATATATATATACATATATCTTTATTATATATAAAACAATATACCATTCTCCGCTCTTACCGTAGTTTCAATACGCACCGCACGATCATTCAAAATAATATACGGTCAAGATTCCTCCTTCTAAAAAAATCCCACGGATTAACTCTCAAGAAATAAATCTCACGAAATTCCAAAACCGGTGGCAAAAACAAAATACCGCACATCATAAAAAGCCATTAAAAAGTAATGGACACGACTTATCCGGAATAACTCCCGTAAAAAAATGAATAGACAAATTTCCACCGTAAATAACTAATGGACACGACTTCTCCGGAATAACTCCCGTAAAAACCTCTAAATCCCACGTTTCATTCCTAAAATCATCTCTCCTCATTTCATTCGGGCTTTCTTGCTCCACACCGCAGCTGCCCGACGGAACTTCCCGCATCCCTGCCGGTGTCGCTTCCCCGCCGCTGCCGCTTCTCCGCCGCTGCCGCTTCTCCGTCGGTGTCGCTTCCGCTTCCCCGCCGCCGCCGCTTCCGCTTCCCCGCCGCCGCCGCTGCCTCTTCTCCGCAGCTGCCGCTGAGACTTCCCGCCTCTTCCAGATTTTGCCGCTGCAACTCCAAGACGAACTCGAATCCGCTGCTGCTGCGCTTCCCCTCCTCTTACTCTTCCAGATTTTGCTCCTACTCGCCGGCAAAAAAGGCCCGACTCTTATCTGCCCCCGCTGCTTCGGCAAGTCGAAGTCCAACTCAAAGCCGCAGCCGCTGCCGCTTCCCCTCTTCTTCCTCTTCCAGATCTTGCTCCGGTCATCTTCCTCTTAGAGGTTTACTTTTTATTTCCTCTGTCAGATTTTTGGTTTTATTTCTCATTATATTATGTACATGTTTTTCAAGTTTCCCAATTGTTTGATAAGACACGTCTCTATTTCTCATTACTTTATATTTTCTCTGTCAGTTTTTTGGTTTTATGTCTCATTATATTCTGTACATGCTTTTCAAGTTTCCCAATTATCTAATAAGTCACATGTCTATTTCTCATTATATTCTGTACATGCTTCTTCAAACCTCAATCTTTACATTTTTATGCATTGCTTTGTACTCCTCGATGCAATTGCTCTGCTACAATATAATTGTAACATAGGGGTGTTAAATAGAGACATTTGTCGTTGGAAGGGGCTGTAGAAAAAAACAGAGACCAGTTGAAACATAAAAATGCACCTTAAAACAAAATATAATTGGAACACGATCATTTTATTACACAACGGTCAAGATCTCTTCTACCAATATAACTCACGGATCATCATTAATTAAAAACAAATGTCACCCTACAACATCGGTAGGCTTAGTATATACAACGAGTGGCGGTTGCGGCGCTGAGCCGATGAATTGCGTGGAAGCAGGTTCCGCTTCTATGCGGCCGAAGGCCGCCCAGAGAATCAAGCACGGGCAAAGCCCGTGCGCAGGCGGGCGAAGCCCGCCTGAGCGGCAGAAGGCCGCCCGAGAGCATCGAGCACGGGCGTAGCCCGTGCGAAGATGCTCGTATATATATATATATATATATATTAAAATTTAAGAAAAAACTTTTCCAAAAAAAACAGCGAGCTCATAAACAAAGACATATGAGCTCAATCACGATTTGCAATGAGCTCGTTACAGACTCAAGCTCGAGTCAAGTTTTTTTCGATCATATTCGTCGAGCTCACGAGTCGGCTTAACGCAACTTGCACCTCTAAATGGAAGGGATGTTGGTTAGACTGCTTCCTCTTCTCATTGAATAGAAAATAGTCAAAAGATGTCGGCAATACTTGACCTTCTACGTTATATAGTAGAAGGGTCTAAAACTTAAACATAAGTATCCATTAATAATGCGACATAATAATTGTAGGAGTGTTGAAATTAAAGATAAAATGTCGTTGATACTCCGGCGCTTCCGGTTGGGCTCGTGGTCGATGTGATAGATCTGCATGCACTGTCGCACGGCGGTGGGTCGTTCGTGCTCATATCATTGTTGAACTAGATAAGATAGAAAGACAGGCATCTGGGGCATGCCAGGCTAGATGGATAAATTTTATTAAGAAAGCGTTGATGAGCAGGGAGATCAATGTTAGTAGTGAGGTCAACGTGCAGGCTTTCTGTGAGGTGTAGGCTGGACAGTGCTTCGAATCCGGGGAAGGGGAAACGTATTGTTGCAATGATCCTCTACCCTCCTACGTTAGATAAAATCTACAAGGGTGCTCAGTCAACAGTGATGAAGGAGATGGAACGTGCAGCGAAACCTAAGAGTGATTGTTCAGTGGAGAAGTAGAAGTCGGCTACTATGCTGGAGAGGCAGAGACCGACAGCTTCGATAGTGTGCTCAAGTGTCGCAATACCGACAAGATGAGAGAAGCATGGGTTGGTTGTTCGGTTTGAGAAGCGGTGAAAAATCAAAGGATGGATCGGAGAAGCCTGACACCAAATGTTACGAACATGATTGATATTTAAGATCAAGGTTGTGGAGCCGGTGAATTTGTGGAATCTCAACCCTAGAGGGGAGCATCCATTAACTCTACCAAAAGCGAAGATGTCGGTGGAGATAAACATAGCCTATCACTACAACCAGGACGGGGGCTCAAGAGGAGATCTAAACCCTAAACCAAAACCATGAAAGGAATAGGAGAACTAAACCAAAATACTTGTTTATCTTCATTCATGACCCTAAGGGCCCTTAAATAGAATTACAATGATGTCATAGCATAATAAATCTCAACATTTAAACTTACTATAAAAAAAACTAGAATTTACTAAAAGAGTTGCGACTCTTAAGGACACAAAATAAATTGATATAATAACAAACATGACTCAACCATCTTATAATTAAGACATGTAACACTATTTAGATACAAAGATTCATTACTACTGTAAGATTAATAGTTGCAATATCCCAGCTTAATACTTTCCTTCTAAAATATTAGCTTTTAAGAATTTTGTCAAACATTCGTTGTTTCAAGAAAGTCATAGCTTTCCAAATTACGAAAATGCAGAGTCGTAGACAACCATTTACAGTATTGTGCGGAAAGTCTTGGAGAATGGATTTGTTTTTTTCCAATCTACAAAGTATGTTATTGACCAAAAAAAAGCAGCCCGGTGCAAAAATGCATCCCCGCACAGCGAGGGCCCGGGAAAGGATCCCACCACAAAGGTAAAATGTAGGCAAACCTTACCCTGCATTTTTGCAAAGGACTGCTTTCAGGACACAACACACGGCAACCCCACAACTGGTGCGCCAAGGCTCCCTTTCTACAAAGTATGTTATCCAGATTTCATAAAATCTAAGTCAAAAAAAATGTGCTTAACAATATAGGCGCCCTGGTCGGTGAGACCTCTAATAAAATTTACAATGAGGTTCCATGGCTAGCATGAAGGAAATATCAGGACAGCCATAAAGGAAAGGCTATATAACTTGGGAAACAAATAGTTCAAATAATTACCAAAATGTATGTCATTTCAAAAGTAGTATTTTCAAGTTCTCGCTATTTCATATTTTAAAATTTCTGTTTTCTTTCTGTTATTCTGAATTCTATCACATAGCATTGGTAAGAAGAAAAGCTTGGTTCATAGTAATTTACTTGGATGTGTTTTCGGTTTTCTGCATACAAAAAATAAAGTGCTAGCTGCAAACTACTCAGTCTAAGCTCCACAATAAAAACGTAACATAATTGGCAAGTTGCATCCTCGAATTACATGGTTTTGGCAAAATGCACTCCAAATTGTTAATTATTTCAAAATGCACCCTCCAATTAGAAAAAGACTCGTAAAATGTATCCCTCACCAGGAACAATAATTACGTCCGGAATCCGGATGGTAGTCTTGGTCCGGGACCAATGAGGAGCCTGCAAAGATGTGGGGCCCATGCAGTTTATATTTGTGAAATACATTTTTGCGCAGGCCCCTCATCATTTTGGGCTTCTCATTGGTTGTCCCGGACCTTTCTTCTCCTCCGGGTTCCGGAGGAAAAAAATTTCCCCTCACCAGGGTGCAAAGTGCTGACTTTTTTCTAATTGGGGGGTACATTTTGCAATATTTAACAATTTAGGATGCATTTTGCCAAAACCCTACATTTTAAGGGTGCATCATGTCAATTACCCCATTCCTACTGTCCTACATAACAAACTCGCAATATAACAAAATTAACTCATGAGAAAGGTATACCAATTTACTTGAAGGAATGATTCTGGCGGACGTAGAAATGCAATGGTAAGCTCTTCCCATGTCTCTTCCTCCTGATGCATCCAACCAGGAGCAGCTATAAAATGAACACCCCGAAGCCAACGAAACGCCTCCCACCTGAAACACTCTTCCTCCATCCCTATTCACCCGAGCTTCCCCGTCAACGTTATCTGCAACAGAACATACAGAAACCAGAGAGCGCTTGAATCGGGACGGCATTAGCCGACAGCAGGCGAAGCTTGGGACCAACTCTTTTCCGCCATGGAAGAGCATGCGAGTACTGAGGCATCTCTTTACCGCTCCCATAACCACTTCGTCTTACAAGATTACTCGAATGAAATCAGATGGAGGAAATTTAGTTTAGCGGACAATCGAAACCCTAGAGAGGGGTGAATGAATGAAAACGTGAAGAAAAGAATGCGAAATGTAGGGAGAGGATGCTGATCTGAGGAAGAGAAATTATTCTCATTACAGCTAGTATTACAGATTTCCGGGGGATTTGAAATGCGGCAGGGGGATGAGGGCGGCCGCCGGTGGAGCTAAGTATTCGGTTAGAAACGTGTCGCGAGAAAAGTGACGAATGACGACTGTCTGATTTTTTTTTTGGGTTAGTTCCTTTTTTTAATCTGGTAATTTTTGCTGGCAAGTAAAATCAGGCACTGTTTGAGAACCGGGTGGGAAGGAGCGGGAGGAAAGTTTTTTGCGAGCTCTCTTTGAGAATGGTGGGCGTGAAAGGATGTCAGACCGGCATTTTGCGGCTGATGGGACGAGCACCAGTCAACCGTTTAGCACGATCGTTTTCTCTCTCCTCTCCGGCCTCCCGTCATATCGGGTTCTCAAACATGGTCTTGGCCTTTAGGCTGCGTTTGTTCTGTTTCCGTTTTAAGTCGAGCCCTTTTTGAAGGGAGACTGGAGCAGTGGAGCCTCTCTGAGGCTTCATTTGTTTAAGTTTTTCACGCGAGTGCTTGGAGCAAACACTGCCGGAATTTGCTCCCGTAGCATGGAGGAAAAGTCATCTGCCTGCTCCGTTTCCAGCCTTGCCTCCTCCCCTCCGGTCCCAATCCCCTGTTTCCATCTGCCGGCTCCTCTCACCACCGATTAACCAAACAAAGCCCAAGTCTAGTTGAAAAGGGAGGCATCATTTCGTTTTGGTTTGAAATGGAAATGAAGACAGAGATTTCCCAAAGAGTGTTTTTCACCTAATGCTCATTCCGTTTGGAACGAAATGAAGGAAAAACAGTCTACCAAATACAGCCTTTCATTTGGAAAGGCGTTAGAAGCCACAATGTTTGGGCCAAACGTACCACTCATAATAAATTTCATTTGTTTTTTCGCCTATTTTTTATTCACGATTAAAAGCTACAGGCATAAAATCTCTGCACCCCCAAATCGTAAGCCTTGCACCAGTTTGTCGTGTTTAGGTCAAGGAAGGAGTTATGCGGCTTGTCTTCTCGCGGCATTTAGGGCTTGTGACTCCCGTGTCTCTTCCATCGCAAGGAGGAACTCACATCCAGGCGCATCGTCTTCTCTGACGGCATCCAGGGCTAGCTCGCGACTTTGGCTTCTCTTCTCCGACGACATCCAAAGCTCGGTAAAGGCCTTTCTTCTCCAAATCTCGGTAAAGGCATGTCTTCTCCGTTCCTATCTTAGGTTAAACGTTGAGTTTTTGTTTATATTCGTTGTCCTATTTTCTTCGACATGTAACTTTGATGTTGATTGGCTTCACAGTAGGGTGGAGACTAAAGATGTATCATATTGCATTCCAATATCTCCTTGATGTATGCTTTTTTAAAACTCAATGTCACAACCCGCATTTTTCTCAAGGGATAAAGTATTATAAGAGTAAGAGAAAAATGTGCGTTGTGATGTCACGCCGTGTAGGGGACAACAACATACGCTCAGACAAAGACAAATTTCTAATCACTTTCAAAAAAAAGTCATTTGTATGATTGAAAACGTGATTTGAGTTGAAAGTTTCAAGACCATGTATCTCGGTTTAATGGATCAACTAGTGCACAAAAGAGAAAATATAATTGCAGTGGAAAACTTTTAATTTACTTCATTCATTTCATCTTATATGAACGTGAAAACCCAACGAACATGTTAATGATATGCAGTCTCTAAATTAAATATAAGTAAAGTAAAAAGGGTTTTATATCCATTAAAGTAGGTTGATGTTAAGTTGAAAGAGATGTTATGAGTTTATGCTAAAATGCAGATTCATTTATGTATAAAATAACTAATATGCATCCTAACATAAAATATTTCCAGAGATAAACACTTCATTTCGTGAAAATTGCAGTAGTAGTAGAGACAATAGAACAACAGTCTAATCTATGAGAAACTGTGTTATGGGCGTCAACAATCTGACACGAACTCATAGCACTAACAACAAAAGTCTGAAATTTTGTAATCAAGAAAAGAAACATCGACCACTCCTCTACTAGAAAAGTGAGGAGAAACAAATGCAGAAGAGTAGACAAATAAGCTTGGTCAGATCTACTTGCTACCGGCCCGAACCTGAGGCATTTAAAAGAAAAGATTGCTTCAGCACAAAGAGCGCAAAAGGCGGCTCAAACATAAATCAAAAGAGTTATAAGATATGAGGGTTACCAACCCAACTGGAAAGAAAAACTGCAAAACCACAGAAATCAAGAACACATGAGTAATGAGGGTGATTAGCTTGGCACGAAGCGGTCATATAAGAAGAAAGACTTTATATTTATATATATATATATATATATTATAAAACAATAGCCCTATTTGAAAGCACACCACCAGCGGAATCTGGACCGTCGGTGTACAACCCATATTCGACGAGTATCGGTCCTGCCGTAGCCAGCTTAGCGAGAGTCAAAGTCAACCAGTCAAGGCAGAAGTCAAGATCAAGCTGCGAGCCAGCAGAAGGCCTGGGCGAGTATG
Organism: Platanthera zijinensis; assembly: GCA_039513925.1. Taxonomy (NCBI): domain Eukaryota; kingdom Viridiplantae; phylum Streptophyta; class Magnoliopsida; order Asparagales; family Orchidaceae; genus Platanthera; species Platanthera zijinensis. The sequence goes on along the minus strand of CM077092.1, from coordinate 39,699,426 downwards.
GCGAGCTCCCCATGCATACTCGCCAGATTGGCGACTAAGCGAGCTACTCGCCCAGCCCGTGCGAGCTCCCCAGGAAGTCGCCTAGTCGTCGGGGTGGGGGGTATAAGTATGACCCCCACCCTCTCTTGGATTTCCCTATAAATAGGACCATAGGGGTACGAGAAAAAAAGATCAAGAATCTCGGATAGATACTCGCAAGCCCTTTGAATTCATTTTCCTTAGAGACCAAGTCGCGACCTGCGACTTAGCTGCTAGCTCGTTTCCCTCGTACCTAGCTCGGCCATTCTGGTTGTGGAGGGGCTGCTTCTTCCAAGCAGCCGGGTACGTGGTGGGACCTTCCTGCCGCAGCAACTTGGGGTCTTGTTCCTAGCTCATTTATATTCTTGCTTCCGCGGGCCATCTAACTTCACTACTTGACTAGTAGCCTTAGGCAGCCTAGTCTGTGTACAACCCATATTCGACGAGGATGGGTCCTACCGCAGCCAGCTCAGTGAGAGTCAAAGTCAACCGGTCAAGGCAGAATTCAAGATCAAGCCGCGAGCTAGCAGAAGGCCTGGGCGAGTATGACGAGCTCCCCATGCATACTCGCCAGGTTGGCGACTAAGCAAGTTACTCGCCCAGCCCGTGCGATCTCCCCAGGAAGTCGCATAGTCGTTGGGGTGGGGGGTATAAGTATGACACCACCCCCCCCCCACTCACCCCCTTCTCTTGGATTTCCCTATAAATAGGACCCCAGGAGTACGAGGGAAAGGGATCAAGAATCTAGGATAGATACTCGCGAGCCCTTTGGATTCCTTTTCCTTAGAGACCAAGTCGCAACCTGCGGCTTAGTTGTTAGCTCGTTTTCCTCGTACCTAGCTCGACCATTCTGGTTGTGGAGGAGCTGCTTCTTCTAAGCAGCGGGGTACGTGGTGGGACCTTCCTGCCGCAGCAACCAGGGGTCTTGTTCCTAGCTCATTTCTGTTCTTGCTTCCGCGGGCTGTCTAACTTCACTACTTGACTAGTAGCCTTAGGCAGCCTAGTCTGATCTTGAGGCAGGGAATTTTTCTTGGTTTCAACACTTGGTGTGGTGAGCGTGGATAGCAGCCAAGGAGGAAAGTTTCGTGGTTGAGAAAGATGGTCAATGGAGGTGATTAGGGCAAGTTAGGGGACAACTCGGCAGGAGTTGGCACCTCTGAGCAAGGTGGAGGATTTGTAACGGTAACTGCTTTTGAGGAGTTCGCGAAGATGATGGAGAGGGCGATACTCGTCGGGTTCTCCAACCCCCCTGAGGTCACGACGACTTCTCCTTATCGCCTGACCCCACCGGGCGAGGAAGTCCCGACCCGGCAAGCAGGAAAGGAGCCTGCTTGGGCAAGAGAGGAGCGACCGATGTCGTCGCGTCAGCACCCTACTAGTAGCCAGGGAATCAAGTTCCGGGATCCTGAACTCTCGGCGAGGTGTAGGGATACTCGCTGATGGAGCGAGTATGATTACTCAAGCGGGGAGGATACTCGTCATCGTCAGGAAGGGAGGAGCCCCTTCTGCGACGAGATCCTCGTGGCCCACGTCCCCGACAATTTTCGAGAGCCCGCCCTCACCTACTACTCCGACAAAGATGACTCGGTAAGGCATATTCAGTGGTTTGAGTACGTGGTCTCCATCCGCAACATGTCTGATGCCTTCAAATGTCGGTTCTTCTCCATTACCTTCAAGGGTAGTGCGAGGGACTGGTTCCACCAGCTGCCAGCAGGTTCCATCTATTGCTTCTCCGACCTTCGTCGGGGCCTCGTAGCGAGGTTCGCGACATCTAAGAAACAGAATAAGGAAGCGACGACCCTTTTTAAAATCGTGCAGGGGCAGCACAAAAGTCTGGGTCATTACATTGATAGGTTTCAAGAGGAGGTCTTGGAGGTGAAGGAGGTAGATGGGTTCACCTTGATGGTAGCCCTCAAGTTCGGCCTGAAGCAGGGGCTATTCAATATGGAGTTGGGGCATAAAACGCCTAGATCGTTCCAGGAAATGGTGGAGAGGGCGAATGTCTTCATTCAGGGAGAGGAGAGGAACAAGGAGTACTTGGCAAGGCTGGACGAGGATAAGCCGTTAGGGGAAAACAGGGAAAGATTGCTGAAGAAGGAGAGGCGGCCAGAGAGGCTTGATGATAGAAGGCGGGAGGAGCCGAAGAGGAAGGAAGAAAGGAAGAGAAGAGAAGAGCCCGGGAGGGTGGAGGAGAGGAGGTAGGAGAGGCCTCGAAGGCAGGAGGAGAGGAGGCCCGTCGAGGCTCCAGAAGGAAGGGGGGAAAGAAGATTCCAGTACCCGAGAGATCGCCCCTAGTGGAGGCGACCGGTCTGACAGGAGGAAAGGAGGAATAACAATCAGAAGGAGCAAGGTGGAGGAAGAAGGGAGACGATGGTTGTCGCGCGACAGGCCAATAAGCGTCGGCGAAGGGAGGAGCGCCAGGAGAGACGGCAGGAGGCGGCGATTCCCCTCTACTGCAATATCCATCAGGTAGAGGGGCATGGGACCTTGGTTTGCCCAGAGTTTTGGGAAGTAGGGAGGAGGTTAGAAGAAACGGAGACGGAGAGAGAGCAGCCGAGGCAGGAGGTCACGATGGGGCAAGTAGCATTCTAAGCTCCGCCGAGGAGGAGTATGGAGGATAGGGTCGACCAGGGAGATCGAGGAAATGTTATTCCCGGTCCAGGAGGCGGGCACGTTGGGCTGATCAATGGAGGTGCCGGGCTCGGAGCTTCCCGCAAGAGTAGTCTCCACCAGATTTACAAGAGGAGCGTCGCCTCGACATCACAGACTCCACTTCTAAACGAGATAACCTTCTCAGAGAAGGACATGTTGTGGAATGATAACCCTTTCCACGATGCGTTGGTAATACAAGCTACAATCGAAGACTTCACCGTCGACCGGATCCTCGTGGATAACGGAAGTTCGGCGAATGTCATCTTCAAGAGAACATTCATCGGGCTTTAGGTGGAGGTGTCCAGGGTCCAGGCTGCGGATGGACCTCTCTTTGGCTTCTCAGGAGAGAAGAAAGAGGTGGAAGGGGGAGTGGAGCTGCTAGTCACTCTTGGGGGTACTTCAATCCGATGCTGATTCATCATCATCGACGCACCCAGTGGTTACAATGCCATCTTCGGGCAACCCCTTATGAACTATTTCTAGGTCGTCCTGTCATCATACCACCAGTGCCTGAAGTACTGCCGAGATGACGTCCAAGTCAGGATCAGGGGAGATCTGAAGGCCTCCAGGGAGTGCTACCTGAACACGGTCAGCACCATCAGTTGGATGGGTGATGCAGAAAGGCTGGAGAGGATGACGGAGCAGGAGGAGGGCCTGCAAGCTGCTGAGGAGCAAGAGGAAGTGGAGGTGATCTCCCCGAGAGGAGAGCCTGAGCTGCTTAAGGTCGGAGGATCCTTGACTCTGGAAGGGAAGGTGGAGATGGTTGCTTGCCTACAGGAGAATGCTGACATCTTCGCTTGGAGCGCCGCCAAGATGCCGGGGATTGACGCTTATGTTGCCTTTCATCGCCTCAACCTGGATCCCATGGTAGCTCTAGTTCGTCAAAAGTAGAGGAAGAGCGCCACCGCTCTAGCTGGGCCAATTCGGGAGGAAGTAGGGAAGCTGCTAGAGGCGGGGTTTGTCTTGGAGATCCAGTATCCAGGCTGGGTCTCCAATATTGTAATGGTGAAGAAATCCGGAGGGGGCTGGAGGCTATATATCGATTTTTCTATGTTGAATAAAGCTTGCCCGAAGGATTGTTATCCATTGCCTCAAATCGACGCACTGGTGGATTCCTCCGTCGGATTTCCCGTGATGTGTTTTCTAGATGCTATTTCAAGATATCACCAGATCCGGATGCATCCCCCTGATTGCCGCGACGTTTCCTTCATCACCAGCAACAGGTGTTATAGCTACAAGATGATGCCCTTCGGGCTCAAAAATGTCGGCGCAACGTATCAAAGAATTATGGACCAAGTCTTTAAGGAGCAAAAGAGGCGGAATTTGGAAGTCTATGTAGACGATCTTCTTGTCAAGAGCAAGAGCGTCGCAGAGCACATAGTGGATCTGGCAGATACTTTTGCCACCCTGAGGAAGTTTAAGATGCGGCTCAACCCGGCCAAGTGTGTCTTCGGCATGGGAAGGGGGAAGTTCTTAAGTCACCTCCTCACTCCCCGGGGGGTGGAGCCTAACCCCGACAAAGTAAAATCCATCCTAGAGATGGCCTCCCCGAAAGATTCCAAAAAAGTCCAGAGGATAACTAGAAGGCTGACAGACCTTAGCCATTTTCTCTCCAAGGCCGGAGAGAAGTGCCCCCCGTTCTTCAAGACCCTTCGGGGTAATCAGAAATTTTAGTGGACCACAGAGTGTGAGGAGGCCTTCGGAAAGCTTAAGCAGCAGCTGACCCAAGCTCCTCTCCTCCAAGGTCCGCAAGACGGCGAGGACCTCTTACTATATCTAGGAGTAGGGGCTGAGGCAGTTAGTTTGGTATTGGTCTGAGAAGAAGGAAGGAAGCAGCTTCCCATCTATTATGTGAGTTGGGTGCTGCGGCAAGCAGAGACGAGGTATCTTTTTTGGAGAAGCTAGTTTTTGCTTTGGTAATTTCGGCTCGCGGCTCCGTCCGTATTTTTAGGCCCACTCCATCAAGGTAGTCTCTGATCATCCCCTAAGGAGTATCTTGGATGAAGTGGAGCATTCTGGCAGGTTGGCCAAGTGGGCGGTGGTGCTGAGCGAGTTCAACATATCTTACTCTCCAAGGGTAGCGATCAAGGCGCAGGCGGTGGCAGATTTCCTAGCCGACTTCTCGGCAGAGGTGGAGGTAGATGTGGGAGCTTACGACCCAGTATCTTGGAAAATGTTTGTGGATGGGGCTTCTTGTAAGCATTCCGTGGGAGCCGGAGTCGTGTTGGTTAGCCCACAGGGAACCAGGATCGAGCAGGCCATCGAGATCCTCTTTCCGATTACGAACAATCAAATAGAGTACGAAGCCATGGTGGCTGGCTTGCGTCTCTCCAAGGAGCTAGCCATCAAAGACATCAGAGCTTTCACTGATTCAATGGTGGTCGCATCCCAGATACGGGGGGAGTTCGAAGTCCATGATCCCACCCTACAACGGTACCTGGTCAAGGTTAAGGGTCTGATCAGGGATTCCAATCTTTCTTCGTCGAGCATGTACCCCGAGAGGACAATTCTGAAGCTGACTACCTTGTCAAGTACGGTCCCCAGGCCGGGGGGATTGTCACCGAGCTGTTTCGGCCGTCCATCGAGGAAGGGGAAATGATGGAGATCGAGCAGCGACCCTCGTCAAAAGATCCGTTCGTTACGTTCTTAACGACGGGCCAGCTACCCTCAAATGGGCAAGATCAAAGAAGGTTTCGGTATAAGGCCGCGTAATACCTACTGCAAGATGGCGAGCTTTACCGAAAGACAATCTCGGACCCCTTAGCCAGATGCTTGTCAGAGATCGTGGTCCCCAGAGTTCTCGAGGAAATTCATTCAGGGGAGTGTGGTAGCCACTCCGGGACTCGTACTCTGGAGCAAAGAATTCTAATGCATGGCTACTTCTGGCCAACCATCAGCAAGGATGCGAAAGCCTTCTCCAAAAAATGTTCTTAATGTCAGCTCTTCGTGCCTCTTTAACTTCAACCAGCTCAACACCTTCGCTCGATCACCGCTCCATGGCCCTTTGCCATCTAGGGGACGGATTTGACCGGCCATTTTCCTCAAGCCAGTGGACAGAGAAAATTTGTACTTGTGATTATCGACTACTTCTCCAAGTGGATCAAGGTCAGGGCTCTGGCCAAGACCAACTCCCAGATCGTTAAGAACTTCATTTTGGGAGAAATTGCATGTAGATTTGGGATTCCTCTGACCATCGTCACTGATAATGGGCCTCAATTCGCCAGCTTGGAGCTGGAGGACTTCTGCAAGCAACTAGGAACGGACCTTCGGTTCGCTTCTATGCACCATCCTCAGAGTAATGGATAAGTAGAGGCCGCCAACAAGCTTATCATCAACCTACTGAAGAAGAAGGTCACCAATCTCAAAGGGAACTGAGCTGAGCAAATCCCCTTGGTCCTATGGACTCTGAGAACAACTCCAAACACAGCTACGGGGGAAATGCCTTTCAAGCTATCCAATGGGTCTAAGGCACTCATCCCGGTGGAGTTAGAGGTGTGGAGTCCAAGAGTTGTTGCGGTGGGAGACGGCGACGAAGAATGGCGCCTGGAGAACGAAAATGCCCAAAGGCTCTCTCTGGACTACGTCGAGGAACTCCGTGATTTGGCCTCCGTGTGCCAGGAGGAGATCAAGAGGCGCATGGCGAAGCACTTCGACCAAAATGTCCGCCTCAAGCATTTCCTTGCAGGAGATATTGTCATGAAGAAGGTGGACGCCGCAGGGCGGGGGGCCACCGTCGGCAAGCTATATCTATCCCAACTGGGAAGGGTCATTTATCGTCCAAGAAGCCCTGGCCACGGGAGGCTATTACCTACAGGATCAAGCAGGAGAGCAGCTGAATGGAATCTGGAGCGGGGACGACCTAAAAAGGTTCTACCCTTAGCGGTAACTCATGTATCAACTTTGTAAACATGTTTCTTGATATATAATGGCGGCTAGGTTTCTCTTTCTTGTGTTGATCTACCTCGATACTTCTGAATGCTTTCAGGATCCACCTCGCAGTCGAATTCGGGAACCAGTGGTCGGTTTGTTCCTCATAAATATCCCAGGGTGGGAGATCGGCCGATGCTTCGGGACTTTAAGCGCTCTTGTAAGACTGAGCCTCTGCATTGTCGGCCGATATCAGCTCACCCCTTGCATGTCGGCCTATGTCCCCCCCGAGCGCATCTCTCTTCCAACTGGAGGAACTACCATGAACAAATTTGCACCCTAAACTCCCGGACTCGAGGATAGGCCGACCTCGCCAAGCAATCGTAAGAAGAGGAATTTAAATTATTGTCAAAGCAGGATAACCTGTCGAAGAAAGGGCAGGGTTAAGCCCAAAGGTGTATGCTGGTTCCAAGTGCGTCCTAGAGGACCCTCGATGAAACATCACCCTCCGCCCATACGCCAGCTCTCATAGCCATTAAGTGTGGATGAAAGCAATCTACGCTAACAGATCGTAATGTGAGTCCTTGATCTGTTCCTCATAAATAGCCCAGTGCGAAAGATAGGACGATACTTCGGGACTTTAAGCGCTCTTGTAAGATCGAGCCTCTGCATTGTCGGCCGAGATCAGCTCACCCTTTGCATGTCGGCCTATGTCTCCCTGAGTGCATCTCTCTCTCCTGACTAAAGGAACTATTAGGAACGGGTTCGGATGTCGACTTCCCTATTCAGCGGATTCAAGAGCGTCCCTCTTAAAAAGAGAGATTATCTTCTCACTGAAAATGTCGATGCAATTAACCCAATTGTCGTCTCTCATAGCCAACATGATAGCATGACACTCTAAGAAGGCCTCGAGTGGCAGGGTAAACGTAAGTCCGTGTCCCTGCACGAGCTCCCCTCCTGCATACCGGTCATTGAACCTCCTCGAGGAGATCAAGTTCCTCGTTGGAGTGATGTCGTAGCCCGTCAACTCTGCACGAACACCTCTCCTACAGACCGACTACTTGCCAACTCGAGTCGACTCTACCCCCGGTTGAGCTTGACTCCCGGCAGGGTGTCGACTCCAAAGAGAAGGCCTCGAGTGGCAGGGTAAACGTAAGTCTGTGTCCCTGCATGAGCTCCCCTCTTGCATGCCGGCCATTGAACCTCCTCGAGGAGATCAAATTCCTCATTGGAGTGTTGTCGTAGCCCATCAACTCTGCACGAGCTCCTTGTAGTACCCCCCCCCCCCCAAACTTTTGCCCGGGTCGGGCCGAAGGGGTATTACTGGCCCAAGACGCCCACCCAGTGCTCATAGGGGAAACGATCCACCCTGTCCAAGCACTAGATGGCCGCCTTGGTTGGCTCGAATCATAACATTCACAACCCATCAGAATATAGCGGAAGCATTAACAAGAAACCATTGCAGATTTATATATCACATATCAAAATTACAGCGGTTCTAGGGCCGAAGCCTAAGTATTTATATAAGCCCGTGGGGAGGAGGTGATGGCGGCGGCGCTCCGGCCGCCGGAGCTCGCATGTGTTACGTCAGAAATGGGGAGGGGGAGGAAGAGAAGGTTTCACCTGGGTTTGGCGAAAGTCCGAAATTTGCGCGTCGCAGCGTGCTAAAACGGTCAAAATGCTCATGATCATCGTTAGGCTTCGAATCACGACGCAACGATTTCCGATGCGTTCGTATCAACTATACAAAGTCATAGGAATTGACAGAACTCAAATCGGAGTTCTCTATGTCAATATCCAAAAATCTCATTTTCGCGACGTTCTGCGAGGAATGGCCAAATCCATTATATGACCTCGGGGTCTAACTGAACGAGTTCCGATGCGTTCGTATTGACTATATGAGGCCACAAGAACTGACAGAACTCAATTCGGAGTTCTCTAGCTCGATACCCTGCCAAGGGTTGCCTCATACCGGGTCACGGGTAGAGGCTCGGGTCACTTTTATTGGGCCCACTAGGGCTCTGGTGACCCAATAAAAGTCAGGATGTTACACTCCTCTCTTGCAGACCGACTACTTGCCTCCTCGAGTCGACTCCACCCCCCGTAGAGCTTGACTCCCGGCAGGGTGTCGACTCCAAAGAGAAGGCCTCGAGTGGCAGGGTAAACGTAAGTCCGTGTCCCTGCACGAGCTCCCCTCCTACATACCAGCCATTGAACCTCCTCGAGGAGATCAAGTTCCTCGTTGGAGTGGTTTCGTAGCCCGTCAAATCTACACGAGCTCCTCTCCTGCAGACCGACTACTTGCCTCCTCGAGTCGACTCCACCCCCGGTTGAGCTTGACTCCCAGCAGGGTGTTGACTCCAAAGAGAAGGCCTCGAGTGGCAGGGTAAACGTAAGTTCGTGTCCCTGCACGAGCTCCCCTCCTGCATACCCGCCATTGAACCACCTCGAGGAGATCAAGTTCCTCGTTGGAGTGATGTCATAGCCCGTCAACTCTACACGAGATCCACTCATGCAGACCGACTACTTGCCCCCTCGAGTCGACTCCACCCCCGGTTGAGCTTGACTCTTGGCAGGGTGTCGACTCCAAAGAGAAGGCCTCGAGTGGCAGGGTAACTGTAAGTCTGTGTCCCTGCACGAGCTCCCCTCCTGCATACAGGCTATTGAACCTCCTCGAGTAGATCAAGTTCCTCGTTGGATTGATGTCGTAGCCCGTCAACTCTGCATGAGCTCCTCTCCTGCAGAATGACTACTTGCCTCCTCGAGTCGACTCCACCCCCGGTTGAGCTTGACTCCTAGCAGGGTGTCGACTCCAAAGAGAAGGACTCGAGTGGCAGGGTAAACGTAAGTCCGTGTCCCTGCACGAGCTCCCCTCCTACATACCGGTCATTGAACCTCCTCGAGGAGATCAAGTTCCTCGTTGGATTGATACTGTAGCCCATCAACTCAGCACGAGCTTCTCTCCTGCAGACCGAATACTTACCTCCTCGAGTCAACTCCACCCCCGGTTGAGCTTGACTCCTAGCAGGGTGTCGACTCCAAAGAGATGGCCTCGAGTGGCAGGGTAAATGTAAGTCTGTGTCCCTGCACGAGCTACCCTCCTGCATACCGGTCATTGAACCTCCTGTAGGATATCAAGTTCCTTGTTGGAGTGATGTCGTAGCCCGTCAACTCTGCACGAGCTACTCTCCTGCAGACCGACTACTTGCCTCCTCGAGATGACTCCACACCCGATTGAGCTTGACTCCCGGCAGGGTGTCAACTCCAAAGAGAAGGCAACGAGTGGCAGGGTAAATGTAAGTCCGTGTCCCTGCACGAGCTCCTCCTGCATACCGGCCATTGAACCTCCTCGTGGAGATCAAGTTTCTCGTTGGAGTGATGTCATAGCCCGTCAACTCTGCACGAGCTCCTCTCCTGAAGACCGACTACTTGACTACTCGAGTCAACTCCACCCCCGGTTTAACTTGACTCCCGGCAGGGTGTCGACTCCAAAGAGAAGGCCTCGAGTGGCAGGGTAAACATAAGTATGTGTCCCTGCACGAGCTCCCCTCTTGCATACCGACCATTGAACCTCCTCGAAGAGATCAAATTCCTCATTGGAGTGATATCGTAGCCCGTCAACTCTGCAAGAGCTCCTCTCCTGAAGACCGACTACTTGACTCCTCGAGTCGACTCCACCCCCGGTAGAGCTTGACTCCCGGCAGGGTGTCGACTCCAAAGAGAAGGCCTCGAGTGGAAGGGTAAACGTAAGTTTGTGTCCCTGCACGAGCTCCCCTCCTGCATACCGGCCATTAAACCTCCTCGAGGAGATCAAGTTCCTCGTTGGAGTGATGTCGTAGCCCATCAACTCTGCACGAGCTCCTCTCCTGCAGACCGACTACTTGCCTCCTTGAGTCGACTCCACCCCCGGCTGAGCTTGACTCCCGCCAGGGTGTCGACTCCAAAGAGAAGGCATCGAGTGGCAAGGTAAACGTAAGTCTGTGTCCTTGCACGAGCAACCCTCCTGCATACCGGTCATTGAACCTCCTCGAGGAGATCAAGTTCCTCGTTGGAGTAATGTCATAGCCCGTTAACTCTGCACGAGATCCTCTCCTGCAGACCGACTACTTGCCTCCTCGAGTCGACTCCACCCCCGGTTGAGCTTGACTCCCGGCAGGGTGTCGACTCCAAAGAGAAGGCCTCAAGTGGCAGGGTAACAGTAAGTCTGTGTCCCTGCACGAGCTCCCCTCCTGCATACCGGCCATTGAACCTCCTCGAGGAGACCAAGTTCCTCGTTGGATTGATGTCGTAGCCCGTCAACTCTGCACGAGCTCCTCTCCTGCAGACCGACTACTTACCTCCTTGAGTTGACTCCACCCCCGGTTGAGTTTGACTCCCGGCAGGGTGTCAACTCCAAAGAGAAGGCCTCGAGTGGCAGGGTAAACGTAAGTCCGTGTCCCTGCACGAGCTCCCCTCCTATATATCGGCCATTAAACCTCCCTAAGGAGATCAAGTTCCTCGTTGGATTAATACCGTAGCCCGTCAACTCAGCACGAGCTCCTCTACTGCAGACTGACTACTTGCCTACTCGAGTCGACTCCACCCCCAGTTGAGCTTAACTCCCGGCAGGGTGTCAACTCTAAAGAGATGGCCTCGAGTGGCAGGGTAAACGTAAGTCCGTGTCCCTACACGAGCTACCCTCCTGCATACCGGTCATTGAACCTCCTCGAGAAGATCAAGTTCCTTGTTGGAGTGATGTCGTAGCCCGTCAACTCTGCACGAGCTCCTCTCCTGCAGACCGACTACTTGCCTCCTCGAGTCGACTCCACCCCCGGTTGAGCTTGACTCCCGGCAGAGTGTCGACTCCAAAGAGAAGGCATCGAGTGGCAGGGTAAACGTAAGTCCGTGTTCCTACACGAGCTCCCCTCCTGCATACCGGCCATTGAACCTCCTCGAGGAGATCAAGTTTCTCGTTCAGAACGTTACCGTAGTTCGTCAACTCTGTACGAGTTTCACTCATATAGATCGACTACTTGCCTCGACGAGTTGACTCACACCACTCTAGTCGAGCCTGGCTCCTGAGAGACGACTATTCATCACCTGCCGATCTCGGATCCTGATCAGGTAGGTGCGAATATACCTTATGCAGGTGCAAATATAGCCCGAGCGAGCAGGCGAGTATGCCCCGAGTGAGCAAGCGGGTATGCCTCGAGCGAACGAACGAGTATGCCTTGGGCACGTAGGCGAGTATGTCTCGATGAGTATGCGAATTGGTGTTCAGGCGTGTATGCTTATGCGAGTGGGTAGAGCAAGTACGCGTCACGAGCACTCCTCCACGAGCCTATGAGCCTAGGGAGCGATACCAACCAGCATACGAGAAGCAGATAGAATGGAAAACTTGTATACATATTTCGAGTGTACAAGTTACAAAAGGGTCAAAAATTGTTACATCCAAGGAAAAATATCGGCGAACAACTAGGACTCGTCGTCGCCAGTATCCGGCCGATATTCGTCGTCCCCGACGTCTACATCCTCTTCTCCCTCCTCCTCGCCATCCTCTTCGCTTCCCTTGCCGTTGTTGCTGCCGCTACTATTGGAACTGCTAGAGCCTGTCGACGGGGAGGGGACGCGATTGGGCGAGATCATCCCCTCAGTGAGCAGTTCGGGGATGAGCTCGTCGACGGTGAGCTGCTTCTCCCCTTCAACAAGCTGGCCATTGATTCTCAGCCGCACGAGCATTATGTTCCCCACCGCCTGCGCTATATCGCGGCGAACAGACGACCTCTCCTCTCAAAGAAGTCGGGACTGCTTGACGACCCACTACGAATCGTCCTGCAGCCGCGGCGCCTCCGACAATAGAGCAGAGGAGCTCGCGCGTCCCTCGGCGGCGAACAGCCGAGTCTCCATCTTGGCAGCACGAACTTGGGCTGCCTCCAGCTCAGCTTGCGAGGTGGCGAGCTTCTCCTCGCACTCGGACAGCTTATTCGCAGCCTCGATCTCGGCGGCCTGCGAGGTATCAACCGTCAAACGAATGACCAGTCGAGAGTCATTATTTGTCACCAGCGGAAAACGACTTGCCTCATAGTCCTTCCAACGGACTGACTGCATGTCAAGGTCTATAGCCTTCTTGGAGACGATCTTCAAAGCCTCCGTCGTCTCCAACAGCTTCCTGGCCGTGAAATGCCATAACTCGGCAGATCGCGCGAGCGAGCATGCGGACTGATGGGCGAGCTCCGACAGGCCGAGCTCTAGCATGGACTCGACATCGACTCGCTCATACAAGGCATGGAGGACGGCGAAGGCCTCCCCCTTGTCCTCCCAATCCGTCGACCAGGACGGGAGGTTGGTGCTCAGTGACACCAAGTGCTCATATGCCGACCAGGTCACCAACGGGCGACCATAGGTGTACATCACCCCTCGCCCGAGGTTGTAGTTTGGGTGGAAGCGGGGTGCCCGAGCTTCCAGCGGCGACTCCTGGTCGTCAGTATGAGGCGACAACACTTTCGCCTTCTTACTCGCAGGCCACGGTGACCTGGCTTTCGCCTTCCCCTTGGTGATTTTCTTCCTTTCCCCAACATCAGGCGGGGGGGGGGGGGGGGGGTGGGCTTCAGTAAGAGGGGTGGCAACTTCCATCGTCGGAGGAAGAGGCTTGTCGAGAAGCTCGTTGGCCACTGCAAATATCACGCGACAGGTTTAGCGCGAGACTCAATAAATGGAAGCGAGCAGGCGAGCATACATGATCTCGCACGAGCCTTACCCTCGTTGGGATGGATCGCTTCGAGCGATTTGACATTGAGTCGCCAGTAGATAACGCCAAACTGGCGACCTCGGAAGGATTTGAACAACTGCTCGTGAATATCTTCCAAGATCGGCGGGAGAAAGGCGACATCGGCGGGTTGGCGCGGCCTTCCCAAAAGTCCCCCGATTTCGTCGTGAACGACAACCAGCTGCTCGCTCCAGCGGTGGAATTTGTTCGTGGTCCCCACCAAAGTGCAAACGTAGCTGCTGAATTAGACGACCCCCTCCGAGGTCGCGGCGAAGGCGAATATCTGGCGGAATACGGAGAGGTCGAAGGCGATCCTCTCCTCCCGAAGGTAGCAAAGGAACCCCATGATGATCGCCATCTCGTTGGGGTTGATTTGCGCGGGAACGATCCCGAAATATCGGAGGATCTCACAGAGTTCGGGCCAGAAGGGAACTCGCAGGCCGGCGTCAATGTGGCGCATCGATAACACCAGCGCGCCCTCAACATAAGTGTTGAGTCGCTTTGCCGCGAACAGGGAGCCTCGCCGAGTATCCCTCCGGCAGGTGGCGCTCCCTGAATGCCTCCAAGTCCTTCTCTGAGGTGATCGACTTCTTAAAAGCCGCATCAGCGAAGTTGATGGCATGAGCTTGTCGGCGGGCACTGACATCATTGCCCACCATCTTTGCGAGCTGACTAAGAGAAGAGAAGCGCGGGGAAGAAGAAGGAAGGAAGAGGCGAGCAGAGGAGTTGCTCGCGAGGTAGGTTGAGAAATCCACAGCAACATACTTATGGCTTACCTATCCCTCCTATTTATAGGCAAAGGCAGGGGGGGTATCTGCCTCGGCGAGTACCATTCGAAGTCGTGGCGAGGAAATACACCCTTCGTCAACCCACCTCGCACTATACGGCAGAGGATGTCTCAACATTCATCAGAACCTGCATAATAAACTCGGCACACCACAGAATAAACATGGAGAAACAAGCGGCGAGATGCAGATTCACTTATTAAAAAGAAAATAAAGTTTATTACAAAGTCGCCTACGGCGAGTTCAGCATAAAAGAAAAAAATAACTCTAAGTCCTAGGTGGTCGCTCCGGAGGGTGAGGATGTCGCCCGACCCATCCTATCTCGCGCGCCCGCTGGAAGTGCTCCGTCGCCAACGTCATTGCATCGTCTCCAAGCCGCAGCTGCTCCTCAATTCTCGTCAGCCGCCCCACGGAGCCCATGCTTTCCCGGATGCCAGCCAACTCGTTAAGGACTAGCTGCAGGCGGTGGTTGTTTAGCGCCAGCTGGCGGTCATTTTCCTTCACCATATGGAAGCGAGCCTCGTAGCTCTCCAAGGTGGTCTAGAGTTTTTCCATCTTCGCCATTCGCACCTCCAGAGCCGAGATCCGATGATGAGGGTCGCAGATGACAAGCTGATCGAACTTGCTCTCCAGCTCCATGTAGGCGCGAGCTGCAGCATGGCGATATTCGCTCCCTGACAACCCGATGGAGTCAATGAAGGCTACCCCAGGAGTCGTCGAACGATCTGTCAGGGAGAAGTCGCCAGATCATACAAGCATCCAAACGATCAGAGACGCCAACGACAAAACTTACCGCGATGAGGAGACCGGGATCAGCGCAGTGAAGGGACGCGGCCGGGAACATCTCGCTGACTAGAGGATGGACCACCTGAGTGATTGGCTGATCTACCCTTCCTGCGACCTCCCTGCCCGCGACCTCCATAGTCGGAGTCTCCAACTTGCGGCGGGAAGTAACTCGGCCGCGGTCTATCTGGCTTCTTCGGTAGAGGCGGAGCCTGCGACGAGCTCGCTAGCTGCTACGAAGTCTTCAGCGGAGGAGGCGGGGGATATTGTTGCAAGTCCGCTTTCTATTGGGAGGAAAAAGGCGGCAACGGCGGTAAAACGGTGCTCACCGCCTGAATAGAAGCTGCGTCCAGAGGCGGAGGCGGCGACAAGGGAGAGCTCACCGCTGGCAGTGTCGAATCTCGCACGGAAGTAGGAGCGGCCTTGCTCGTCGGAATATCCTTGCTCCTTGGAGGGTCCCTTCTTGCCGGGAGATCCTTAATCGATGGTTCCTTGCTCGTTGGGGGGTTTTCCCTCGCCGAGGAAGTCCCCGACGCTTTCTTAGCGCTGATAGTAATCCGGACCGTATGCGCGGTCCGGAACGGCTTATCAGCTACGAGGGCGAGCAACGGAGCACATCTCAGAGGGGCGACGTCGAGAGGCACGTCTGCGAAGTCCGGAGGAGAGTCTGCATGAAAAATAGGTTAGCAAGAAGCACGCGGCGATCAATGATTATGAAGCGCGGGGGCTAAGCGGCGACCTGTCAAGGAGATGACTTCGATCCGAGATGTCGCCGGCTTCTCGACGACTTCGGGATTCTCGGGCGTGCTGAGGATGGCCGAGTCAAGAACGTCGTCCAGCCCAAGGTCACTAAGAAGCTTCTTGGTGTTGGCGGAGGGAGCGGGTTTGACAGTCGCCACCGCGACCGGCTTAGATGGCGGAGGCGGGTCAATCGACGAAGAAGCGGGTTTCTTGGGCTTCTTGGTCTTCTTCTTTTTCGACGGCGGCAAGTCAGTGGCGACATCTTCCTCACGCGACTTTTTTGGTTTGGAGATGCCGAGGAGACCAGATAGGGCGACGAGTCTGTCTTGAAGGAGTTTCTCGTTCACACCCGACATTGTGCGCGAGCTCTAGAGATCCCTCTCAAAAACCAGACCCCCTATTTATAGAGAGCCAGACAGTCGTCAGGGGCGAACAACTAAGATACTCGGCACAACAGCTCGCCGAATAAGTATTGGATGTTTCTTTCCGAGCTTCCACGTCGTTCAAAAAGAGTGGGGATTGTGTACAACCCATATTTGACGAGGATGGGTCCTACTACAGCCAGCTCAGCGAGAGTCAAAGTCAACCAATCAAGGCAAAGTCAAGATCAAGCTGCGAGTCAGCAGAAGGCCTGGGGGAATATGGCAAGCTCCCCACGCATACTCGCAAGGTTGGCGACTAGGCGAGCTACTCGCCCAGCCCGTGCGAGCTCCCCAGGAAGTCGCCTAGTCGCCGGGGTGGAGGGTATAAGTATGACCCCCCCTTCTCTTGGATTTCCCTATAAATATGACCCCAAGGGTACGAGGGAAAAAGATCAAGAATCTAGTCGCCGAGGTGGGGGGTATAAGTATGACCCCCCCTTCTCTTGGATTTCCCTATAAATATGACCCCAGAGGTACAAGGGAAAAAGATCAAGAATCTCGGATAGATACTCGCGAGCCCTTTGGATTTCTTTTGCTTAGAGACCAAGTCGCGACCTGCGACTTAGTTGCTAGCTCGTTTCCCTCGTACCTAGCTCGGTCATTCTGGTTGTGGAGAGGCTGCTTCTTCCAAGCAGCCGGGTATGTGGTGGGACCTTTCTACCGCAGCAACCTGGGGTCTTGTTCCTAGCTCATTTCTGTTCTTGCTTCCGCGGGCGGTCTAACTTCACTACTTGACCAGTAGCCTTAGGCAACCTAGTCCGATCTTGAGGCATGGTTTTTTTCCTGGTTTCAACAGTCGGATCAAGCATCATCAAAAACAGGTCATTGGATTCAAGAGAGAAGGCTGCCAATATTTAAATCCCCCCGGTTGAACACGGTTCACAGCTCGAAAAATCCTGATATCCCATTTTTTCCTCCCGTCCCTTCACGGGCTCACCCCGCAGCCGGCGGAGGAGCCGCCGACGGCCTTCCCGGCACCCACCGGCGGTGGCCCTGCCCGCTCGCCGCCGGACAACCCCCGGCGAATTCGCCGGAGGCAGGCGAACCCGCCGGTGGGCGCTGGGCAGGCCGCCGGCGCCTCCGCCGCCGGCGGTGGGTGGAAGCGGCGGCCCTGCCCTGCGCGATTTTTTAATTTTTTTTCCAATTTTTTATTTTTTATTTAATAAATAATTAAATAATTTATATTGTAAATCATAATTTTAAAATTATAAAAAAAATCAGAAAAACATTTCTTAAAAACTAGGAAATTAAAATTTTGAATTTTAAAATTGTAAATAACTGCCGGGGGCGGGCGAAGCCCGCCGGAATGCGTGCGAAGCCCGCTTGGTTGTGGCCTGTGGGCGAAGCCCGCCGGAATGCGGGCGAAGCCCGGAGCGACGCATCGAGAACTGACGTAGCCCGTTCGAAAATGCTTGTACACACACACAAGCATCTTCGCATGAGCACACAAATGTTACTATTGAGGTGCAGTGTTTGTTCTAAGAAACTCTCAAAAACAACAACTCATTACTACAAAACAACTCTATTTTAATTTGTATTAGTTTATTTCATGTTTGGCGCAAAACAAACACCTCAAACAAATGTAAAAATTTCAGCATTAACAATGTAAACAAGATAAGGAAGTCTTCACGGTCATTCTACCCATCTCTCTCACTCTCTCTGTTTCTTTAATAGGGAGGGAGGGAGAGAGCCAGAGTAAAATTGATTTTTTTAGATACAAATATATTTTATTTAAAATATAAAAATATGAATATTGATTTATATTTTTTTACGATCATTTTAAGTTTGCGCACATATATATTTTGAAAAAAAAGTAAGCGCTCATATGCGAGTGCAGATCACACAAATGCGAGCGAAACCAGCTAAGAGTCAGCAAGCATAAACAAAGCCCGTGCAAAACTGCTCGTGTGTGTATATATATCTAACAATTATAAAAAAATATAAAATGATTTTTAAAACCATGAATTTAAAAATGATTTAAGCAAACTCATAGGTAGAGAGAGAGAGAGAGGGAGAGCGGGAGAGAGTAGAGAGGGGGAGAGAGGGCGACTAGCTGATGGGTATATATTATTATATATATCTAGAAAGAGAAAGAGAGGAGAGAGAGAGAATGTGCGGCAAAGAGGAAGAGGTAGAGGGAGGGAGAGAGGGATATGAAGAGAGAGGGGGGTGATAAAATAATTATTTTATGTTAAACAATATATTTTTGTACAAAATAAATATTATAATATTGATTTATATTTTTTACGGTCATTTTGAGTACTCAATGTATACGTTGCGGATGCAGCCCGCATTGATGCGGGCGCAGCCCGCAGACGCATCGAGCACGAGTGAAGCACGTGCAGAGGGGAGTGAAGCCCGTCTGGCTACGACCGAAGGCCGCCCGAGAGCATCGAGCCGGGGGCGGGTGAAGCCCACCGTCGCCAACTGGGTACTGTCGCGCGCTTGACCATAGGGGCGGAGCCCCGTGTCGGGCACTCGTGTGTGTGTGTGTATAGATACACCCACGCTAAATATTAAAAGGGAAAAACACTTTTTGATTAAACATACGCTTTCTGATTTTGCTCCTCTTTATTTAAAAAATAGCTATTTTTAAAATTTGTAATTTTCTTTTATTTTAAAAATGTACTCACATATAAACAAAACCTTCTAAGTTCTAACTACAATAAAAAATGTGTTCTCTCCATAACTCGCAAACTCCTGCGTACACAGCAAAAGTGAGGGACGAGCGTATATAGTATAACACTTAGGAGTTTGCAAGCGGCTGAAGCGCTATCACGTCCGGATACTATCGCGGCCGGAATAGTGTCGCACATAGGTACTGTCGCGATTAGTCGTAGGGGCGGACCCCTGTGCCTGTCACTCGTAGGGGCAGAGCCCGTTCCCCTGACGGGCTTCGTCTGCCCTCGATGATTATTGATTTTTTGTTCTAAGGTATTGTTTTTTATTTTATTTTTATTTTGTTTTTTTGTAATTTAAAAAGTTAAAAGGAAAAAATGAGTGAATTAAAAAATTTTAAAAAAACAAATCTTAAATAAAAACGGACGTGCTGCTCTGCCACCGCTTGCGGCCTCCCCACCACCCATCGGCGGGTTTGCCGGACCCCGACAAACCCGTCTGGGGTTGTTCGGGGGCGACCGGGCAGGGCCACCGCCGGCGGCGGCCCTGCTCGTGAAACCCAAAACTAGGGCACACGGGCGGGGCCTCTGCAGGTGGTGTCGCTGCTCGGCCACTGCCGGCGGTGTCGCTGCCCGGTCACCGCGCGCCGAACAACTCTCGACGGGTTCGCCGGGGACCCGCCGGCTGCGGTAGTGCTAATTTTAAAAAATCGAAAACGTGGGTCACTAATCTCACGCGCAGGGCACGAGCGAAGGCAAGTTTTCTGTATTTTTTTCTCCGATTAGTCACACATAGTGGACATGGCTTGAAAATTTAGGTATACATTGTTTTTTTGGTGTGCTTTATTTGAAATCTATTATTCAGGGAGGGAGGGCTATGGTTGTGTTATGGCGCGAGTGCTGTGGGTGTGCTATATTCAGAGCCGAATTTGGTTGAGTCCGAATTGATTCAAATTTTTCAAAATTTGAAGGAAAAAATGATAATTTCCCGTCCTATGGTAGGAGTCTTATTGAAATATAGGTTTAGGATACTATGTCATCTTAGAATTAGGAGACATATGGTATGACATGATCAAATGACTGAGATGTTATGATCGTCCAGATCGGACGATTCGGATTGATCTGATGGTATGGTGGGTGATATACGGAGTTACACGGTATGGCTGAAAGCACTTCTTTGTATATAGTATATATATATTATTGGGTTTTTTCTCATTTCTAATGAAATTTTTTTATTTATATTTTATTTTCATTAACTAGTATCTTCCCTCATTTGCCTTGCGTTGTGCATGGCAACAGTTGCGTTCTGTGTTTGCAGCTTGATGATGCTCGTGATATTGCGTTCTCGTGGAATGGTACTATACCTACGTGTCAACGAAGGATGATTTTCTTTCTCTGCGGGAGAACCTGGACGCATCTGAGGAGTCACTGGCGGAGGCCCGAAAGAATAAGAAGGAGGTTATCTCTTGGTTGGAGAATGCTGAGTCCCAACTATCTTCTTCTCAGTCGGAGGTGGAGTCTCTTCGGGCCAAGTTGAGCGCCATCGATTCTAAGATCGGTACT
This sequence comes from Platanthera zijinensis, assembly GCA_039513925.1. NCBI lineage: Eukaryota > Viridiplantae > Streptophyta > Magnoliopsida > Asparagales > Orchidaceae > Platanthera > Platanthera zijinensis. The sequence continues at coordinate 39,679,232 of CM077092.1, read as the reverse complement.
CTTTGTGGGAGGTTGGCTTCTGCGGATCGAGGTGACTCTCATATAGGCGGTCCGCCGTACTGACACGATCAATGACGTGATGTGCCAGCAGGAAGTGGAGATTGAGAGGCTGAAGAAAGAGAACGCTCAGCTGATTTCTATGTGGGAGGAGGACGAGGCCATGCGCGCGACTGTGGTGGCCAACTATAAAACTTCTCATGACTTTGAGATGAGCGGTCTCACATCGCAGAGGAGGCGCGCACCGAGATGATGACAACGGAGGTCGATCCACTCGTGAGGATGAGCGCGAAGCCGCGTACTGCCTAAGCTTTGGCAACGAGTTTTGAGCAGCTCTAAGGTTTCCGGAGCGCAACGCTTTGGGCATTGAAGATGCTTCGGGTGATGAAGTTGACATTGTCGTTGAGGAGTGATCTTGGGGACCTCTGATTCCCCTAGTTTGTTTTGATTTATTTGTTTTTTGCATTATAGGTGTCCTTCTGCGTTGTTGCATGCTCTTTTCTTTTTATTATGATGTAACATAGAGGACGTCTTTTTGTTTGAGTGGAGAACCTTTATGCTTTTGGATCTGTTTGATATGGTTGTGTTTTTTACGCCCGTATTCTTTTAGGTAGAGTTGCATTTTACTTGAGCGTTGTTCGCTTAATCACATTGTCGAGAGGGCCGTAGATGCTTGAGATTTCTAACCGATGAGCTTTTGCTTGCTTGTGCTCCTGAAGAACCGAGATTCGTTTGAGTAGGGGTGATGATGAACTCTTATTTGCTCGTGCCCTTAGAGAACCGGGGTTTGCCCCGGAGGTGGCATCGAGGAAACTTTGCGTGCTAGTGCACCAGGAGAACCGGGGTTCGTCAAAGTGAATGTGCAAATGAACCTTTGTCCATCTCGCCTGGGAGGATCGGGGTCCGTCCGTGTGGAGGTGGTGAAAAATTCTTGTTTGTTCGCACCTCAAGAGAGCCGGGGTTCGTCCAAGTAAAGGTACAGATGATGTTGAATTTTCTCAAGTTGATCAACAAGGTAGGCCAAACACCAAATTAATATCTTCGGCACTACCCAGATCACAACTTGAACCGCGGAAAGTAGGAAGCAACTTAGATAACCAAACACACAGACAGAAACAAGCAGATCAAAATTTTATTCAACTTCTTTACAAGGCGAGGCATACGTGGCGAGACATGATTTCGCCAGTATGAAAAAAGCAGAAAAAACAAGCCGGGCGGATAGAACACTGAGACCGCCGAAACCGCCGAGACCGCCGAAACCGCCGAGCTCGCCCAGTTCACACCCCGCCAAATTGCTGAAGCCGAACAACAACAAGGAGTCCGCGAAGACCGCGAGGTCGCGCGGACAACCCGTTATTCACCTAACTGCTGCTGAACAGAGGAACAAGCCGCCTATCCGCCGAGACCGCGAGGTCGCGCGGACAGAGAAGAAACTTGAGATAAAGCTGATGCTAGTAACCGCCAATGCAGCCCGCTAACTCCAGCGGTCAGAACCAAACTCCTGGTTTGACACTGCTAGCCGCGCCACCTGCACACAGAAACCGGTTAAGCAAACAGCCCGCGCGGATACAGAAAATCGAGTCCGCAGCCAACACTCAAGCCCAACTTACTGTTCACTCTGCTACCAAATGAGGTGCCGGGGGGTCCTATTTATAGGCCGGGTGAGGAGTGCGGTCACCACCCTATGAGATAGAGACACCGCCCCTTGGTCGCAACTAGCAATGCCATCTCGCCGAGTCCGCTCGATAAAGGTCAACCAACCCGCCAACCCGCAAGCACCAGACCGCATCCACAGGCAACCCGCCCGGTCACAGCGGATACTGCGGAAACCGAATTCATCTCGCGCAGTCCGCGACCACTGGCACAAGCCCAGTCACAGCGGAAACTGAGGAAACCAACTCCACAAGCGCAAGACAAGAAGGCGCGAGCTCGGCGGATACAAAGTCCAGTCCGCCAGCTCCAAGCCCAGACCGCGCAGCCCGCGCACACTTCCTTGCAGAGCTCTAACCCACTGCCGGACACGACCAGTCCGCGCAGTCCGCAAAGCCAGTCCGCAGCTTGCTACTCAGGTCGCCACCCAACTACCCGCCGGACAAGAGCTAGTCCGCGCAGTCAGTCCGCCCAGGTCGCCCGGACTGCCGATCACCCCCACTTTCACTTCACCAATTTCAACACTCCCCCTTGAAGTGAGAAGTGGTGATCGAACCAAGCAGACCTCGAAGCCGCTGAAAAGGCCCCTTTGACAGCGACTTGGTGAAGATGTCAGCAAGGTTATCTTCACTCCGAACATGACCAACCACAAGAGATCCTTCCAACACCTTCTCCCTTATGAAGTGGTGATCGATCTCAATATGCTTAGTCCTGGCATGACAAACTGGATTGTTCACCAGCTTGAGAGCACTCTCATTATCCCCTCGGAGCAAAGTAGGGCCTTGCACTTCCTCATGGACATCATCTACTAGCCACCTTAGCCAAATGGCTTCCCGAGCTGCCAAGGCAGACGCCTTGTACTCAGCTTCTGTAGTAGAGACAGATACCGAGTCCTGCTTCTTGCTACACCACGAAATGCCCGCTGATCCACAAGTGAACACATAACCAGAAGTTGACCTTCGATCATCTGAATCACCACCATAGTCAGCATCTGTGTAACCTAGCAGAGAGAAACTCGCATCCCTTCTATAAAGAAGTCCCATGTCAGAAGTTGCCTTGACATACTTCAGAATGTTCTTTGCCACTACAAGATGAGACTTCCTTGGCTCTGCCATAAACCGACTTACTCGACCAACAGCATAAGCTATATCTGGTCTAGTAATCGTCAGGTAGATCAAGCTCCCAATAAGGGCCCTGAACACCAAAGGATCAGGAAGAACCCTTCCTTCATCTCGTCGAAGCTTCAGCCCTTGATCCATAGGAGTAAAGCAAGTCTTTCCTTCAATCAAGCCAAACCGGTTCACTATGCGCTCAGCATATCCCTTCTGGAAGATAAGGATCCCGCTCTCCTTCCTCTCCACTTCGAGACCAAGAAAGTGATGAAGCTCTCCCAGGTCTTTCATCTCGAAGTGAATGGCTATCTCAGCTCTGAGCCTAGCAACCTCCTCCTCAGAATTCCCTGTGATGATCATATCATCAACATACAGCAGGACCAAGACAGAAAGCTCCCCCTTCTTCTTGATGAACAAGCTAGAGTCCGAGTTTGAAGCAAGGTATCCACAGAATTGCAGATATTCTGCTATCTTCCCATACCAAGCTCTAGGAGCTTGCTTCAACCCGTAGAGAGCCTTCCTGAGCTTGCAGACGTAATCAGGATGAACTTCAGAAACGAAACCAAGTGGCTGATCCATAAAGATGTCTTTGTCAATCTCTCCGTAAAGAAAAGCATTCTTTACATCAAGCTGCCACATCCTCCATCCTTGGCAAGCAGCCAATGCAATCACCATCCGAACTGAAGTCATCTTTGCAACAGGGCTGAACGTCTCCTCATAGTCTTCTCCATACTGTTGAGAGAACCCCCGAGCCACCAGGCGAGCCTTGAATCTCTCAATACTCCCATCTGCCTTCTTCTTCAACTTAAACACCCACTTGCATGTCACCGGAGTAATGCCATCAACTTTGGGAACAAGATCCCAAGTTTCATTCTTCTTGAGAGCATCCATCTCCTCTCTCATGGCATCTTCCCACTCCTTGACACTAGTGGCCTCATTGAAGCTAGCAGGCTCTCGCTCATCTAGAGGACCTGCAAAGAAGCATGAGACATAGCTCACAGTGTTTCCTTCGCAGTAGCGAGCTGGAGGCTTGATAACCCTCTTTGACCTCCGAAGAGGCTGCTCCTTGCTAATCACCTCCGCTGCTTCTTCTGGTTCACCTCTGCTCTCTGGCAAGCTTGGAGCAATGCTCCCCCTGCATCCTGACCCAGAAGCTTCTCCTCCAGAACTTGAAGCAACTGGAGCTGCTGGTGACACAGCCAGCTCCACTTGATCAGCTACCTCAGCCACATCCTGACCTTTATCAACCTTGCTCTCTGGCAGCTCAACCGAGCTTCCTCCATATGACGTCAGTTCGTCAAAGACAACGTCTCTTGACACCACGAACTTCTTCGTCACCGGATCCATGCATCTCCATCCCTTCTTCCGCTCATCATAGCCAACAAAGACAAGCTTCCTTGCCTTTGCATCAAGCTTAGTCCTTAGCGCATCAGGGATATGCACATAGCAAGTTGATCCAAACACCCGAAGGTGTTCCACACTAGGCTTCTCCTTCAGCAACATCTCGAAGGGAGACTTCATGTTGATCGGACTCAGAGGCATCTGATTGATGACATAGGCAGCACAAGACATTCCCTCCGCCCAGAAAGCCCTTGGGATACTCTTGGCATGAAGCCAACATTTGCAAGTCTCCGTCAGATGACGGATCTTCCGCTCCGCTACTCCGTTTTGTTGTGGAGTATGAGCAAAAGTGAGCTCCCTCTGGATTCCATGCTTCCTGCAAAAGTTAGAAAACTCGGAGGAGACAAACTCTCCGCCGTTATCAGTTCTAAGCTTTTTGATCTTCAGATTAAGCCTTCCCTCCACCAGCTCCTTGAACTCCACAAACAATCGGAAGGCTTCAGACTTCTCCTTCAAGAAATACACCCAAGTGTATCTTCAGTAGTCATCAATCAAGACTAGCATATACCTGCTTCCACCAAGGCTAGCAGTCGCGGTTGGTCCCATCAGATCACCATGGATAACCTCCAATGGTGCTTTGCTTCTTGTTTGTGACTTATCAAATGGAAGACGATGAGACTTCCCATATTGACATCCAGCACAAACATGACCCTCACCGAAAGATGATAGCTTAGGCAAACCTCTCACCAGGCTCTTACTTGACATAGCCTTCAGCTTATCCATCCCGACATGCCCCAGCCTCTCATGCCACATAACAACGCTATCATTGGCCCTCGTACGATCAACATAGGAGCTTGTTGATAAGACAAACAAGTCCTTTACTCTCCTTCCTACATGAGCAACATCAGCCTTAACCGTTGATACGTTGCGAAGGAACTTCACTTCTGTTGGCCCAAACAGAACGTGATAACCAGCATCAACCGCATTGGTCACAGAGAAGAGGTTTTTCTTCATACCCGGTACGTGATAAACACTCCTTAACGTGAGTGGCCCCTTATCACTGCCCACCGTTACTATACCCTCCTTCTCTACTGCATGAATGGTATTATCAGCAGTTATGATAGCTTCGTTACCTGAGTATGCCTGCAGCGAAGAGAACTTTGACAAATCTCCGGTGAGGTGATGACCACATCCGGAGTCAACGATCCAATCGTCCTCCATGTCATTGGTGGACAAAGCACGGACACAAGTGCCCGTCATGAACGCTCTACCCCAGCCAGCTTCCTCCTTGCTTGAGGAGGCTTCCTCCTTGCCTGCAGCATGCCCAGGCTGCAGCTTGACCTTGCAGTCTCGCTTGAAGTGGCCTGGTTGATGACACCTGAAGCACTTCAAGTTCTTCTTCCAATCCTTCTTAGGAGCAAGGCTCCCCTCCTGCTGTTTAGAAGATGAAGATTCATCTCCAGCCGAAGTCTGCTTCTTCTTCCCTTCCCATCTCTTCTTCTTCTTCTCAGTGAAGAGAGCATCACTAGCTCCTTCAGAGACCGTCACCCCGGTCATCTGCCTTGCCAAGCTCTCCTACGAGACAAGCAGATTCTCCAGCTCCAGAAGAGAGGGCTGAGTAGCCCAGCCTTGAACAGAAGTAACGAAGGCTACATACTCCTTCCGCAAACCGTGGATTACGTGCCTCTTCAGCTTAGCCTCGGAGATCGGCTCATCAGGATCAAGAGCAGAGAGCTCAGCACACAAGCTCTTTATCTTCAAGAAGAATTTGGAGATAGAAAGATCTCCCTGAGTTGCCTTAGCCAACTCATTCTCTAAGAACTGTAGCCTTGCTACATTCTTCCTATTGAACAACCCATCAAGGGAAGTCCAAATCTCAGCAGCAGACTCACATCCTAAGATGTGATCAAAGAGTTCAGGTGACACCGCCCGCTTGAGAGCAAACTCAGCCTTGGCATTTGTCTTCCTCCACACTCTCACCTGCTCGGCTGTACCAAACTCAGCAGTTATTTCTACTTGATCATCTCCACTGACGACCTCCCATAACTCCTCACCCAGAAGATAGCTCTTCATGCACGACTTCCACTTCTTGAAGTTAGTCGGCGTCAGAAGCTCAATACCAAGACCTCTTGCAAAACCACCATCCATGGCGCTAACTTGGTTATCCTTCAGAAGCACACAGAGCAACAACAAAGCCTGTTGATCACCGCTCAAGCAACTGAACCTCCCTCTGATACCATGTTGAATTTTCTCAAGTTGATCAACAAGGTAGCTCAAACACCAAATTAATATCTTCGGCACTACCCAGATCACAACTTGAACCGCAGAAAGTAGGAAGCAACTTAGATAACCAAACACACAGACAGAAGCAAGCAGATCAAAATTTTATTCAACTTCTTTACAAGGCGAGGCATACGTGGCGAGACATGATTTCGCCAGTATGAAAAAAGCAGAAAAAACAAGCCGGGCGGATAAAACACTGAGACCGCCGAAACCGCCGAGACCGCCGAAACCGCCGAGCTCGCCCAGTTCACACCCCGCCAAACTGCTGAAGACGAACAACAACAAGGAGTCCGCGAAGACCGCGAGGTCGCGCGGATAACCCGTTATTCACCTAACTGCTGCTGAACAGAGGAACAAGCCGCCTATCCGCCGAGACCGCGAGGTCGCGCGGACAGAGAAGAAACTTGAGATAAAGCTAATGCTGGTAACCGCCAATGCAGCCCGCTATCTCCAGCAGTCAGAACCAAACTCCTGGTTTGACACTGCTAGCCGCTCCACCTGCACACAGAAACCGGTTAAGCAAACAACCCGCGCGGATACAGAAAATCGAGTCCGCAGCCAACACTCAAGCCCAACTTACTGTTCACTCTGCTACCAAATGAGGTGCCGGGGGGTCCTATTTATAGGCCGGGTGAGGAGTGCGGTCACCACCCTATGAGATAGAGACACCGCCCCTTGGTCGCAACTAGCAATGCCATCTCGCCGAGTCCGCTCGATAAAGGTCAACCAACCCGCCAACCCGCAAGCACCAGACCGCATCCACAGGCAACCCGCCCGGTCACAGCGGATACTGCGGAAACCGAATTCATCTCGCGCAGTCCGCGACCACTGGCACAAGCCCAGTCACAGCGGAAACTGAGGAAACCAACTCCACAAGCGCAAGACAAGAAGGCGCGAGCTCGGCGGATACAAAGTCCAGTCCGCCAGCTCCAAGCCCAGACCGCGCAGCCCGCGCACACTTCCTTGCAGAGCTCTAACCCACTGCCGGACACGACCAGTCCGCGTAGTCCGCAAAGCCAGTCCGCAGCTTCCTACCCAGGTCGCCACCCAACTACCCGCCGGACAAGAGCTAGTCCGCGCGGTCAGTCCGCCCAGGTCGCCCGGACTGCCGATCACCCCCACTTTCACTTCACCAATTTCAACAGATGAACCTTTATCCATTTCGTCTGGGAGGACCGGGGTCCGTCCAGGTGGAGGTGGCGAAGAGCCTTTATCCGTTCGTGCCTTAGTAGAACCGAAATTCGTCCAAGTGAAGGCGTAGATGAACCTTAGTCCATCTTGCTTGGGAGGACCGGGGTCCGTTCGGGTGGAGGTAGCAAAGAACCTCTGTTCGTTCGCGCCTCGGGAGAACCGGGATTTGTCCAAGTGAAGGTGTAGATGAACCTTTGTTCATCTCACCTAAGAGGTGCAAGCAAACTTTTGTTCGTCTTGCCTGGGAGGACCAAGGTCTGTCCAGGAGGTACAAAAAGGTTTTCATCAGTCTCGCCTGGGAGGTGCAGAAAGGCTTTCGCCAATCTCGCCTTGCGATGATCCGTTTACGGTGGAAGAAAACAAATATTGCATTACTGAAAAGAAAGATTCAGGTGCTCGCGAGTCTCTCTTTGCACGGCTTATTATTCAAAATAGAAATAGGGAAAGTAATAAAAAATAGAGGCACGCCGGCCTAAGCCTTATTCAGACTTCCTAGCCTCTAGACCTGCCCGAGGTGCGCTTGTCGAAGGTAACAAAGTTGTGCTGCTTCCTGATCGCCTCGTGCGACACCTATCCCACCCGGGGTGACGAACTTTAATGTCAGGTGTGGAATGGAAAGTATTGCCTTAAAAAGAATCTAGAGCGGCCATCCAAAAATCGTGTTGTATATGGAACTGGAGTCGACTACCATGAACTAGATGTCTCGAGTTGCTTGCCTCAGGAATTACTCTCGAGTGACGAGGAGAGTGATCATTCTCCACACAGGTACATGTGCGTTGTCGAATCCGTATAGTGGCCCGGTAGCCGGCTCGAGACGTTCTTGCGAGATCTTCATATTAATTAGTGTGGATTCGAACAAGACGTCCACCAAGCTCCCACTATCGATCAATATTTGCTTGACCCTGAAGCATGTGCCACTGATTCCTACGTTGATGATGAGGGGATCTTGGTGTAGCACGCACATGCCTTTGAGGTCCTTATACCCGAAGCTGATGATAGTATCTTTTTGCGGCCTTGGGCCCTCTGGACTCCTTTCGTGTTGAGCAACAGAGAGTATTTGGAAGGGTAAGTTGGCGATTGTCCCGACCTCCTCGACCATTTGCCTGCACATCTATGCGCTTTGACACGGCGGGGGCTATTCTCGCCCTGGTTGGTGCGGTGGGGGCTGATCGGGTATTTGGTCTTGCAAGTATATCCTCAGATGTCCTTGCCGAATGAGGTGCTCCATCTCCTCTTTCAGTCGGGCGCAGTCCTCAGTATTCTGCCCATTCCCATGGTGAAACTCCGAGTATTGAGTTTAGTCTCCTCAGTTTAGGGGCAACGACTACGGGCTTCAGAGCATCCCAGAATTTTGGATGGCCATGAGTACCTGGGCCTGGACTGTATTCAACGGGGTAAATTCCTGATGTTGGCAGGGGTCTTGGTCCTAGCAAGTAGTGTCGCGGCAGTCGTCGCTCCGACGGTGTACGAGAGATGCGAGTTCTGACTCTCTTCTTCACTAGGAAGACCCTTCAAATTGTTGGCGGTTGGCTTTGATGGCTTCGTCGGCCGCAATTTGTGCTTCGACCAGGTGAACGAGGTCGACGTAGCTGGGGACCATCTCGCTCATCAAGGCAGAGTAGAATTTGCTTGGGAGGAGTCCTCTGAGGAAGACGTCGCGGAGGAGCTCTGGGTAGACTCCTGGGATTTGTCATGCCTCGGTGGTAAAACGGAGGAAGAAATTCTTGAGCGATTCCCCCTCAATCTGGCGGGGGCCGGATAGATGTGAGGTGTCTTTGACGATCATTCAATTGGCTATAAACTGATCGACAAAGAGGTGGGTAAGCTTCCCAAAGTTGTGGATTGCCCCCTCTCGCAGGGAGTGGAACCAGGTGCGTGCTTGCCCCTTTAGAGTCATGGGGAAGACTTGACACATCAGTTGGTCCGGCGCGCCAAAGAGGCGCATGATTGTTTCAAAATGATTCACATATTCCATCGGGTCCTCTCCTCCATTGATGTCCGATCCCTAAAATGCGGTAGTTTGAACCCGTGTGGAACGGGGTGCACCAAAATTTGGGGAGCGAGTGGGGACCCATGATGGAAGGGACGTCGTGAGTTTACGGGGCGACACCGCTCCTGGGCGTACTCCTCATCGATCATGTCTCTAACCTCCTAGTGAGCGAGTCTGTGGTTGCCTCGGGCATCTACCTCAATCGGTCGATGATTAGGCCGAGCGCCGACTTGGGGCTCTGATCTTCGAGCGACATGCATAAAGCTCGCCTTGTCGGAGAGTTCTTCAGCGGGGAGATCCTCTGGGCGATCCGCAATCTAACAAGGGACGTGCTCTGGTGTCACCCTTGGTCGCTTGTTTTCTGTGCGGGGAGTGTTGGACACTTCCATTCTTTGCAAGAGCGCGAGCTTTTCAGTTTGGCGCTCCTCCATCAGCCGGATGCAGTACTCTTCTACTACACCGGTGGGAATGACAGCGGCGGTCATTCCATTGGGTAGCGGAGTGTTTCCTGCGGGCAAGTCGATCATGCCCGTTTCGGGGTGCTCTTCGGGGGTTGCGCCGTTGGCGGTGCACACACTTCTTGACATTACTGTTGGTTGGGAAATGCCGAGACTTATTAAAGCTTCTGGAAACACTTTCCCACAGACGACGCCAAACTATTGCGGGTCACCCGGCTTTTTACCCGGTCCGGAGAATCAGACCGCCTTAGCTCGGAGTCGAGTTGGGCACGTAATCAGTTAAAGAAAACTGAAGCAATGAATAAAAGACATTTTTGACGTGGAAAACCCGAAAAGGGTAAAAAAAAGCACGTAGATGGAACTGTGTCGAGCCAAAATCCACTAACTCCTTGTAGTGTTACAAAGATTGGTTTGATCTCGGAGGGCGACAGACCGCTACTCTGTTACTAGTGTGGTAAATGAAGAAAAAATAGCTAAGTCTTCGGAGGCTCGATGAAAGCACTCCGGCCTTGAGGCGACACTGAGCTCACGGAACTTGGTAGGAGTACGTGTTTCGATTTGAAAATACTCTAAGCCTGCGAAGCTTCTGACGGTTGCGCTCTCGTTGATGCGGAGCCTAGATGGGAGCGCTCTCGCGAAAGCGGTTGACGTTACTTGAGGCGTGAAGGAACCGTAGCACAAGCGGAAGAGCGGAGCGAGTTCCTGAGCGAAGGACCAACCTAAAAACACAATCTCGCTGGAAAACCTCAAAGCTCTCTCTCTCTCTCTCTCTCTCTCTCTTGCCTCTGGAGTTGCTTGATTTGAAATGAAGGTTTGATGCCTGTTTATAGTTTTTTGGAGGGGCGTGTTAGTAATTGTGCTGAGGCTTAATTTGTGCTCACGAATGACGTCGCACCATTTCGATCACTCAGATCACCATTTTTACAGAAATGACAAGAGTGCCCCCTTCCCCCGGGTAGTTTGGGCGGCCCGAGCAGGGTGCCCAAAGGCGGCGGTGGCGGCCGGAGGCGGCTGACGACGAAGGGGGCGGTCGAGGCTCGCCGACGGTGGTGAGGTCGGCGGCGGCACACGGGTGTGGCGCCCGCGCAGTGCGCGGCCAGGTGGCCGCGCGAGTGCACGGCCTGACGGCTAGGCCGAGCAGGTTGGCCGCGTACGCATAGGTCAGGCGCGTGCAGATCGCGCGCGCGCATGCCGCCTGCGCGGCGCGCCGACCACGTGCGCTTAGGTACTGGCCGGCGCGCCTACCCGATCTCCTTGGGTGCTTGTAATTCTCGGCGTGCCATCGTTCCGATCAAGCCCCTTTGCACTTGGATCGGATCGGCTTGAAAATGTGACGGCAACCCTATCAATAATAACCAAAATAATACGGTAGCAACTGATTTTAATTCTAATGCTAATAATATTGATACTTTAGTATCTTAAATTATTCTTTAAATCACTGCTCTTTTTGTACGTAGTTGAATGATGCAATTATTATTATAAAATTTATAATGATAACGAAGTATTATGTCGACATATTATTTTTCAAAAATCGATGCTTTATCCTTCTGCGTCACGTGATTGCAAAGCGTAATTACAGCTTATTAGCCGGTCAAAGTCATAATTCAGGCGTCAAGTGGCACGTGAGGACAAAGTTTGTTACCGCGAAACAAAGCAAACCAATAGTATTATGTAGACATATTATTTTTCAATTGCTTACGCTAATATTAGTTTGGTTTATTGAAACGAATATATTTTATTTATATTTTTTAAGAGCTATTTGTGGGGACCTCTTCTCTAATTTTGCGTAATTACAGGTTGCACCTCTCTAACTTCAAAAATTAGAATTATTCTTATTAGGGCTCCATTTGGCACGATGGTGGCGGTCGTAAACGCATGGATTGAGGCTCTATTTGTTTGGGCATTTCGCTGTTTTATTTTGGGCAAACGCCGCCGGAAGGAGGGTAAACAAATGAACCTCCGGCGGCGTTTGCTCAGTTTCCACCCGCCCGCCTTGAGAAACACCTCAAAAGCTCCGTTTGGAGCAGCCACCTCCCCCCTCCGGTTCGAATACTCCGTTTCCACCCGCCGGATCGACCCGCCACCGCCGAACCAAATGGAGTCTAAATCGTCATTCGTTAAGGATCATCAGACAAGGGTTGTTAAGGTGGTTCTTGCAGGGCCAAACACCGAATCAACCAGCAAGGGGTCAACCTTCCGCTCGCCAGAAATGGTCGGGGGGGGGGGGGGGGGCTATCTCTAGGGCAATCATCCAAAGAGAAAGCTTCATATCCATCGACGGAGCTTCAACTAAATTACCGCGAGATCAGACTCGTGACAGTGACTCTAATGGTTTTAAAACCTTGTTCATTTTAGGCCTATAAAAGGTAAACATCATCCACGTCATCATGACTACATGCACACCTTGTCCAAAAGAAAGGACATCTGCTTACCTTTACAGCACCTGCCTTCGGGCAGCGCGCTCATTAACAGCACATGCCTTCGGGCAACACGCTCATTAACAACACATGCATTCGGGCAGCACGCTCATTAACAACATCTACCTCTGAGCAGCGCGCTAAAAACACAAGTCTTCGGGCAGCGCGCTCACAGTACATGCCTTCGGGCAGCGCGTTCACACCACTTACCTCTGGACAATGCGCTCATTAACATCATCTGCCTCCGGGCAGTGCACTCGTAGCACCTACCTCCGAGCAGCGCACTCGTAGCACCTGCCTCCGGGTAGTTTGCTCACAACACCAACCTCTGGGAAGTGCTCTCATTAACAATACCTGCCTCTGGCAGCGCACTCACATCACCTGTCTCCCAGCAACATGCTCATTAACATCACATGTCTTCGTGAAGCGTGCTTACAACACCTTGCTCCGGGCAGTACGCTCGCAGTACCTGCCTCCGGGCACAACTTGCTCGTTAACAACACCTATCTCCAGGCAGCGCGCTCATTAACAACACCTGCCTCCAAGCAATGTGCTCACAACAACTGTCTCCTGGCAGCGTACTCACTGTTGAGAAAAATCCTTATGATTTACCTTAATAAATTACTTTTAGTGATTTTACATCCTAGGTTTATTACCTATGATGTATAGTGAGGGTAATATGATATTGAAGTCCTATAATGTCATTGGTATAAAAGACATGAGAATGACACACTAGGTTTAAGAAGAAAGTCATGAAATACCAACAAGTCTTTGACTAAAAGTCGGCGTAGCTTCGACTAAAAGTCGACGTAACTTCAACTAGAGGTTGACACAACTTTGATTAAAAGTCGACGCTACTTCGATTACAAGTCAGAGTTACTAAATATTATAAGTCGACGTTAACTAAAATATCAATTCGACGCATACTCTAATATGAAATTGACGAAACGTCGATTAGAGATCTTAATTGATAGAATGAAGTCAGAATTCGATGCTACGTCTATATGAATTCACGCTACGTCGATTAATCTTCTAAATGAGAATTATTTTGAGGATCAAATCAGAATTGCTTCAAGAAATATTTGGTTATTATAACTGATTCTTGGAGACGTTAGATGACATGGTTTCACAGCTATATATATTCAGAGATACACATAAATAGATTGAGGAACAATCACATAACGATCATTTCAAGTCGGATCAGATCGTATTTTTGAGGATAGATTTTCAACAAAGAAAGATAGAAAGATTATCATTTGAATTTGAAATTCTTTCTTGGATTAATCGATCATCATTTTATTGTTGAATCTGCAGAGAATCAATTCTTCTTCTTCTTAAGAGCAAATCAATTGCTGCAATAGATTCAGTGGAGATAAAAGAGCAATCAGGATTAAGAGCATATAATCTTTGAGATTATCTTACTCAAAGATTCATCAGATTACATATTTCAGATTCACTAAGCGCCACACAGTCCTCAGAATTCAATTGAGAGAACTCATCGAGAAGATCATTATATCCTCAGCACTTCAATACTTTATTATTATTATTTTTATTATATATCATTCTCAGTTTATGAACAGAGTTTTGAGAATCTCACTTCAAAGGATTCAGTAAGAGATTCTGAGAGTATCCTTGACAAAAGAGTCAAATTGTATTGGTTTAAGATCTTCTTATCAAAAGATCTAGTATTTGGCTCTAAGAGTCTCCTGATCAAAAGACTTCGACACTGTGATAGTTAATTTCTACCAAGGGGGTAGAAGCGTGGACGTACAAAGAATTTGAGGAACCAATATAATTTTTGTATCTTTTGTGATTTTGCATTTATCTGTGTTTATTTTGTTGTTGTGCTATGATTTTATTTATCTTCACTTATTTCTTATTGATAGTCGATGTACATGCAAATTCTGTGAAATTATCTTAGTATTTGAAACAAAATTTTAATCTCTATTCACCCTCCTCTCTAGAAAAAACTCTGAGATATTTAACAACTATTCTCTCATTTCAAATGGTATCAGAAGAAGGTTGATCATTAATAGGTTAATCTAGAGAAGATTAATCAATAAAAGGTTAACACCTTGATTAAAAGATTATTTTAGTTGCATCAGTATATTTTCTTTTATATTTTCAAAAATATCTTCAAATACATTCAAAGAATTTACATCTACTAGACTACTAGTTTATAATCTGGAAAACCAAAATTAGATTATACATGAACTTTATTGATGAATGTATATTTGAATCAATTTTAATAGGACCACCAATACCATATAGGAAGGATGCTGATGGAAATACAACTGCAGAGTCTGTACCAAGAAGTCAATGGTCAGATATGAAAAAAAGAATAAAATATTGGGATGCAAAAGCTATGAACATACTAGGCTCAACTATGTCTGATGACGTGTTTCAAAAGTTTGTTGATTGTCAATCAGCAAAAGAAATATGAGAATCAGTTTCAAGAATTGTTGATGGAAGTTCAGATAAGAGAAAAGATAGTTGATCACTCTTAATCTCTTAATATAAAAATTTCCAAAAGAAAGTTGATGAGTTAGTAGATGAAATATATTATAGGTTTAGTATGATTATAAATGAGCTATAGGGTTAGATAAAGATATATCTTTTACTGAGATAAATGATAAGTTACTCATGTGTTTCTCAAGTATATGAGATTCAATGATATGGGCTATTAGAGAAGCAATATGTCATAGAGAAATTAAAACAGATGCATTACTAGAAAAATTTAAGTCATATGAATAACTTCTGAGAAGTAGAGTTGAGACAGAAGATAAGAAAATTGTGATTACACCAAAAGAAAAATCTGTTGCTTTCAAGATTACTGAAGATAAACCATTGGTATCAGAACACGAGATGTTCAATCTTCTGGCAAGGTGATTTAGAAGATGGATAAAGTTAAAAAGCTCTATGAGAAGAGATATAAGTTTGAGTAAACTAAAGTTTAATAAGGCTCCTAATAAGGAGATAATCTGTTTTACATGTAGAAAACCATGACATATATCAACAGAATGTTAAGATCAACAAAAGAATAAACAAAACAAAACGGATCAGAGGAAATTTCAAAAAAAAAGACTAGAAAAAGAGGAAAGACTTTATAATAGAAACCTAGAGTGATACCAGTTCTGAGTCAAGTTCTTCATCAGGAAGTGAAGGAGAAGCTGATGTTGAAGAAACATGTTTGATGGGTCTTGAATCAAATTTAGATACGGAAGAAAATCAGGTAAATTATTTTGATGATATTGATTTTTCTTCTGAAAAATTTAAGCTATGTTTTAAAGAGTTTTGTAAGATTAGATTAATGCTGAAAAATAAATTAAAAATTTAAGAAGTCAAATTGGGCTAGCTAAACATTATACAAATGATAAAGAGCAAATTGAAAAAGATGGATTGTTAGAAGATGAAGTTAAAAAATTGAAAAATCAAGTTGCTGCTCCAACACAAGAAAACCCCTCACTAAATGAAGAGCTAACAAAGGCAAAAGCCATTGAAGATTCCGTGAATGGAAGGAGTCAGCAGTTGAAAAATATTATTAAAATTCTCAAGAAAAGGTTTGATCATTTAGGTTTAGGAACCAATCCTTAAAGGATTGCGATAATTAATAATGTACATGTTTGAAAAAAATCATGTATCATTCACCAAAGCAAATGAAGCTCAACCTAATAATAACTCAGGAAGAGTAATAAAGAATGATAATATAGATAAATTCAAAAGAAAAAGTATTGTAAATAAATAACCAGTAATAAACAATAAGAAAAAAATCAATAATCATAGATAATCAGGAACATGTGTCGACTTCATATCAACGTAACACCAGTGAAACGTCAACTATAAATCAACGCATCCAGAATATTACGTCGAATGCTACTCGACGCATATCCCTGAATAATTATTTTTTCTTATTCATATAAAAGTAATAATTGCACAAAGTGTTTTATTAAAGGACATGAAACTGGAAGCTGTTGGTTTAATAGACCAACACTCTTTTACCCTAAGGGTTATTATAAAAGACCATCCTATACTTTCATTACACCTTATAACAAAAAAAGAAGGAATGAGTAACAGGTAATCTAGATCCCAATTGATGTTTGATTTCTTATGCATGCAAAAGACTGTCCTTATATAAATCAGCAATGGTATTTGGACAGTAGTTACTCCAAACATATGACTGAACACAAAGAATTGCTGGAAAGTTTGAAGGCCAAACATGACCAAAGGTAATTTTTGGTGATTCCAACTATGGTCAAACTAAATGTTATGATATGATCATAATTGGAGATATCACTTTTTTAAAGGTAGCATATGTTGAAGGACTTCAACATAATTTAATTAGTATTAATCAGCTATGTGATGGTGAATACAAGGTTGTGTTAACTCATAATCTTTGTTAAATAGTTAACTCCATAGCTGATATTATAATGTTATCTGGTTATAGAAAAGGTATTATCTATATAGTTGATTTTTGCTCAACCACAGATGAAATATGTCTGTTTAATTCTGAATTAGATAGGAAAGAACTATGATACGGGAGGCTTAGTCATGTCAATCGCAAGACTATATTAAAGCTTGCAAAGGGTAATCACGTAAGAGGCTTATCAAAAAGTAAGTACAAAAAACACAATCTTTGTAGGGTATGTTAACATGGCAAGCAAGTTAAATCATCATTCAAACCAATTGGTAAGAATGTTTCCCTTAGGATTTTATATCTACTACACATTGATTTGTTTTGTCCTCTTACAACTCAAAGTTTAGGAGAAAGTCTTATACCCTGCTAATAGTGGATGACTACTCTAGATTTAGTTGGGTGTTCTTCCTAAAAGCTAGGTCAGAAACCTTTTTAGTTCTCTCAAGATTTATCAAACATATTTAATTTAAATATGAAGCTAAAGTGTCTTTGACCAGAAGTGTTCATGATACAGAGTTTGAAAATCAATTGATTTGTAAATTCTGTGAGGATGAAGGAATTAGACAAAGTTTTTCAGCTCCTAAAATTTCTCAACAAAATGGAGCGATTGAAAGAAAAAAACTAGAAACCTAATTGAATCTAGTAGAACCTTATTAGCAGAATCAAATCTGCATAGGTCATTTTGGGCTGAAGTAGTAAACACTGTTAATTATGCTCACAATTAGACAAACTAACTCATAAAACCAAGTTGAAGACCTTATATGAACTTTTGAAAGGTAAAATACTTAGTCTCTTATATTAGAATATTTGGTTGTGCTTATTTCATACTTAACAATGAGAAAAGTTATCTTACCAAATTTGACAAAAAAATTGATAGTGAAATATTTTTGGGATATTCCATGACAATCAAAGCTTATAAGTGTTATAATAAAAATATCCTTAGAATTGGGGAATCCATGCATGTAGTATTTTCTGAAACTCTTTCTTGTTCCAAGAGGGAGGAGACTTCTACCAAGGATCTTTACAGGAACATGACTTTTTATGTGATGATTCAAAGAACTGAAGATTGAAGAGATTACTAAAAACTCATCTAAGAAGCTTGTTCATTACTCAGAAGATATTGCTGCTGGAAGCTATTGTTCACAAATTTTGTAGATGCTGAATATGTTACATAATTATTACTTGAATTTCACTAACTTCACAATATTTTATGACAACTCAAGTACCATTTTAATTGCCTCAAATCCTGTCTTGCACAATAGGACAAAGTATATAAAGATTATACATCACTTTCTTAGAGACAATGTGAAAAAAAGGAAAATTTCCCTGTAATATGTGACTTTTGAAAATTAGAGGGCAGATATTTTCACAAAGCCTCATGATGAAACCAAACACAACTACTTTATCAATGTTTTGGGCATGTTTGATAAACCTGAGTAATTTTTTTTAAAATTTTCAATTTTTATTACAAATATTACTGGGAAAAACCTGCAAAAAAATTAAAATTTGTAAGTCTGTATTTGACGTAACGTTAAATACAGGTCGACGGAACATCCACTTTTTTTCAACTCAACGTCTAGAATTGGTTTTTATGAAGAGTTTTGGATGTAATCAACGCAACGTTGAAATCACTCAACGTATGCGCCGATTATGATATTTATGTATACGTCGAAAATAAATCAACTTCACGTCGATTAAGAAAATAGTTATGCTCTAATTTTTCGATGTTGTCTTTTTATTTAGGCTTCATATTTTTCTCCAAACTCTTCATCTTTTTCGCTCTATTTTTCCTCTACTCGCTCTCTCTGTTTTTCTTTGTAATCTTTGCAGGTTTCTAAATGGCAACCAAGACGAACATTGGCTACATTATTGACCTAGACTCTTTTGTTGCGGTAGCAGACTCATTTAAAGGAGTATTATAACTATTTACATATGCTGGTTTAAATAAGTTGATTACAACAAGATGTTTATTATATTTTATAGAGTTAATAAAGTTCATTAATTCTGTTACAATTGATGAAGAAGGCACAATGCTTGGGCAGATTAATGGGTCAGAGGTCCTTATATCTGGGGAGCTTATTTTGATAATATTTGATCTGCCTTTAGGTGAAGGAATATCAGAACTCTCAGATAATGAACTAAAAGAAGCATTGCAGCAGTTAAATTTTTTAAAAGACAGACTAATTCATTTGAAGAAAAAAGATTTTTCTGAGGAATATGAGTTTTTGACTGATATAGTGGGAAAAGTTCTAATGTGTAAAATATCTGCACATGTTGTAGTTCCAAAAGCTCAACTACATATGATGGGGGTTCTGGTGCTAAGGAAGAGAATAAACTAGAGTAAATGCATTTTGCTTCTTATAAACCACAAGTATAGACATAAGGAAAATGCCTATATGATATTCATGAGTTACATAATAAAAAAATACTATCCAACATTGGGCAAATCAAAATGAGTGAACATTTCTACTGAAAAAAGACTTTCAATAGCCTTATTTTCAAAGAAGACCAGACAAATTCTCAAGTCTGGTACAATGAAAGACGTTTCACATTCACCATCACCTCTGCCTAATGGTTCTCATGAAACAGTCATTCTAATAAATATAACAGTGTCTTCATCACAAGATTTAGTTCAAGAATCAAGTCAAGTTCAAACTATTAATATTGAACTTTTAGCTACAGACATACAAAACTAAAATGATCAACACCCCACTCCTATGAAACACAGTCATGTTGTTACATCTTCATCTGTGACATTTGACATTAACAAAATTATCCTTCAAGTAATACAAAAGACAATTACTTCCCTAACTACTCTTATAAATGAGCATGCTTTAAATTATAAATCTTCAGTTGAAAATATGTTCAATCAAAATTCTGGGGTTCAAACTTCTATAATGAATATTCAGAATAAACCAACTTCCATAGAAGTAACAAGATCTTTCTTAACCTCTTTGATTCATGAGGTTCAGAAGGGGGAGATGTTTGAGGAAGACCAGTACATGGAACCTTTAGATGAGGATGAGGTTCTTCTTAAAAATTTTCAAACATATTTACTAAGCAAAAAAGCTGATGAACCATTGGTACAAATTTTTGAAGATGTTGTAAATAAAAGCAGGGGTCAAGTTGCTCAAAATCAGTATGCTTTAACACAGGGGGAGATAGAGCAGAATTATGATCAAGTGGTTTAGGATACTAATGCATTAGTTTAGGGGGAGGCAGCGCAAGACAATTTAGCTGATATACTTATGATAGCCAGAGAAGCTGTGGATAATGTTGTGACAGCTCAAGGTAAGTGTCAAGATTTATCTGCTAAAAAGATGAATAAGGATGTACATGTATTATTCAGGAAGAGGAAAGATTCTTTTTATAATAAATATATTATGAAGGTGTATTTTTGAAAACTATTTTGTCATTTTTAAGAGCTCTTTATAAAAGCATCATATATTCAGTTGCCTCATATGCATGTCTTTTATGATTTTTAATCTGTGTTCATTACATGTTCATGAAAGTCAACTTTTTGTATTCCTATTGCTTTATATTTGTAAAATCATTTTTGAAATTTTGTAAAATTTGTTAAGTTAAATAGGGGGATATTGTTGGGAAAACCCTTATGATTTACCTTAACAAATTACTTTAACTGATTTTACATCCTAGATTTACTACCCATGACGTATATTGAGGGTAATATGGTCTTAAAAGTCCTAGAATGTCATTGCTATAAAGGACATGAGAAAGACACACTGGATTTAGGAGGAAAGTCATGAAATGCCAACAAGCATCAACTAGAAGTCGACACAACTTCAACTATATGTCAACGCAACTTCGACCATAGGTCGAGGCAACTTTGATTAAAATTCGACGCTACATCGAGTACAAGTCAGAGTAATTAAATATGATAAGTCAACATTAACTAAAGTATCAAGTCGATGCATACTCTGATATGAAATCGACACACCATCAATTACAGATCTTAATTGACAGAATGAGGACAAAATTCGTTGCTACGTCTATATGAACTCGACGTTAAGTCGATTAATCTTCTAAATGAGAATTATTTTGAGCATCAAATCAGAATTGCTTCAAGAAATGTTTGATTGTTATAATTGATTCTTGGAGATGTTTGATGACATGGTTTTTCAACTATATATATACAGAGATACACATGAACAAATTGAGGAACAATCATACAACGATCATTTCAACTGAAATCAAATTGTATTTTTGAGGATAGATTTTTGACAGAGAAAGATATGAAGATTATCATCTGAATTTGAAGGTCTTCCTTGGATTAGTCGATCATCATTTTGTTGCCGAATCTGTAGAGAATCAGTTCTTATTTTTCTCAAGAGCAAATCAATTACTGCATCAGATTCAGTGGAGATAAAAGAGAAACATAGATTAAGGGTTTATAATCTTTAAGATTATCTTACTTAAAGATTCATCAGATTACAGATTTCAGATTCACTAAGTAACATACAATCTTCAAGATTCAATTAAGAGGAATCATCAAGAAAATCATTACATCCTCAAATCTTTAACAATTTTTCTAATTTGTATTATCATTCTCAATTTATGAACAGAATTTTCTTGAGAAAAGACTCAGATTATATTGGTTCAAGATCTCTTTATTAAAAGATATGATGTTTGGTTCTAAGAGTCTCATGATCAAAAGACTCCGACACCGTGATAGTGAATTCCTACCAAGGGGATAGAAGAGTGGACGTACCCAGATTTTGAGAAACCACTATAATTTTTGTGTCTTTTATGATTTTGCATTTATCTGTGTTTATTTTGTTGTTGTGCAGTGATTTTATTTATCTGTACTTATTTCTGATTGATAGCTGATGTACATGCAAATTTTATGAAATTAACTTAGTATTAGAAATAAAATTTTAATATCTATTCACTCCTCTAGAGAAAACTTTGAGGTATTTATCAACTATTCTCCTATTTCACTCACAAACAGTACCTACCTCCAGATAGTGTGCTCACATCACCTGCCTTCAGGCAGTGCGCTCACAACACCTTCCTCTGGGCATCAAGCACATTTTACAACACCTATCTCTGGGTAGCGCGCTCAAAGCACATGCATCCAATTAATGCACTCATTAACAACACTTGCCTCCGGGCAGTGCGCTCACAATACTTGCATCTGGACTGCGTGCTCAGAACACTTACCTCCGGTCTGCACGCTCACAACACCTTCCTTTGGGCATCGTGCTAATTAACAACACATACCCCCGGGTAGTGCGCTCACAACACCTGCCTCCCGACAACATGCTTATTAACAATACTTGCCTCTAGGCAGCACGCTGACAACACCTGCCTCAGTGCAGAGCTCTCACAACCTTTGTGAGTTTGGCGTGCCCCGGTGGTAGGTCACATCGTCGTCACAGTCTACCCTCTCACATTTGTTAGTAGCTCATGGGGTATGCGCCTCGTTGTATTTTTGGGGCCACACTCCTGTGACCTCTCGCTGCCCCAGATCAAAGGTACACCCTTCTCCTAAGTTGTAGGTAATGACACAATCAGGGAATTTCACCGCCTCAATCATTGACATCCCACCAACTCTACAGTCTAACCTCTCACTACCCGTCTTGAAGCATTCGCCCTTTGCCCCTGTAGTTGATTAAGACATCATTTGGGTCTCTCCCTCTAAATGCCTACATTAGGAAACAAACATAATTGCACTCGAGGCAATAATGCCAACCCCACAATAACTCAACTTTCATCAAAACAATGCTTTGAGCCTGAGGAACCTATAAACAATAATGCTACAAATGAAGTGCGTCCAACGAACTGCAAAGGACATACAAAGCCACAATATAGTGCATGTATGAGATAATAATGTTGGTACAAATATGCCACAAACAACAAAATCAGTACCTTAAGGGCACTACAATGCCCACCGACACACACAAGTGTGTAAATAAGAAAGTAAACATGAAAGATGAATGGGCCCCCAGCGTGCACAAAGTATGAAAGCACCCCCAAGCAAGGTACATAGACATGCACCACACACTCAAGGCATGCAAGGGCTTGACCAGCATGTGCTAGCACAGCGCATCGGGTCACGTCTCGTGCGCAACCAGCGTGTGGGTGTGCACCACACGAGAATGTGTATACCTCGTGCGACCAGTGCGTGGGTGCGCAAAACACATAGACGTGCATCCCAGGGAGCGGACACACCAAGTGTGCCCTGCGTGCACACAGCTCTCGGGCGCGCGGATGTGCGTTACGATGCATGGACACGCCTGCACACGTCTCACACGCAACTACCTTTCTCGCTCGTGTCTCTTACACACACAGTTCACCTCTGCTGCCTGCATTCTTTCGCACCTCTATCGCGTCGTTCACCTCTATAATAATCGTCACAGATCGTCACGTCACGCAATTCAACAAAAAGTCCTCGCCCTCCTCTTGCTCTGGCTCTGGCTCTAAACCCTGTGGACTTGGGGGGCGGGGGGGGGGGGGGGGGGGGGGGTAATTGATGGGCTCCTCCTTAATTTTTAGGAATTTCAAACTGTAAATAGCCAGAATTACCTTATCCACCACTGAATTAGTGGGAGGTTACTAAGGATACCGCTGTGTGCACAATCTGCGCATCCTATCCACGTATTAACCACCGTGCACGCGATCCAGCTGCAACTCACATCCTCTCACCCGTGGTCGCTTGCCCGCGGTCCCGGGAGCCTAGAGCTGGCCTCACATCCGACGTCGTTGCTACTCGCGGTCGCACGCGCCCGCGACTGCGATTGCCCGGGGCCGGCCTTATGGTCGGCTGTGGCCGCAAATGCCCATGACCGGCCTCACATTCGGCCACCGTCGTGACTTGCAAATGTCGTGGCGCCGCAAATGCCCATGGTTGGCCTCACGAGCGTCCGCCACGCGTATGTGCCCATGAGCGCCCGCAGTTAGCCCCCCCAATGGCAACTCCCTCCTCCCTGGGAAGCCTCCCGCCACTGGAGGCTCATCACTAGCCACCAATATCGGTCGATCCCTCTTCGATGTCAGCCAATCCTCCATCATCTGATCGTCCCAATGCAATCTCCACAGTCTATTGTACTGATAACCACCCGCATAACAATCGGCCTAACCACCCATTATGGTTTGATGCAAATATCTGAAATAATACCGGTTTGCATGTAGTAGAATTGTTAAAATAATATGCACGTCAAGCTATATTAAATGGCCTACAAATAGTAAATAGGGTGGTTACGATCTGCGGATAGCCGCGCAACCACCGTAACCACATCTGTGGCCTATAAATAGGACCCCAGATCCTCCTTCATTTCCATCTTTCTCTCTTCCCGCCTTTACGTACACAAGAGTTCCCTTAAAGATCCCTTGTCCTAAGCGCGCCCCCGTGAGCTCCACTCATTCTTTCTATGCTGACAGATTAAGTGCCCATTGCCCTTTGCTTCAAAACCTTCAGGCTACTCCATATACAGATCCTTCTCCAAATCTCCATGCAAGAACACCATCTTGACATCTATATGCTCAATCTCAATATCACTAGAGTCAGCCAAACAAAATACAAGTGTGATATAAGACATTTTCATCATTGGTGAAAATATCTCGTCAAAGTCCACACCGTGCTTTTGACTGAACTTTTTGACTACCAACCTTGTCTTGTACTTAGGCTGGAAAAGATACTTATCTGCCTTCAACGTGAACACCCACTTGTTTGTCAATGCTCTCTTCCCCTTTGGTAGCCTAACAACCTCATAGGTTCCATTCTTCTGAATCAAGTCTAACTCCTCCATAGCTGCAGCCCATGACTCTTTCTCTTCAGATCTCTGAGCATCCTCAAAAAACTCAGGCTCTCCACCATCAGTAAGCAAGATATAGTCTTGCGATAGATATCTGGTGTTCGGCCTCCAAACTCTATCAGATCTCCTAAGGGGTACCTACACAACAACTGGAACACTACATGCAACACTCCCCCTCTGTTGGAACCTTTGGTTCTGATTTGGGTTAGGATCTCTATTAGGTTGTTTAGTTTGTTTTTAGTTTATTTTATTTATTTCCGGTAGTTTAGTTTTTGAAAGACTTAACCCAAATAGGGGGAGATTGTTGGTACCCTAGTTTGGATTTGAGTTAAGTCTTTCCTTTAGTCTCTTGACCCAAAGATTTATCTATGGTCAAAGGGTTGTTGATAGGTTAGATTCCCTATAGTTGTAGAGTAGTCTCTTATCCAATGAAATTCTGGCTAAGAAGTTTCTGGTTCGATTATAGTCGAACGCCGATCGACTATCGTCGATCGGTCGATCGACGATCGTCTTCCTGTTGGTCGACTATCGTCTGTCTCCAGATCGTCTAGCTTTGTCTCTTAACAGCTCGACGTTCTGCTGTATCTGCCTCGATGATCGTCGAGCTCAGATCAGCGCTCTGCCTTTATCGCTTTAGCTTTGAGCTAAGCTCGACGTTTTCTGTCAAGCTAAGCTCGACGCTTTCTGTCAAGCTAAGCTCGACGTTTTCTGTCTAGCTTTGAGTCGGTCGACTATCTGCCTGGATAGTTCGACTATCTGAGTCGGTCGACTATCTGACTGATAGGTCGACTATCTCCGTGAGTCGTTCGACTATCTCTGAATGTCGTTCGACGTTTTCTGTCTGCCTTAGTTAATTTTGTATTCGTTTTATTTCTGCTATTTAATTATTATTATTATCTGGCATATTTTATAAAATATATTAGTCTGATTTTATGCTATCATTTCAAAGCAAATCCTTGCTTCTTCCTTTATGCATAAGTCAATCCTTTCTGACATGTCTTTTGTCTTATTATCTGACTTTATATCTGCAGCTGTCCTTTATAGCCGTTAGCTTTAAAGAGTTATTTGATGTGACCTTTTATAGCATTCTTTATCAGATTTAATACTGCAGCTTCTTATGAAGCTTTATTCTTTACAGAATATATATCTGCAAGATTTGTTTTGTCTTTATGATAATTGCAGCCCAGGTTCAAGCCTTCGGATGAAGACAAAGTTAAAGCTAAATTAGAGTCGTTGCTGCTGCTCCTATTTAAAGAGTTCTTTTGAAGAAAGAACTCAGCGAGCTACCAGCAATATACAGCAGCTCAGAGAAAAGAGTGAAGGAGTTCAACCTGTACAACGTACAGAGAAAAGATACAGCATACATCTGCTCTCAGCAATTTACATCTGACTGAGAAGATTGTCTCTTTCGTTCTTCTTCATCCTGAGTTCATCCTGCTTACAGGAAGACTTTCACTCAGAGGCTTTTGAGAAGAAGAAGAAGAAGAAGGAAGCTGAAGAAGAACAACTATTCCAGATCTCTAGTCTTCTTCGAGCTTTATCCTTCAGAACTTCAAGACAGCTTGCTGTCAGAAGTTCTGAAGAGTCTTGTGCTTCTCTAATCTTTGTGAAAATAGAGAAGACACTTTTTATCCTCTTTCCCCTCCCGTAAAAGGGTTGTTTACTCCCTTCAAAAGTAAAACTTGGTGGCAGGACACCTGATCAAAAACCTGTGTTGGATTTTGAGCTCCTGATCAAAAGCTCAAAGGGTCTACTTGATCTACCTGAAGCAGATCAGTTGGTGGCAGGGCACCTGAACAAAAACCTGTAGTGGATTCATACCAAGGTGGTAGAAGAGTGGACGTACCTATTTAGAGGGAACCACTATAAAATTTCTTGTGTCGTCTGAGCTGTTTATTTAATTCTTTGTACTGTGGCTATGAGTAGAAATAACTAGGATTGCTAGTTGCTGTGATAGGATCCCAAGCTTAACTGTAATTACAGTTAGCTCTCTCTTGTGCACTACACTTTGTGTTAGGCTCTAGGATTATCAATATCTATAAACTAATTCCGCAAATTAACTCTAAGGGAGTTGAGTAGGGTGTCCTAATTTTTGAATACTCTATTCACCCCCCCTCTAGAGTTGTATCTATCATCACTTTCAATTGGTATCAGAGGGAGGTTGACTGACTGTATAGGCTAACACCTAAGTCACAAGATCCTGATAGATACCTAAGCTTATAGATATTCACCTTCATGGCCCAGTACGATGATTACTTTAGCACCAGACCTCCAGCTTGCAACTTTGCTGAGTTTAGCATCTGGAAGGCAAGAGTTAAATTATATATGAACTCTTTTGATGAAGATATTTTTTTTATCTATTTTGACAGGTCTCCCAACTTCGGTAACAACAACAAAAAGTGTCAGGCTAGCTGATGCCAGAGCAATGAACATCCTAGCTCAGTCATTATCTGATGACTTATTTCAGGAGGTTTTTGAATGCTCAACAGCTAAGGAGATTTGGGATTCCCTTCACCAAATGGCTTCTGAACCCGTGAATGACACATCAGAAAGAAGCCACAATAGAATATTTGAAGGAGAATAATCAACATCCCTAGATGTTATCTGGGATATCTCAGATGATGAATCATCATTTGAAGATGAAGAGGAGGAAGCAAGGGCCAAAGAATTTTGCTTAATGGCCGTCAACACTTCCTGCAGCAATCTAAAAGCCGAACAAACAGAAGGAAATTCCAAACCTGAAGAGAATCAGGTATTATTATCTAACTCTGTTAATTTAGAAATTCAATATTGCTGCCAAGATTTAATAAAACCTGAGAAGGAAACAAAACTTCTCAGAGGATTATTTTTAGAATATATTCAAAGGAAGAACAAATATCTTGAGCTCAGACCGTCGAACTCCGATCGACTATCTTATATAAAAACGTCGAGCTCAATTATTTGCTTTTTCATAAATCTGTTTTATAAACAAAAGGACAAATTATTTAGAATATTTTCAAATCCTTCTACCATTTGGAATAGATTTATTAGGAAGCATTTTCTTTTCTTAAGGCTGTTTATATCTGATTGATATTTTGTTTAATATCTTGTTCGGATTTCTGAATAAAGAATTCTCTGTCAGATAACTCTATTTCTTATAGATCTTTCTCTAATTTCATCTAGATTGAGTCCTCTACTCTAATTGCATTTGTCAGCTGAGTTTGAATTTCGTCTGATGAAAAGAAATTCTATAGGAAGGAAGATATCTGATTTTGTTTTTCAGATCCAGAATCCTAATTATATTTGCTGAACAAATATCATTTTTTATGCTAACATATCCCTTTTTCAAGGAGAGAGCAATCTCTACCATAGCTTTCTGCAGGTACCATTTATAAGAATAAGCTGGATGACTCAATCAAAATTTAAAGTCATCCCAGTCTCCTTCAATCACAGGTACCGCATCAATATAGGGGGAGATTGCAAATGCCTGCAAGCAGCCAGCTTTTATCAAAAACCGAAGCCTGCTATGCAAAGCTTTTCTTTTTTATATATCTTATGCTTTGCAAATATATATTTATTATAATATTATTTTGCTAATAGGATCCTCACCCAAATAGGGGGAGATTGTTGGAACCTTTGGTTCTGATTTGGGTTAGGATCTCTATTAGGTTGTTTAGTTTGTTTTTAGTTTATTTTATTTATTTCCGGTAGTTTAGTTTTTGAAAGACTTAACCCAAATAGGGGGAGATTGTTGGTACCATAGTTTGGATTTGAGTTAAGTTTTTTCCTTTAGTCTCTTGACCCAAAGATTTATCTATGGTCAAAGGGTTGTTGATAGGTTAGATTCCCTCTAGTTGTAGAGTAGTCTCTTATCCAGTTAAATTCAAGCTAAGAAGTTTCTGGTTTGATTATAGTCGAACGCCGATCGACTATCGTCGATCGGTCGATCGACGATCGTCTTCCTATTGGTTGACTATCGTTAGTCTCCAGATCGTCTAGCTTTGTCTCTTGACAGCTCGACGTTCTGCTGTATCTGCCTCGACGATCGTCGAGCTCAGATCAGCGCTCTGCCTTTATCGCTTTAGCTTTGAGCTAAGCTCGACGTTTTCTGTCAAGCTAAGCTCGACGCTTTCTGTCAAGCTAAGCTCGACGTTTTCTGTTTAGCTTTGAGTCGGTTGACTATCTGCCTGGATAGTTCGACTATCTGAGTCGGTCAACTATCTGACTGATAGGTCGACTATCTCCGTGAGTCGTTCGACTATCTCCGAATGTCGTTCGACGTTTTCTATCTGCCTTAGTTAATTTTGTATTCGTTTTATTTCTGGTAGTTAATTATTATTATTATCTGGCATATTTTATAAAATATATTAGTCTGATTTTATGCTATCATTTCAAAGCAAATCCTTGCTTCTACCTTTATGCATAAGTCAATCCTTTCTGACATGTCTTTTGTCTTATTATCTGACTTTATATCTGCAGCTGTCCTTTATAGCCGTTGGCTTTAAAGAGTTATTTGATGTGACCTTTTATAGCATTCTTTATCAGATTTAATACTGTAGCTTCTTATGAAGCTTTATTCTTTACAGAATATATATCTGCAAGATTTGTTTTGTCTTTATGATAATTGCAGCCCAGGTTCAAGCCTTCAGATAAAGACAAAGTCAAAGCTAAATTAGAGCCGTTGCTGCTGCTCCTATTTAAAGAGTTCTTTTGAAGAAAGAACTCAGTGAGCTACCAGCAATATACAACAGCTCAGAGAAAAGAGTGAAGGGTTTCAACCTGTACAACGTATAGAGAAAAGATACAACATACAGCTGCTCTCAGCAATTTACATCTGACTGAGAAGATTGTCTCTTCCGTTCTTCTTCATCCTGAGTTCATCCTGCTTACAGGAAGACTTTCACTCAGAGGCTTTTGAGAAGAAGAAGAAGAAGAAGGAAGCTGAAGAAGAACAACTATTCCAGATCTCTAGTCTTCTTCGAGCTTTATCCTTCAGAACTTCAAGACAGCTTGCTGTCAGAAGTTCTGAAGAGTCTTGTGCTTCTCTAATCTTTATGAAAATAGAGAAGATACTTTTTATCCTCTTTCCCCTCCTTTAAAAGGGTTGTTTACTCCCTTCAAAAGTAAAACTTGGTGGCAGGACACCTGATCAAAAACCTGTGTTGGATTTTGAGCTCCTGATCAAAAGCTCAAAGGGTCTACTTGATCTACCTGAAGCAGATCAGTTGGTGGCAGGGCACCTGAACAAAAACCTGTAGTGGATTCCTACTAGGGTGGTAGAAGAGTGGACGTACCTATTTAGAGGGAACCACTATAAAATTTCTTGTGTCGTCTGAGCTGTTTATTTAATTCTTTGTACTGTGGCTGTGAGTAGAAATAACTAGGATTGCTAGTTGCTGTGATAGGATCCCAAGCTTAACTGTAATTACAGTTAGCTCTCTCTTGTGCACTACACTTTGTGTTAGGCTCTAGGGTTATCAATATCTATAAACTAATTCCGCAAATTAACTCTAAGGGAGTTGAGTAGGGTGTCCTAATTTTTGAATACTCTATTCACCCCCCTCTAGA
This sequence comes from Platanthera zijinensis, assembly GCA_039513925.1. Taxonomy (NCBI): domain Eukaryota; kingdom Viridiplantae; phylum Streptophyta; class Magnoliopsida; order Asparagales; family Orchidaceae; genus Platanthera; species Platanthera zijinensis. The sequence goes on along the minus strand of CM077092.1, from coordinate 39,649,057 downwards.
GTTGTATCTATCATCACTTTCACCCTCTATCAAGAATCTCCTCCTGATATGGAATCTACACAACTTCCTCCTCAGCATGCCCTCCATCAGTACCAACATACTCTGGCTCACAAACTACATCAAAACACTCCATAGTCGGTGGATCTTGCGGTTCAACAACCTCTTTCTCACCAACAACCTGGTCTTCTACAAAGACCATATATATACTTTTGATGATCTTCTTCCTCTCCGGTTCCCAGAGTCTATAACCAAACTCCTTAGATGGGAATCCAAGCAAGATGCACTCCCAAGACTTCTCATCTAGCTTTGACTTCTCCTCCTTGGGGATATGAACATGTCCTCTGCAACCAAACACCCGCATGTGTCCATAAGACACTTCCTTCTTGGACCAAATACACTCTGGGATATCTCCGTCCAAAGGTGGTGAGGGGGACAAATTGATTAAATGCACAGCAGTCCGTACGATCTCTGCCCAGAACTGTTTGTCAATACCTGTCTGAGAGATCATACACTTGATCTTCTCCGCAATTGTCTTGTTCATCCTCTCCACCAATCCATTTTGTTATGGTGTCCTTAGAGCTATCTTCTCATGCACGATGTTATACACCCTACAATAATCATCAAAAGGTCCAATGTACTCACCCCTATTATCTGATCGAGCCGGTTTGATCATCTTCTCGGTCATCTTTTTTTCCTTCGCCCTGAACTCCATGAACTTTGTCAAAACTTCACTCTTCTGCTTCAGAAAATAAGCTCATACCTTTCTTGAGTGATCGTCTATGAACGTGATAAAATAGGCTACTCAACCCAAAGAATTAGGCTCGATTGGACCATACACATCAGCTTGTATCAAGCTTAGTAGCTCCCCTTCCTCTTCGGTTTAGCATGTGCGAATGAAACTCCTCTCTGCTTGCAATCCAAGAAGTGAGCACATGTGTCAGGAAGCTCCCCTGACAGCTCTGAAAGAATATTTTTCTTCATCAAGATCTTCAAGTTCTTCTTGCTAATGCAACCAAGTCTGCGATGTCACAACTCCATGGAGTTGTCTTTAGTTGCATTCACACTCAGGCTGCATATCTTGGTCTTTTCTCGGTACAGACCACAACACTTCTTATCCCGGGCCACCACCAATGACCCCTTCACTAGCCTCCAGGCACCTCCGCCTTCAATGCTCATGAAACCTCCATCATACAGTCCGTCAGCATACATGAGGTTCATCCTTTAGTCTATAATATGTTTGACATCCTTGAGGATAACCCTTCCCAGATCAGTCTCCAAGTGGACGTCTCCACTACAAATAATATTTGACACGTCGACATTTGTCATCCGGATAGTGCCAAGATCAATAGCAGCATATGAGTATAAGTTATCTCGGTGAGAAGTACAATGGTAGGATGCTTCACCATCCACTACCCAATCTATGTCAACAGACTCCTGACAAGCAATCTCACTGCAATGTAAACACAATGACTCATCCTTCGTAATCGAGGTCATACCTGCACCCTCACTTGATTCTCCAGTCTCCTTTGACTTCTCTTTTAGATCTCTTTGTAACTTGAAGTGGTCCTTCTTAAAGTGACCCTTCTTCTTGTAATAATAGCACTCGATCTCCTTCTTGGACTTGGGCCTGGACTTGCTTCTGGAGTTAGCCCATGGCTTACCTTCCTTCTTTGTCAACCTGACTCTTTCATCCATAAGGATAACATCTGATGTAGAAACTCCAGAATCCTTCCTCCTTAGCTCCTCGTTCAAAAGGCAGCTTGTCATCATATCCATTGACACGACATGTTGAAACTTTGAAGTAAAAGTGGGCGACCTGGGTAACCTGTCTACGCGGTTAGTACGGACAGGTCTGACGTCTTGTCAGGTCGCCAAAGGAGTGGCTGGAAGATGTTCCCTGAAGGTAACCAGGCGGATATGATGGATATCCACGCAGTTTGCCGGTCTGTGCGGACTAGTTCTGGAGTCCGCCGGTTTAGTGTGGATAGGTCTTTGTATCCGCTGGTGCTGTATTCGTACCAGGGATGGCTGGGACAAGTTTTGTACCAAGTTCAGGTGTGCTTAGTTCGGGAGGTCGCGCGGTTAGAGCGGACTGCTTTCCTTGTCTGCCGAGTTCAGCAACTATCAGCCTTGTGCGCTTTGGTTGCGGACTCGTAGTGTGCGGACTGAAGTAGTGTCCGTAGGTACGTCTGGACTGGTGCTGTGTCCGCTAGTGTGCGGTCTGTTGGTGTTTTCACAGGGTCTGCTGGTATAACGATCTGTCTAGCTAGTCATGGCAACTAGACAGACCGACTTTGTGTTCGTGGGTTGGCGGATATTCTCTGTATTCGCCACGAGATAGGGCGGTGATCCTATCAGCTATGGCGGTGATCACACTCCTCTTCACGCCTATAAATAGGACCCCCTATCATATCAATAAATCATTTGAATGAACAGTAAGTGAGCTTGGGTGGTTGTTGCAGACTGTTTTTTGTTCGTACGATTTGAAGAGTTGACCATTTTGTGCTGTGCAGGTTGTGCGGATAGCACTGGAAATCCAGGGATTTGGTTCTAACCTCGGTCAGGGACAGTGCATACTCTGTGGTTTACAACCAATGGTTAGTAGCAAGTCGCGGCTTGCGACCATGGATTTTCTCTTCTACAACTCTTTCCCAATTCAATAAGTTGTCCGCTTCTGGCGGCTTGTTCAATTCGGCAACAGTGTTCATGGCGGTCTGGCGGCTAGGCGACCTTGCGGTCAGGCAGCTTGCAGATTAGCAGACAAAGTTTTTTTCAGCTTTAGAATAATGGGTTGTCCGTGCGGCTAGGTTGCGGTCTGGTGACTTGGCGGCTTAAGTGGACTCCGTATGCAGCTCAGCAAGGTCTGCGGTTTCTCAATGAGATCACGCTGCTTATTTGCTTCTTGTACGTTTTGCTTTCTTCGGGTGCATCGACGAATCATGTCTCTTCATGTATGTCTCGTCCTGTAAAGATTTTTTGATAGTACAAAATTCTTACTTTTCTATTTGTATTTGGTTTATTTGGCTATGGATAGGTTGAGTGTTCCTGCGCCTGGTTTTCCATTTTCCGCGATTCATAAATTTTTACTTGGTATTAGAGGGAACAAAGGCTTGAGCAGTGATCAACCGACATTTTGCTTTATTGCTTCTGGAAGTCTAAGTGAACCAGGGATAATGCTATGGAAGGATTATTTGCAAGAGGTCTTGGAATCAAGCTTCTTACATCGACTAACTTCAAGAAGTGGAAGTCATGCATGGAAATCTATCTTCTGGGTGAGGACCTATGAGAGGTCGTATGTGGAGATGACAAACAAGAACTTACTACTACTGGAAATGCTGAAGCGGCGAGAGCTTGGAGGAAGACAAACGCGAAGGCGGAGTTTACTCATAAGCGGGCTATCTCACCGGAACTCTTCGACCACATCATCGAATGTCGGTCAGCTGCGGAGATTTGGAATTCTCTCGATGGGTTGTTCAATAATAAGAATGTAGTTCGTCTACAATTCCGGGAGAATGAGTTGGCAAGAGCCACTCAAGGAGATCTGCCAATCTCAACGTTCTTCCTAAAGATGAAGAACTTGTGCACTAAGATTTCAGCATTGGATCATGATGAGCCTATCTCGGAAACGAAGCTGAAGAGGAACATAATCCAAGGTTTGCGGAAGGAGTATGTGGTCTTTGTCACTTCTATTCAAGGCTAGGCCACTAAGCCGTCTTTGCTGGAGCTAAAGAACCTGCTGGTTTCGCAGGAGAGCTTAGCTAGACAAATGACTGGAGTCACTATATCTGAAGGAGGTAGTGAGACATTCTTCTCAGGGAAGAAGAAGAGATAGAAAAAGAAGAAGAATCATGTTACTGATGATGACCCTTCAACTTCATATTAGCAAGAGAGGAGTTGTACTCCTAAGCGTGATTGGAAGAAGAAGGTAAGGCTCATGTATTTCAAATGTGACCAGCTGGGTCACTTCAAGAAGGACTGCAAGGTCAAGCTGTAACCGGGGTATGTTACAGATAAAGAGGAAGTTGGTTCCAGTGATGAGGAAGCCGGATGGGGGAATGCGTTTATGACGGGCATATGTGTACGTGTCTTGTATACCATTGAATACAAAGATGACTGGATAGTGAACTCGGAGTGTGGTTTTTACCTCACCGAGAACGAGTCGAAGTTATCATAACTACTGATGATACTATTTATGTAGTTGAGAAGGAGGGTGTCGTTTCTTTAGATAGTGATAATGGTCCACTCACCTTAAGGAGTGTCTATCACGTACCGGGAATGAAGAAGAACCTCTTATCAGTGACCAACGCAGTGGATGCAGGCTATCACGTTTTGTTTGGTCCAACGAAAGTGAAGTTTTTCCGCAACGTATCATCGGTTAAGGCTGACGGTGCTCATGTAGGGAGAAGGGTGAAGGACTTGTTTGTGCTATTAACAAGTTTCTATGTTGATCGGATAAGGTTCAATGATAATGTAGTTATCTGGCATAAGCAGCTGAGACATGTAGGGATGGACAAATTGAAAGCTATGGTGATTTGATGGGACCAACTATCACCTACAGTCTTGGAGGCAGTAGGTACATATTGGTGTTGATTGATGACTACTCAATGTACACTTAGATTTATTTCATAAAGGAGAAGTCAGGTGCATTCCAGTTGTTTGTAGAGTTCAAGGAGCCAGTAGAGGGACGACTTGGGCTGCGGATTAAGAAGTTGAGAATGGATAACAAAGGTGAGTTTGTTTCAAATGAGTTCCCTAACTTCTGCAGGAAGCACGAGATTCGAAGAGAGCTCACTTGTGCGCATACTCCACAATAAAATGGAGTAGCATAGCGGAAAATCCATCATCTGATGGAGACCTGCAAGTGTTGGCTTCATGCCAAAGACATTCCAAGGTCCTTTTTGGCGGAGGGGATGACCTAGGCAACTTATGTCATCTATCAGATGCCTCTGAGTCTGATTAGCATGAAGTCTCCTCATGAGATGATGTTTGAGAAGAAGCGTGGAGTTGGACATTTTCGGGTGTACAGATTGACCTGTTACATTCACATCCCCGATGCTTTCAGGACAGAGATGGATCCGAAGGTGAGGAAGCTTGTCTTTGTATGTTATGACGAGCGGAAAAAGGGATGGAAGTGTGTGAATTCAGTGACAAAGAAGTTTGTCTTTTCGATAGACGCTGTCTTCGACGAAGTGACGTCATATGGAGGTGGCTCCATAATGGAGCTACAGAAAAGCATGTCGGATGAAGGGTAGGAGGAGGCTGCTAAGAATCTTCTAATGGAGCTGTCTGTGTCACCAGGAGCTCCAAGTGTTTATAGCTCTGGTGCGGAGGCTTCTGGTTCAGGAAGCAGGGGAGCGATGCTCCTAGTGTGCCCGTGAATAGAGCTGATTTAGAAGAAGAAGTAGAGGTGGTCAACACGGGTCAGACTCTTCGGAGATCGAAGAGGACCATCAAACCACCGGCTCGTTATAACGAAGAAAATGTGGTGAGCTTGGTCTCGTGTTTCTTCACAAGACTTCTGGACTAGCGAGAGCCTTCTAGTTTTGAAGATGCCACTAGAGTCAAGGAGTGGGATAACGCTATGGATGAGAAGATGATTGCTCTCAGGAAAAATGAGACATGAGACCTTGTGTCCAAGATCGAAGGCGTTACTCTTGTGACATGCACGCGAGTGTACAAGCTGAAGAAGAAGGCAGATGGGAGCATCGAACGGGACAAGGCTCGCCTTCTAGTTTGAGGTTTTTCTCAACAGTACAGAGAAGACTACGAAGAGACGTTTAGTCCTGTGGCAAAAATGACTTCGGTACGGGTGGTGATGGCCTTATCGACTTGCCAAGGTTGGAAGATGTGGCAGCTGGACGTAAAGAATGTTTTTCTTTACGGTGAAATAGATAAAAACATCTTCATGATTCAACCACCAGGGTACATGTCTGAAGATCATCCAGGATACGTCTGCAAGCTCTGAAAGGCCCTTTACAACTTGAAGCAGGCTCCGCAGGCATGGTATGAGAAGATCGCAGAATACCTCCAATTCTGCGGTTAGTTTGCCTCTGATTCAGATTCGAGCTTATTCATCAAGAAGAGGGGGATCTTCATATCTCGGTTTTGTTGTACGTGGAAGACATGATCATCATGGGAAACTCCGAGGAGGAGGTGGCCAGGCTCATGGCAGAGCTAGCCATTCGGTTCGAGATGTAGGACTTGGGTGAGCTCCACCACTTCCTTGGACTCAAGGTAGAGAGGAAAGAGAGTGACATACTCGTTTTACAAAAGGGCTATATAGAACGAATCATTCAGCGGTTCGGTGTACGAGAGGGGAAGAGTAGCTCTACTTTACTTAATGTTGACATCAAGCTTTAACGAGATGAGGGGAGGATACTTTCAGATCCTATAGTGTTCTGGGTTCTGGTTGGGAAACTTATTTACTTGACAATTACGAGACCAGCTACTGCTTATGTTGTAGGCCGAGTAGGTTGGTATATGGCGGAATCTCGAAAACCTCATCTGATGGCGGCGAAGAACATTCTGAAGTATGTGAAGTCCACTTCTGATATGAGTCTCTTTTATAGGAGAGACACAGGCTTCAACCAGTACGGTTGCACAGATGCTGACTATGGGGGAGATTCAGACGAACGGAAGTCGACATCTGGTTATGTCTTCACATGTAGATCAGTGAGTATCACGTGGTGCAACAAAAAGCATGATTCTGTGTTCGTCTCTACTACGGAAGCGGAGTATAAGGCTTCGACCTTGGTAGCTCGAGAATCCATCTGGCTTAGGAGGCTGGTAGAGGACGTCCATAAAGAAGTGCGTGGTCACCCTTTGCTACGCGGGGACAATGAAAGTGCCCTTAAACTGGTTAATAATCCAGTTTGTCAAGCGCGAACCAAACACATTGAGATTGAGCATCATTTCATTCGAGAGAAGGTGTTGGAGGGGTCTCTTGTGGTTGGACACGTGCAGAGTGAGGAAAACATCGCAGACATCTTCACGAAACCGTTATCGAAGTGGTCATTTACTCGGTTACGGGGATTGCTAAGGTAGGTCTCCACTTCTCACTTCAAGGGGGAGTGTTGAAATTTTTTATGTGAAAGTAGGCGGCCTAGGCAATCTGTCTGTGCGGTTTGTGCAGACAGGTCTGGCTGTTTGTCAGGTCGACAAAGGAGTGGCTAACAGATGTTCCCCGAAGGTAACCAGACGAATAGGATGGATATTCACGCAGTTCGCCGGTCTGTGCGGACTGGTTCTGGAGTCCGTCGATTTAGTGCGGACTGGTTCTGGAGTCCGCCGATTTAGTGCAGACTGGTTTTTATATTCGCTGGTGCTGTGTTCGCACTAGGGATGGCTGGTGGTGTGGACTTGGTCTGGTTCTGTACCAAATCCAGCTGTGCTCAGTCCGGGAGATCGCGCGGTTAGCGCAGACTGCTTTCCTTGTCCGTCGAGTTTGACAGCTATCAGCTTTGTGTGCTTTGGTTGCGGGCTCAGAGTGTGCGGGCTGGAGTAGTGTCCGCAGGTGCGAGCGGATTGGTGCTGTGTCCGCTAGTGTGCAGTCTGTTGGTGTTTCTGTAGGGTCTGCTGGTATAGCGATCTGTCTAGCTAGTCGTGGCGACTAGGCAGATTGACTTTGTGTCCGCGGGTTGACGGATATTTTCTGTGCTCACCGCGAGATAGGGTAGTGATCCTATCAGCTAGGGCGGTGATTACACTCCTATTCACGACTATAAATAGGATCCCATGTCTCATCAACACATCATCTGAATGAACAGTAAGTGAGCTCGGGTGGTTTCTGCAGACTGTTTTTGATCACGCGGTTTGAAGATTTGACCGGTTTGTGATGTGCAGGTTGTGCGGATAGCGCTGAGAAGCCAGGGATTTGGTTCTAATCTCGGTCAGGGACAGTGTGGACTCTGTAGTTTGCAACCAGCGGTTAGCAGCAGGTCACGGCTTGCGACCAGACGGTTTTCTCTTCTACAACTCTTTCCCAGTTCCATAAGCTATCCGCTTCTGGCGGCTTGTTCAGTTCGGCAACAGTGTTCGCGGCGGTCTGGCGGCTAGGCGACCTTGCGGTCAGGCGACTTGTAGATCAGTGGACAGATTTCCTTTTCAGCTTTAGAATAACGGATTGTCCGCGCGGCTAGGTTGCGATCTGGCGACTTGGCGGCTTAAGCGGACTCTGTAGGCAACTCGGCAGGGTCTGCAGCTTCTCAGTGAGACCGCACAGCTTGTTTGCTTCTTGTATGTTTTGCTTTCTTCGGGTACATCGAAGAATCATGTCTCGTCGTGTATGCCTCTCCCTGTAAAATTTTTTTGATAGTACAAGATTCTTGCTCTTCTGTTTGCATCTGGTTTATTTGGCTTCAGATAGGTATCAATGCTTGCAGCTCGTCACCTATGGTGATCTTCATTGCCTCCAACTGATTTATGATGCTTTGAACAAGGTTCAGATACTCAGTCATCTGAGAACCTTCTCTATACTTCAAGTTCACAAGCTTCTTGATCAAGAAAGTTTTGTTGTCAGCTGTCTTCCGCTTGTACATACAATGCTTCCGGCTTTCTCCACAAAGCTTGAGTCGATGATTCTGTGGATATATGATGGAAGATAAAATCATCTAGTTATTGTCGAATGAATCCCACTGCCTTCCGATCCATCCTTTTCTACTTTTCATCATCCAGCATGGTAGTCGACCTCCCCAAAAATGGAATATGGAGATCTTTATAATATAAAAGATCCTGCATCTGCGGCTTCCAAATGCTCCAGCTCTTGTCATTCATGCTAATCATTCTTGTGCTCTTCTCCATCTTCTCTAACAGCCTGATGGTTTCGAGATGAAGTCTAATTAATTCACGAATAAGATTAGGAAGGTAGGGAATGGACCAGTGTCGTCAGCTACCATTGATCCAAATATAAAACGGAACGACCAATCATATACCTATGAACCTAGCTCCAATACCACTTTGTTGGTAAACAATAATCCCCTGTGCCTGCGTAACCGGACACACAGGTTAGACCGTTCATGAACCACAGTTTGCGAGGTCAGGCCGTTCATGAACCACAATTTGCGACCACAGTGTTTGAGATAATCACAATCTTGAAAAACGAGCCATGAGATAAAATAGCCTTAATCGTTTGGCGCAGCGTTCAGAGCTCTCCGTTTGGGGCAAACACCGTCACACGGCGGGTAACCAAATGGCCGACAGTTGTGTTTGCTTCGTTTTCACCCGTCGCGCCATGGGAATTGGAGGAAAACGGAGGGATTCCAACCGCGACTTCCCCCCCTCATGTTCCAAAATCCCTCATTCTCCTCCCGCTGCCTGAGCAAAACGGCAAACCAAAAGGAGGTTTGCAGAAAAAATTGTGTTTGAGAGTGATGAACCATAAAACAATTTAATTTAAATAAGTTCGCTTATAGTTGAACTCCCAGCCACAAAAATTTTCTCCAGTCCGACCACAGCTTTCGGCTTTTCATTCTTCTCCCCCTCTTCGTGCATGAGAGCGCAAGTCATCTTCTCGTAAGTCATCCATGAGAGAAAAACTACGGGACGGGGCCCTCGAAATTCATTATCAATAATAACAAGGATTACAACAATAAGAACACTAGTTTTGCCCAACCTAGATCCCCCCTTGGATTCACAGATTGAATCCCCAATCTTAGATTGCAGTAAATCCTCTCTTCAAGAAAAAATGCACAAAATTCCAAATCTCTTTTCAAAACTCCTAGATAAAATGAAGACAAGAAAAAGAGCAAAAATACCCTTACAACAAAGACGAGACACTTGCTAAGAAACAACTTCTGCTCTTCTTCCTGAAGAACTTCTCTTGTAACAACAATGACGGAAGAGCGATCTTCTTCAGAAAACCGAGAGCATCGATCTGTATTTTTGACAGCCGAATAATTGCAAACTTATGTCTTGAATAAGTCGTGGCCTATTAATTTAGGGTAAAACAGAGACTATCTCAGCCCTTAAATCAAGCCCTAAATCATCAGACGACAGAAAAAAAACCAAGATTTTACAGAACAGATTCCGTGATCAGTCATCACTCGACGCCAAACAACATTACTCGACGCCAAACAACATTACTCGACGCCAAACAACATCACTCGACGACAAAACAGCCCACTGGACGCCAAACAACACACTCGACGCCAAAAACACTCCACGCCAAGGCTGTTGCTGCTTCACTCGACGCCAAGAGACACTAAGCTCCAGTCCAAATCTGATTTTTTTTCCCCGAGTCCACCGACTCTTTAGGGGCTGGACCCCAACACGACCTCCCCGTCACTCGACCTCTAGCTCACCCAACTGGGCCAATCCTCATCAAACAGAAGGTCATCCATCAACCTACACCGGGCTGAAATATAACATAGTGACAAAGACAGCTCAGTAGATGCTTTTTCTAGCTCTCATGTGAAATCTTTCTTCAAGCAAAGCTCAGTCTGCAATTAATACACTAGAGCAACATAAAAAAAAAAGTATTATTCCTCACACCAAATACAAAATAGTTTAACATGAAACTAATAAAATATGCTATCTGTAACAGCAAACAACTCATGTCATATATATATATATATATATTTATATATTTACTCATTATTGAGTGGCACTCTCATCTTCTTCTCCTTCTCCTCCATCATATAATGTCACACCCTTTCTAGCTTGTATTATGCATACCTCCTCTATTTTGTGTATATTTATACCTTTAAAAGGGAGGGATAGAGAGGCCATGGGCATGGCCATGGGACTTTTTGTTGCTTTTTTAGTGGTGACACTATGTGGGGTTGTCCTTCACTTCTACTACATATCTTGGGTGAGGCCTGAGAGGATTAGGGGGAAGCTGAGACGGCAAGGGATCGGCGGTCCGCCGCCGGCTTTTCTCCATGGGAATTTGAAGGAGGTGAAGGGATTTATGAAGGAGGAGAAGGAGAGAAGAGAGGGTGAAGAGAATATTAAGCATGACTATGCTTCTGTTATTTTTCCTTATTTTGAGAAATGGAGGAAAGAGTACGGTATGTTTTTTTTTATGCACCTCATGAATGTGTATATCCTTTTAATTTCTCCATTTAGAGCTATTTTGAGTTTTGTTTGAGAAGAAAAATGTGAAAATGGGAATAGTTATGTTCCCACTATCCCTTGTTTTAGGCCAAATTTTTAGGGGGGGGGGGGGGGGGGGGGGATCTTGTAGGTGATCAAAATGATCTCCTAGGAGATCCTAATTGATTTCGGACGAAAATTTGAAAATGGTCTTTTCCAAAATGGCGTAGTTTTTTTAGGGGGCGATTTTATTTTAGCTTATTATTGTGAGGAAAAAATAAAATAAAACTATCCTCTTGGATATTGATAGAGAGCAAATATCCGTCTTCGTAAATATAAGACCAAATTGTAAAGCTTTGTGATGTCACTTCACAAAATCAAGTGGTTGGGGGGAGTAGCGGTCATTCCACTTATACACTTAGGACTAGAGAGTATGCTTAGCGGTGTAAGATTAATGCTCCGTTTGGACGTATTTTCACCGGTCAAGCGGTTACGATCGCATGAACCGGACCTTAATTAAGATCCGGTTCATGCGGTCGTAACCACTTGACCGGTGAAAATAAGTCCCCCCAAACGGAGCCTTACTCCATTTGGTTCGGCGGTGGCGGGTCGATCCGGCGGGTGGAAGCGGAGTGTTCGAACCGGAGGGGGGAGGTGGCTGCTCCAAACGGAGTTTTTTGGGGCGTTTCTCAAGGCGGGCGGGTGGAAACGGAGCAAACGCCACCGGAGGTTCATTTGTTTACTCTCCTTCCGGCGGCGTTTGCCCAAAACGGAGCAGCGAAACGCCCAAACAAATAGAGCCTAAGACTCCTTTTGGCACGGTGGCGGCGGTCATCAACATGGGAGTTAAATTGTCATTCGTTAACACACACCTAAGAAACTTCATCTATTTTTATGTTTAAATGGATAATGTTTGTTAGGTGATCCTTAACGAATGACGATTTAATCCATGCGTTTACGGCCGCCACCACCATGTCAAACAGGGCCTAAACCACCCATTTTACTGAGTCGGGACACACGCTCGAATATCACGGTCCGTTTCACACTCGACACAAACATTGTGCGTAATTATGTACTAACATAGGGGATTTCTCATATTCTAAAGAGGACCTCCCTTCTGGGATTAAAAATTTAATGTAAGTTGGGGTGGTTCATTAAAAATTAATCTAGTCCTAAATGAGTTTCCTAGGTTCATTGAGTGACTCCTCTAAATTCAAATATACCATTATTAGGACGAATATTTAGGATCTGTTTGGCACAGTAGTGACAGTCATGAAGACGATGGTTATCGTCGTTCTTGAACATCTAATCTCACCTAAGGAACTTCAAAAACAAATATTTTACGACAGTAATGTTTTTATCTAAACTCACCGGACTGACCCTAGGCTTCATTTGGCGCGGCGGATGGAAAGGGAGCGGGAGAAGTCGTGGCCGCCAATCGAACTAGAGGAGGGGGCCGGCGGATCGAAAGGGCGTGTTTCTCAGGGGCGGGCAGGAGCGCAGACGCGACAAAAGCGCGGCAGGCCATTTGTTTACTCGTCGTGCGTTTGCGTCTGCACCCGCCACTGGCATGAAAACGTCAAGCCAAACGAACCCTTAATATCTTCTTCCTTGCTCTCTCTTCCCCCTTCTCAATCATCCTCCACTCCCATCTATAAGCCTAATATCTTCTATATATGATATAAAACTGCCACCTATGCTTTATCTTATTTTAACATAGCAGTACCGGCGGATTTAGAAGTTTTAATAAGGGGAAGCTGGACATCAACTTTCTCAAAAAAAAAAAATATGAGCGTCTCTATTTTACCGGAATCATTTTTCCTTCATCCGTCCACCATTTTTGACGTATAAGTAATCAAAATTCATTAACTCTACGAGAAAAATTCAAATCCACTAACTATTTTACAAAATTTGAAAGAAGTGGGCGGGCCCCACTCCCCCAATCCGCCCCTACACCGCATCACCTTCTTTCTCCTCTCCTAATGTCACATAATTTTTCCTACGCTACCCGTTCCCAGAGAAAGGAGCGCGTGCAGCACAGGAGCCGTCCGATGTGTCTATAAAATTTGTGTTTTGCTTTTTTTTGTTATTTTTTTATTTTATTAAAGCACAAACGTTAAATTAAAAGCTGGACGATTTGAATCTCACCCACTCACCGAAAAGAAAACGCTACCCGTACAGAAAAATTACTCGTATCAGGTAGAATCCTGATAGATAGTTATTCGTATCTTTAGTTTACAAATCCCAACGTAATCGTTCTGGATATAATATTATTTTAAAAATAAATAATATCTTATATTTTAATTATTGAAAATGACAACTTTAGATCTGGACTTGTGGGGCCCAATCTTCATGAGACGATAATAATAATAATAATAATTTAAGATTATGAGGCCGTAAGGTTGTATGTTAATGTCGCATCACAGTGAGCTGCAACGACGTCACGTGCAACGCAGATGCTTGGGGGACCTTTGTGGGCTGGGATCCGGATCCTCTCCAGTTCCTCCGGAGTTCCTCCGGGAACTGCAGAGGTGGAGTTCACAAACTTGCGGATTAACGGAGCGAAATTAGAAAAAGTGGTTAACATGAAAGTTGTAGATATCTTCGAGACGAATAACTTTCATGTTGAACATTTTTTGATTTGAAGTCGTTTAGACTCCCGATTTGAGCCCCGAAAAAAAACCGTCCGCAAATAATTAATTAAATATTTTGCGGACAGTTTTTTTTCGGAGCCCAAATCAGAGATCTAAACGACTTCAAATAAAAAAATGTTCAACATGAAAGTTATTCGTCTCGAAGATATCTACAACTTTCATGTTAATCACTTTTTCAAATTTCGCTCCGTTAATCCGCAAGTTTGCGAACTCCACCTCTACAATTCCAACTGCAACTGCAGAGTTCGCAAACTTGTGGGCTGCTTCAGTTGCAGCAGCCACCTCTCACGTGCCTACTCGAAATTGATCTAGAAGGTTCTGTACAATTCTAGAGGTTTCATCCATAAATGACAAATCCTCTGTTATGAACGGTGCTGGCTGTCGTGAACGTAGTGGTTATGAACTGTTGTTCGTGAACACTCAACTTCACATAAGGAACATCATTCGATCCTCTTTTATGTTTAAATCTATTTTTTTTGTGCGGCCGTCATAACCATTGTCTTGACAAACATGAATTCTATGATTGTGACGTTTTTGTTTGAACTCATCAGAGCAAAAAAAAGTCACGCCAAACAGAACCTGAGAAAATGTGAAGGACATGCAAGCTATGAAATTGCAGCGACCCACGTAAGTAGATATGAGGAGTAGTGCTAGAATATATAATTGTAACAAAATAGTAAATTGAATTAGTAGAAAGCATAGCGCGGTTGTATGGGAAGAGAGTGCATGTGCCTAGACTCGCCGACCAGAGATCAACATTTCTTCCAACGACTCTGTTTGGCATGGCGGTGGCATCGTGAATGCGGTGGTTATCAACTGTCGTTCGTGAACGCTAGATCTCACCAAAAGAATTTTGATCATCCACTTTTATATGTTCGAAACTAGTTTTCTTATTTTGGTGGCGGACAAAGTCATTGTACGTATTGTCAAACATGCATTCTATGATAGTGACGTTTTTGTCCAAACTCACCGGAACGAAAAAAACCGCCCAAAACAAAGTCAACATCTCATATCCAGCTCCACTCCAGCCCGACTACCACAAGTTGTAGAAGCAACACGGTAACCCTTCTGGCCCATAATGCTCAAAAAGGGAAATATATAGAATCTCCGTGTTCGCTCTGGTAAGTCGCATACGCTGTATGAAAATATTTGACTCATGATCAAGCCTTGCCCGAAGGACGTGCACATGCCCTTGATAAGGCTACCACATTAATTGCATTTTGTAGCGCTATTTTAGAACTTATGAATATAGGCTCCGTTTTGGCTCGGTGGTGGTGGTCGTAAACACGCGCGTTAAACCTTCATTCGTCAATGATCACCTAACAAACATCATCTGTTTGAACATAAAAGTGGATGAGGTTCTTTAGATGTGCGTTAATGAATGACAATTTAACCCCTATGTTCATGACCGACACTATCTGTTAGGAAATACGAGATCCATAAAACACGTAAGAAATCGCAAAAGAAAAAAGAACAAGCAAAACACACAAGAATTTAACGTGAAAAAACCCTAAGATTGAGGAAAAAACCACAACCACCCACGCCCATAAAATCCACTGAGATCAAAAGTACACCACTTCTATTCCGCCGCTCCTCTTCTTCAGTTTTTGCATACGCGTACACAACCCTAGGCCAAAACATGCATTTTATACACGTAACAAACAGGACGAGGAAATAAGCGCGAGTGCCCAGTACTCCCAGACGCAGTCAGGCTCCACAAAATAACACTACCGTGGCAAACGGAGCCATAGTATTTTCTTATGATCCCTAAGAGCAAACATATATATATATATATATATATATATATATATATATATATATATATATATATATATATATATATATATATATACAAAAGAATATGGGCAGCCAATAGGATTGCACGGTGTAACAATGAGGCCCTTCAAAGTAATCCCAACCGTTCATATACGGGCATGAGATTTTGGGGGTCAAGGAGGCTTCAAACCGAAAAGTGATCAACATGAAAGTTGTAGATCTCGGCGATCCGAACAACTTTCATGTTGATCATTTTTTGATTTGAAGCTTCCGTGACCCGTTCATATGCGGGCATGAGATTTTGGGGGTCAAGGAGGCTTCAAATCGAAAAGTGATCAACATGAAAGTTGTAGATCTCGGCGATCCGAACAACCTTCATGTTGATCATTTTTTGATTTAGAGCCTCAGTGACTTTCGATTTGGGAATCGAAAAGTCTAGGCGGCGAAGCCCGCCGGCGGGGCGGGCTGGGAATCGAAAAGTCTGGGCGGCGAAGCCCGCCGGGGGGCGGGCGAAGCCCGCCGTCCCGAACTGTGTACTGTCGCGGAGGGCATGGGAGGCCCCCCGTGCACTGTCACTCGTATATATATATATATATGAATGTATCATTGTTATATGACAATTAAATTTGCAGGGCCAATATTTATGTACACTATGGGGAATGTGCCAATGTTACATGTGAGCCATCCTGATTTGGTGAGAGAAATAAATTTATGCAAATCTTTGAATTTGGGTAAAGCCACCTACCTTAAGAAGACCCACGAGCCCTTATTTGGCCATGGAATTCTCAAATCCAATGGTGAGTCTTGGGCTTATCAAAGAAAAATTATTGCTCCGGAGTTCTTCATGGATAAAGTTAAGGTAATTATTATTATTATTATTATTATTATTATTATTATTATTAAGGTTAATTAGTAGGACCTCCTCAGGGAGTTTGCAATATAATTACAGTTTGCACTCCCTCTATCTTTCGAAATTACATTTACCTCTCTTCTAAGTTTTTCATAGTCTACAACAATGTCTATTCGGTTAGAAATATGGATGAAAAATGATAGAATCAGCGAAATTATTTTATGGTATTTTTATCGTTTTGTAATGTTTCTAGATTCGTTACAAAGGTTATAATGTAACACATTCTTTTCAATGTAGAATTATTTTTTGTTACGGATCGCGCAAGGTTCTATTTTTTAACAGGCTTGTAGGCCGCACACCACAACCCATCTACGCACACGGAGCGTGGTCCATATGCAACGGGTTGTTGAGGTGGGGATTTGAATCCGCAATCTCTTAGATAAAGGGACTTAACGCCGGCCTTTATCACCGGTTGAGCTGCATATGGACCATGCTCCGTGTGCGGGGATGGGCTGAGGTGTACGACCTGCATGCCTGTTTAAAAATGGAACCCTGCGTGATACGTAACATAAAATTAAAGTGGTGCTGATAGTGGGATTCAAACAACCCATCACTTATTTAGAAGTGAGACACCTTATCTATTAGACCAAAAGCTCTTTTACATTTCGAAGAATAAAATTGGAATATCATAAAATAATTTGACATATTTGATCTTTTTTTAAGTATATTTCTAAAGGAAAAAAGTCACACCTTTCAAAGTAGAGTCATTACAAATAATAAAATTGAGTATCATAAAATAATTTGATTATATTATCATTTTTCATCCATATTTTTAAGAGGAGTAGCATTTTTGTAAATTAAGGAAACTCAGATGCGGAGGTAAATATAATTTCTAAAGATAGAGGGGTGCAACCTGTGATTATGCAAAATCACAGGAGACGTCCCGGTAAATAACCCTTATTATTATTATTTTCTCACAAAATTGATGTAAATTAAGGCTCTGTTTGGGAGGACTTATTTTCACCGGTCAAGCAGTTATAACCGCATGAACAAAACCCTAATTATGATTGCGGTCGTAACCGCTTGACCGATGAAAATAATTCCCCCAAACAGAGCCTAAATTCACACATGTTTTTTCATTTCTGATAAATAATGTTGTGAAGGGCATGGTTGAGTTAATGGTGGACTCTGCAATTCCTTTGTTAAACACATGGGAGAGAAGAATTGAGGAAGGAGGAGGGAGAAGAGAAATAAATATTGATGAGGATTTGAAGAGTTATTCTGCTGATGTGATATCAAGAGCAAGTTTTGGGAGCAGCTATTCAAAAGGAAAGCAAATTTTTTTGAAGCTCTACCAATTAAAGAAGGCTGTCTCTAAGCCAAATCTGCTTGTTGAAATCACTGGCATCAGGTACATTATTAGCTTCCTCTCTTCTTAATTCTTTCATTAATTCGATCAAACTCTCGGGCTAAGACTGCGTTTGGCGCAACTTATCGTAGCTTATTTGATCCGGGGAGGTTGGACAAAAACGTCAGTATATGTTTGGTATGACAAATGTTACTACCGTTATCAAAAAAAAAAATTGGGAGCATAAAATTTTTGTATGATAGTGTCATTTTATCCAACCTCACCGGAGCAAATAAGTCGCGATAAGCTGCCCCAAACGTAAAACAGTAGAACACTGCCTCAACAAAACTCTACTATCAATAATGAGTAAACCTTTCTAAGACGCCCCCTCATGAAATCTTTGCTAAAAATGTGGTACTAATTATTATTTTTGGCGGCAGTGATAACCGGCATCATACCATACATTTTATAATTGTGTTATTTTTGTTCAAACTCACCCAAGCAAAAACGCCGTATCAAAGGAAGCCTTAATTAGTCACTGCATAATCCGAGCAAAAACGTTGTACTGAAAGTCCGGAAGGTGATGTCCGAGTGTGTGTCGCGACTTGTTAAAAGAGGTGGTTTAGTCTCACGCCGTCTAGCGTGCTCATTAGTCGTGTGTGTATATGCGTGGTGACCACTCCTCCCCTAACCGCATAGTTTTGGGCAGTCACACAATAAAAAATACCACAAACAAAGAACACCAAATATAAAATGGTTTCCTCAAATTGGGTACGTTTACTGTGTAGGTATAATATTTTATTTTTTTCTCAAACATACAATATGGTTATAAAGGAGAGAAAAAAATAAATCGAGAGATTGACGACGATTTTGAATCCTCCAAGATCCGGCGGTACACGTTGCGACGAGAAAAAAATCTGGCGGCAAGAGAAGAAGTCAGCGGCCGAGAGATGAGCACACTGTAACGAGGTGTGGTCAGCCGGAGGCTTGGCCGATCCTGGGGTTGTGTGGACCCGTTTCTTCCTTGTTGCTTCTGCGTATGCGTTTCTTTGTGGTCAGCGCCGCCTTCCTTGTGGTATCAGAGCTCTGAGATCCAAATACTCTCACATGCGATCGATAATCTCAGCATCCTTATGAGACTTTCTCAATAAGACACGGTGTAAACCTTCCTTGATCAGTAGTGCTTTGACTTTCACCTGCCACATACCAAAATTATGTTTCTCAACGAACTTCGCAACTTCAAACTTTGCACTGGGTGTGGAAGATACCATATAAATCAATCTGAAAAATCTGCACTGAGCCTTACTCTCAGATGACATCCGAAAGAAGTCGTCAGGCTTAAGTATTGTTGAAAGTTCAGTTTTTTTTTCTCGGGGTCAGTCTGGTTCAGTCAGAGGAGGCAAGTCTAAGAAAAGTTCAGATAACCACTGCAACTACTGCAGAAACTGCAAAAAAGGGTTATGAAGTCAAAGATTATTGGAAACTTCATAATAAGGAGAAAGGAAAAACCCTGGTGCTGATAAGGAAAAGTCTGTCGCATCCCTATGCCTTGATGATGCCAACGAGAACGTCCTATAATATTTTTCTCACCTATCTTTCTCATCCTTTTTATGTGTTTTCTTTTTGGGCTTCCTATATTTTTTTGACCTTTCTTATTTTGTTTCCATGATCATTATCTATTCATTTGCTCACATTTATTTTCCCATATTTTTAGCCATGCTATCTCTATACTTGTGATCCTATAACTCCTATTTCAAATTATTTTTTCTGGTTAAGAACTTCATTTTTGAATGCAGTTTAGTAACCTTTTATTACCTAATCTCTTTTCTTATTACTCCTCATTCTACATGAGCTTAGAGTGTGTCTAATCAACTTTTTTTTGATTAGTTTTCATAGGGGTTCATTTTTCCATGTCAAGGTCAGTTCGTTTGCATTCATAGTTGGTGTGTCTGCATTTGTCAATTTCTCTCCCGCGCGTACATCACATGCCAGAAGTCTTGACATGTTTATTTTACTATGTGAGGCCACCGCTGGAGGTGGAGCAGTAAAAATTTAGCTTCAAGTTGAAGTGTTTTTTGAGTCAGCCACGTCAGTCCAGTTTGTATGTTACTCAAAATTAGAGGAGTTTTCTTATGATTCGTTCTCGACCGAAGTTCATTCATTGAGGTCCTTTGGCTTTGGATCTTGGTGATCGTTGGAATATTCTAGAGTTATTTTAGCCATGTGAAACATGTCACGAAAGAGGCATCGAGGTGGAGATTGTTGTTTCTACCGCCTATTCCGTCGGGATTCACTCCTGGCTGTGCTTCTTTTGGAGACCGCTCAATTCGAGGCTCCATTTTTGGAACCCCTAAAATTAGTTATATTGCATTGAAGGCAGAATATATTTCCTTCCGCTGATGGAGGAGATTTTTTGGAAGGGGATTTTTTCTTCTTCCTTGATTGGATCCAACCGACCCCATCTCTCTACCTAATTTTAGGGTTTTTCTCACTTATAAAGGTGTGGCCGGTTTTTCCCCCCAAGAAGAAGATATTTTCGGATAATAGAAATACGAGGTGCAGTCAGTCGAAGGCTTGGCCGATCCTGGGGTCGTGCAGATCCGTTTCTTCCTCATTGTTTCTGTGGGCGTTTTGGTGGTCGGCGGCCGTCCTCATGGTCGACGAGCTTTCTTCTTGCTGCATCCTCACCGACGAGCTTCCTCCCCGTATTCCCGTTGTCCGAAAATCTCTTTTTCTTGGGGGAAAAACCGGCCACACATTTATAAGTGAGAAGAACCTTAAAATCAAGTAAAGAGGTGGGGTTGGCTGGATCCAATCAAGAAAGGAGAAAAAAATCCCCTTTCAAAAAATCTTTTTCATCAGCGGAAGGAAATATATTCTGTCATAATACAATATAATTGATTTTATGTGACTCCAAAAATGGAGCCTCGAATTAAGCGGTCTCCAAAAGAGGCACCGCCATGAGTGAATCCCAGCGGAATAGGCGGCAGGAACAACTATCGGTATCAGAGCAGGGGGCACATGGCGAGAAGGGGTGTTGAGCGTGCCACGTGGAATGGACGGTGATATCCTACCGTGTGTCGCAGCTCGTTAAAAGGGGTAGTTTAGTCACACACCGCTTATCATGTTCCATGATCCTGAGTGTAAATACGGGGCTACCACTCTTCCCCTAGCCACGTAATTTTGAGGAGTGACGTCACAATCTTTACAGTTGAGTACCAGGCTGTCTTTGAAACAAACGGTTCTGATCTTTTTGATTAATTAGAAAATAAATAATGCATATGAAATATGTATATGCATGGTGACTACTCCTCCCCTAACCGCAGTGGCGGATCCAGAAAAATAATAATGGGGGGTGCACAATTTGATAATGGGGGTGCACAAAATTGTTTTTTGAATGCGTCACTGGATTCTATAAATTATAACATGGGAGGCCAGACATCAACTTCCTTCAAAAAAAAAAATTAAACGCTTCAATCTTATCAGAGTTGTTTCTCCCTCATCTGGCCACCGTTTTTGACGTATAAGTAGTCAAAATTCATTGTCTCGACGAGAAGAATCCAAATACACTAACCATTTTGAAAAATAATTGGGGTGCCAGTGTCCCTCGGGCCCCCCTCTAGATCCGCCCCTACCTAACCGCGTAGTTCTGAGGAGTGACGCCACAATGGTTTACAAGGTACATCGATATCAGAGCAGGGGGACACATGGGGAGAGGGGTTGTTGAGTGCGCCACATGGAGTGGACGGTGATGTTCGAGCGTGTCACGACTCCTTAAAAGAGGTGGTTTAGTCACTCACCGTCTAGCGTACTCCTTGATCCTGAATATATAAGTGGCGTTACCACTCCTCCCCTAATCACATAATTTTAAAGAGTGACGTCACAACCTTTACAGTTGAGAACCCGACTGTGTAATACTCCAAGTGGTGAAGTCACAATCTTTATCTTTATAAATAAAATAGAAAATAAATAATGCAGAGATGAAATATATTTTATAGGAAATTAAAAATCCAATTCAAAATAAGTTATTTTCCAACATCAGGCATATCCCCACAAGAAGAAACAGGGATTTATGGAGACTAAATAAAGAAATCCGCTCTCTAATACTCCAAGTGGTGAAGGACGGAAGCATCAACCAAGGGCAATGTTCGCCGGAGAACAATTTCCTGCAGGCGATTCTTCGCACCGCCAACATCGCCGCCGCCGCCGGCGTCAGCGCGGGCGAGGCGGAGGACTTCGTCGTCGATAATTGCAAGACTATATACTTCGCGGGGCACGAAACCACAGCAATTGGCGCCACGTGGTGCCTCCTCCTCCTCGCGCTTCATCCGCAGTGGCAGGAGCGCGCTCGTGCGGAGGTCAACGAGCTCTGCGCCGGCGGGCCGCCGGACGCCCACTCCCTCTTCAAGATGAAAACGGTTAGATATTTAGCATATTGCTTAATTTTACTGCTCTATAATGTCCCAAAATTATTCGAAAATAGTTTCATTTTCTTTATTTTTTGCCTTTTTGGTGCATGAATAGTTATTAGCACTGTAGTTTTGGTAATAATCACTTAAAAGTTGGATTTTTAGAGTTTTTTTAGAGTAATTTTATGTGCAAACTCATTTTGATTACGTGCAAATCATGGTTATGTGCAACCCGAAAAACTTTAGGTAAACTTATCTAAAATTGATTTGTACTTGTCTAAAATTGACTTGCGTTTTTTCGTACGCGCTTTGTGCTCCAAATTTGGTGTACTGTTATTGGTTGTGTGCTTTCCTCACGCAAGCTCGTGCGCATCACACATAATACTTTGTGTGGCTGTGCGCTCTCATTCCTGTAAATTATGAGATCTATCACTGGGTGTGCTCTTTGTTCACTCACACCCGTGTGTTGGCGCACGATCATTCGAAAGTCATCTCCCTCAGCTTTTCAATTCAGTGTGCATAATGACACGAAATTTTTTTAGGTGGGGTTACTTTTACCTAGAAATATGTGCAGTATTAAATATTGACTGATGATTTTCTGCATAAATAACATGATTGATCGAAATACTGATCAACAGTTAGTATTTAATATCATATGGGTCGTGGGATATCAGATCAACGATCAGTATTTAATACTGCACCTATTTTTAGATGAGAGTAACCCGCCTAAAATTTTTTCATGACACACGGGACGTGCACGCTCATTTTTCTTGTTTCTTTTGTACATTTTGGAACCATCTTAATCGAGTTTCTCGCATCTTATCCTTTGACAACAATCTTTAAATATGTGATAAAATTTGGGCAATGTTAATAGCACCCCTCTATTGGGTAATAGCACCCCAAAAAAGCCAAAATAACACATTGAAATGGCTGCTAATAGCGACTTCAGGGGTGCTATTAACATTGCCCTAAAATTTTTACTCCCCTATCTGTGCTGAGTTTCTTAATTGGGTATCCAAATTGCTTCTTAGCCATGGTTTTGAAAAATTTAAACATGCTGAGTGTTTCAGATTTATAAGTAAGGAGATATATTCAGTTATGGCTTGAGTAGTCATATATTAATAGCAGGTAATACTTCTTACCCCTGAGATTCTGTGGATGAGGAAAATTTTTTGGGTACGGCTATCGCACGGCTACAGTAGCCGTGCGATAGCCCATCCCAGCCGTTCACTCGCGCTCGTGCAGTTGATGCCGTGCGATAGCCGTACGCAAAAATTGCTCGTGGATGAGGGTCTCTAAAGGTCTCTATGGATGAGTTCAAGAGTATGTGAACTTCTCCAGGTGTTTTTTCAAAGGAAATGGAATGCAGTGAGCCTTAGCTGTAATACATTCTTCACAGAACAGTCTTTATAAATCAATTGAGGGGAGCCCAGCTGCTAAGTCCTTGTTGCGCAGGAGTTGAAGAGCTTCCCAGTGGAGATTCCCAAGCCAGTGACTGATGACTGATCCCATTTTCGGGGTAAAGACGCGATTTTTTGACATTTGAACTGAAGGTAGACGGTTTCCAGATGCACCATCCAGAATGCGGCATGTTCCATTGAGGAATGTAACCTTAAATGTATCATTTTTTCGTGAGTTGCCCAACACTGAGGAGATTCTGAGCTAACTGAGGAACCCACTGAACATCAGTGATTATCTTGGGATGCCCAGATTTGGTTTGAACTGCAACCTACCCTTTTCCTTCAATTCTCTCGGCATTCCCATCTCCTAGATACACAACTGAATGGAAAGTGTCATCCAAGGAGGTAAATAGAGGTCCCTTGTTGTGCCTGTTAAAATGGAGAGCAATAATTAGTTTATTCATCCCATTAGGGGTATTTATAGGTAAGAGAGAGACTACAAAGGAGAAGATTGGGGATGTGGGACTAAAGAGTCTTAATGGGCTTTACAACATGAGCCTAAAAAGTGGGCCTTTATAAAAGTGTAAATGGAAAATATTGAACATATTTTAACACCCCCCTCAAACTTATAATGATCGAAGTAGAAGTTTGAAGAGCAGGAGAACAATCAGGTGGCGGTATTGTCACATGCGTCGATTAGGGAGAGCTGACGGATCAGGAATTCATGTATCTGAATAGGATGAGACTTGGTAAAGAAACCGGCTATCTGAGAAGCAGATGATACATGTGGCAGAGAGATAACATTATTGAGAAATTGCTGTCGAACGTAGTGACAATCAATTTCGATGTGCTTGGTACGTTCATGAAAGACCGGATTTGAAGCAATCTGTATAGCACTAGTGTTATCACAGTAAAGCGGTATAGTTTCAGAAACAGTAGTCTATAAATCTTGTAACTGACGGTGAAGCCAAGTAATTTCTGCAGTAGTGGTGTTCATTACACGATATTCAGCTTCAACATTAGATCGAGATATGACATCTTGTTTCTTGGATTTCCAAGAAATCATGGAGTTGCCAAGAAAGATGTAATACCTAGTGGCAGACTTGCGATTAGATATGTTACCAGCCCAATCATCATCGGAATAAGCACGAAGATCCAAATATGAGGTCGAGTCGAAAAATAGTGGCTTAGTGCTCGTACCACAAATATTTCGCAAGGTGTGAAGAAGAGCTGCTTGGTGGTGCCTTGTGGTTGTGAAACAAACTGACTGAGGATGTACGCAGCATGAGAAATGGTTGGTTGACTGGTGGTGAGATATACTAGCTACCTGTATCTGGAAGGATCAGATAGGATTTCTCCTTCCTGAGGACACAATTTAACATTTAGTTCCAGAGGAGTTACAACAATGCGGTCATCTGTTAGAGTAGCACGATCAAGTATCTCAGTGATAAACTTTTGTTGAGATAAGATGTATCCTCTGAAAGAGTGATCAACTTCAAGCCCTAGAAAATATCGAAGTGGTTTGAGATCTTTCATTTTGAATTGTGTATTGTGATAAGTCTTGTCTTCTTAGAAATACCGAGAGTTTCCTTCTGTAGTGATCATATCAACATATAAGAGTAAGATAGTGCCAGAGACTTGAGTAAACAATGCCTGATCTGAGAGGCTGACAGTAAAGCCAAAAGTTAACATATCAGCAGCGAATTTAGAGAACCATGCATGAGGGGCCTGTTTGAGACCATAAAGAGCCTTGCAAAGATGACAAACTTGTCCTGATGAATGTTGAACTCCCGGGGGTGGTGACATGTAGACGTTTTCAAAAATATCTTCATGGAGGAAAACGTTCTTGAGATCAAGCTGAGAGATGTCTCATGAATGAATAAAAATGATAGCAAGGATAGTGCATATGGTGATCATCCTTGTGACGGGAGCAAACGTTTTATCATAATCAATACTATGTTGTTGTTGGAAACCACAAACAACCAAGTGTGTTTTGTATCTATCGATGGTGACATCTACCCGAGTTTTGATTTTGTATACCCATTTACAAATGATAGGTCGAGTGCCCTTAGGAGGCAAGACTAGATCCCAGGTATTGATTTTTGTCAAGGCTTGTAATTTTTCATCCATTGCACGCTGCCAAACATTTATAGAGGCTGCCTCTTAGTATGCTTGAGGTTCCCGATGACTAGAGATAGTTGAAAGAAAGGCTTGGAGGACGGGAGTGAGGGAGGAAAATAGACTGAGACGATTAAGAGGTTTGTGAGTGCGAGTAGAGCGACAAAGTGGAATTGGAGACTGTGGTGGTTCATTAGTATTGAAGTGTGAATCAAAGGTTTGAGAGGAGTCTGAGTCGCACAGAGGGCCGATATCAGTATTAGGAAAATTGGGAGTAACAGAGATGGGCACTTGAGAAGTAAATGGATGTAAAGTATCAAGAAAAATGAGATCTTCGGGTTTTAATGGTGCTAATGTGATGGATTAGGAAGAGCATAGTACAGAAGATGTTCGTGGAAAATCACATATTGGGAGATGCATATGTGTTTAGTAATCGGGTCATAACATCTGTAGCCCTTGTTTTGTTCACTATAACTAAAAAAGACACATGTCACAGAATGCGGTGATAACTTATCCCGTTCAATTGTGGAAAGTTTAATGAAACAAGTACACCAAAAAAGTCTCAAATGGGAGTAAGTTGAGACTTTGTTATAAAGTCATTCAAATGGGGAGATATTTTGCAGATTAGGGATAAGTATTTTATTTATTAAAAATACACTAGTAAGAACAGATTTCACCAAGTATTGGACAGGTGTCAATGTGGTGTGGAGAAGGGATGCACCACTTCTAATATGTGTCTATGTCGTCGTTCGACTACTCCATTTTGTTAAGGAGTGTGAGCGCATGAGTATTGAGCAAGAGTTCCTTGAGATCGAAGGAACTGTTGAAAATGGTGCGAGAGATATTTCTATCCAGAATCAGAATGCAGAGTTTTAATTTTATAAGAAAATTGTATAACTGTCATAGCAGTAAATTCAACATACTTGAGAAAACATCAGACTTAGCATTCAAAAGATATAACCAAGTAAAACGAGAGTGTCATCAACAAAAATAATATAATATTTATTTTCTCCTTTTGAAATATGAGGAAAAGGTCCCTAAACATCGAAGTGAACTAAATCAATCAGAGCTACAGTAACAAAATTGCTAGAGGAAAAAGAGGAGGCAATCTGATGACCTTGAATACAATGAGTACAAGGATTAACTATTTTTGTAATATCGGTAACCAGAGCGCCGAAGGAAGTAAGTAGTTGTAGTCGCTTTAGCGAGACATGGGCAAGGCGATGATGCCAAAGATCAGACGAGGAAGTGGCAGTAGAGATAGGTGTGACAACAACAACAGTTGACAGAGGAAGTGAAAGATGCAGACTGGTGGTGTAGTAGAGGCTGTTTCGGCGATGACCCTTATCAACAACCTTCCCCGTGTTGGAATTTTGTATGAAACAAGTGAATGCTTTGAAAGAAACAAAGAAGTTTTGATCAGTAAGTTGAGTGACAGATAAAAGATTCATGCCCAGACGCAAAACGTGATAGACATGATGGATAGCGAAGTGAAAGTGGTATTTGAGATGTCCGCAACCCTGAATTGGAAGTAAGGTGTCGTCAGCAATAGGAGTAGAGGAGGATGAGAGAGCTGAAAGGGAGGAGAGATGACTATCATTATTTTCATATGATAGGAAACACCCGAGTCCAAAATCCAAGAGGCAAAAGTAATACCCACGATAACAACAACGAAAGAAGAACCAGTGTCAGAGGAGGAGCTGTTGACCTGCATCATGGGCATAAGTTGTTGCATCTGTTCCGTAGAAAAGGTTGGCGAGAGATCGGTGATTGCCGCCTGAAGAGTGGGGCGACTGGGAAAATGGTGGCACACAGTTTCTTGAGTCTTGTGGTTGGCAAGAGTAAAGCATCCTTGAGTGTTATGATTTCCATAGCGTTTGTGCCAGTTGCACCATTTCTTCCCAGGGGAAGCAGGCACAGTCCTGAATTGACGGTTTCCAGAGTTGGATGATGACCTTGGAGGAGGACGAGTGGCCGCGACCACATGAGCACCTACAGGAAGAGCAATATGAGGAGTGGCCAAAATTGTTGGTTCCAACGGTGAGCCAGCCTCAAGAGCAAGACAACGATTTTACTCTGCATCGAGTTCATTGACGGCCATGGTTGTCAGGATTGCGATCGGTATCATAGGATCTTACGATCCTTATTTTGTAAATCGATCCAGATTTTGTAAAGCGATCCTCGATCCAATCCTGCCGTTCGATCCGATGCAACCTCAATACGATTTCATCTAGGATCTCGATCTTGAAAACCTTGTTGACGGCTACATCCAAAGGAGTCGAAAAGCGTTGAAGAAGTATGCCAACAAAAGTCTAAAATTTAGGCCTAAGATGCATGAAGAACTGCAATAGTCGGTGCCAATCACAAAGAGTAAGATACTGTTGATAGATAGGGCTGGTGTCTCTTTGGAGAGGTGTTGGCTTCATGATGCTAAGTTGATTTCAAAGGTCAAACATTGTAGCATGGTATTGACGAATAGAAAGATTTCTTTAACTGGTGGACTGGATGGTTTGAAGGAGCTGGAACTCATGCGCAATGTCAGTAAGAGTGGAATAGGTGTGAAGATGATTCCACATAGAGGCTGATGTGTCGAAAGGTTCAAGTTGCAATATGATTGAAGAGGAAACTGACTGAAGGATGACATCGATCGCTTGATGCTCATCATAAGTCTATGTATCAAGTAGTGTGAGGTAGGCCTTGTTAGTTGCTTTGTCAGCTGTTGTTGTAGGTATGAGACTGCTTCCATCAATATGCTCCTATAATCGTCGACTTCTGGGATGACTTTTAACAGATAAGGACAAATCTTGTAGTTTGTACCATCAAGAGTGATGCGGAGGCGTGACTGAGATGTCAGGGTAAAGTTTGCCATCAAGGCAAACAAGCAGGTGATATTGGTGGACAGAGTTTTGGTCGCGCGATCACTTGCGGATGTGGCGCGATCAGAGGAGGAGACGTGTGGACAGGCAACTTCGGCGAGCAATAGCGGTCAAGTAGGATCAATGGGCAGACACGCGGGCAAACAATTTCGGTGAGTAGTAACGGTCAAGTATTAATAGATGGTCTTATGCAGCAGCAAAATAAAGTCGCGCGAGTAGGCTCGACGGACAGATGGTCTTATATAACGGTCAACACAAGATCGCGTTAGCTGATTATCTCAATGGAGACGTGCGGGCAGGCGAGCTTAACTTATGGGTGCGAGTAGTTGATCTCGGCAGATAGGTGTTTGGAGGACAGATGAGGTTGGTGGACAACAGGTCTTGTGTGATTCAGTGAGCTCAGAGAGATGAGGAGCTTGGCGGAGTGTCCGCGAGCTGATAAGCGCGAGGACGATCTAGGGAGCTCAGTGGCGACCAGTTGCGAGTGATCTTTGTTGATGGCGGACAGAGCGCGGGAAAAGGACAAGCTGCAGACAGCAGCAGGTTACAAAAGAGAACAAAACCCTGTTGATGGCAGATGAGGATCCCTTCCATTTCGTCAGAAATGGAGGGGATCCATTTCACGATCTAGATTTGTAGGAGGAGGATCCAACGGGTTCACTAATCCCCATTCTTGTATATTTTTTTAAAATAAAAAAATACTGCACCCTTGGATTCTTTTGAGTAGAGCCGTGTCCAATAGATGGAAAAATGAGTCCCTTCCATTTCGTCAAAAATGAAGAGGATCCGGATCCGTTGATGGCAGACAGAGAGCAGGGTAATGGACAAGCTGCAGACAGTTGACAGTGGGTCCCAGGAGGAAATTTTCATACAAAAATATTCAAGCTAAATTATTCGACAAAAGGTTATGAAAAATTTCAAGCGAAACCTAGCTCTGATACCATATTAAAATGGAGAGCATTAATTAATTTTTTTCATTCCATTAGGGGTATTTAAAGGTATGAGAGAGACTACAAAGGAGGAGATTGAGGATGTGAGATTAAAGAGCCTTAATGGGCTCTACAACATGGGCCTAAATAGTGGTCCTTTATATAAATATAAATGGACAATATTAAACATATTTTAAGAGCACAAACAATCCATCTCAAAATGATTTGGGCTCTTGCATCGTTTGAACTTCCAAAAAACAATCTTATGCTCATAATTTGTGCGCTTGCACATGGCATGAGTCCCAAATCGCTTCCCTTTTCCTCTCCCTCTAAATTATTTATTGAAATAGTGGAAGTTTTTGTGAAAAAAACCAATTGCCTAGGATGTGCACAACCACCAAAAGAAAATCACCAGAAATAATACAGGAAATGTTTGAAATCAAGAAAACAAGTTCATAACACCACACAGAACCCGGACATACACCGAGACATACACGATTGTATGATTCCGTTTTAAAATCCACAAGAAATAATAACAGAGAGTCTGGAAAAACAGAACATATAAACCTCTTGAATCTTCTCACATTCTATAGCCTCGTGCAAGCAAAGCGCCGCTTCGAAAAACTTACTACGGTGAAGTCCTTGACGAGGGCAACGTCGTAGAATCAACGAACTCTGAAAATGGCAGTCACGCAGCGGCAAATCGAAAAGAGAGTTTCTCTCTCTAGGTTTTCTTCACAAAACAGTTATGACGAGCTCTGAATCTTCACGGGAGGGAAAAACTGGCTACGGGATTATTTGGGAAAATAATCAAAACATACATAAATATGTGAAGTTGCAGTCGACGTTGTATCGAATATCGTCGAGTTGTTGTGCGTCGACAAGATAACATGAAGTCGGAGCATGTGTCGACATGCAATGGCGGAGGCTTCGATTGGAGTGGCGGAGGGTTGATCAAAAGGAGCCTCCAGAGCATGCGTTAAAAACTCTATAGAAGCTTGCGTTGAGTTCTCCCCTTCAAGCAAAGTTGAGTGGATGAGCAATTCGGAGCAAACGTTGACATGCAACTTATATATATATATATATATATATATATATATATATATTCATTTTCACTTCCAAAATTTAGCACTCCCCCTGGAAGTGAAAATGAGATACCAGTCCGAGCAGCCGGCGAAGGCGCTCAAACGGCTTATTAGACAGAGTTTTCGTGAAGATGTCAACGATGTTATCTTGACTCCAAACATATTCCATGACAAGAGATCCACTAAGAACTTTCTCCCAAATAAAGTGATGCTTGATCTCGATATGTTTTGTCCGTGCGTGACAAATCAGACTTGTAACAAGCTTCAGCGCACTTTCTTTATCGCCGCGGAGCAGAGTAGGATTACGAACTTCTTCATTAACATCATCCACCATCCTTCACAACCAAATGCATTCCTGAACCGCCAAGGACGACGCCTTGTACTTTGCCTCAGTGGTGGAGATGGACACAGAGTCTTGCTTCTTGCTACGCCACGAGATCGCCGCTGAACCACACATAAAGACGTACCCCGACGTCGGCTTCTGATCGTCAGCATCTCCGTCATAGTCGGCTTCCGTGAATCTATGTAAATTGAAGCATGTGTCTCCTCCAAACAACAACCCCATTCCCGAGGTTGACTTGATATATTTCAGAATCCCCTTCGCCGCCTTCAGATGAGGCTTCCTAGGCTCTTGCATGTAATGACTCACTCGGCCAACTGCAAATGAGATATTCGGCCGCGTAATTGTCAAATAAATCAGACTTCTCATTAGAGCCCAAAAGGGCTTAGGATCTGGCAAGATCCTTCCTTCATCCTGACGAAGCTTCAGTCCAACCTCAAGTAGAGTAGAGCAGTGCTTTCCATCCGTCATGTCAAATCTCGTTACAATCCGCTCCGCATAGGCCTTCTAAGAAATCATCACTCTGCTTTTCTTCCTCTTCACTTCAATGCCAAGGAAATGTTTTAGCTCCCCCAAATCCTTTATCTCGAACCTGATTGATAGCTCCGCCTCAAGCATTGCCACCTCTCCGTCGTCATTTCCTGTCACAATTATATCATCAACATATAACAGTACGAGTACATGAAGTCCACCCTTCTTCTTCAAACAAATTCGAGTCAGAATCTGATGCATAGTACCCGTAAAACAACAAATACTCCGCAATCTTTCTAAACCAAACTCGAGGCGCATGCTTCAAATCATAGAGAGCCTTCTTCAACTTACAAATATGCTCCGGATGTGACTTGGACACGTACCCGGGTGGTTGATCCATAAAAATATCCTTGTCAATCTCGCCGTAAAGAAAACCGTTCTTCACGTTAAGTTGCCACTACTTCCAACCTTGGCTTGCCGCCAATGCAATCACCGCCAACACCGAAGTCATCTTCGCCACCGAGCTGAATGTCTCTTCATTATCTTCTTCACACTGCTGTGAAATTCCTCGAGCAATAAAGCGAACCTTGTGTCACTCTGTACTGTCATACGTCTTCTTCTTCACCTTGTACACTAACTTGCAAGTGACTGGAGTAACGCCATCAACTTTGGGCACAAAATCTCAAGCTTCGTTCTTCTCGAGGGCTTTCATCTCTTCATCCATGACCTCTCACTCCTTCACTCTAATGACTTTCTCAAAACATGACGGCTCCCGCATCAAGAGGCCTTGCAAAGAAGCACGAACACATGCTAGCAAGATTACCTTCCCTGTAGAGAGTCAGTGGGACGATAGTCCTCCTCGACCTCCGCAAAATTGGACCACTATCCACTGCTCTAGCAACATCATCACTATTAGCTCCCCCACCAGAATAATTTGGAGCATCATTTCCCCAGCTTCTAGAACCTAAAACACATGAACTAGAGCTTGATGAATTTGGTGTACCTGGAGATAAAGACAATTACACCAGAAAAATATTAAGCAGCTCTTTCATCACTCCTTCCTTCTCCTTTTCCTCCCAAGCTTTCCTCCAAAGCAACCGTAGAGCCTCCCTGATATAAAATCAGTTTATCAAATACTACATCACGGGAAACAATGAATTGATGTGTCTGCAGGTCCATGCACTTCCACCCCTTCTTCCGCTCATCATAGCCAATGAATATGCACTTGCGTTCCTTCACATCCAACTTGGTTCTGAGAGCATCCAGAACGTGCACAAAGCAAGTGGCTCTAAACACCCGCAAGTGCTTCACACTCGACTTTTCTCCAAACATCATCTCGTGTGGAGAATTCAGCTTAATCGGACTTTGCGGCATCCTGTTGATGACATACGTCGCGAGAGTCATTCCCTCAGAC
Source organism: Platanthera zijinensis (assembly GCA_039513925.1). Taxonomy (NCBI): domain Eukaryota; kingdom Viridiplantae; phylum Streptophyta; class Magnoliopsida; order Asparagales; family Orchidaceae; genus Platanthera; species Platanthera zijinensis. The sequence continues at coordinate 39,616,356 of CM077092.1, read as the reverse complement.
CATAAGGCTTTGGGTATGCCCTTCGCATGCAACCAACACTTGCACGTTTCCGCCAAGTGCCAAATATTTCTTTCTGCCACTTCATTTTGTTGTGGAGTATGAGAACAAGGTAGATCCCGCCTAATACCATGCTTCCTGCAAAAAGTAGAGAACCCGCTAGAGGTAAACTCTCCCCCGTTGTCCATTCTCAACTTTTTTACCTGCAACTTCAGCACGCCTTCCACACTCTCCTTGAACTCCACGAACTTTTCGAAGACCTCCGACTTCTCTTTCACGAAATACACCCACGTGAATCAAGAAAAGTCATCCACAAGTACAAGTATGCACCGGTTTTCTGAATATGTTGATGTAATGTACGGTCCTATCAAGTCACCATGAATACACTCAAACGACTTTGCTCCTTGAAAGAGGCCTGCCATATGGGAGGCGATGCGCTTTCTCAAATTGTCACACTTCGCAAACATGACCGTCACCAAACGAAAATAAGCTAGGTAAGCCTTTCACAAGATCTCTTGTCACTATAGCCTTCAACTTGTCCATGCCCACATGACCCAACCTTTCATGACAAACCACTGCACTATCATTGGTCTTCATCTTGTTCACATAAGAGTTTGTAAACAGCACATACAAATTCTTCACACGCCGCCCGGTGTGAGTAACGTCCGCCTTCATGGAAGAGAAGTTCTGCAAAAACTTTACCTCCTTAGGCCCAAAGAGAACATGATAGCTTGCATCCACCGCATTGGTCATCGAGAAGAGGTTCTTCTTTATCCCCGACACACGATAAACACTCTTCAACTTGAGTGCACTTCCATCACTGCCCAAGGTAACTGCCCCCCCCCCCTTCTCCACCGAAAGCACTGAATCATCCCCGATCACAATAACATAATTCCCCTCATAGACCTAAAGGGAGGAGAACTTTGATTCATCGTCGGTGAGGTGATGAACGCACCCAGAATCAATAACCCAATCATTCTGAAAATTTATGTAGGTCAAGGCATCCACCAACATCGCCGTCATCTCTGCCAAAAAATAATTCCCCCATTCTTCTTCATCCTTGGATCCCTCTCCTTTCTCTGCTATATGCCCCGACTTGAGATTTGTCTTGCAATCTCTCTTGAAGTGACCTGGTTTATTGCACCTGTATTTAGGACCCTTCTGCCCTTCATCAAACCTAGGCAGAAATTTCCCTCCATCTCCCTGTGATGAGGTAGAAGCACCCCCCCCCCCCATATTCTTCTTTCTCTTATCCCAATTCCTCTTCCCAAGGAATAGGACTTCACTTTCTCTCCCTGAGATAGAACAGTCTGACATCTGCTTTGCCAAGCTTTCCTGCGAAGCCAATAGATTCTCCAACTCCAATAAGGATGGCTGAATAGCCCACCCTTGCATCGAAGTAATAAACGACACAATCCTTCCGCAAGCCGCAAATAATATGCGGCTTCATCTTGGCCTCTGAGATCGGCTCATCCGGATCCAACAATGATATCTCCGCGCATAAGTTCTTTATCTTCAAGAAAAAAACTGAAATCGACATCTCTTCTTGATTTGCCTTCGCCAACTCATTCTCTAAGAATTGCAACCTTGCGACATTCTTCTTGTTGAACAATCCATCCAACAACGCCCAAATCGCCGAAGATGATTTGCATCCGATGATGTGATCAAACAAGTCTGGAGATATTACCCGTTTGAGCGTGAACTCGGCATTCACATTCGTCTTCTTCCATGCTCTCACCGCCGGACATTGTCCCCGACCGGAAGAACTTCCTCCTGTTCATCACCGCCAACAATCTCCCACAAATCTTCTCCCAACAGATAACTCTTCATACATGATTTCTATTCCTTGTAATTTGTGTGTCAGCAACTCAATACCAAGACCTCTCGCATATCCTCCTACACCGTCCATTCCGGTATACCAATCTTCTTCACAGAAGGAACTTAGCAATCACCGCTAAAATCGAGGGCAAAATGGTGCTTCGAAAAACACACCACAATGAAGTCCTTGACGATGGCAACGCCGTGGAATCAACGAACTCCGAAAACGGAAGTCACGCAGCGGCAAATCGAAGAGAGAAGTTTCTCTCTAGGTTTTCTTCACAGAATAGTTGCGACGGGCTCTGAATCTTCAGAGGAGGGAAAAAACTGGATACAGGATTATTAGGGCTAATAATCAAAACATACATAAATATTTGGAGTTGCAGTCGACGTCATATCGAATGGCGTCGAGTTGATGTGCGTCGACAAGATAGCATGAAGTAGGAGCATGCGTCGACATGCAATGACGGAGACTTCGATTGGAGTGTCGGAGTGTTGAACAAAAGGAGCCTCTAGAGCATGCGTTGAAAATTCTATAGAAGCTTGTGTCGAGTTCTCCCCTTCAAGCAAAGTTGAGTGGATGAGCAATTAGGAGCAAACGTTGACATGCATATCAGAGCATGCTTTGATATGAAATAGAAGTATGCTCCAATTTTTCCTGAACAATTCAGAGCAAATTTTATATATATATAGAAATAATTACCCAAACCTCCCCTATAAACTAGTATAATTAGTGAGAGCACTCCTCTTATTTTCGAAATTACAAAAACTCCCCTTAAGTTATCATTTCATTACCAAAACCTCCCCTGGTCTTTTCATTTCATTGCATCCATGAAGAAAAATACCCCCTGGACACTGTTCACCGATGGGGGTGTTTTTGTGCATGGATGTTATGAAATTAAAACTTCAGGAGAGGTTTTTGTAATGAAATGAAAAACTTTAGGGGAAGTTTTTGTAATTTCAAAAATAAGAGGGGTGCTGTCAATAATTTAGCAAAGTTAGAGGGGAGGTCCCGGTAAATGACCCTATATATATATATATATATGTATTTTTATATATATACATATATTCATTTTCACTTCCAAAATTTAACAGTTTCTGGCTCTGAGTTGATTCAAATTTCATTTATTCAAATGGTTTGGAAATGTGCAATTTTGTTTGTAATGTAGATTCCATTGAATTGTGTTTCCTCAGTCAGTCCCCATGAGCCTGTATAGAGCCCTGCAGTTCAATGATGGAGATGGTGGATAAGTTCTAGCCTCTTCAATGGCTGTGATCACAGGATCATAAGCCAATTAGAGAGAACACAGGATTTTGTGGACTATTTTGCTGTCCTCCAGGGTCTCACCCGAAATTTTAATTTGATTGACGAGGGCAGTTGTTTGAGCAATGAATTCTCGAATCGGTTCACATCTGTTCATTTGTTGGGTGTGGCCCGCCATCCAGGTGTTGGATGGGGTGCCTCCTGGGCGCACCTGGGTTGGCTCCTGGCATGGGTGCAGGGGAACTCTATGGTACCGTTTAATGCAAGGGAGTCGGGTTGGCTCCGGGCATGAGTACAGGGGAGTTCCGGGCACGATTTAAGTGCGAGAGAGCCATGCGAACAGTTTGACCGGTCCTGCTAAAATAATATAAAGGAATTGGTAGCGCCCTTCCTAACACTCCGGGGTTTTGGGAGAGTTGGTAGGCGTCATTCCTAACATTCATTTACAGCATCTCAAATTTTTTCCAGAGAATCTGCAATTTGTTTGTTATGATTTCCTTTGATCCCTTGAACTCATCCTTCAGCATCTCCCAGGCTTGCTTTGCCTAGGAGGCTCCCATTAATCCAGGGAAAATGACATTGGATACACCTTGTTAGATTAAGAGGGCTCTAGCATCCTTCGTCTTTTCTTCCTCGCTAACGTGTTGGATTTGTTCCAACTACGGCTTTGCTGGAAGTGATGGAGATAGTCCCGTGTTAGACGACGTCCCAAAGGTCTTGGGAGATGAACAATGTCCTCATCTTGATACTCCGAAAGTCGTAAGACTCGCCTGTGAATACAGGGACTACAGTCGCGAAGTAATTTGAGATGGTAGATGATGAGACCATAAAATTTGAGTGGTAAAGCCAAGGATCATAAGAATCATCGAGTCGAATCGAACATTGCTTCTCGTTTTACAATTACATTAAACTGACAAAGGGGTTTTCAATTTATAATTCCTTAACCTCAATCAATTCAGTTTTTTTTGGTGTGTTAATCCATTGATTGTGAATTACATTACAATTAGTATTATGAAAGTTTTGTCTCTTTGATTTCTTCATGCATAGTTGTTAATGACTCTTTTGAAGGACAAGAATTGTGATAATTCTATTCCTTGAAGAGGGGCATTAGCCTATATTAATATAAATGGTAAATAAAAGTGATTACATCGCTGGTATGGAGTCAGCCAAAAGAAGATGTTGGGTCTTGTTTCCACAATGACCTTAATTTGAAGAATTCCTCCTAAAACTAAGGTGAATTGCAGTTGTATTTGATGCCTTGTTTAAGTTGTGTATGCAGGACTCTATTGCCAAGTGTGAACCAATGTCAGTCTATAGTGGGTCACCAAATACAGGACCATACAATGTAATTCCTCATTGTGTGATCCAAAGTGTTGACTCATGTATAGCCTCTCTATTGGGGTACACTTTGTCTACATGCACTTGGACTACTGGACCATGGAGTGGTGAAGATCATCCAAGAAATTTGACTAAGTCCATATACTCGAGTACATCCATTCAGATACTCGAGTACCTCTTTTCCTTATACTCGAGTAGGTGATTGTGTACTCGAGTAGAGCCTTAGTCATACTCGAGTAGTTTCTTAGTCATACTCGAGTAAGGCTAGCTGTTCAGACTAAATATTTCTAAGTCCACATACTTGAGTAACTTCGCTCATACACTCGAGTAAGTGGCTTGGCACTCGAGTAGATTTTGTTTATGTATACTCGAGTAGTCTGGTCTAGTACTCGAGTAGATCCTTCTTATACTCGAGTAGTCTGGATTAGTACTCGAGTAGATCCTTCTTATACTCGAGTAGTCTGGATTAGTACTCGAGTAGATGTTTCTACTTACTCGGGTAGTCTGTCAGAGTAACTCGGGTAGTTCTTCCAAGGTACTCGAGTAGTCATCTCTATTACTCGAGTACATGTTTCTTTTATCTACTCGAGTAGCAGACCTTTATACTCGAGTATTTCATCTATCCCGAGTATATTGGTTCAGAATTCCTGAAATCGTTAAGTCCAGAATTGACGGAGATTTCGAATTAACCTTTTCTGACTGGTCCACGTGTACGTGGTTAAGAATGAATATGACCGTTACTAAGACCTTATAAATAGGTCTTGTCAAACGTCAAACCCTAATAAGTTTTCTGAATCTGATATATCGTCCATATCGGGAAGCCGACAAGATCTCGCCGACAAAAACTCTGTTCATCTTCTTCGTCGCCGGTCTTCTCCGATCCAGAGATTCAGACAAAAAGTTTCAAAAGATCAAGCGACTCTCAATCGATAGATCCAGTACTTGATCTTGCTGATTCTAGTTTTTCAGATCCAAGAGATTTCGCCTCATCTTCCTCGACTAATTTTCTGCCGAGCCCTAAAATCTGAAGAAGGAAGAAAGGGTTGAAGATCCAGATCTGAATATTTCTGGTTGTATTTCTGTATACATCTTTTATTCTTGTAGGAGATTTATCTCCGAGTGGTAGGAAGCTTTATCTTCCGAGAGTAGATCCGTTTGGATCGAGTTTTGTAGGAACGTGGTTCTGAGGTGTAAGATTGATTTGCAATCCGAGATAGTGGAGTAGCCGAGTCTAGTGAGCTAGATCGGTGAGGAAAGTGGACGTACCCAAGATCGGGGAACCACTATAAATCTCTTGTCGTCTGTGTGATTGCTTGATTACTTGTCTGTACTGTTGATAAATTTTTTATTCCGCATTTGACGCACAAATCACCTATTCACCCCCCTCTAGGTGAGTTAGGTAGACACTTAGATCTCTCTCAGAAGAGCCCAAAGGCTTTGGGATTGGGGCATACCCCTTTTCCAAGAGAGATCATAAGAACAAGCTTCCTTAGAAACGTAGTCGGCTACCTTGTTAGCATCACGATCCACCAGAGAAACACAAAAATGCGGGGCCTCCATGCATAATCAAAACAGAGCACATTCGGTGCCACCCGATTAGAAACCATCCATTATTCGGCCCAAGGTGTGGAACACCGCCTTTGAGTCACCTTCACGAATAATTCCATCGGCCAAGTGGTAGAAGCCTCTAGCAAGCTCCATCCCCAAAAGCGCACTTCGCAGCTCCGTCATAGGCACGGATTGGCTACGAATCAATGCCCCTCTGGCCGCCAAAAGCAGCCCATGGGTTTCCCGAATAGGTCAACCCAAGCCCTCCAAGGAGTTCTCTCTTACCGCACCATTAAAATTAATTTTTATCCATCCATGAGGTGGGGAGGTTCAGAATGAAGGTGGATTGGTTCAGTTATATCTTCTAAGATTAGTGGCATTAATAGGTGCTGATTTCCTGCATTGAATTCCGCAACAATGCCAATAAAATAAGGAGGATTGGGGGAAGTGTTAGGAAATACGAGATTCATAGAACATGCAAAAAATCGCAGAAAAATTAACAAGCAAAACACACAAGGATTTAACGTGGAAAAATCCCAAGATCGGGGAAAAATCACAACCACCCGCGCCCAGAAAATCCACTATGAAAGAGATCAAGAGTATGCCGTTTCTATTCAGCTGCCCCTCTACAACCCCCCGGCGAGCTCAGCGCCGAGCTCGACCGTCGAAATCATGGCGAGTGCCCAGTACTCCCAGACGCAGTCAGGCTCCACAAATTAACAGAAAGCATGCCACCACAACCTTAAGGTTACCGAGGCTCCGCTTGGTGTGGCGGTGGCAGTTACGAATGATGGTTATAAACCATCGTTCGTGAACGTTCGATCGCAGTTAAAAAATTTCATCAACTTTTATGTTCAAAGACTGTTTTCTTTTCTTGACGGTGGTTGTAATCGTTGTCATGCCAAACATACATTCTATGACGGTGACATTTTTTGTTCAAACTCACCAGAGCAAAAAAAAATCGCGCAAAATAGAGTGGATATTGACGAACTTGATATCGACATTAAGATTTAATACATTCATTATTTTTTTCTTGAAGATATCAACCCAAATTAGTTGGCAATGCAATTACCTTTTCCCTCCAAAAATTTCTATTTTTATTTCATTCTTTTTTTAATCACATATTGCACCCATCTTATTATTGAAATTACAAAAACCTCCCCAGAATGTTACAAAACATAACATTTACCTTTCCTGAAATTCACATTTCATAACATCCATGCACAAAATATCTTAGCTATTTTGTGCATGGATGCTATGAAATGTGAACTTCAGGAAAGATAAATGTTATGTTTTATAACATTCGAGGGAGGTTTTTGTAATTTCAATAATAAGAGGGGTGCAATGTGTAATTATGCTAACTTCTAGGGGAAATTTTGGTAAATAATAATTTAGAATAAATCATTTCCTCCCATTTCATTCACAGCCCCTTTTCTTTTATTTTCTTCATAACAGGAAATCAATTAATCAATAAATACAGTAACTATTTTCTTGACAGCTGATGATGGTTATCCAAGAGGGGCTGAGGTTATATCCACCTGGAGCAGTTGTCTCAAGAGGGGCTCTGAAAGAAATGGAGCTGGGAGGCATCCTTCTGCCAAAAGGCATCAACATCTTCGTCCCCGTCCCCACCATGCACCAAGATCCCGCCATCTGGGGATCCGACGCCCACGAATTCAAACCGGAGAGATTCGCGGGCGGAGTCACGGGCGCCTGCCGGCTGCCCCAGATGTACATGCCGTTCGGCGCCGGCTCCCGAACCTGCCTCGGCCAAAACTTTGCCGTGATCGAGCTGAAGGTCGTGCTCGCCCTCATCCTCAAGCAATTCAGCTTCTCCCTGTCGCCCCGATACCGACATTCGCCGACTCTGCGGTTGATTGTGGAGCCCGAATTTGGGGTGGATCTGATCATGACAAAAGTGCAGTGTGCTTGATGAATTCAATTTGCTGGTTTGTAAACTTCTTGCTGTGGAATTTACAGGCAATTAGTGATATTGAAATGACTCATTAGTGAGTATTTAGCCTATGGAGAGAATAGGATTGTGTATATTAAGTATTATACTTTAAGAAAATGAAGTAAACCTCACTGCAACATTAATGTTCTATTGCGACGTTTTTTTTTTCCGGCGACGTTTGCTAGAACGCGGCTATGAAATTTGTTATCCGGGGCGTTGCTTCAAAAACGTGGCTATTGATGTAATACCAGTGGTTTCCTTCGTTTCGCGGCAAAGGCTATTAATGTTATAAAAACATCGTCATAACTACAGGTTTATAAAAACGTCGGTAATGCGGGATTTTCTTGTAGTGCCTTTGGCATACACCAAAAAAATGGCATATGCATCATGTTGTAGTCATCATGGATCTTCATTGGTCTAATCCTATCCTATTTGAAGTTGAGTTTAGCCTAAATGGCTAAGCATGGGCTACATTGAGTTGAAAGATGTTGAAAATTTGAAGTGAAGTCGGCAGGTCGCGTGGACAGGAATTCCTATTCGCCGAGCTATCGCCGGTGATACTTCTTATCGGTGGGCGATGGTGTGTTTTGTCCGTACACTTCTCCTGTCGATAGATAGGGGTCCCAACCCACTCATTTGCATCTTGGATCACTGAGGACAGTAGCTTGGAGCAAGGTTGCGGTTAGATTTTTCCTAGGGACAAGGAGGAGTATAGGTCTCTTGCTCAGCTTTGCGAACTGTGCGGTTAGCACTGGGCGACTAGACAACTGGTATTACGGTTTGGTCAGTGGTAGCCTCAGTGTGGAAGTCGCGAAAGCAGTTGGCAGTTTGTGACTATCGCCTGACGATAAGAGCTATCGCTGACGATATCGCGGTTTGCGACCAGAGCGACTTTCTCCTTGTCAGTTCTCAAGCAGGTGGTTTGAGGGTCAGTTCTTGCTTGTCAGCTCGCGCGACCTGTGCGGTTTGATTTCCAACTGAGTCAATAAGAGCTGTTCACGCGACCTCGCGGCTAGAGGTGCGGACTGGTGACTAGGCGACTTGTGTTTTTCAATTCGCCAGTTCTTGTTTGTCTGTTTTTTGATCTTCATCGACTGCAATGTGAAATGATGCCTCGCGATTGTACGTCTCACCATGTGAAGCAGTAAATAATATAAGTGTTATTCTTGCATCTTCATTTGCTACTGATTTACTTCTCTTGGTTGGTTGAGAGTGGTCTTGCGACCTCCCGTTCATATAATTTTACAAAAGATTGGAGATGACGGGAGATTGTGTTGAATATAGAACTTAGGCTTTGTTTGAAGGCAGCGCTGTTGAGAAAGCTGTTGTTAGAAACGAGCGGTGAGAATAGAGCTGGCAAAAAACAGCAATGAGAAAATTGCAGACTATTTGGAACGAGCAATTTTTGGGTGGGCGCGGCTCACGGTGGACGCGAGATCAGCGCCGTGCTCTCGCACATCAAAAATCATACGTGTGATTTGATGTGCGAGTGCACGATGAGGATCTCTCTGCTCACCGTGAGCCACGCTCACCCAAAAATTGCCCATTTGGAACAGCTTTTTGGAAGAATAGCTATATGAAAACTGTTTACCTTTAAATATGATAGATTCCATATCAAAAATCATTATAGGATACCAATTTGACATGGAACTACTAACCAAATTAAAATACATAAGCAAGAAATGGGATGGATATTTCCCCCTTTTGACTGCACTTGCCACCTGTTATTCTTCCACAATCTAGCGCGCGTCTGGACGAGCGGAAAGTTGGGATCTCGTCTGCTATTCAAAAAGCCGCGTATTTAGTTGTTTTAAGATAATTGCTTTTCTAGCATCCACGTAACCAAACGGTTCTAATAGAGCGTTTACGTTTAGAATTAATAGAGCTTTTTATCAACATAAACCGGTCCAAACAGAGGCTTAGGCTCCGTTTGGCACGACGGTGACGGTCGTGAATATGAGAGTTAAAATGTCATTTGTTAACGTACACCTAAGAAACTTCGTCGACTTTTATGTTTAAAGGGATGAAATTTGTTAGGTGATCGTTAACGAATGACGATTTAACCCATGCATTTACGGCCGCCACTGCTTTGCCAAATGCAGCCGCGGTTACAAACGCGTTCCTCTAAACTATTTTATGGGATAAAAATACTACTATACTCACCCACGAGTGATCAGAATTTGCCAACCCAAGAAAAAAAATGAGCATGGATAGAAACACCGCCACAAAAGTTCTAAATAAAGGTAATTTTGTAGCTCTAACTACTGCTCTAATATGATCCTTTTAAATTTATCTTCTGTAATGTTTTCATTTATGAATCATTTTTCTTATTTTTGTTCCACCATTAACATAACTCTAAAAAAATTTCGACTTGCAAGCAACACCGATATTATTGTAACAATATGGGAACTATACGATAATCCCTAATTTGTTGAAGTTGTTAGACAATCTACATGAACAATGATCTTTGATGGGATCACCCCTAATTTATAGAAAATTTCGGGTTGTAAATAGCTGGAGATCCCCTGCTCCCCACTAATAAAGTTGGGAGTTACGGGAAAAACCGCCCCGCGCACGATCCGCCCGTCCAATCTCCGCCCGATCTACGTGATAACCACTGTGCGCGGGATCCTAACCGCCGCACATGGGATCCCAATCGCCACGCGCGGGATCCCAACTGCCACGTGGGATCCCGCGCCCCGGCAACGCCCCTTGGCCGCCCAACGCCCGAGCGGCCTCGGCCGGCCTCCGCGAGGTCGGCCATGCCTAGGGCGCCCGAGCGGCCTCGACAGGCCTTCGCAAGCCCGGCCTCCCCGCGACCGCCCAATGCCCTGGGTGCCTCAGCTGGCCTTCGCGAGGCCAGCCGTGCCTTGGCCGCCCGGCGCCCAGGCGGCCTTGGCCAGCCTTTCGCATTGTCGGCCGCCCCGGGGCCGCCCGGCGCCCGGGTCATCCTCGATCGGCCTCTGTGAGGCAGGTTGAACCTTGGCCATCCGGAGCAAGGACAGTCATGGCCTTGGCCGCCGGCCTTGTCGAGCCGCTCGTTTTCCCGGGTGGGCCTTTTTTGGCTCGGGGGGCAGAGCTGTCATTTCTCTAAAAATGACGATCCACATGCTCAGATCCGAGAATTCCTATTCGTACATCCGGTAGTTATTCAATAAAATTACCAGACTGCCCCCTAAAAATCTATAAATAGCCCCCATTTTCCCTTCACTCCATCTTTTTCCTCTCTGGAATTTTCTCATGCATTTTCCTCTCACTCTCTCTCTCTCTCTACATAGGTTCCCCACCAAAGTTCTTCTTGACCATCGAAGTCGCCCTCAAATTTCTTCGAGCGCTTTGGAGATCGCGGGAAGACCATTAACCACCTTCTGCCTTCTGTCGCCTGTCCAAACAATCAGCAAGGCTTCTTAGCGCCAACATTCCAAGCCCGTCAATGTTCCCAAGTTCGTGTGCTCTTCACCGTGTGTAAAAGCAAGATCGCAGTTTTGTGAGCAGTGCCTAGACGCGCTCCAAGTGCCGCCCCTCTCTCACCTCGCAAGTTGTAACGAGAAGCAATACGTCGCCCTAGATTCTCTTCAAAGCCCCGTAAAACAACGCTACTTTTTGGAAGTTTAGTTGGAACACACATGCATAAATATTACAAACTAGGTTTCCAATCTTTGAATAACTCAAAAAGTATCTTTAAAACAACTTTTGTTCGAACACTGTTTAATTTGTACGCTGTCATTTTTAAAGAATCTATCCATAAAGACTTAAAAGTTTTGAGCTGCTTAGCATGCACAACACCATATCTAGTAAGTAATGTTTGGTTCCTTCTTTATGTTACATCATTTTGATCATGAGTATCAGACATAGTGTACTGATCAACTATTCTATTTTCTTGAAGTAACTTCACAAAAGGATTAGATGCTTGTTCATCCTTAATATATCTACCATAATATTCATCACTCATATCTAATATCACATTCTCTATTTGTTTATCACATTATTTTTCAACTTTAGTTTTAAAAGATTTAAACGTGTCTAATGCTTTGAACTTATTATTGAGTACGTAGAGATATAAATATTGTGAGTAATTATCTACAAAAGTGATGAAATATTTGTAATCATGTGTGTTCATATCTGGGCAATATATATTTGCATGCATGATCTGCAATATGGTAGTACTTCTCTTGTCACATTTGATCGTCTTGTTTGTCTGATTTCCTTTAATGCAATCCACACAAATACTTTGAAAAGTTAAATCTATTGTATTAAATACTCCATCATTTACTAATCTTTTGATTCTTTCCATTGAGTTTTGTCTTAATCTTCAATGCCACAACATATATATTTTTCATTCATAACATTTCTTTTAATTCTCATATTATTGTGAACATGCATTGTATTTTTATAGTCATTATTTTGTAAATTAATTCTAAAAAAATCAACAGAAAAAATATAATTTCCAAACATTTCAAATTTATAAGATAAAATAGTGGATAAATCTGAGAATGTAAAGTAGTAACCCGTATGTATAAATCTTGATATAAAAATAAAATTTCTAGAGAAACTTGAAATATTAATGGTCTTTTCAAGATATTAAAGATTACCACTATTAAGAACTAGTCTGCATATTCGAATAGCCTCCATGTACGAGCACATATTGTTTCCTAAATAGACACACTACTCACTTTACAATGATTTTCTGTGACGTAGAAAACCGTACAAGGAATTTGAGATGTGGATATTGTCGATTCAGAATGAATTCACTAAGAGTTATAATTTGCATCTACCATATTAGAATCATAACAAATGCAAGAGGGTAGTTTATCATTATTTTCAAACCACGCTTTGAACTTAACGCAATCCTTCTTCATGTGATCTTTCATTTTATAGAAAAGAAACTTGGATTCCTTTTTTATGTCAGCTTTAGGTTGAATAACACCATTTACTTTCTTCTTGTATTGACCTTTAAATTTTTCACGTGTCACCAAATGAGCACTCTCTCCCATTTTCATATTGAGTCTTTCTTCCACTTGAACACTTGGTCATGAGTTCATTAATAGATCATTTCTTATATGTGTATTATAAGAGATCTTGAAAGACCCATAACATTTAGGAAGAGTGTTCATGATGTAATACACAAGAAAAGATTCAAATATATCCATTTCTATGTTCTTTAACTGAGTGGCAATATCTCTCATCTTCATGATGTTCTTGTGCGCACCTCTAGTATTGGTGAGTTTCATAGATGGAATTTTCATAATTAGAATCATGACATGGGCTTTTGCCGATGACTCAAATTGTTCATTAATAACCTTAAGTAAAGCTCTAACATTGTAATGGTTGTTCAAACGAAGCACGAAATAACAGAAAATTTGATCTTAATAAACATAGAGGTTAGATCGCTTTCACTGTTCATAAAGAGCAACTTAAGATGTAGTGCTAACACCAATTACTAGAGGTGGTTCATATTTCCATATAACATTGTAAATGTTTATCCACCATAATTAAAGGAGAACTAAATTCTTCCAAAATTTATAATTTTCTTCTCTTAATTCAGGAATATCATGTTTCAAATCAGAAGTACTAATAAGTTAAATAACTGTAAAAAAATAAACTAGCATCGGGGCCGCATTAGGAGTAGGAGACTGTTCAAGTCTCTTTGGTTGCGCGTTAAGCAATTCAAACACCGCTTCTACGATCAATCTAATAATTTCAGTATGAGGGGTCCATGTGCATCAACAGACAGTGCTCTCATCAATGTTACTGGGTTAAGAACCCCCCTCCCCACTCCTAGTCTTCTATAATTGTGCAACACATAATTTAGTAACCGAAAACTAGTAAAACATCAATCATAGAATGTTAGGGTTCTGTAAACAAGTATATTTTTTATTTCTAAGTGGGCATTTATCTTGAAATCTTGTCATTTAGGATGACACAATACATGTGCACTCCACTCCTTATATGGGTAGTATCGACACAACTCTTTTCATTAAATATATTGGAAATGATTTGATTATTTTATAAATATATGTTGTTGACATGATCTTTGGTCTTATAAATATATGTTGTTGACATGATCTTTGTGAAAGTGTTGCAAAAAGAATTTGAATTGTACTTAGTTAGAGTACTAGCTAATTTTATTAGTTTTCAAATTTCAAAAAGAAACGATGGAATTTTAAAGTCAAAGGAAATAAATCCAAGATATAGTTAAAAGATTTGGTTTTGAAGCTCTTAAACAAGCCAATACTCTCATGAGTGCATCACTAAAAGTAGTCAAATATGAAATGAGTATCTCGGTTGATTAAACAAGCCTAATGTAAGTGCTTCACGCCCTGATATTATGTTGTCATATGTTTTTGGAAGTGTGGAATAAGAAGTCTGAATACTTCTTTATAGTGAGGGTAAATAGAGAAGACATTCACATGAGTAGGTATTTTATATTTATTTTTGCTACCCTTAAATTTATTGCACCAGAGCTGAGAAGAAAACCACCTTCTGAATTTCATTTCCTACAGAAAATCGACACCCCAAATTGAATAAGATAAAGAACCCACATCGTGAACTCAAGCCGAGAAGAAGGGGAAGAAGCCTTGCTTCCTTTTCTATGCGGAAGGAGTCCTAATCCTTTTGAAGAACCAGACCATCGTGGAATTCGATGACAACCTAAGTTAGTTGATAAGATAAAATTTGTTTTTTTGTTGATGGGGATTAACCAATTTTTAGAGAATTTGAGGTGCGCATAGCCGTTCAAAATGAGGGGATCATGGGGTTGACTAGTCAACCCACTCCTCATGATCCCCATCATGATAGGAGGAGAGTGGGAGGACCCACTCCCCCTTTTATCTCCCCACTAATTCCTCTCCCATCACAAAAGGAGGAAACCACCGTCGGCCACCGTCGGCCGCCTCCCGCCGGCCGGCCGGCCGCCTCCCGCCGCCGGCCGGCCGCCTCCCGCCGCCGGCCGGCCGCCTCCCGCCGCCGGCCGGCCGCCTCCCGCCGCCGGCCGGCCGCCTCCCGCCGCCGGCCGGCCGCCTCCCGCCGCCGGCCGGCCGACCGGCCACCGTTGTCGCTATGATGGCCCACCGCCATGGAAGGCCTCCCCACCGTCCGATCAAGGGGAGGCCCTCCTTGCCGTTCGATCAAGGGGGTAACCACCCACTACCCCACCACTTTAGTGGTGGGGCCCGCCATGATTCTCCCCTAGAGACTATAAAAGGACCCCCAGGGGCTCCCCATTTCTCACCTTTTCTCCTCTCCGGTTCTTCCTCTTCTTCCTCAGGTGAGAGCCCTCACGCCTCCTCCACCGAGTCGGCCTCTGCTCGCCGTGAACCACCGTCAGCCGGCGGCGGCCACCAGTATTCACCAGTGGCCACCAGCAGCTACCGGTGGCTATAAGCACCCCACCAGAGCGTTGTCAGCAAAGAGACGTCCAAGACCGCGAGGAAGTCGAGCCAAGAAGACAGTCGAGGCCAACAAGCACGCGTCGCCCCGAGTGCGCGCCCCAGAAGCATCCTGCGCATTCCCTTGTCTAAGTCGCTTCCGCGGAGCAGCCTGTTGCCCGCAGGAAGCTACAGTCTTTCTCTCTCCCCTCAAGTTGTAACGGGAGCGGCCTGTCGCCCCGATTCACCCAGTGTACTGTAATCACCCAGAGCTAGTAAAGTTTGACCGGCACCGACCTGGTCACGTGGTTTTTTACACATTTCAGGGGTTTTTCCACGTCATCAAGACTTGTGTCTACCATTCAATTTCATTGACTGTGTGCGCGCTCGACCGCTCCGTGAGCTAAGACGGTCAAAGTTAATTCGGTCCGACCGGGGCATCGAGTTAGTCCGCAACATTTATCATTATATATAAAACTTATTTACAAGTATTAGTAGCTAAGGTATACTAAATCCATAACTCTCAAAATATGAGCGGAAGAAATGAGCGAAATGTGGTGTTGCACTCATATTGGGCACATAAGTTTTTTGAACGCAACTAAAGCTGATTCTGAGTTCATTTACTCATAATTATCAATTCGAGTCACTTTATACCTCAATGCGTCCTATTTAACTTTTTCAACTCTCAACGAAAGTGAACGAAACAAAGGGCATCAAGTTTGTGTTGATCATACGAATCAGACGCATTTGACTAAAGTCAATTTGGAGTTTGTTTGCTCAAAAAAGCTTTGTCGTGGTTGTCATGCAATTCGATTCGACTTGATTTAATCAGCTTCACCATTACCAATCAAAATGAAGCGTAACTAGCGTCATTGGGCTCATATTGATCCCACGAGTGCTCTGCCACTGACCGTGATCACTTTTGAGTTAATTTACTCAAAGAATCCAGATTAAATTGTCATAATTCAATTTTGGTATAATATAAGACGAACATGGGTCACTAAGCTTACGAAGGATATTATGGTACTAACTAAGCTCCTCAAGGGGTTCAATTGAACCGACTAGGCCCCTTGGGTGATTTAATTGATGAAGTCTGGGTTGGGATGTTATGCTTCATGGTAGGCATGTTAAACATAATCACTAGTAATCCTATTCAAGACCTTTAAAATGCTATTGATAGGCTGATGAGATACTTAAAGCACACCCAAAAGTATGTTTTATATTACAATGATTATCCTCTAGTTCTTGAAGGATATTCTACTGCATTATGTTGCTCGAAAATAAACGACAGCAAATCCACTGATGGATTTCTTTTCATACTAGGAAGAGCAGTTGTATCTTGGAAGTCCAAAATACAATCATCCATTGATCTCTCTTCTATGGAATCTGAACTCTACGCTCTAGCTTCGGTAGAAAAAGAAACAGAGTGGATGAAACATTTGGTTATGGACATTCCAATGACAACCCCGAAACTGAGTTCTGTTGTAGTTTTTTATGACAATCAGACAAAAAAACGATTGTTATGAACATTTTGTTCAATGATAAAAGAAAGCAACAAGGATGAAACAAACTTAGTTGACCTCCCTCATAAGTCAAGAGATTATTGTCATGATTGATGTGAGGTCAAAGGATAATATTGCAGACGCTTTGACAAAAAGCTTAAAGAGAGTTATCACAATAAAACCATCGAGGGAGATTATTAAAACCTGGATACCGGTTTAACGGAGTTCGGACTGGAGGGACAGTTTAAGTTACTTGGCCCATCGTCAGGTGCTCAATGTAGGTCAATTCGAGCTCAGATTCAGCCTTCATTAATTTGAGGTGGTTGTCTACTCACAGATCCGGTGAGCTGCAGTGTGGAGGTCCCATCGCTCACCCGAAAGCACGTGTCGCGTCTCCCCCCTAAATCCAAAGGCTGAGCTCGACACTTTGGATGGTACGAAGCAAGAACTCTTTAAAATCCAGGAGCTCTGGGAGGTTGGGTTTGCCTCTCCAAGATGCTTTGAAGGTCTATTTATAGGCAAACCCCAAACTAGGGGCGAAATCGTCTTTTATGACATGTGGATAGTGGCCTCCGCTTTTTGGTTTTGATATTGGCACCCATGATTAGTCTGCGGACAGTGGAATCCCGTTGTTTAAGATGGTTATGAGCAGACAAGGCTGAGATGCGAGCAGATGGAAGAGCGAGCCTGCTTTCCTCGCCGAGGCGAGTTCATGAAGAGGGCGGTGTCGCCTCGCCCGCATGCCCCGAATTATGGTCATCCTTGCGCAAGGGGCTCGTCCAACGAGCTGGCAACTGACTGTTGAGTCCGTCTCACAATTATCGAGGTCGCCTCGCCTGATTCAATTTCTCCTGATGGGCTCACCCTGCCCTGGTTGAGTGCAGTTTGGACTGGGGTCACTAAATTGAGGTTATACACAATCTTTGATTCTTTGCAAGTTCACAAGAGGTCAGAAAGATATCATCCAATATCGATTTAGCGAGCCCGGGATATCTCCTGCTATGTCGCATCGCTTTCCTCTCCCGACTCTATAAATAATGTAGTGAGGGTAGGACTATCCTTAACAAGCCTTTTCGGACGACCTGCTTCCCCCTTGATCCTCAAGGACTCGTTCGATCAGGACGATATCGAGGCCGCTGTCTTGTTCAGCCTGGTCGGTGGACCCCCCCCCCCCCCCTACACACACACGCACCTCGGGACTCGGTGGGGACCTCAAGTGAACGACTTTGGGCAAGCTCGAGCTCAATAAGCAAGCACAAAACTGACGATCCCAATCGACTTGACCTCTTTCACACCTCCCCGGCACGTGCAATCCCTATTAGTGGTGGTGCCGACTGGCGATGAGGGCCAGCTTCCTCTAGATAGTCATTCTGCCACTATCATGGTACGTGAATTTGTTTCCCCTTGTCGTATTAGCCCATCCTTCTATTACGCCTTTCTATGATCCCCTAGGTCGGTGACGATGCCACCGTTGTGGTGGCCCTGGCGAGCTCGACGGACGGTGATGGCGCAGGGATGAAGAAGATAAAATTATCCAAAGGGAAAAATCAATCTCGCCCACCCCAGGCGACAGTCTTTCTCCCCTCCAATCTCAAGGGGAGCCCGTGAGCAACTCCCCTTCTTCAACTGCGTACTCGCTCTGACGTTCGGTCGGCAACACCACCGCGGAGTTCCATGATGACCACGTACATCCTGGCGATCAGTTGACCCCGCCCTTAGTGGTCGGCACTGAAATCGTAATCTCGCCTCACCACCTAGAGGCGGGCGAGTCGAGTTGGCCCCGTATTAGCGGAAAATCTTTGTTGATGATGCTGCCCTGCCTCAATGAGGGAAACGCCGCCCCGCTATAATGAGGGCAACGATGCCTCACCTTTTGGTAACTCCTAGATACCCCTGTTCCATTCCCAGATTCCTTCTCATTCTTTTTTTTTCTTCGCAGGTGCCGACTCGCCCTCTTCTCGCGATCTTTTATCGTTGGGCATTCCTCTTGAACCAACTCCACCCCTGGTATCCAGCTCGCTTCACGAACTGATTGCCAACCCGCGGGTGCACAACGCTTGCTTGCTTAGGGTGCTCGCGACACATGACTTGGCCCTCACCATTGCGGCCCATCTAGAGGTTAAGCATGGGCTCTGCGAGGTTTGAGCCCGTGTAGAATCGCTAGAGAATTTCAACGCACAACTGGAAGGCAATGACTGTCTCTTCCTGCGGATGTTGGAAGTTGAAGAGAGGATATACTAGCTGGAGACTCGCCAGAATGCCACCAAGGATCATTTGTACAAATTTGGCCAGGTTGCACATACGCAGGGGGCAGATCATCATCAGCGAGCTCAAGAACAACTCCACAAAGCCCAAGGTATTACCTGGATGGCGCTTCATCCCACCCGTCCGTGCATGTGGGGTTGATGCATGTAAATTCCCCTTAGGGACCGTGTCTGTCTTGCCATTTTGTACTTGCATGAAGATATGCTAATTATTATTTGTAGCGCCTAGACTTTTGCTCTTTGCTAAGTAAATGATGTTTTTTGTATACAATGAGTATAATATAAAATCATTTTGCTGGCGCGTTCTTTTGTTCTTGTTATTTTTTGCATGTTTATTTCGTCGGTGTTGGGCGTGACGCGAGTCCAAGGTTCATGAGTATGCGACTTGGGAGGGATGTTGGGAGCTCGCGAGCTCGGGGGGGTGGCTTGTTCGGCTAGGAAAACTTATAAATAGGTGGGGGTCAGGGCTGACGATACATTTACGTCCGATCTGGATCCTCAACTTTACCACTTTCTCAGAGCTACTACTCGCCTCTCTCCTAAACATGGTTTCCGTAAAAGACGAGGAGAGTCGCACGCACTACGTCGCCAACTTCCCCGATCATTACTTTTCTAAGCCTAAAACAACATCAAACGAGCTCGAGTTCTTCAAAGCGAAGTACCTCCAAGCTGGCTTCTCGGCAAGGCGACCTCTACTAAATGAGGGTATTAACTACTTCTTTAAAGACGAGCTCGCCTTCCCCCTCACCCACTTCAAGGCGGGATTGTGAATTCCCCTCTAACCCGAGTGATTCAGGTTTTCAAGTACTTAGGGTTAATTCAAGCATAGGTCAATTCCAACGGCTTTAGCGCCCACGTCGGCTTCGCATGTTACTTGCTCGAGGAGGGAATGAAGTTCAACCTCACATCTTTTCGGAAGATCCTCAACCTGAAGGCAACTGGCGACGGCGTCGTCTTCTTCTCCAGTGCCTATAAAAGATTAGTAGAGACGCTAAACAAGGTTCATCAATTGACTGATAAATTTTTATTGTGTGAGGCACGTTTGCTAATTGGTGGAATGAAGTTCGACATCACATCTTTGCGTGTTACTCACAGATGACATGCCTAATTCCTTTTGGGGGAAGAAATCCTAACTGCAAATCACATTCTAAATAGAGCGCCTCACTCAAAGCTCAATTCTACTCTGTATGAGTTGGGGCACGGTCATCCTTGTATATATGACACTCTAAGTACTTGGGGTTGTATTGTTTATGTGAGAATACTCGATCTTAAAAGACCTAAGGTGGGACTTAGAACAACAACATATGTTTATCTAGATAGTGCAAAAGATAGTGCAGCTTACAGGTTTTTGAATCTATCCGCTAATTCAGTGATAGAATCTAGAGATATTATTTTCTTTGAACATAAATTTATAAATGAATATAATTTAACCGTCTCCGAGTTTACTGACATGATTTTAGAATTTACTGTAGAACCTGAAGCTGGCCCCTCTAGCACTGATCCCCAACCTTTTGTGGTGGAACCTATTCCTATTAGAGCGTCTACAAGAGATAAAATCTCTAAGAACTTTGATAAGAATTTTGTCACCTACCACTTAGAAGATGATCTATTCTCCTACCGGGAAGCAATGAGATCTATAGATTCGATAATGTGCGCAGTAGCCATCGATGATGAGATGGACTCGCTGCTATAAAATAACATTTGACATCTAGTTGACCTGCCGAAAGGAGCTAAATTCCTAGGATGCAAGTGAGTGTTGAAGAAAAAATTGCATAGAGATGGGTCTATAGTCAGATAAAAAACACGTCTAGTAGCTAAGAGTTACAAACAAAAGGGGGGAATTGACTACTTTGACGTCTATTTACCTGTATGTCACTATCCACTATTATGATTTTTCTTTCCTTAACTTCTATCGAGAATTTTATAGTTTATCAGATGGATGTCAAAACAGCCTTCTTAAATGAAGAGCTTGATAAAGAGATTTACATGAAACAACCTGAAGGTTATGTACATAAAGATTTAAAAGAGAAAACATGCAATCTTGACAAATCAATCTATGGGCTTAAATATGCGCCTAAGATGTGACACATAAAATTTGATCATGTGGTAAAGAGCGTTGGATTTCAATCCAATCTCTCCAACAAGTGTCTCTATCACCGCTAAATATCAAATAAAATAGTCATCATATGTCTTTATGTAGATGACATGTTGATTCTGAGGTCAGATCTAGCTACAGTGAGGGATATTAAATCCACTCTTGCAAAAGCATTTGACTTGAAGGACCTTGACTGAAAGTTAGAATAGACAAGGGTCGCGTTACTTTTAGTCAAGCTCATTATATAGAGCAATTTTTTTCTACATAGAGTTATAAAGACTGTAGGCCTGTAGTGAAACTATTTGATCTAAATGTCAAGTTGCGACCGAATATAGGGACCAGCTGTGACGACCCAGGGCTGACCCACTCTAGAGCTTACAAGGATCATTGTGGCCTTACCTAGCATCGTCTGGGCTACAGCCTAAGCACCCAACCCCTCTCAATCAACAGGCGGGTTGTTGGTGGCCACAACCTCCCTTTGATGAGACAAACTCGATAGTCAAGCGCGCATTATGAGGAATTTCTAGGGGTCACCCATCCTAGTACTACTCCAGCCTGAGCATGCTTATCTATGGAGTTTTTCAACTTCTCATCACCAATTAACGCCAGGTGAGACCACAGTGATCCTTGTGAGATCCAGAGTGGGTCGGCCCTAGGTCGTCACACCAGCATTGACCAAGCAAAGTACTCGAAGATCATAAATAGCCTCATATATTCCACAAGTTGTACAAGACCAGACATTACATTATGTTGGCATGCTGAGCCGCTTTACTAGTAGCCCTAACAAAGAGCATTAGGATGCTCTAGATAGGCTGATGAGCTACCTAAAAGGTACTAAAGATCATGCTCTGTGCTACACTGGTTACCTTCCTACTGTGGATGGATACTCTGATACCTCATAGTGTTCAGAAGTTAATAATAGTAAGTCTACCAGCGAATTTATATTCATTATGGGTGGAGTTGTTGTTGCTTGGAAATATAAAAGATAGACTTGTATAGCTTTGTCGTTTATGGAAGCCAAGTTGTTTGCCTTAGGGTTTGGTTGTGAAGAGGCAGACTGGATCAAGAATTTGATTCTAAACATACCCTTGTCTAGGCTACAAGTCAATTTTTTGAGCCTATAATGTGAAAATCATGCAGCTGTTCAAGTCATTAATAATGTTCTCTTTAACACTAAGAAAAGACATGTACGATTGAGACATGCCCTATTTAATTATCTGAAAGAAGGCATTATCAACTTGATCGATGTGTGATCGAAGAATAACCTAGTTATTCCATTGACGAAATAAATGTCCAGAGACTGATTAATCAAAATAGTGAGGGAAATGAGACTCAAGGCGACTTAGCTCAGCCTTAGTTCAAGGATAAGCGATTCAGTTTACTCTTAGTCTAAATGTTTTGATTCTTCCCACTTTCTTTTGTCAAATCAAGTGTATTGTGCTTCGCTGATGCTCATGCTTGCTGAGTACGAATCTGATGAGTTATTTCATTTCACATCTGATGTTAACAAGTTCACCGGGATTCGCCTTCCTTACCTAGGAGGAGAGTATTATTCCACATTTAATAACACGATCTGACTCGATTCGACCCTTCGTTTGTTAATTGGTTCCATTCCACACTTGATGAGTTCCAGTTAACTTTAGAAGAACAATAACTGTGGCATTCTACATTGAAACACAGATATAGTTGTGGTGTCCAGAAGTTCATAATTAAGATCGTTTTTTTTTTAAATAGATAATGGATTCTGAGGTAGAACCTGTAATAATCTATTAAGGTATCCTCTTAGCTAATTAAAGTATTATGTTCTTATAGTAGAACTAGATACATGTGCATTTTCAAAGATTGGAATTCATTCTAAATGAAATTCTCTATTGAAAATTACAAGAGATGTTGATGATGGATGAGCACTTGTTGTTTGGGATCCTTATGAGGATGTCCTACTGTACATTTGAGGATGATGACAACTAGAGTTTTATTTGGTTTCTGGCTTAACTATACTTAGAGCATTGTTTAACTCTTTTAAATACTTGTTGTTTAGACTACTTTTGCTCTTTTGTTGATCATTAGTCATCATGTGCTATGATCGTACTTTAGACTGTTATGTGATGCTACTGAGACTTATATTAACTCTTATGCATACATACATTTGTTCCTTTTAATGTCCAATATATTCTGACAAGTGTGACGAATACTGTTGTAAGTGCTTCATGTTTGGTTGAACACTACACACACCACCCTTTTTCGATGTTGGGTTTACGACGGACATAAGAGGACATTGTTAAGGAATTAATTATATGTCTGCGCGTGTTGAGACTAACTCGGAATGACACATTGGGTTTCGTGTCACTCTAGGGCATGACTTTACGTTGGAGATACTATAAATAGTCATTTCACATTCGATGAGCTATTGTGGACTATCTTGAGCGAAGCCTCAACAATGCAACCCACAAATCTGATGTCTTATTGCTACCAGCACGCTTTCGCTCTACGTTGTCGATGCAGCCCGCAATCGGATATCAACATCCACCGTCTCTTTCGGCCGTGCATTACCACTCTCCTCTTCAAGACTTTACCTCTCTTTAGTTTGACTTTTGGTGTGTCCTCATGGCTTTACTTCTATCTCCTTTTATAAAGCCAAAATTCAATAACAATGGGGCATGAAACGCATGTTGTGGCCTCTTTCCTAGAAACTTCTCATGCATGCACTTATTCAAAGCACATGGATGGCTACAAGTAAGTCTTCATTGGTGGCCAATAGTTGAGAAATGTAAATCATGTGGGTTTGAATAATCAAAGCAACTTAACAATCACCACTTTGGTTTGAATTTCAAACGTCACATTCTACACAAAGAATCATTTGCACAAAACACTATCTACATGAAGCAATGTCTACACGAAACACCAATCTACACTAAGCACCAACTCATGTTTGAGGCGCCAACCGACTTGTCGTAAGTCAAACTTCATCTCTGCTCCGGTTCACCTATGCGATGTCGACACATCCGGATCACATAAATTGACACGCTGAATCCGAACCACAGATATAGACAACCAAACTACACAACCTTCATGAGCATGATACACACGTGAGTCATTATCAGAACTTTTCTTGCCACAAAACTGCAGCCACCTAAGTACAAGCTGCCCAACATAATTAGATTCTTATGTAGCTTGGGCACCAAATATACCCCCTCAAGCTTGTGTACCACCCCATCATGCATTTGTATGTCCACCATCCTTGTACCTATAACCTCACAACCTAAGTTGTCACCCAAATAGACCGACTCAGTTGTCACCTCCAGAGACTGAACATCGACGCATCTGAGCATATGTGTTGTGATGCACCTGTATCTAATATCCATCCGCTGTCAAAGTCATCATAACTTTCAATGATGGTACAGAGACCATCACTCTCCACTCCTAGATCTAACATCACCATACCCGCATCATGGACGTCTCTAGAACTGTGTGCATGCTGCAGGTAATTCCTCCTAATGTGACTGCTCTGTCTATTATGGTAGCAAACAACTCCCTTCTTTGATCCTGATCGAGCTCGTGCACCACTCGACCCCCTATCGAATGCTCTCCCCCATCCATCTATTGCCAAAATATGCTCACCCACAGGAGTGGGGTCCTTCAGCATCTGACTCGATATTAATGTCGATGTGACCTCCTCCAACCCCACTATATCCTTCTCATCCAGGAGCGTGGTCATCATGTGTTTAAAGGATAGCGGGAGCGAGGTAAGAAGTAATATGGACTTATCTTCTTCTTCCATCTTTGCACCAACCACATGCAATTGGTTTAGAAGGTCATTGAACACATTAAAGTGTTCATGCAGGTTATCACCCTCCTGAATCTTAAGCCTATATAATTATTGTTTTAACAACAATCTTGTGGTCAACGACTTATGATATACAATCTCTCAAGCTTCTCACAAAGCTTAATTGCAAACTATTCGACACCAATCTTAAAGAACACCTTGTCGTCAACGCACATTCGGATAGCGCTAGTGTCACGCTCATCCAAATCAATCTACTCCTCATCCTTCACTTCAGCGGAGCTACGACTCGAATCGGAGCTCTACCCGTAGTACAGTCAATTTTTCTCGTCCCCGCCAAACATGCATCACCTCCTGCTCAACCAGCATATCTTTGACGTAAATTTGCCACAAACTAAAATTTTTGTTGTCATCAATCTTCTTCACTGAGTACCGAGCCAAAGTTGTATTCTTCTCTGTCATAATTGTCCTCCGGTATGAATAGGAGACTTGATTAATTTAAGTTTGTATTTGAAAGGATGGGAAAAGCACCTAGTCATTCACCATCACATACAAATTTTCCTTAAATGTCCAATTAGTTGTCTACAGAACCTAACTCTGATACCATTTGTTGGGATTTCCGGCCGTGAAAGCCCAATCTCAATGGACAATTAAATACAGAATCACAAGAAAATTCGTTCTTCACACAATTTTATTAACACAATAAAATTAGTATGTACTAAAATTAAAAGGTACAAATTCGAAAATTTACTGCAGAAGAACTCAGACTACAAAAATCCGCAGGCATAATATAAATTTGATTGCAACCCCTAAAACGGACGCACAAGATTCGTACCAGAGCAAACCTTTGTCATCATTAGATAACCAACCACCTCCACCACCACCAACAAGAAGAGATCTAAGCCAGGACTTGACTTTGCTGCGAGGGCGCAACCCACCAACATCACCACTTGTGCACAACCACCATCGACTGCGAGCATGCAACCATCGAGACCCACGCACCTTGTCGTAGCCTGCGAATCTGACGTCTTGCCGCTGGGCGTTGCCTTCGGTCGTGCACTACCGCTCTCCTCTTCAAAGTTTTACTTTTCTTTGGTTTGGCTTTTGGTGTGTGCTCATAGCTTTGTTTCTCTCTCCTTTTATAGAGCCACAATTCAATAACGATGAGACATGAAACACATGTTGGCTATTTTTTAGAATCTTCTCATGCATCCACTCATTCAAAACACATGAACGTGTAGAGGAAAAGTCTTCATTGGTGGCCAGCAGGTGATAAATGTGAATCGTGTGGGTTTGAATAATCAAACAAACTCAACAATTACAACTTACCACTAAGGCTTTGTTTGACGCAGCTTATTTGCTCCGATGAGTTTGATCAAAAATTTCATTATCATAGAATGCATGTTTGGTAAAGCAAACATTATGACCACTACCGAGAAAATAAACATGGGTTTCTTTTGGCACAACTTATTTTCTCCGGGAGTTTGGTCATAAACGTCAATATTATAGAATGTATGTTTGACAAGAAAAAGCTTATGATGGCTACCAAAAAAATAAGGGAATTGTTAAAAACACCGCATTTTTGGCTAATCGCATCACATTTAGGTCTTTTAACACTTACAATTTGTCACTCTAAAAATATACCCGCACCGCACTGCTCCTTCCTCGCACCGCAACCCTAAAATCCCGACCTTCTCCTCACGCCTCCTAACGTCGATGGCTCCTCCCGCCTCCTCCAGCTCTTTCCGTCGCCGACACCGGCAGATATCAGCGTCGACGCCGCCTCTCCTCCCGCCTCCCGATGTCGCTGGCTACTCCTCCCGTCTCGGAGGATCGAACAGCTTCTATAGAAACTTCTCTCCTGCCCTGCAAGCACAGTTGATTGCCCCTGTCCAATAAGGATTTTCTCTTAATGACTTTAGGTAGTGTTAATCCTGCTAAGGGCCACGCTACTACTGCTTATGTTAAAGGAACAAACTCTCAAGATTCTAATTGGGTCTATTGGATCAAAAAGCAATAAAATCCCTTATGTTAAAGGACTTTTGAAATTTCTTTTCGGGAGTTCTTCAATGTTTCTATGTTTGGAAGTAAATTGTTGCAATATTATTGGTCCTCATCATGAATTGTGTCACAAGTATTATTGGTCCATATTATAGATGTTGTTGATGAAGATCACAAATATTTAGAGAAAAGACCACAACAATTTGAACAACACATTTTGATGGTTTTTTGTATCAAATATTTTTTCTATTGAGTTTATATTAATGTTGTAATTCAATGAGAACCTATTTTAATTCATAGGTTAAGTGTGATGTGTTTATCTCAATTGCGGTGCGGATAACAATGTGCGGTGCTTTTAACAATATGTGAAAAAGTGCGGTGGTTTTAACAAAGCGGTGTGATTAGTTAAAAGTACGGTGCTTTTAACAATTCCCAAAAATAAACCAATTTTAAGCATAAAATGCATGAATTTTTTTAGATGAGGTGAGACGTTCACGAACGATTGTTTATGGCTACCGCATTCACGATCACCACCACCGCGCCAAACGAAGCCTAGTTTTATAAAATGCATAAATTTTTTTAGGTAAGGTCGGGCGTTCACGAACGACGGTTCATGACTATCACGTTCACGACCGCCATCACCCAGCCAAACCAAGCCTAAGATTCTGTTTGACGTGCGTTTTTGGAGCGGGATGCCGCAGATTTTCGCACCGCCCCGACAAATGCATTTTTTTGGGAAGGCAGTGGGAGTCGTCGTCGCTTCCAAATCGCTCTATTTAGTGATTCTGGAGTCATGAAAATTTATCGCACTCCAGAAATCGCCTCCCCCCTACTGATTTCTGCATGTCGCCCTAGCGTGCTCACCTTGTTCTATCGGCCTTTTTTTTGTTATTCTATATCAAATGCCTTAGCTCAAGAATCAAGATGAAGTTATCAATTTTATTTTTAAAGTTTAGCAGAAAGTTAATAATTTCTTATTAATGATTGTATATTTATCATAAATGTATCAAAAAAAATAAAATTCAATCAGCCGAAATTTGAAAGTTCAATTTACTGATTTCATATTTGTACTCTAAAAATATAAAATTATGTAAAACAACTAATTATTTCATCACTATTTCACCGGTCAAACCTACTTAGGTTTTGTTTGGCGCGATGTTTTTTTGAGCAACACGCCGTAGTTTTTTCAACAACCATCAAACAAGTTTTTCACCACCTCCAGCAGAAACAACTATCGTGCTCCAGTCGTGAGAAACCTGTGATTTGGAGTCGTGAAAATTATTCACGACTTCAAATCGTGGGGGCTGCGATTCACGGAGACGCCAGTTCTCCGTCCGCCTTACGTGTCACGACAGACTCCAGAAATTGCGACCACCTTCCCGGCCCTTGATAGCCGCTCCAACTCTCTTCTTCTTCTCCTCCTACTCCCGCGACTGGTCTCACTCAACACGCCAGCCAGCCATCTCTGTCGCTATAGGTTTAGGGTTTTTCCCGCCTGATTTTTTTCCTCCCGTTTTTGCTCTCCCCTCATTTTATTCTCGTGAGAGTGCATAATTTTCCCCCCAGTTTGTAGCTCTACAAATTTTATTTGCTATTTTCCCGATTCTACCCGATTTCATTGTCAGATTATTATCTCAGGTAGGGGCATTCACGGTTGTTCTTCCGTTCTCCTTTCTCCGAACAAATCATTGTTTTTCTTGCTTCAATTTTTTCCTATTATTTGATATTTTCAGATCTCTGAAGATTTCTTCAAAAAAAAAAAAACTAAACCACAAACGTTGTTACACCACTATCATTACTTTACAAAGCAGCTGATTATTTCACCACTATTTCTCACCACTGCTTCTTCAATCACCCCCACTGCACCGGTCCAGGATCCCCTCCATTTCACTATTCACATTGAGTAGGTGAGGATCTGATGACTTCAATTTTCCTAACATTTTATGTTTTTTTAAAGCAAAAAAATGATAGTATTTAGAAGTATTACAATTTTTCTCCACCGAATCTTGAAATGAATACCTTACATTTCATTACAAATGAAGAGGATTTGGATCCCCGCACCAAAGAGAGCCTAACATCGTGCCCTCAACTGCTAATAATAAATTATAAAATTACAGATCCGAAAATATAAGGTGAGTGTTATCCGCACTACAGTTTTGGTTATGCGCACTTTTTTTTTTCCCAATTTTTCGCGCCTTTTAGAAATACGTCTTGTACATGCATTTTTACGAAAAGTGTTCAACACCAAAGTTGCAGATCTCATCGAGATCTACAACTTTCGTGTTAAACACTTTTCCTGAAAATGCATGTACAAGACGTATTTCTAAAAGGCGCAAAATCTGGGTGTATTTCCAAAGTACGTCTTGTACATGCATTTTCAGGAAAAGTGTTCAACACGAAAGTTGTAGATCTCGATGAGATCTACAACTTTCGTGTTGAACACTTTTCCTGAAAATGCATGTACAAGACGTATTTCCAAAAGGCACGAAAAATTAGGAAAAAAATATTTACGAATAACCAAAACTGCAGTACGGATAACAATCACCAAATATAAATGTATAAATTTACATCCGAAGCGTTGGGGCCCACGCACGCGATCTCTCTCCCTCTCTCTCCGGCTCTCTCTTTCTCTCTCTCCGCGCGCGCGCGCTCTCTCTCTATAAAAGGAATTCGTTCTCCAGCCTTCCTTGGCCTCACCTTTTTCAGATCCGAAAAATGACGGGGGCGGATGAGCCACCGCCGACGGAACCATCTTCACAATTCTTTTCCCGCCGGCCAACGCCCGCCCGCTCCTTCCGGCTCCGCAGTCAAAGCCTCAACTCCGTCCGCCTCCGCCGCGTGTTCGACCTCTTCGACCATAACTCCGACGGCGAGATCACCATCGACGAGCTCTCCCTCGCCCTCGATCGCCTCGGCCTCGGCGCCGATCTCGACGAGATCTCCTCCATCGTCGCCGCCCACATCAGCCCCGGCCGATCCGGCCTCGATTACCTCGATTTCGAGGGCCTGCACCGCGCCCTCGGCGAATCCTTGTTCGCCGCCGCCGAAGAAGGTGAAATAGGCCCCGGCGACGCGGAAGCGGCGGCGGAGGAGGAGACGGACATGGAGGAGGCCTTCCGCGTGTTTGATGAGGACGGCGATGGATTCATCTCTGCGGAGGAGCTGCAGGTGGTGCTTAAGAAGCTAGGGTTGCCGGAGGCGGGAAGCTTCTCGAGGGTCAACGACATGATCTGCTCCGTCGATCGAAACCAAGATGGACGGGTGGATTTCATCGAGTTTAAGCACATGATGCGGGGAATTTCCGTCATAAATTAAATATATTAATTTTTTTCTAATTAAGAAATAAATGTGATTAAATCGGTCAAATTTCTGCGTGTATTGTTCCAACGGATTGCAACTGAGATCTTCTTATTTATTTATTTATTTATTTATTATTATTATTACTACTGCTAACTTTTGATCTCCACATATCTATATAATTATATTAGCGTGCAAAATCAAGAATTTGTTTAGGAGTTTTTACCAGGTGTTTGGAGCAAACGCCGCCGCAAGCCGGCAAATCAAATGAAACGGCGGTGGCATTTTCCGCATGCAAGGAGGAAAAGTTGGGCCGCCGCTCTGTTTCAATTCCCGTCTTCCCCCTTTCAATTTGAGATCGGCAGTTCCACCCGCCGGCTGCTTCTGCCACCACCGCGCCATTGTAATGCTCTGTTTGGCACGGTGGTGACGGTTGCATGGGTTAAACCGTCATTCATTAAGAATCATCTAACAAACATCATCCGTTGAACATAAAAGTGGATGAAGTTTCTTAACCCCAATTAAAAAACTTCATCCACGGGTTAAGAAACTTCATCCACTTTTATGTTCAAACGGATGATGTTCGTTAGGTGATCCTTAACGAATGACGGTTTAACTCATGCGTTTTTGACCGCCACCATCGTTCCAAACGGAACCTAAGAATTTGTTAGCGAAGATTTCATTCAAAAAATTGAAGAAACTATTCAAGAGAACTTAGAAGTGAAGAGAATTTAAAAAAAACTATATTGTTTGTTTGAACTTTAGTTGTGCACGCTGTTCATTCCCTCGATAATGAGTTGTATTTACGGGGACTCGAAGGGGTGTATCTCATCGTCTGGAGGTGGGCCCCACCCGTGCGCGAGGCTCATTAGGGTGTCGGGAGCTACTACGAGCAGATCTTTCTAGGTGAAGATGTGTCTCCAAAAAGGTTGCCGCAAGCTCCCTGTCACAAGGCCCCTTTGGTAATTAGTGATTGACATACTGTTTTCTATTAGTCTAATGAATATGGCGCAACGCCCCACCCATAATTGGTACAGTATTGATCTGGCTTGACCCCATAGCATACAAATCTCAAAAATAAAATATTAAAAAAAATGATATACATTATTTCAAGGGTACCCTATTTCAAACACCAATCAGTAAATTAAGGTCTGATTCATACGGTCGTGACAACTTGACCGGTAAAAATAAGTCCCTCCAAACGAAGCCTAACTAAGGCTCCGTTTGGGGGGACTTATTTTCACCGGTCAAGCGGTTACGACCACAAGAATCGGACCATAATTAAGGTCTGATTCATGCGGTTGTAACCGCTTGACCGGTGAAAATAAGTCCCCCCAAACGAAGCCTAAATGTAAAGAAAGCCCATAACAACTAGCGTAAAAACTAAAAACTCCAAAGGTCTTATGACCATTACAACACCTATCCAAATAAAAAAAATGTTTGAGACCAAGGCATGCATACTTGAATACTAAAATGAAAACACATGAAATAAAGCAAAAAAATTCATGATCTTTTCTTTCATTTAGGAACTACACTCCCCTTTCCGCAATATGTCATGCAATTAGGGTTGAAACTTGTGCGGTTTGAGTCCAAATCGTTGCCGCATCCAAGAGGGTCAGTTTTGGACTTGACAAAACCGCACCGCAATCAAATCGTGAGGTGCGGTTTGACATTGGTACGATTTGAAGTTGATTTTTACGGTGTAATTTCGGTTTTTGTACCGTTTCCAAACTTATCAAAGAGTTCATTGACTATTCATATGAATATTATGCTCGGTTTATTACCCAGCACTCTTTATATGTTGATAAATATATAGAGGAGGAAGATTCTAAATCTTTTTTTTCAATTGCGTGATAACACATATATAATTTGGAGAGGGGGCACCATTGTTAATGATTCTAAATTTCAAAGGTTTATTAATGAAATGATCAAACTTAAAATCGCCATTGCAGGTCCAAGAGCAGATGAAATTTAGAAATCGTAAGAATTTGACAAAAATCATAAATTGAAGTCAAACTTGAACCTTGAATACTTATGATTGATTGTTTTTTTCGACATCTCACAAAAATTCATTCAAGCATTTGGTCCAGACCTTAAAACCAATGCTACTATTCAATAGCATGAGCAAATATTAAATATCCAAACTTAAAAATCTGAAGAATTGATTTCTTCACATTCATTTGCATTTTACAACAATTCATTTATGCATTTGGTCATAAACGTGAAAAATCAAATATTTTCTACATTATATATACTAGGCGAGATCAGAAATCAGATCTTTACTCTATTCTAAATCAAATCTAAACACCATTATTTTAGGGTTTGTTTGGCTAAGCTGTTGCTGATGATAAGCTGCAGACGGAAAGTCGCTGACAGAAAAAGTGCTGTTTTTTTTAAAACAGAGTTTTGTTAAAAAACTGTTTGAGTAAAATGGAATTTGCAGAGCACATCAAAATAGATTTATCTAATAATACACAAATATTAATATCCATTAACTGTGACCCCAACCAACTGTCCAAAGTGTTTGTTTATACAATCTTCTAATTTTACATGACATGTATATGTTTCTTACAACTGATTGAGCATACTATCAAAATAGAGTTATGTAATGCTTACACATAGATGCAGATCTGAACAAAAAATTGGAAACATGCCTTCAATGTGCCGATCTGGAAGGAATCGAAAATACAGACACATACCTGCAGTTACCGTGAACGGGAATGAAGTAGATCTGGAACAAAAGCGCACCGGGGCAGGAGCGACGGGAATGAAGTAGCGACGGGAATGAAGCAGCGATGTTGAATGAAGCAGATCTACTCGCCGGCGACGGCAATGAAGCAGAAAACGGGTCGTAGACTGCTCGCCGGCGACGGGAATGAAGTAGAAAATAGTTGGAGGACTCGCCGGCGATGGGAATGAGGAAGAACACACGTCGAACGCTCCCTGATGACGGGAATGAAGAAGAAAACAGGGGAGTAAAGTCGCGATCAAGGGCAAGGGGGAGTCACGACGGGAGTAAGAAGATTTTTAATTTTCAGCCCTACCCGCAACAAACATCAAATAAGTAGAAAACATAGGTCGGCTCCAAGCTGACCAACAACCACGCTCCCCTCAGCCATTCTAGCAGATTTCGGGGAACTACATTATCTTGCAAGTCATTTCTTCATTTGATAATAAATGAATCATAATCATCATCATACTTTATTTATCTTTCTATTTTTTGTTGTCTGCAAGTAGCAGTGGGCAAAAGGCCCGGGCCAGAAGCCCACCTGGGCCCGGGCCGGGAAAAGCCCGGCTCGGCCCAGGCCGGGAGAAGCCCGAACCAGGTCAAGGCCGGGCTTGGGGCCCTTAGCGGGCCCCCATTTTTGCCGAATGCTTGGCCCGGTGCCCGACTCAAGCCGGGCAAAGCCCGGGCGCCAAGCTAGCCTGAGCTCGGCACTGGGCTAAGCCAGAACCTGGCGGGATTTTAATCCCGCCAGGTGATTAGGCGGGATTTTAATCCCGCCTAAGCACATGCGAATCTGTGATCAGGTGGGATTTAATCCTGCCTTCTGTATTCAGGCCGGCCCGGGCCTGGGTCGGCCTAAAGTGCCTAATCGGGCCCCCTCTTTGGGAGGGAACCTGGCTCGATCAGGCTCAAATTAAGCCAGGGCCAAGCGCGGTTGGAAAAAAACCGGGCCCGATCGGGCCGATCGGACTTTTTGAACACGACTACAAGTTTTTTTCTCTTCATCAAGAGTGCTAATAGGAATTCATGTGATTTTTTATCAATTGTGCAAATTAACTCTACAGCTTTCAAGTCCTTAAAATTTTTTGGCACTTATAATTGTCTCTTTTGGTTTTTGCTAACAAGATTTTAGGAGCGCTAAACGCGGGGGCTCGACAGATTCCCAAAAATTGGCCAAAACGTGGTTTTACCATCCGTGCTTTTCAAAGAGCAACACATTCAAACGGCAAAAAATTAGTTCTGTCGAATGAAATATGGTTTTTCCATCTAGGTTGTCCGGATCGAGATCCTATATGAGATCGTTTTAAAGTTTGATCAGATCGAATGGTAGGATTGGATCGAGAATCACTTTACAAAATCTGGATCGTAAGATTCTTTAGTCCGAATCGTGATCCTGACAATCATACTATTTATTGTAACTGACCCAAACATATCCTAAATATGTAATAAATTCATTTATCCAAAAGAAAATATGGTTGAAGCTACATGAACATGTGGTCGCGGACTAGCTATTTGACCATGCACCAAAGTTTACCCATGAATTTTATATGGAAAAAATTTGCCTTTGACATTGGAAAATTTTTTTGCTCCATTATCGACTGGTGGTTTGAGGCAACTGAAAATTCAAGCTTTGTGGGATCCACAATGCTATGCAAGCACCATTGCAGCCCATGAAATCTTCTGATTGGTCTCGGACGTCAGCATCAAATTAAGACGGTGTTTGGCGCGGCTTATCGCGACTTATTTGCTTTGATGTGATTGGACAAAAATGACATTGTCATATCATAATCTTATACTCCAAACTGTTGGAAAAACGTAGTAGGACTCTTCAACTTAAACAAACCAAATACTTTCAACTCAAACTTGTTTTTCTTGGCAACCCCACTAAACACGCCAGCCGGTTATCTCAACAAAACGGCGAGCTCAAACTTCCTGCGAGATCAAGACCCGGCGCGATCTCCCCTACACAAACCGGCGAGCTGCACTCCTTGCCGGCGAGACCGCACTCTGACGAGCACTACCTCGCGAGAAGCAACCCGGGCGACCACACAACCTCAACTCGCACCAGCCGGCGAGAACCTCCCGGCGACTAGACCACCAGCCGCACGGCGTTAGCTCCTTCTCGGCACAGCTCCAACTCGCACCCGCACTGCCGGCTAGTACTACAACCAAAACCTTCTCGCACGCCCACTCTCAGGCGACAACTCCTACTCGCATGCAAGGATAAGCTCCACGCTCTCACACTGCTAACCCCGGCGAGTTCTACAGGGCTGCGACAAACTGTACTCCACGCACGGCGGGAACAAAACCGGCAGGAGCTCCTATTCGCCAGGCGACACGTCCAGTCCGCTCGGACGGACACCTTTTCTAGCGCTATGGCGCTTTCTCAAACCCACACAAAAATTTGGAGGTGGGAAATTTTTCTCAATTCAACTTATAAAAACATGTACAAGGGGGTCTTTATATAGGCAAAGAAAAAACTAGAAAACTCTCTCATAATAAATGCACACACCCTCTCTCATAATAAATGCATACATAACATAAAAATAATACCCATAAAATTGCCTTGACTAGTTGACCCGGTCAACGTAGTCAAACTCCAACAAACTCCCCCTCAAACTTGGCAGCACATGTCGAGTTTGCCTTTGAGCCGTAGGAACGTCTCCACCTTCAGTGCCTTGGTGAAAATATCTGCAACCTGCTCTTCGGTGGGGCAATATACCACCTCGACCGTCTTCAGCTCCACCTGCTCGCGGAGGAAGTGGTACCTCGTTTCAATGTGATTGCTACGCTCGTGTAGCACTGGGTTCTTTGCGAGCTGGATGGCCGACATGTTATTCACAAACATGGTCGTTGGCTCATCCACTCCATGGTGTAGACTCTGCAGTAGATTCCTCAGCAAGATAGCTTGGCAGGTACAAGTCGCCGCCGCAATGTACTCGGCCTCGCATAACGATAGAGCTATCGTGGCTTGCTTCTTCGAGCTCCATGAGAACGCTCCAGTTCCCATGTGGAAAGCATACCCGAAAGTGCTCTTCCGGTCATTCACATCCCCGTCGTAGTCACTGTCCGAGTAACCTACCAGCTCCAGCTCTTCTCCTGTTGAATACTTCAGCCCGTGGCCTCTTGTCCCATTTTTATACCTCAGGATCCTCTTCGCCGCCGTGAAGTGGTCTTCCTTCGGTTCTTCCATATGTCTGCTCACCACCCCGATCGCATACATGGTGTCTGGTCGGGTGAAGGCCAAGTAGCGTAGACTCTCCACCAAACTTTTGAATAAGGTTGAGTCCACCGCCCCTTCCTTCGACTCCTTACTTAGCTTCAGCCCTGGATCTGCAGGAGTGGAGATAGGCTTGCTACTCTCCATCCTGAACTTCTTCAGTATCTCCTCAGCGTACTTCTTCTGAGAGATGAAGATCCCGTCTTCTCTCTGCTGCACTTCTACCCCCAAGAAGTAGCTTAGATCTCCCAAATCCGTCATCTCGAACTCTCTCTTCATCATTCCTCTGAACTCCTCATACATCGAAGTGTTGTTCCCTGTGAAGATCATATCATCCACGTATAAGCACACTATCATCATGCTGCCATTCTTACCCACCTTGGTGTAGAGTGCATATTCATGCGGACTCTTCTGATAGCCATGCTTCTGCAGGTAAGCATCTATCCTTCCATTCCAGACTCTAGCTCCCTGCTTCAGCCCATAAAGAGCCTTGTCCAGCTTGCAGACTTTTCTCTCCTGCCCCTTCATCGCATACCCTAGAGATTGTTCGATGTACACATCCTCCTCCAGGTAGCCATTCAAGTAAGCAGAGACCACGTCCATCTGCATTATCTTCCACCCATGATGTGTTGCTAGCGCGATGATCAACCTGATGGTGTCTATCCGCGCCACTGGTGCGAAGACCTCATCATAGTTCACGCCCTAGACTTGGCGGTAGCCCTTCACAACAAGCCTTGCTTTGTGTTTATCCACGCCTCCATCTTTATTCTTCTTCACCTTATACACCCATTTCACCCCGAAGGGTTTATGGCCTGCAGGTGGATCCACCAGCTTCCAGGTGTCATTCTTCTTGATGGAGGCTATCTCCACATCCATCGCCTTTCTCCAAGTTTTTTCTTGGGCGGCTTCTTCATATGAGTACGGCTCAACATCTGCAAACAAACAGTATAAAGAAAAATTGTTATGAGTCGGAGCCGTCTCTTCATAGATCTCCTCCAACCTCCTTGTCCGAGGTTGAGGACGATCATCCTTGGTTCCGCTAGTGCTTGCTCCACCAGATCTTCCTCTACTCGTACTTGCTCCACTTGAGTAAGGGGTGAAAGATCCCCCTGACTCCCTACTGGGTGGTGATGGTGGCTCATCTCCACCCATCTCAGCTTCATCTCCCTGACCACCCTCTTCTTCATCATTATCGAAGAACATCCCCTTGATGTTCCTCACCTCTTCATCCCAGCTTCAGCTGCTGCCTTCCTCAAATACCACATCCCTTGAGATGATGGTGAAAGTCCACTTAGTGTCAACTACTTACACCTATGGGGGGGGAATAGGTGTCTTTGCAGCGTATTTGCGGAATTAAAGTTTTACCTGCACAAGAAAATAAACCAACACAGCACAGAAAGTACACAAGCAATTTATAGTGGTTCCCCGATTTGGGTACGTCCACTTTCCCCCTTCGACCTATCTCCCAACCAGGGACGACTCGGTCACTTCACCAACAGGATTGAAATCCAATCCTTGCACTAACGGAAGGAACCCTTCCACACGTAGGAGTCAACACTCCCACAACACGGGTTGCACCCAACCCTACAACTAGAGACCAATTGGTCCTTTACAATGAAAGAGAAAATGAAAATAGCTTGTAAGAAATACAAACAACGTGAAGATCCATGTGTCCCTTTTCGTTAGACTACTTGTTCTTGTAGGCAACGAAAAGTCCACAACTCTAGATCTTTCTTGGAGAGAATCTTCTCTAGATCGACGGCTTCAACAAGAGAGGCGGTGATGCTATGTAGATCCAATCTTCTTAGCAAAGTCGGCAAGGTCTTCCAACGGTCACACTAGGATCGATCGTCTCGATCGATTCGGATGGGAAGGTTTCCCGATCACAAATCAAGAGACAAAAGATCTCTGGATAGACGCGTGAGACGCTATGCCCGACTAGGCTTCTGTCGCCGGGAGAGGTAACGAAAACGCCGATCAACGGTGGCGAGCAACTAGCTAGAGGTGGAGAAGGTCGACCGAGCTCGCATCTGATCTAGGGCTTGACGGCGGCTTATTTTTCTTCGATCTGTAATCCGTGTATTTACTGTTCACAAATACAGAGTATTTATACACTAGGTCAAGAGATGACAGTTGTGGGCCCCACCAGCAGTAAGACCAAAGTCCGGTTCAAAATCCCGCAGATAACGTGGACCGGTCCAGACAGAGTTGGAAAAATACCCAAGTCAAATTCGGCGAGAATCGTGAGTGATTCTCGACGAATCGGCGAGAATCACTTACGATTCTCGCCGAATTCTACTTAGAGAATTCTGGCTGCACAGGTTATAGAGGCCGGGGAGAATCGGTGGGAATCACCTTGGATTCTCGCCGACTCGTCGAGAATGCAAAGTCATTCTCGACGAATCGGCGAGAATCACTTGGTGATTCTCGACGATTCTGCCTTAGATGATTTTTTTGACTGCGACGAGACAGCCGGCCCAACCCGGCAAGAATCAACTAGTGATTACTGGTGATTCTCGACGAATCGGTGAGAATCACTTAGTGATTCTCGACGATTTACACTTAGACGATTCTCGTCTTTCAGCCCGTGAGATGGTCTTTGGCCCATCCTTGCTCCTTGTCTGCTCTTGCTTTATCATAGCCCTGTACTTGAAATTAAGTACACCCCAATAGAGAGAGTACACGTGGGCCAACACACTGATCTGCTCAACGAGGGATTACGTTGCACAG
Organism: Platanthera zijinensis; assembly: GCA_039513925.1. Classification (NCBI taxonomy): domain Eukaryota; kingdom Viridiplantae; phylum Streptophyta; class Magnoliopsida; order Asparagales; family Orchidaceae; genus Platanthera; species Platanthera zijinensis. The sequence continues at coordinate 39,577,452 of CM077092.1, read as the reverse complement.
ACCCGTGTATATTGACCCACTGCACCCTGACATTGGTGTGTACTTAGCATGGAATAACTGCAAGCACAACTAGAAGAAATTCATCAAATACATAGTGAATTCATCTTAGCTTTGATAGGAGGCTTCCTCAAATCCAGGTAATTGTGGATACAATACCCAACAATCTCCCCCTATTTGACGAAGCCAAAATCCTACTAAGCTAAGATGAATTTCAACATTCCAGATAAAATATGCATAAACTAGAAGAGTGAACAACAGACTTAATCATACCAATGTGAGAGTCAATTAATAAACCACACACATGAATATATAAATGTGAATATCCACACATAAATGTTCACAGTTTACTTAATCAAAAGTTTAAATGAGATAACCACAAGAGCTAACATCCTACAGATCTTTGTCCTTAGCTATGCTTTCTTTGAGTTGTTGAGCTAAGAATTTTTTGCTTTGTCGCTCAAAATACTCCTTGGGCTTAGGATAGTATCTCGGAGGGGGAGCTTTGTTTGCCACAGTGTTGCTTCTGAAGAACAAGTTTCTTTTGGCTTCAAACATTTTGTGCTGCTCCCACTCGTATTGGCTATATACGTCATTCCTTTTGACTTGCCCTCCTTGCAGTAATGCAAAGGTGTCCAAGATGATATTCTTTGATACAGGACTCCATATTTCGTTTCTCACATCCTCCTCCGACAATCTGATCTTCTTTTCAGCTGGTGTTTCCTTTGAAGTTCCTTCTTTGATTTGCCTTTTTCCTTTGGCTTTTGCTAAGGCATCTTGGTCAAACCAGCTTCTTCTCTCAGCCCTCTCCACAGCTTTCTTCAACTCGACTTCGCCCAGTTGTACTTCTTCAGTCCTTATAACACCCTCAGTAGTACCAGCACGGCCTTCATCCTCAGGTGGAGCAACAGGGACATGTATTCCCGATGCTTCTGTTACCATCCAGTGGGCCGTTTCAAACACGTACCTATTTGAATTATCGAATTTGTATTTGTCAATTATTATTTATTAAGTTGATTAAAGGTGCAGTTATGATATGGTAGTTTTGAAAGGCATACCTATTGGTCTGATCGAAGTTTAGAAGTACTACCTCTTGAAGCCCTGCCATCTTAGCGTTATACGCTTCCTCCCCCTTTTTGGCTTTGGCGGCTATAGAGTTTGTATAGGAATGCAAAGAGGCATCAATGTGCTTCACGGTTTTACTGAAGTCGTCCAGCAGAGATTTCTGATTTGCGTTCAGCGTTACCATGTTGCCATCGAATTTTCGTATGCTGTCTGGCACAATATGTGCATTTTTATTGACTACATCCAGATCGTCAGTATTCTTCTTCAGTCCTTGCATGATAAGAGATACGGCTGTGCCTGCCTCTGTATATTTTTCATCAAATTTCTTTTCCATCATATCTAGTTTGTGGTTGATCTGAACCACATTCTTAAGCATGAGATCCTCAGACTCCCGCAGTCTCTTTAGCACTTTGTTGTGCGATTTCTCAAACATATCCTTGAGCTCATCAAGCATTCCTTGGACAAAATTAACAGTGTGGTTTGCTAGATTTGCTTGAAGTGGAGGAGCTGCAGGCAGACCCTGGTCAGGCTCCCCCGCAGAGGCACTGGGAGAGCTGGATAGTAGTATGGAGTCCACAGGGGGAACAAAGGATTGCTCCCCCTCCATCCTTGCATCTGACTGCTTAGGAGCTTGTTCCTCAGATGGAACCTCAGCATCCTCCTGAGAATCTGCTGCTTTCTCATTCTCTGGTACTTCTTCCTCTATCTCAGTCTCCAAGTGATCATGCTTATCGGCAGAGTTGTGCACATCTTCTTCTACTTCTTCCTCTATCTCCTCATCAGCCACGTCATCCCCCAGATCATTGTCGATAAGAGCTGCCTCATCGTTCTCAACCTCCTCATCATCTGCGACTTCATCTGCCACCATCTCCACAGCTTCTTTAGCTATCAGAGAAATGTCAGATAAGATGTTTGCAGAACTGGTTACAGGCTCCCCCTCAGTTCCTGCAATCAGGGCGTCAGGAACTTCACTGGGTGTTGCCACGAAATCTGCTGAAGTTCTGTTGTCCTCGGCAGGAGATGCTGCCTCTTGGTCTATTTCCCTAGCAGCCTGCCCTATTCGACGTTCCTACCGGTCGAATATGCTAGCATTCATCCTTTTCAAGTAGTGCAGAGGCACTCCCTTGTTCATATCGAATGTGTCTCCGTCCAGTTGATTCAGATATAGGCTAATGATTCTGCCAAAGCTGGGGGTTCGGAGTGTGTCTTTAATCCTGTCAAAAAGCATGGCTACCCAGTTGAACCGCTTTCGGCATACGATTGCCACCAGAGTTTTGAACATTTCCCCAGAAATATGGTCGTGGGATCCAGGTTTGCAGATTAGAGCCTTCCCAACAATGTCAGACAGCAACTTTCCTTCCTCGTTCATATCTTTCCTTTTGATTGACCTGGTCCACCTGGCCAATCCACAGAAGGATAGGGTCCTTGCTCTATCATCTTCCTCCAGGTACTCTTCTTCTTCAACACTGGATAACCGCAGGCATTGGGTCAGTTTCCTGGCGGATAACTTGATTTTCTTCCCGGCCACTTTGCTCTTGATGGAGGTGTCTTCATGACGGAGCTTCGCAGTTGCAAAGAACTCCAATACTTCCTTGTCCAAGATCTTGCATGGGTGCTCCAACACGAACTTCAGTCCCGCTTCTTCAAGCATGATGATTATGTTCCGGAACTCATCCGAGGCCTGGGAGAACCCGGTTGTCACTAGCTCACATCCAGTGACCAGGCCTGCAGTAGTCCGTGTGGCCATAATAAACCTAGGAAGAAGGAGAATACCAATAGGATCTCCAATACCACGAGAGAGAGAGCAAAATCTAACCAAGCTCAAGTCACGGAAAGGGACAATATGGAGATTACCTAGTGGGGAGATGCAGTGAAAGTTCCGGTTTCTTCACGACGGAGCACCCGAGGACGCCTAAGACGCGGACCTGCGGCGAGAGTGGGCGGCAGAAGGCGTCGGTCGTTAGTTCACCACGGAGTTACGCAGGAGAAGGTCGCCGGGAGGTGAGAGAGACGGGGATTCCAGCGCGGGGTCTCGGCGAAACGGCGAACGGCGGAATACGAAGGGTCGGAGGGTATCGACGGGAAGAGTAGGTTTGAGATGATTCCGGGTTTAAGTAATATCCGGATACTTGATGACTAAACTATTCCCGCCGAATGGCTCCCCCGGTTTAAATATCTCAGCGAGATTTGACAATTCGGCGAGACTTGTAATTTGGTGAGTATGTGATTTGATATGACGAGTATCGCCTATATTCCAACATAACGTTTTTGTCAAGGGTTGGAAAGGCTCAGGAGGCATACTTGCTTCTACATCCACTAAAGGGATTGCCAAACTACATGGCTTAGGAGGCACATCAACTAGGATTTACTTGACATCATGATAGTGGCTTTGCCAATTTCACCGGTCATTTCTAGATGGATAAGTGCAATAATCTTGATGTCAGAGGTCATGTTCAGTGACTCTTCATGACGTATCTTTTCAATATTCGGAGGCGGACTTATCCCAAAAAAAAAATGTCAAACTAATCTCTACTAGTAGAAGTAAGGGTTATCTCACACATATACTCCTTCCCAAGGTGAGTGAGCATACGCGAATACTTTTTCTATAAGACTATCTAATTTCAGACGAGTTGAATTCATTATTAAGTGTGGATATGTCAACATACATATATACATATATGGAATTATTTATGCGATATGGCTCAAACATTTGGGCTAATTGCAATTACCTGTGATAACAAGACGTAACATTCAAATCATCAGCACAGGTTACATCAGGAGGTCAGTATGCATGTACCTGTAATGATGGCACTGCTCCCATTCTCGACACTTTATCCACGTCAATCTTGGAGCATCTCCTGTCTAGTTCCCGTCAGGATTGTGGGAACCTAGACCACCCTGCAGGAAAGAGTTATCTTGCCTTAGGAACCCAATAAGTATTGGGTCCTAGGTTCCTGTCAGCATAATAATTGGGATGCCTCCCCTCAGGGATCCTGGAGGGAGGACTAACATTGCCTCGAGAATGTGGAAGTCCCCTTGCCTTTGACACAGAAGGGTTGTGCCAACAATCTATGGCAAAATGACCCACTTTGCCACAACACCAACATTCATGAATGTTGTACCGCCGTTTGTGACCTGAACCGGTGATTGAGGTAGTCAAGGACCTAGGTCTAAACGGGATAAAGCCGGATCTGCTCTCAAAATTGCCTCTTCCATCGTGACACTTGGAAGGGTGGAAGGAAGGCATGTAGTGAGCGTCATGAGGCCTGGGAGGTGGTGCCTTCCTTTCAGTCAGCACCCTTTCAGAGGCCCCATGAGCACTAACTGCATGACTTCTAACCCCCCTTTTTTGTGTCCTAGGGTGGTGAGAGGCGCAGTGAGAGCTGATATCAGCAGATTCATGCAGAGTTGGGGCTGTGGCCGAGAATACAAAGGGTTCAGAACGAGCCTTAGGCATTCTCTCAAGGGTGGCCATGACAGCCCTTGCATTATGGGTGTTTCCACATGAGGGCAGATCACCCTTGCAGTGACCACGGTTGTTCCTGTGATCATACCTGTAGGCATGATGAGTACTGAAAGTTGACTAGGTGACCATTGCAGACTGACATTGGTCTATACTTAAAGTGTACACCTGCAAGCATATGGCTAAAGAGAAATATCAAATACAACTGGATTCAACTTAGTTCATGGGTGACTTCATGCAAATCTAGGTGAGTGTGGATACAATACCCAACAAGTACCCTTCCTTTCTGGAGTGGGGGGTCTAAATACAGTTTCCCCTTTTCTCCATGAATTGATAATCCGGGAGATCCACCCATTTTCTTCCTTTCTTTTGAGAGAATCAACCTTGGAAAAGTTGGATACTATCCTCTTCTCATTCTCTAGACTACTCTCTAGATCTGAGATTTTAGAGTCCTTAACCTTATTGGATGCCAATTGGAGAACCAATAAGATCTTCAGCCGAGCAATCTCCTGAGTTTGCTCCTCAACAATTAGGTTGCTTTTCTGAAGGACACTCTTCAGGGCATCAGGATTTTCTGGAGGACAATCATCCAAAATATTCCTGTCTTCAGGAACATGAGGAAGAGAGGGGCAAGGTGAAGAAGTTACCTGGTCCTGACTTAGCTGATCAGGATTAGTGTTAGGACTGACCGGGGCAGCTGAGTCATCTTCAGCTGTGCAGTCTTCATCAACTTTCTCCTCAGTCTCTGATAAGGACACCAGAGCCCTGATACTGAGAAATTGGTCATCACTTTCTTCTTCAGAAATACTGACCCCCATATATGCCTCATCCTCTTGCTGACGACTTATCCCTGTTCTGTTTGATTCCTCCATGAGGTCTGATATAGTTTGCCACAAGGACTTGGCCGTCTTACACTTTTCAAGTCTTGACCGGGAAGGTCCAGTCCAGACATCCAGGATGATTTTACGAATCATTCTATCCAAGTTGAAAAGAGAGAATTCAATCTCAGACATTTCAGTAGTCTCCTTGGGGATCTGCATATCCTTTCCAGAGCAGGAGGCCTTCATGGGAATGAAGGGACCCTCTTCCAGAATGAGTGATGCTGGAGGGTCGATGGCCTCCAGATGAAATAGTACTCTCATCTTCCATACAGGATTGTACTCCTTTGTACAAGAGGGGAGTCTTAGAGGAGGGACATCATAATCCAACTCCATGCTTGAGTCTGATCTTCTTGTTGACACTAGATGCAGGAACTTACTCGAGGTGTTAACCCCTTTGATGAGTAACCTCCCTCTGATACCACTTGAAAGTCCACTTAGTGTCAACTACTTACACCTAGGGGGGGAATAGGTGTCTTTGCAGTGTATTTGCGGAATTAAAGTTTTACCTGCACAAGAAAATAAACCAACACAACACAGAAAGTACACAAGCAATTTATAGTGGTTCCCCGATTTGGGTACGTCCACTTTCCCCCTTCGACCTATCTCCCAACCAGGGACAACTCGGTCACTTCACTAACAGGATTGAAATCCAATCCTTGCACTAACGGAAGGAACCCTTCCACACGTAGGAGTCAACACTCCCACAACACAGGTTGCACCCAACCCTACAACTAGAGACCAATTGGTCCTTTACAATGAAAGAGAAAATGAAAATAGCTTGTAAGAAATACAAACAACGTGAAGATCCAGGTGTCCCTTTTCGTTAGACTACTTGTTCTTGTAGGCAACGAAAAGTCCACAACTCTAGATCTTTCTTGGAGAGAATCTTCTCTAGATCGACGGCTTCAACAAGAGAGGCGGTGATGCTATGTAGATCCAATCTTCTTAGCAAAGTCGGCAAGGTCTTCCAACGGTCACACTAGGATCGATCGTCTCGATCGATTCGGATGGGAAGGTTTCCCGATCACAAATCAAGAGACAAAAGATCTCTGGATAGACGCGTGAGACGCTGTGCCCGACTAGGCTTCTATCGCCGGGAGAGGTAACGAAAACCCCGATCAACGGTGGCGAGCAACTAGCTAGAGGTGGAGAAGGTCGGCCGAGCTCGCATCTGATCTAGGGCTTGACGGCGGCTTATTTTTCTTCGATCTGTAATCCGTGTATTTACTGTTCACAAATACAGAGTATTTATACACTAGGTCAAGAGATGACAGTTGTGGGCCCCACCAGCAGTAAGACCAAAGTCCGGTTCAAAATCCCGCAGATAATGTGGACCGGTCCAGACAGAGTTGGAAAAATACCCAAGTCAAATTCGGCGAGAATCGTGAGTGATTCTCGACGAATCGGCGAGAATCACTTACGATTCTCGCCGAATTCTACTTAGAGAATTCGGGCTGCACAGGTTATAGAGGCCGGGGAGAATCGGTGGGAATCACCTTGAATTCTCGCCGACTCGTCGAGAATGCAAAGTCATTCTCGACGAATCGGCGAGAATCACTTGGTGATTCTCGACGATTCTGCCTTAGATGATTTTTTTGACTGCGACGAGACAGCCGGCTCAACCCGGCAAGAATCAACTAGTGATTCTCGACGACTCGTCAAGAATCACTGGTGATTCTCGACAAATCGGTGAGAATCACTTAGTGATTCTCGACGATTTACACTTAGACGATTCTCGTCTTTCAGCCCGTGAGATGGTCTTTGGCCCATCCTTGCTCCTTGTCTGCTCTTGCTTTATCATAGCCCTGTACTTGAAATTAAGTACACCCCAATAGAGAGAGTACACGTGGGCCAACACACTGATCTGCTCAACGAGGGATTACGTTGCACAGACCCGTGTATATTGACCCACTGCACCCTGACATTGGTGTGTACTTAGCATGGAATAACTGCAAGCACAACTAGAAGAAATTCATCAAATACATAGTGAATTCATCTTAGCTTTGATAGGAGGCTTCCTCAAATCCAGGTAATTGTGGATACAATACCCAACAGATGGCCTTCTCCGTCACTTGGTTGTACAACTTGTACGCCTTGCTCGCAGGAGCGTAGCCTACGAAGATGCACTTCTCGCTCCGGTCATCCAGCTTCTTCCTCCTCTAGTCCGGGACATGGGCATAAGCCACACACCCGAAGACCCTTAGGTGCTTCACGCTTGGCTTCCACCCACACCATGCTTCGAATGACATCTTGAACTTCACGCTCTTCGTTGGGCAACGGTTTAGCATGTACACTCCCACCTGTACTGCCTCCGCCCAATACTTCTTAGGCAACCCCTTGCCTTTCACCATACTCCTTGCCATATTCATGATGGTCAAGTTCTTTCTCTCTACCACTCTGTTCTACTGAGGTGAGTACGAAACCGTCAGCTGATGAGATATCCCCCACTGCTTGTAGAACTCATCAAACAACCTCGAGGTGTACTCCCCACCTCTATCTGTCCTGAGCACCTTCAGTGGCTTCCCACTCTCCTTCTTAGCCATTGTCTTGAACTCCTTGAATTTGTCAAGCGCCTCGGCCTTCTCCCTCAGAAAGTACACCCAACACTTCCGTCTGTAGTCATCCGTGAAGGTAATGTAGTATCTGCTGCCTCCAACTGAGGTTATCTCAAACTGACCTGCTATGTCCGAATGAACTAGCTCCAGCTGCCATGTCGCCCTCCGGGACTTTCCACCCTCGAACGTTTCTCTCTTCTGCTTTCCTTTGGTACATGCCTCACATACCCTCTGAGGAGGCGAGATCATAGGCAACCCTTCTACCATCTTGGAGTGGGATAGTAACTTCAAGCCTGTGAACCCCAGATGGCCCATCCGGTGGTGCAACAGCCAAACGTCCTCTTCTTCTCCTGTCATCGTAAGACATGTCGTCTCCTTGGCATCCATACTTAGGGGAAAGAGGCGATTCGTCGTCATCTTCACTCTCACCACCTCTCTTCCTTGACTATCCTTCATAGCTAAGGTGCTATCCCTCAACAGGACACGATAGCCCTTCTCCACTAGTTGCCCAAGACTTAGGATGTTACCCCTCAAGCCCGGCACATAGAAGACATCGTTGATATGCACCTCCTTCCCATTCATCGTGACCACTATCACTCCTCTTCCTTCCACAAATATCTTCGAGGCGTCGCCAAAGCTGACTTCACCACCATTTGCCTCAAGGCTGGTGAATAGCTCCTTATCTCCACACATATGGTTACTTGCGCCAGTGTCCAAGTACCACACTCCGTTCCTCCCTCCTGCAGCACCTTGGATGGTAAGGAACATCATCGGGTCGCCGCTCGTGTTACTTGCCTCAGCATAGTGGTTGGCTTCTCCTCCCTTCCTTGGAGCCCAACCATCGTAGCTCATATCCCCGAACTTATTACAGTTGTAACATTGAGTCTGGGACATATCTCCTCTTCCTCTTCCTTGACCTCTTCCATGGTCCCTTCCTTGTCCTCTGCCTTGGCCTCTTTCTCTTCCTACTGCGTCGAGTCTCCAACCCTGAGGCTGTTCTACCACCTTCTGGTTGTACTGGTTTCTTCCGAAGTCACTTCCACCTCTTCCTCCTCTACCTCTTCCTTGGTAGCCTCGGCCACGCTGGCCTCCTCCTCTTCATGAGCTCTCCCCAAAGTTTAGCTGAGTCTGGAGTGCTTTCCCCAAACCACTCGACTCCTCATCATCTTGTAACATCTGATACTCGTGGGCTTGTAGCGAGCCAACAAACTCATCTACTGCCATTACGGTGAGATCCTTCGACTCTTCTATGGCTACTACCATGTGCCTGAACTTCTTGGATATAGATCGCATGAGCTTCTCCATTAAACTGACATCATCAGTCACCTCTCCATTCCTCTTCATCTCGTTTGTGAGCGTCCGCAGACGGGTCACATAGTCACCAACTCTCTCTGAGCTCTGCATCTTCAACACCTCATATTAAGCTCGAAGAGATTGCAGCTTCACTTTCTTTGCTTTGTCAACTCCCTGCATGGAGCGTTGCAGTATCTCCCATGCTTCTCTCGATGTCTCTGCATCAGAGATCTTCTCAAACATCGCCTCATCAACTCCTTGGTACAATAGGAATAGAGCTTTCTTGTCCCGCTTCTTTGCTTCCCTCAACACTGTCTTCTGAGCGTTAGTCAACGCTGCCTTCGCTTCAGCAGTAAGCACCTCGACTGCCTCTTCAACTATCTCCCATAACTTTTTGGAGGCGAGTAGCACTCGCATTTGTATACTCCAGTATCCATAGTTCGTTTTGGTCAACTTGGGGACTTGCCCCGACATTCCACTTCCCATCTCCATTTCTTTTAGACACAAGAACTTCCCGGGGGTCGAACCTGGCTCTGATACCACTTGTTGGAAAAGCGTAGTAGGACTCTTCAACTTAAAACAAACCAAATACTTTCAACTCAAACTTGTTCTTCTTGGCAACCCCACTAAACACGCCAGCCGATTATCTCAACAAAACGGCGAGCTCACACTTCCTGCGAGATCAAGACCCGACGCGATCTCCCCTACACAAACCGGCGAGCTGCACACCTTGCCGGCGAGACCGCACTCTGACGAGCACCACCTCGCGAGAAGCAACCCGGGCGACCACACAACCTCAACTCGCACCAGCCGACGAGAACCTCCCGGCGACTAGACCACCCAGCCGCACGGCGTTAGCTCCTTCTCAGAACAGCTCCAACTCGCACCCGCACTGTCGGCTAGTACTACAGCCAAAACCTTCTCGCACGCCCACTCTCAGGCGACAACTCCTACTCGCATGCAAGGATAAGCTCCACACTCTCACGCTACTAACCCCGACGAGTTCTACAGGGCTGCGACAAACTGTACTCCACGCACGGCGGGAACAAAACCGGCGGGAGCTCCTATTCGCCAGGCGACACGTCCAGTCCGCTCGGACAGACACCTTTTCTAGCGCTACAGCGCTTTCTCAAACTCACACTAAAACTTGGAGGTGGGAAATTTTTCTCAATTCAACTTATAAAAACATGTACAAGGGGGCCTTTATAAAGGCAAAGGAAAAACTAGAAAACTCTCTTATAATAAATGTACACACCCTCTCTCATACTAAATGTATACATAACATAAAAATAATACCCATAAAATTGCCTTGACTAGTTGACCAGGTCAACGTAGTCAAACTCCAACACAAACTAGTTTCTTTTTTGATAACCTTAGTACCATTTGTCATACCACGCATACATTCTATGACAATGACGCTTTTGTCCAATCTCATCGGAGCAAATAAGCTGCGATAAGCCGCCCCAAACGCAGTAGGCTTCATTTGACACGGTAGTGGCGATTGTGAACGCGGTGGTCATGAACCATCGTTCGTGAACACCCAACCTCAGCTCACCTAAAAAAAAATCATGCATTTATGCTAAAAACTAATTTATTTTCTTGGTAGATGTACTCATGACCTTTGTCTACCCTAACATATGGTTGTGGACCTAATATTTTCATCTGATTGGAACATCAAGTAAAAGTATAGTCTTATCTTTCAAATATCTAAATTCACGACTAACAGAAAAATAAAATGATGCATCCTTTTCAGTATTGTATTCTAATAACCTTTAAATTTATTAAATCATTTTTTATTTATAATACGAGTTTTTTTGCCAATTTTTGTATTAGTAAAACTCTGTAAAAATGGTTGTAAAGGTCAATCATGGAGAAGATATTTCTTAGAAATTATAAACTACATTAAATGAGGATCCGAAGGTAAATCAATCTTAAAGCTTAAATTCAATTCGAAGTCTTTCACTATTTGTGGCTTGTGTTCATGTGTCATCTCTCAGAGTAGTATTTATACTTGACCCTACTTTAAAAAAAAAAAAAAAAAAAACTGTGTCCATAACACAATTTCAGTCACACGTTCACACACCAGATAAAACAGAAGTGCATATTAATCAAATTTGATCAATTGATTTTCATGAGCTCATGTCATCTTAAGACTTAACTCAATCCCACTAAAAACTAAAAATGAATTAAGTTCAATCTTATAACCTACAAAAAATTGTTTCAACTCCTACTCTTAGGCTTCGTTAGGAAGGACTTATCTTCATCGATCAAGCGGTTACTATCGTATGAACCGGATCTTAATTATGACCGGGTTCATGCGGTCGTAACCGCTTGACCGGTGAAAATAGTCCCCCCAAACGGAGCCTTAGTGTCATCAAAAGCGCAATGTAGTCAGTGTTGGATATAGTGCACATCATGTGTGGTAGAGTTATCTTAGGCTCACATTGGGTGTTGTGAACACCCTTTCTTGTACGTGTGTATATATATTACATTTATTTTTGTAAATAGACATTGAATCATTTAATCATATCGTGGTATCAGAGTCAAGGAAAACTCTAGCCACTCTTGTCGAACGCACCATCTCCCTCGCTCAATCCCGTCACTCCGCCACTTCCTATTGATCGATCTCGCGTTGTGATCTCGTCGTTGCTTCCGATCGCTGCGATCCCGTCGTTGTGAAACCCTAGCCCCTGCAATCCCATTGTCGCGATCCGTCATTGTGAGCCTCCGCTCGATCGAAGGAAGTAGTCGTCGACCCCGTCTGTCTTCCCCGTCGTCGCTCGACTGGATTGTTGTGGAGGAGAGATCGGCTCTGTCATTCCCATCGCTCGACCGAACTTTCAGAGGTTTGGATTCCCGCTACCTGCATCTCTCCCTACGACAAACCGCTTCTTCCTGGACCGCATCATTGGATCACATCACTGTGTTGTAGCCCGCTGTTTTCTCCGCTCGATTCCTAGCCTCTCGTGTCGAACGTGTTGAGCTCGCCGTGATCAATATTATTTTGTTGTTTCTCCGTTGTCTAACCCTATCGGCCTCCTTCGCTTCCTTCTGCAGTCGCCAGAATTCCTCCATCGGCTGATCTCCTGCAGCCCCGACCCTCGATGGCCTCCTCTGCCTTTCTCCAGAAGGTGGATGTTGAAAGGAATACCGGAGCGCCGAGAAGAGGAAATTCGAAAACGAATAACAAATCACGAAGGAACAAAACAGAGCAATCACAAACACAGCGATTACAGAGGTTCACCCAAAACCGGGTTACGTCCTCTCTCCCCTTCTTCTTCCCTTCTTGTATTCACCAGAAAAAACAGATTACAAAAGGTTTCAAGGATCCAAAGCCGATCCTACCTTAACTCCTCCTGGACAAGAAAACTCTAGAAGAAAACCCTTCTAGATCGACGCCAACGAGAACCTCGTACCCCGTCTCCAAAAGAATACGCCGCCGCAATTTTGTCTGAATTTTACCGCAAAAGTCTTACCCTAAAAAAAAGAGGCGGAATCCGCCTTAAATAGGTTTCCGCTAAACAGATCGTCGAGCTCGGCCGCATCGTCGAGCGACGGTCGACGATCGCCGAGCTTGGCCGAACGTCGAGCTCGGCCAATCATCGAGCTGAGTTCGTCACGTCGAACGTCGAGCAGGGTTCGACGATCGATCGACGATCGTCGAGCATAGTCGAACGTCGAGCTCGGCCAAACGCCGAGCTGTGATCGTCACGTCTACCGTCGAGCAGGGTTCGACGTTCGACGTCGGGCTGGGTTCGACGATCGTCGAGCTGGGTTCGACGATAGTCGAACCCAGTTCGACTATCTGCAGGAAAAATTTCCTGGAGATGTGGCCGGTCCTGGAGATGTCGAAATGGAGGATCACACTTCGATTCCTCTAAGCTCACGTGGGCTAACCCGGTGTGAGAAACAAGAGGACCGAAAGTGTTCCATAATCCCAACAATCTCCCACTTGATGGAAAACTTCCGCAGATGAGAGCAGCTCCTCCAATCTTCCTCTTCAACCCCACTGCTGTTGCACACCATTCAAACTTAGCAACAGGCACAGTCTTGGTAAGAAAATCAGAATTGTTCTCCTTGGTATCAACCTTCTCCAGTTGAACCACCTGCTTCTCTACCTGTTCTCTTATAAAGTGAAACTGGATGTCTATGTGCTTTGTCCTAGCATGGAAAGCCGGATTCTTGGCTAACTGAATAGCCCCTTGGCTGTCACACCACAGCTTCACAGGACCTTGCTCAAAACCGAGCTCCCCGCACAACCTCCTCAGCCATATGGCCTCCTTACTGGCATGAGTAAGAGCCATGTATTCCGCTTCCGTTGACGAGAGTGCCACCACTCCTTGCCGCCGACTCATCCAACTAACAGCACCACCAAATAATGTAAAAATGTACCCACTGGTGGACCTCCTGCTATCCAGATCACCTCCCCAGTCAGAGTCCATGTGCCCGACCACGTCCAGGACTCTTCCAGTTTCAGCACCTTCATAACATATAAAATAACTTGAAGTGCCACGAAGATACCTGAACACCCTCTTCACAGCATTCCAGTGCTCCTTCCCTGGTTTGGCCATGTACCGGCTCAGCACTCCCACTGCTTGTGCTATGTCAGGCCGAGTACAAACCATGGCATACATGAGGCTCCCCACTGCACTTGCATATGGAACCTTGACCATGTCCTCCATCTCCTCATGTGTCTTGGGACACATCTCTGCAGATAGCTTATTCCCCACAGGCATAGGGGCACCAACAGGCTTACAGTCAGCCATGCTGAACTTCTTCAACACCTCTTCGACATACCTTTGCTGTCCCAACCAAAGCTTCTTCTTGCTTCTGTCCCTGGTAATCTGTATCCCCAAGATCACACTAGCCGGACCCAAATCCTTCATTTCAAACTTGGCCGAGAGCAACTTCTTCACATGTTGGATCATCTTGATACTATTTCCTACGAGCAGCATGTCATCTACGTAGAGTGTCAAGAAAGTGAAGTGCTCTCCCTTCCTTTGGGTATAGATACAGTGGTCCGAATTCGACCTTTCAAAACCCACCTCCAGCATGTAGGTGTCGAACTTCTGGTACCACATCCTCGAAGATTGCTTAAGTCCATAAAGAGACTTCTTCAACCTGCACACCTGATCCTCCTTGCCCTTGGCCTTGAATCCTTCAGGTTGCCGCATATAAATCTCCTCCTCCAAATCCCCGTGAAGGAATGCCGTCTTCACGTCCATTTGTTCAATCTCCAGATCATGCACAACCGCAATGGAGAGAACCAACCTGATAGAGGTGAGCTTGGCCACCGGCGAGAAAATCTCGTCGTAGTCCACACCTTCCACCTGTGAGAAACCCTTGGCAACCAACCTCGCCTTGTACTTCTCCACGGTGTCGTCTTCCTTAACTTTCTGCTTGAAGACCCATTTACTCCCAATGGCCTTCCTCCCTTTTGGAAGCTTGCACAGACCCCAAGTCTGATTCTTCCGCAGAGATTCCATCTCATCAACCATAGCAAGCTCCCATTGATTCGCATCAGCCCTCGACCTCGCATCCCTGGCTGAAATGGGATCTTCTCCAAGCATGTTCAAGCAATATTGTGCTCCAACCGCACCAAGGGAGTACCGGATTGGTGCCCTCCTTTCCATCGTTGAACGCCTCAGAAGTGGAGCATCAGCAACTTCATCTTCTGACTCATCATCAAGGCTCACCTCCTTCAAAACATTAGATTCAGAATCTGAATCCGAAACAGCCACTGTAGTTGTCTGAGCATCCTCCAGAGGAACTTCCTCCATGCCCCTCTCCACTACCCCCTTTTCTGCAGCTTTCCCTTCCTCCGCTTGTGTAGTGACTTGAGGACGGGCTTCATGAAAGACCACATCCTTGCTGTACGTCACCGTCCTCGTCACGGGGTTCCAAAGCTTATATCCCTTGATGTCATCTTTGTAGCCCACAAAGATGCACCGCTCGGACTTCATATCCAGCTTCCTCCTCTTCTCCTTTGAAATGTGAACATATGCATCACATCCAAAAACACGAGCATAAGCCAAGTTTGGCTTCTTCTGGAAGACGGCCTCATATGGGGTACACCCCTTCACTGCAGATGTAGGGGTCCTGTTCTTCAAAAAATTAGCTGTAGCCGCCGCTTCAGCCCAGAACTCCTTCCCCAAACCGGCCCAACTGAGCATGCATCTGGCTTTCTCCATCAATGTTCGATTTAGCCTTTCCGACACTCCATTCTGCTCTGGAGTATACGGTGTGGTCTTCTACCGTGCAATCCCCTGCTCAGTACAGTACCGCTCGAAGGCGTCCGAGCAATACTCCCCTCCGTTATCAGAACGGAAAACCTTCACCTTTCTCTCCAACTAGTTCTCTACCAGGCTCTTAAAATCCTTGAACCTATCAAGGACCTCCGACTTGGACCTGAGAAAATAAAGCCAAGAATACCGAGAATAATCATCAATGAAAGATACATAATACCTAGCCCCACCCAGGGATGGGACTGGAGTCGGTCCAAATACATCACTGTGGATTACATCCAGCACTCCAACAACCCTTTTGCCCACTCCAGAAAAACTCACCCGGTTCTGTTTGCCAAGCAAACAATGCTCACAGAACCCAAATCTAGTAGTGCACATAGGCACACCATCCACCATGTTACCAGATGTCAAACTAGACATTCCCTTTTCACTGATATGTCCAAGCCTATGATGCCATAGCTTGGACTTCTCCTATTGATCATCCTTCTGGCCTTCAGAGATAAGTGCTCCATTAGGCACCACTGTATCAGCCAGCAGCTTGTACAGTGTCTCATGCCTCACGCCTTTGGCGATCACCATCGCCCCTCGGGTCATCCTACACGAGTGCTTGTCGCAACTGAAAGACACCCCCGCATCAGCCATACACCCCACAGAAAGAAGATTCCTGCTCATCCCAGGAATATGCATCACACCTGGAAGAGACTTTATGGTCCCGTCGGCCAACATCAGCCTCACCTTGCCATGCCCAACAATCTGCACAGCAGTATCATCGCCAAGCATGACATTACCACCATCAAACATTTCATATTCACTGAACCAGTGTCTATGAGGAGTCATGTGGTATGAAGCTCCTGTGTCAACATACCACACATCAGAATCCTTATGGGCAACACATGCAGCAGCAATATACATGTCGCCCCCTTCGGTCTCCTTCTTTGCACCCGAAGTTGACCCAGCATCTTTCTGAACGGGCTTGTTGGGGCATTGGGATTTCACATGCCCAACCTGATTACACTTCCAACACTTGATGGGCTTCTTCTCTTTCTCTCTTTCTCTGCTCTTGGATCTACCCCGAGATTTATCTTGAGATCCACCTTGCTTGTTATCCCTCCATTGAGGGCGAGATCTGGACACACTCAATGCACCCTTGCTGGTCTTCTCAGAACTTCCTCTCCTGGTCTCCTCAGATAACAAAGTGGCACATACTGACTCATTTGAGAGAGCCTTATCTCCATTACCACCTATGACAACAATAACATTGTCCCAAGAATCCGGCAATGAGCACAGCAGTGTAATAGCTCTGTCTTCATCCGAGATTTTCTCACCAATGGAGATCAACTGACCCACGATAGTGTTGAAACTGGTCAGGTGCTCTGAGAACGAACCGCCTTCCTGCATCTTCAGATTGTACCATTTCTTCCTTAGCAACAGTTTATTAACCAGAGACTTGCTCTGGTAGAGAGATTCCAACTTCCGCCATAGGCCTTGGCTGGAAGTTTCCTCCATGATATTTGTTAATATTGCATCTGTGAGAAACAGCCGAATCAGACCTTTGGCTTTCCGATCGGCCTTTGTCCAGGTTGCAAAAGCCTCCGCATCAGACTTCTCTGTTGGAGGAGTATCCACTATTGCATCCCACAAATCACGATCAACCAACAGGTCCTCCATCTTCATCTTCCACAGATCAAAACGACTGCCATCAAACTTCTCTATCTTGATCCGCACTCCTCCTGAACCCATCGTCAAGAAACCAAGAAATATCCAAGCAATCTCCCTCTGATACCAAATGAAAGGAATACCGGAGCGCCGAGAAGAGGAAATTCGAAAACGAATAACAAATCACGAAGGAACAAAACAGAGCAATCACAAACACAGCGATTACAGAGGTTCACCCAAAACCGGGTTACGTCCTCTCTCCCCTTCTTCTTCCCTTCTTGTATTCACCAGAAAAAACAGATTATAAAAGGTTTCAAGGATCTAAAGCCGATCCTACCTTAACTCCTCCTGGACAAGAAAACTGTAGAAGAAAACCCTTCTAGATCGACGCCAACGAGAACCTTGTACCCCGTCTTCAAAAGAATACGCCGCCGCAATTTTGTCTGAATTTTACCGCAAAAGTCTTACCCTAAAAAAAAGAGGCGGAATCCGCCTTAAATAGGTTTCCACTAAACAGATCGTCGAGCTCGGCCGCATCGTCGAGCGACGGTCGACGATCGCCGAGCTTGGCCGAACGCCGAGCTCGGCCAATCATCGAGCTGAGTTCGTCATGTCGAACGTCGAGCAGGGTTCGACGATCGATCGACGATCGTCGAGCATAGTCGAACGTCGAGCTCGGCCAAACGCCGAGCTGTGATCGTCACGTCTAACGTCGAGCAGGGTTCGACGTTCGACGTCGGGCTGGGTTCGACGATCGTCGAGCTGGGTTCGACGATAGTCGAACCCAGTTCGACTATCTGCAGGAAAAATTTCCTGGAGATGTGGCCGGTCCTGGAGATGTCGAAATGGAGGATCACACTTCGATTCCTCTAAGCTCACGTGGGCTAACCCGGTGTGAGAAACAAGAGGACCGGAAGTGTTCCATAATCCCAACAGATGTCATTCTCGATAGACGAAACTGCACGACATGGTCCGCCACCATCGACGTGATCCTCCGTGACCTAGATCTATGAGGTCACATTGACAGATCTGAGCCTGCTCCGCCTCCACCAGCTCACAGTAATGTGACTGGCTCTTCCACTATTAACACTGTCGCCTCCGTTCAACGCTCCGACATGGCCAAGTGGCGCTCGGACGACTCTCGTGTGATAGTCGTCATCTGTCAGTCCTGCGAGCTCCCCATTTGCATGATCGTGTATGAGTTCCCTACGACCAAGGCGATGTGAGATAACATGCATCGTCTTTATCGGCTATCTAGTTAGGCCCTGCACTACTCTCGATTCCAGGCCCTTGGAGTATACTACCAACGTGATTGGTCTGTACAAGTCTTCTTTGCTGAGCTCCTGGACCTCTGGCGTCAGTGTGATGAGATGACTCTTTCTCTCTGTACTACTTGCCCTCAGCGCATGTATGAATTTCTTATGCGCTTACACCCCGAGTTGGAGTCTGATCGTGCCTAGCTTCTGCACCGAGATTCTCCACCTTCTTTCAGCGATACGCTGGTCTTGGTAATTGCTAAAGAGACTCATATCCACTCCTTAGACACTGCTACTCCTTCTGATGTACTGACTCATGTTGTTCTTGCTGCTCCCAAGCTTGATCAATTGATCTTCATGAGTTCCCGTCATCTTAAGACATAAATCAATCCTACAATGAACTAAAAATGAATTATGTTCATTCTTATAACCTCCAAAAGCTAGCTATTTCAACTTCTACTCTACCTCTATCCAAGCCCCTTTTGCTTTTCTATGAAGGATTTACCTTCAACTCTTGCAACTAAAAGGGTAGGAAAATAAGAAAAATGATGACTTGCATAGATGAAGGTTCCTCTTGGGAGGACTTATTTTCACCGGTCAAACGGTTACGATCGCATGAACCGGACCTTAATTACGGTCCGATTCATGCGGTCGTAACCGCTTGACCGGTGAAAAAAAGCCCCCCCAAACGGAGCCGAAATAGAAGACTACATTGATATCAGACATTGCTAATAAGTTATAGTGTCTTAAATACCTCAGCAGCTTAACCACCAAGATAACAGCTTCTAACAGTTCATCCACATTCTCACCTTTAAAATCACACAACACTTACATGATAAAAAAGAAGATCAACAAATCAACCATGTCAAATAGTTTAAGACAAAGAGCATGGGAATAAAATGACAAATCAAGTGGTTAAATGCATGCCTGATTGCTCAAACCTCGGGGTAAGAGCTTCGAAAGTCAGAATAGCCGAAGACTTGAGCAGATCCGTCGAAGTCGAACAATATGTTAATGTATATTGTGACATATAACAGGCTCAGAGGCTTAACGGGTCTGTTCGGATACCGTGATATCCGATACCCGTATTAAATCTAGGATTTATCTATATAAACCTAGCTGGGGGCAACGGGTAGTGGATTCCACTTTGATCCACACTCGGGATGTTTCGAGCAACACTAACATAATCAAAGTAGAGTAATCAGAAGACCGAAGAATGACATATAATCAGAGGCGAAGCAAGGGATTGATCGTTCTTGCAGACAATCAAAGGAGAAGCAGTCCCTCTGCCTCGCTTACCGTCGTCGCTGTCTTGCAGTCGCCGAAAGAGAAAGAAGCAAAAAAAAAAGACCTAGCGGGCCAGCGGGGAAGCAAAGTCCTCTGCTTAATTTCACGAAAACACACTCTGGCAGTCTGGCACATGCCCGGGTGTGTCTAGGTGTGGGTCCGTCCCTGCAAACATACATTCTATGATAAAGACATTTTTGACGAAGCCTAAACCGAAATAATTTTACGTTCGACACGCACGCCTTGCCTTCCACAATACTCCCACATGATTCCTCATGAAGGGTTGTTGATTGAGGCAAATCCCCAAAAGAATTGTCTCAGTGTGCAAGCCAAGCTACCAGCTGCCGGCCAAGTTTAATATTCAACGCTGAAGACACTGACATGGGGCCCACCATGTGCAACCCAACCTACCACAATAGCGATTGTTATAAAAGGCCTATGAAATCTGTTATTAAGTTTGGCGATTTAAAAGAATGGGAACTCAACCAACAAATTTATTGTTTAAGCTAACAATAACAAGCAGACGGAGGCTACACTTTAAATATGATGTGTTACTCGTATAATCGTCCGATCTGTGATTTTGCGGCGAAGTTTTTTTGATGAAAATAAGGTCGTATTGAAATATGATCATATCGTATTTTGATCAATCACGATTTTTTGTAGAAATCGATGGTCTGATAGCGCTTAACGCACCGGGATCGTAGGTGAGAGTAATGCATGAAAAAAATTTCCCCGTTGAGGTGGGTAGTTGCGACTGGAGATGAAGACTCTTTTTGGCACTTCGGGCCGGCGGGAGGCCAGCCAGGAGAGAGGAAACGGCCGTTTAGAACGGTCGACTGGTGCTCCGCCTACCAGCCTCAAAACACCGGGCTGACACCCTTCTGCGCCGGCCGTTCTTGCCCGGAGCTCGCCAAACAGCCTTTCTTCGGCTCGTTCGGGCCGGAACGGCGCCCCGCCGGAGTGTCAAACAGAGCTGAAGTGGATGTAGGTGAAGGTAAAATAGTGTTTTTGTATGAAGCTCCTGTTAGTTATTTAATTTATATGTGTTCTCACATGTCGAGACCGACTCGGTGCGTCATAATGTGTTCGCGGATTTTATGGCTAGGTTCTACGCTGAAATATGATCATATTTATTGATGTATGATCGTATTTTGATCAAGCACGCTTTTTTGTAGAAATCGATGGTCTGACAGTGCTTAACGCACGATCGTAGGTGAGAGTAATGCATGAAAAAAATTTCCCTGTTGAGGTGGGTAGTTGCGATTGGAGATGAAGTGGATGTAGGTCAAGGGCGGATCCATAGGGGGGCCCGAGAGACACTGACACCCCCATTATTTTTCAAAATAGTTAGTGTATTTGAATTCCTCTCGTCGAGGCAATGGATTTTGACTACTTATACGTCAAAAATGGTGGCCAGATGAGGGAGATACAGCTCCGATAAGATTGAAACGTTCAATTTTTTTTTTAAGTAAGTTGATGACTGACCTCCCATATTAAAATTTTTAGAACACAATGACACATTCAAAAAAATTTGTGTGCACCCCCATTATCAATTTGTGCACCCCCATTATTAATTTTCTGGATCCACCACTGATGTAGGTGAAGGTAAAATAGTGTTTTTGTATGGAGCTCCTGTTAGTTATTTAATTTATATGTGTTCTCACATGTCGAGACTGACTCGGTGCGTCATAATGTGTTCGTGTATTTTATGGCTAGGTTCTACGCTGAAATATGATCATATTTATTGATGTATGATCGTATTTTGATCAAACAAGCTTTTTTGTAGAAATCGATGGTCTGACAGCGCTTAACGCACGATCGTAGGTGAGAGTAATGCATGAAAAAAATTTCCCTGTTGAGGTGGGTAGTTGCGATTGGAGATGAAGTGGATGTAGGTAAAGGTAAAATAGTGTTTTTTGTATGAAGCTCCTGGTAGTTATTTAATTTATATGTGTTCTCACATGTCGAGACCGACTCGGTGCGTCATAATGTGTTTGTGTATTTTATGGCTAGGTTCTACGCTGAAGATACTATATAATCCTATTCCAAACCTGATAGAAAAATATGAACTATCTTGAGCAGAACCTTTCCTCTACCTCTCACACTATTATATATGTTGAAACTTGAAACCAGGCATAAAAATGATGTTTTGAGGATTATCAAACTGGCAAAAAAACATGTGTATTTTGAAAAATGTAACAAAAAAAAAACTCAAACAAATAGAAGCTAATTATATAACAGTTGTAACAAAATTGTGTCCACTAAGGGAACTTAGTGGAAGTTTGAACTTTGGACTATTATTAAGTTAAAAATTTTACTTGTGATGGATAATGATGGGATAATGATTTAGGCTCCGTTTGACATGGTGGTGGCGGTCGTAAACGCATGGGTTAACCCGTTATTCGTTAAGGATGGCCTAACAAATATCATTCGTTTGAACATAAAAGTGGATGAAATTTCTTTGGTGGGCATTAATTAATGAATGACAATTTAACTCTCATGTTCATGACCGCCATCACCGTGCCAAACGGAGTCTTAGGCTGTGTTTGACGTGGTTTATCACGACTTATTTGCTCTGGTGAGGTTGGACAAAAATGTCATTATCATAACAAAAAATCTTATGCGTCAAATTAATTTTTTTTGTAACATTTGTGATGCCAAGCATACATTCAATGACAATAACATTTTTGTCCAATCTCATCGGTGCAAATAAGCTGCGATAATCTGCGTCAAGCGCAACCCTAATATAATTAATTAAGGTGTTACAAAATGTGAATTAAACCGTCTTAGTAATCTATAATATAGAGGACTTTCTAATCATTTTTGTGAAAGGTGTTCAACATGAAAATTATAGAATACAATGAGACATTTCCAAAATAGATGACACCACTCATGTTGACAAATGTGTCCTCCATAATCTCTAGCCAAAGGGTATACTTAACTTTGGTAAAAGTAAATAAAGTGTATTTTTCTCTGATTATTCATCACCATGGTCCTAAATTTGATTTATGAGTTATCCTTATACCTAGAAAGCTCTTGTAGAAGTAATAAATTTTTTCGGGACACATTGTTCTAAGATTTTGTAAAAATTATTTTTGGGGACACATTGTTGTGAGTTTTTGTAAAAATTATTTTTGTTACATAGATTAAATAATTGAAATTAAGTGGGTCTCTACTAATTATTATGACCTAAAATTTTGGAAGTTTCATTGAGGTTTTATGATGTTTATTTCTATGACCAAAAATTGGTGTCATTTGAACTTCACATTCTCTGTTTATCACGTAAGCATATTTTGGCGTAGATTTCGTTTCGCACTGCGCTAGCGGTCATGAACATGGGGTTAAATTGTCATTCATTAACGTCCACCTAAGAAACTTCATTCACATTTATGTTCAAACGGATGACCATCTAAGCAACTTCATTAACATTTAAATTGTCATTCGTTAACCCCAACTTCGCTCAATGTCCTCGCAGCCATCGCTGCGGACTGGAGAAAGCGAGCAACACGAATATTATTGTGCGGAGCACTTGGGTTCTTCAGCAAGACTGTCAGCATCACATTAACATTCGTTAACAATTGGCGATAGTACATGCTGTTTATTAAAATTTACTGTAAATTGCGTGCCGACCGCCGATCGGAGTTTGGCAGTCGGCAATCGCCGATGATCGACCATCAGGAGAACTCCGCGATCGTCGACCATTGGTCGAGTGCACTGATCACCGATTGATAGTCGAGAGCGCCAATCATCAACTGGGCATAACTGTGAGCATGTTCCTGGGCCCTACCAACCGGCGATCGCCAACCAGGAAGCAACATGAGTTCAAACATTAGCGCTACGGGAAGGGCAAAATGGTCATTTTGGGTTGCATGAAGGCGTGTGAACAGTGTCGAGGAACTTTTTATTTAAGTTATAATTCAATCAACTCTTTATAGTTTCACAGAGGGATACAGACTCTCTTTGAGAAACCGGTGACGGATAATAGGAACGCCCGGTTTGGACTGCCCGCTGCAGCTCCGGGGACCAGTTCAAAAAGGAGGGAAACATGGGTTCAGGATTGGTCGGTTCAAAATGATGCAGCGCCAAACATCTCATGCTGGTTCCGTTTAGAACAGAAAGGAGGCACGCCGGGTTCTCAAACAGAGCCATAATTACGGAAAGTTATTACCTCTGAAACCTGGAGGAAAGTATCGGTCCGGGATCAATGAGGAGCCTGCAAAGATGTGAGGCCCATGCAATTTAGATTTGTGAAATATATTTTTGCATGCGACCTTTATCATTTCAGACTTCTCATTGATTTACCCGGACCATTTTTCGATGCACTGTTTTCTTTTCATAGTCCTACGGTCAACTTTATTTAAATTGTAGTGGGGCCCAGGGCCACCGTCCCATTCCCGCGTCCGGGCTATTTGGTAAATATCTTTGTTCCTCAGGGGTAGTACCGTCTCTCCAAAACACCAGCGCCTGTCACGCCACCGACGTAACAAATGGGGCCATTGCAGTTCCTTCAGTGGCAGCTACGTAAATTTATAAACAATTAGTGGCAGTTTAACTTCGGAGACAATGCTTATATGCTGCGCTTCGTGCTTTCTGCCTGTTCACACTCGCTTTCCTCTTTTTTATTCCCCCTTCTGTTTTTTCTTTTCTTCAGGCCTCGATAATTTCCATGAGAGCGTCGCTTCCGTCTCGAGCAATTAGGGTTTCTCGAACTTGATCTGGTAACATTGCATTGCCTGCTTTGTAATTGTTTGAATTCAAATCTGGATTGCTTCTCTGCTCTGAACTCCATGTTTTTTTAGATTTATTGCGTTCGCTTGGTCGTTACGAGGAGAGCAATGCGATCTCGGTTCTTTTATGGAGGTTTTGTTTTATTATCTTTTTTTGGGAGTTTTTCGAGCTGTAAGATGGATGCTTCGAAAATCGAAATAGTAGGCTTATCTTTTGGATCAGCGCGTTGAAGGTTTCAAATCGCCCCCTTCTTGGTTCGAGCTTGTTTAGTTTGGCTAATGATGCTTTGATTAGTTCAGCCATGAGTGATGGGTGCTTAAGATTCGTCGCTCTCTTTGAATCTTTGTTTGATCTGCAAATTCCGTTTTCTATGTTTTGGACTAGATCAAAGTTTCTGTGAGTGATGCATGCGTTGTAATCCTATTAGTTTATGAGAGTTTCATGGCTGGTTTAGGGCTTCGTTTGGCACGGCTTATTTGCTCCGGTGAGTTTGGTCAAAAACGCCATTATGTTTGGCAATACAAAGGTTGTGACCGCTACCAAGAAAATAAACTAGTTTTGAACATTAAATGCATGATTTTTTTTAGATGAGGTCGGGGGGAATTCACGAATGACGGTTCATGACCACCGCGTTCAAGACCGCCACCACCACACCAAACGAAGCCTAGGTTAAACATTACTTCGTTGGAGGGCTGATGATGATAGCTCATAGATTAAATTGGCATGTAGTTATTTTTCATATTGTATCAGTGGTTTCTTAATGCATTGGAAATTGATGGATTATGTTGTAGTTGTTTATGATTTTAGAGTTCAGAGGGATTGCTTTTGGCTTTCTACATTTCATTTTCTTTTTAAAACAATGGGTGACTTTGATTAAAATATGTTTTTTATTGTTCAGGAAATACAGGAAGGTTGTAAAGTGATTCTTTTATAAGACAACAAATATCTTTCCATTGATAATAGTCCATTTTCATTCTGTCATCTAATAAAGTTTGAAAAGCCATCCAATCTAATAAAGTTTGAAAAGCCATCAATGGATGATAATTTAAACAGTGAGATAATCATTTTTTTTTTACTGAAGGTCATCTTCTTATCATGATTCAATCTTTCAGGGCCTGAACAAGTTTCTGAGGGTTTATTTTCTTTACACCCCAAAGGATAATGGATGCAACAATAGCTGAAAATGCTGTTTTGGACTTTGCTAAATTTAAAGTATCTTGGCCGGATAATAGGTAACTTAAATCTTTTGATAATAATTATGAATATTCATCCATCACTACTTAATTGTTGTTCTTTAACTTGCACATCCCACTACTCATTGAATTCTAAGTTTCTTAACTGTGCTTAGTTGACATTTCTATTTGCTATCTTCTATTGCAGTTATGAAGCACATATTTGTTGCAATGGTCTTATAGAGAAATTAGGTTGTGGTCCTCTGGATCAGCTGGCTATGCATTTACCGAAAGCAAGAGCATCACGCGCCAACTCATCAGTTGGTAGTTTCAAACTTCATACTACCATTGAAGCCTCATCATGGTTCACCAAATTTACAGTAGCAAGGTTTATTTGTTAAGTAGTTCTTTTTCTATTATTTTATTATTCCTTAGGTATTTGTGAGTTAAAAATCTATCTTTTCAGATTTTTGCATGTTGTTAATATGCCCGATGTGCTAAAACTCGCCTATGCAATTGAGAATGAAATCTGTCAGTTGGAGGAAACTAGAAAGTTTCAAATTGCTTTGTATGCAAAGGTAACACAATGATTGATTTAAGACAAATACTATAAACTGTTTTCATCCGTACGGCTTTAAGTAATGCCTTTGAATTAGCAGAATCATTCAAATCATTTTGGAGGTGGCGCCACAGGTATGTTAAAGCGTCCTCTTTGATTGGGATATAGATTTATTTGAAGTGTCACATAAACTTGAAACATTTACAAACTACTTATATTTAGTTCCGTACAGCTTTAAGGTATGTTTGTTTCACAATATTTATCACTTAGATGCCGAGCATGCACATGAGCTATAACAGGAAGCCTATACTTTTCTAACTTTATCAAATACCACATTATTATGAGAAAACTTCTTTTTTTCTTTCCGTCTTACTTTAAATCATTGTTCATTTAATGTAATCTTTTGTTTTGTGCTTGAAAGGGCGATCATTGATTTTTGTTTAGAGTTTTGGCATGCATGCTAATAATAATAATTTATGTATTTATGAAATTTGCCCAAACTTTAATTTGTCTTATAGTTTTAGTGATTATTCTCTTACTCTAGGTTTATCAATATGCACACTTATGTAATTCTAAAAATCTCTCCATCCACTTTTGACCTAGGTGTTAACATTAAGTTTTCCTACCAAGATGGTAAAGACAGTTCCTTTCCTATGAGGAATATTGTCATCATGATCTTTCCGCTTTTCTTTTACCTATTTATTCAAATAATATTTTTCCTACTTAATGGCTTATTGCTCTTAATTGGCCTTTCTCTTTCCCCACCGTGTCTATTATTGTGAGTTTCATTCTCTTCAATAATCACCTTTGGCGAACTTTAGAGTATGTGAATTGCAAACTTAACCATCTTCGATATGAAAAGAAGTCTCATTTTTTAAGTCAAGAAATATGCAAAAAATTCATCAACAAGGGTAAAATTATCCTAATAGATGTTGCAAACAACATTGTTTGCACGCTTCATAAAGAGATAAATCAAAATAGTTAATTTAGTGTTTAAGAAACTATACTTCAATGGATCTGGAATTGGGCCGTGGTTCCACTTTCTAAATGAGCTTGAGTAGCGCTAACAAATTTGCTATGAAGAGGTGAGAGCCCGTAATTCTTGCTTGTTATAGAAACACAAGTCTCTTTCAATTGGAGATTTGGAGGTAGCTGGCACACATGGCTGTTGGATCGTTCAGCTTTCTTAGAGGGGGGTAAATATAAAAATTAAATTTTCTTTTGCAAATAAAATATAGATGATAAAAAAAACAACGAAAATTAAAGTTTTAAACCATCATGAAAAGCAAAAAGAAAAAATTATTATTTAAAGATTAATACATGACATTCAAAAATTGTGATCTTTGACGCAAAGATCAAGATGTGGTAGAAATCACAATCTTGTGCTTTCACCCTCAGATTAGCCTGGTCTCTCCTCCTTGGAGACCTCCCTAGATCTAACTTGAGACCTAGTTCACCACCGAGCGGCGAATTCCGCACTCTAAGACTTGCAATGATCTAGTCGCCATATACGGGACGATTTTCACCTATTACAAAGATCAACAATCAAAGCACAATGGAAAAAAAAATACAATAGAGATGTGTTAAATAAAATCTGAACCCAGAGGAAGAGGGCGAAGGCTCGCTTGAGAATATGCGTTTTTCTTCACGAATCCTTGTCTTTGAACTTTAAATCTTCCTTTGAATCCTTTGGAATGAGTAAATGTGAGTTCCTTAGGTCTATTAGTTGCCAAGGGCTTATGTTATTGTGTGAACTCATGTGATCTTGGCGGACTGGTGGTCTGGTCTTGACGGTTTGATAGACTATTTCGACGGTGTGGTTCTGGAGGTTTGACACTGCCTTGGCGGTTTGGCCCTGGTGGTTTGGCAGACTGCTCTGGCGGATTGGTCTGGCTTGAGGACCAGTGAGGCCGCGTCTTTGATAGAGCAAGGAAAACATTGTGAAGGTCTAACCACTATTTTGGTTTGGCGGTCAGAAGGCTGAAGCTGTTGCGATATGTCGGTTAGAGTTTTTCTAATCCCTTCTGTTGCTCTAGGTGGTCAACTGCAGTATGTGGATTAGAGACCGACAGATACTTTGCTGATCGCCGCTGTTATTGGGTGGTAAGCCTGTCTAACCGCAGAGCTCGCCGCAGTCTGTAAATATTAGTTCGTTCGTCTATTGTATTCTCTCTCTATTTTTTCTCCCCTATAAATAGAGAGTCATACCCATGTAATGTTAAGTTTTTGGGCTATGAAAAATCTGTTATTTAGATTTTGTCACATGGTATCAGAGGATAACTCAATCCTTGTGGGATCCAATTTTCTAACCGCCTGCTGAGCTCTTTTGCGGTTTCTGCGGACTCCAGTTTTCTAACTGCCCGGCACCCGTTGAGCTCCTCTGGAGTCTTCGGTCTCTGTACCGTCCGCATTCCTTTGTGCGCTTTGCTATTTTTCACCCTTCGCAGCTCGCGTGTGTCCCACTTTCTGTTCGTTTCTTGCGAACTCAGTTTATGCTCTTTTCGTGCGGACTCTAGTCAGTTCGCGCTTTCTGCCATTTTAGTGCGACCTCTTTCTAACTGCTCAGTTAGAGTTCTGCTTTCAGCTCATTGAGCGAATTTTTTCTCAGTCCGCGCAGGTAGATTTTCTTTGTTCTCCTATGGAGACTCTAGTCTTCTCTTCTTCTACCCTATCCACACCTCCTATTCTAACCGCTTCCTTTGTTTCCGGTCCTGGCAATCTGGGTACTGCCTCCAAGCTTACTGGCCCAAATTATCCAGATTGGAGTGTTTCATTCATATTTTTCTTACGGTCTCAACGCAAATGTCATCATCTAATTAATGACCCTCCTACACGAGGATCTGCTACCTATGATGATTGAGATGCCAGTGACGCGCTAGTTAGAACGTGGCTTGCAAACAGTCTCTCTGATGAGTGCCTACTAGTCATTCGCCATGATGAGACCGTTAAGGCTGCTTGGACTCACCTTGCTGCTTTATATTCCAAAGGAGCTCAAACTTCACGTATGTACACGTTATATGCTGATCTTTTTGCCCGCCCCACTTTGACTCCTCCTGCTGCTTACCAGGAGGTGCAAGCTCTTGGCGCCGAATTTCTTCAGCATCGCCCTTTCTCTGCTGATCTTGCTGAACGACACAAACACTTATAGGAATTTCTGGTTGTGTGTTATCTTCTCCGTCTTCTAAAGTCTTATGATATGATTCAATAATAAAATTTTGGAGAGGCTGACTCTCGCACTTTTGATTCCACTGCTGCTCGCATCGCTGCTGTTAGTACTCTTCTTAAGCATCCTGTGCTTGCCTCCCCTCCACATCCTGACACCATTGCTCATCCGGCTCTTCAGGGCAACCCCAGTGGTCGTGGCCCGTCTTGCCATCTCTGCTCTCATTGTGGCAAAATTTTTCAGACCAAAGCCCGTTTCCCAATCTACGTACGGGTTAAATGGTAGCGCGATACATGGAAAAATCCTGGCGGCCCGTGAAATCCCACTATTTCAAAAATTTTTTGCTCATTTTCTTCTGCTTGCGTCGGTGTGAACCTCGCGTGAACCTTTTCCGGCTACAAAGCTTCAACCTTCGCTAGAACCATCGCCCATCGGCCATCGCTTGACACTCAGGGATTCCGGCCTGTGATTCTCGCCGTGATTCTCCAGGCTCTCTTTGACATCATCCAAAGGTCAGTGCCTCACATTGGTTTAGGTTTAGGGTTTCCTTGCTTAATTTCGGCAAAGAATGGATGTGGAAGACGATCTCCTGGAGATCATTTTTGATCTCCTCTCCAGGAGATCATTTTTGATCTCCAGGAGATCATTTTTGATCTCCAGGAGATCATTTTTGATCTTCTCCAAAGAGGGAGATCATTTTGATCTCGCATTGGCTTAGGGTTTCCTTGCTTAATTTCGGCAACTAATGAATGTGGAAGACGATCTCCTAGAGATCATTTTTGATCTCCACCCAGTAGGGATTACTGGAGATCCTTTTTGATCTCTACATGGATTCTAGGAGATCGTTTTTGATCTCCAGGAGATCGTTTTTGGCAGATATGATGACAACAAATGAATGTTTATGGTTACTCCCAGTTTGACAGTTATTAATGGAGAAAGGTGGAAGCCGCCACTTTTTAAGTTCGAGGTGCTATTTCTCAAACTTTATTGGCCAAGTAGCGAATATAATTGATCGACCGCTTGCAGAGGAGAAGGAAACCCAGAAGGAATCAATGTATTGTCCGTATTCAGCGCTCCAAATTTTTCACAGAACATTCCACTACTGTATTACTTAATTTTTGTGTTATTGGCGTGTTATTTTATTATTATATATGTATCTATATATACCCTTTCCCCTTTGAGGATGAATACATAATATTTTTTTCTCTCATTTGATTTGGTATCAGAGGACATAACCGATCCCACCGAGAGCCCTAGCTTCCCGCATTCCGCGTCTTCGCCGCCCGCGCCCTAGCCGGTCCCGGATCGTCTTCCGTCTTCGGCACCTCCTCTCCCGCGCGATGTGAGAACCTCGCCTCTTCCGCGCGATCGCCGCTCCCGCTCCTCGCCGCTCCCGCGCGATAGTCACACTTGCTGAAAGATTTCGCCCCTGCTGATTGCCGATCCCTGCTGATCCCGCACCTTTCCGTCTCTGCTGCTGCAGCCGGACTCTTCCCTCTTTCGATTTTTTTTTCTTTCTGCCGTCACGCAGATTTGGTTGGTGTTTACCCCCCCCCTCCCTTACTTCCTTTCTTCTCATGACCTAGATCTGTGATCTACGGTCTTTCCTTTTTTGTGGGATGAGTTCTTTTTCTGTTTAAGGGTTTCCCTGCTTTCCTCCCTTGAAGTCTTTTTTTTTCTGCGTTCTCTTATTCCCATCCCATGGATTTCTCTCTCTTCGGTTCGAATGATGGCTTTGCTCGACACATTACTTCCGCCCTTCTCAATGAAAAAATGTTTATCGCTCGATCCAATTCCGTGTGAGTCCATCTTGCCGGACATGACAAGCTTGATTGGCTTGAACGTAATGGTGTTCCCAAGCCTTCCGACGAAAAGGCAATCCGTCAATGGCGCAGAGAAAATTTCAAGATTCTCGGGTGGCTTCAGTGCTCTATGGACCCACGCATTTACGAGCAGTTCATGCGATTCGATTCAGTGCCGTCTCTTTGGGCTGCCTTGACGCGTACCTACGGTCACACTCGCGTTGATACACAGATTTTTTCTTTCTTCCAGGCAAGGTTGTCAGGATCGAGATCTTAGGTGGGATCGTTTTGAGGTTGGATCGGATCGAATCATAAGATCAGATCGAGAATCGTAAGATCCTACAATATTTATAAATTAAGAATAAAAATATAAAATTGAATTTTGTATCATTCAATATCATGCTCAATTAACAAAAAAATCAATAAATTGAACAGCATGTGAATAATTATATTAGAAAATTTTGAATAACTAAATCAAAAAAATAATATCATATTAAGTTCACTTTTTCAAGTAGAACACCCAATGCCTATTAACAATAAAAACAAATATGAACTGATGGATTGGTGGAAGCCTAGAAGCAGGAAGACGAACCCAGACTGCTGGATTGCTCGTACGCTGGAAGTAGGAAGCTTAAGGCTCCATTTGGTTCGGCGGTGGCGGGTCGATCCGACTGGTGGAAACGGAGTGTTCGAATCGGAGGGGGGAGGTGGCTGCTCCAAACGGACCTTTTTGTGGCATTTCTCAAGACGGGTGGGTGGAAACGGAGCAAACGCCGCCGGAGATTCATTTGTTTACCCTCCTTCCAGCGATGTTTGCCCAAAACGGAGTAGCGAAACGCCCAAACAAATAGAGCCTAAATTGCTCGTATACTAGATTTCTAACCGCTAGATTGCTCGTACGCTAGAAAGGAATAGAAGACATCAACATGAAAGTAAGAAGCAAGAAGCTACTGGATTACCAACCACTGGATAGCTCATACACATAAATATAAGATAAGACACTATCATCACTTGAAATGGAACCTGCTAAGGAAGGAAAAGGAAGACATTGTCTGGGTCTGAAGCGACCAAAGACGTCGCTCTTGGCCTCCATTTGCAGTCGACAATCGACACTTTGGATACGATAAAACAACATAATATGATTTTGTGATGAGGTATGTAGGTGGGATTGGGATAAGATTAAGCTATTGGCTATTAGCGTTGGACCGGTTAAATGGTGTTGGGATAGGGTTGGACATGTTTCTAGTTACCTTTGGTCAGAACGGTAAAATCGGGTCGGGATCGCGATCCTAAGATTCAGATCGTGATCCCAGTCGTAGATACGCCAATTTAGATCTTAGGTAACATTCGAATCGATTTATAAAATTTGGATCGTGATCCTGATAACCATGCTTCCAGGAGATTTCTACTGCTCATCAGTGGGACTGTTCTGTGCACGAGTACTTTACCTTTCTCTCAGGGAGATTCCAGGAGCTTTCTGACCTTGAGCCGCTCAGTGCTTTCCACATTCAAAGGATCTATTTGTTGCCAAATGACGACAGGAGAAGCGGGAAACCTATCAGTTCCTGATGGGCTTGAGGCCCGAGTTTGAGCAGATTAGAGTTCAGATTGTCAGCATGAACCCTCTTCCTGATATCTTGGATACTTATTCCATGGTGGAGGATCATGAGCACCGTGCCCGCCTGACTGCCGCTTTGCCCGTTCCAGCTTCAGTTCCTATTCCAGACCAAATGGCCCTGGCTTCCGGTCGTCCTTTTTTAGCGCGCGGGGGGCGTACTTCTACCTCTAAGGGTCGCGGGGGTGGCCGTTGCAGCCCATTTGCCCTTGTTCAGTGTCAGCACTGCCTCCGGACTGGTCATGAGAAGGCCCGGTGCTGGCTGCTCTTTCCTCACCTACGCCAGCAGTTCCCCGCCACGCGTGCTGCAGCCGCTACTTCTTCCGACTTTGGGGGCCAACCTGATTCCAGTGCCTCTTCCGGGGCTCCTTCCGCCGACTGTAGTCAGCTTATGACTCAAGTGCAGCAGCTCCAGTCTCAGCTTCAGCTGCACTCTCCGTTTCAGACTCAGCACCAGCCTCTTCCTGCTCAGCCGCTACCTGCCTCCTCGTCGTTCTCGTCGACTTCAGCGTCTGCGTCAGGTACCTCGATGGCCTTTCATGTCGCTCAAGAGGGGTCCTCTTCTCCCTCTGAGTGATTGACTCTGGGGCCACTGATCACATGACTGGTGAGACACGCTTGTTCTCTTCTCTTGAGTCTCCGAGCGTCCATCAGCAGGTTCTCCTTGTCGATGGCTCTGTGACCCCCATCCTTCACCGAGGCACAGTTCCTCTGACTCCCTCCTCCTTGGGTTCAGTTCTTCATATTCCCAAACTTGCTTTAAATCTTCTTTCTGTTAGTCAATTGACTCGTTCGTTGCACTGCTCGGTGACATTTTTTCCTTCTGGCTGTGTTTTTCAGGACCTGACCACGAGGAGGACTTTTGGCTACGGCCGTGAGCGCGACGGGCTATACCAGCTGGATCTTCCACCTCCTTCGCCCTGTCTCTCACCCCCATCCATCACTGCTGCTGCTACTTCACCTGTTCTTTGGCATGCTAGACTGGGGCATGCGAGTCCTCAGATCGTGTCGTCGCTTTTTCCGAGTGTCTCGTTTGAGAACTCTTTTCAGTGTGATGTGTGTCAGCGTAGTAAACATAAACACACTACCTATCCCGTTTCTGTTTCTCGTAGTTCTGCACCGTTTGATATTATTCATTCAGATGTTTGTGGACCTGTCCTGGTTGTTTCTTATAATGGTTTTTGGTATTTCTTTACTTTTATAGATGATTTTACTCGTTGCTGTTGGGTCTATCTTATGCGTGCCAAATCTGATGTCTTTGATTTATATATCCAGTTTACTAATATGGTTACGACTCAGTTTTCCTCTCGTATTTGGGTTCTTCGCTCCGATAACCGTGGGGGGGGGGGAGTATACTTCTTCCTCTTTCACTGCTTTCCTTACTACCCAAGGAACCCTTCATCAGTTCTCCTGTCCCTACACACCAGAACAGAACGGCGTGGCGGAACGCAAGAATCGTCATCTCTTGAATGTGACCCGGTCTCTTCTTCGTGGGTCTCATGTTCCCAAGTCGTTTTGGAGTGCTGCCCTTCTTACGGGGACCTTCTTGGTCAACTGCCTGTCTTGTCAGCCTTTAGAGGGTCGGATACCCCTTAGTCTTTTATCTCCCCACCGCCCTCTGTTTTCTGTCCCTCTCCGGGTGTTTGGGTGTGTGTGTTTTGTCCAGGACCTGGCGTTTGGTCCCTCTTCCTGCAGGTCGGAAAACTGTTGGCTGCCGTTGAGTTTACACTGTCAAGTATAATGCCGATGGTTTTCTTGACCGCTACACCGGCTTGTCGCGAAGGGCTTCACTCAGACTCCTGGGGATTACGGCTTGACCTTTGCCCCGGTGGCCAAGCTATCTACTGTCCGTCTGCTTGTCTCTCTCGTTGTCTGCCATGGGTGGACTCTTCATCAGATGGACGTGAAGAATGCATTTATCAATGGAGACCTTACTGAGGAAGTTTATATGGATCCACCCCCCGGCTACAAGCTTCAAGGGGAGTATTTGGGCCGTGTTTGCCTTTTACATAAGTCCTTGTATGGGCTGAAGCAGTCTCCTCGTGCGTGGTTTGAGCGGTTTGGTACTGTTGTGCTTCAGAGTGGGTTCACCAGATGTCATGCCGACCACACATGTTTTGTTCGGACTGCTGTGGATGGGCGTAGGGTCATTATTCTTGTCTATGTGGATGATATCATTCTTACCGGTGACAATAGCTCGGGGATACTCCAGATCAAGGGGGTTCTTCAGAAGACATTTGAAGTGAAAGATTTGGGACATCTGAAGTACTTTCTTGGGATTGAGGTTGCCAGATCTCAGCATGAGATCTCTGTCTTAGCGCAAGTATACACTTGACCTCTTAAGTGATACCGACCTTCTTGGGTGCTCTCCTATGTCTACACCCATGGATCCGAACCACCGCCTTCATGCCGAGTCTGGCGATCCTCTTCCTGAACCAGGAAGATATCAGCGTCTTGTTGGCAGACTTATTTATTTGACCAACACTCGCTCTGACATTAGCTTTACTGTGAGTGTGGCCAGTCAGTTCATGCATGCTCCCCAGACTTCTCACCTAGATGCAACATTTCAGATCCTCCACTACTTGAAGGGTTCTCCTGGCTTAGGGCTCTTCTACCGTTCATCTCCGACCCTTGATCTCACTTGCTACACGGATTCTAACTATGTTGGTTCCCTTACTGATCGACGTTCTACCTCGGGGATGTGCACTTTCTATGGTGGCAACCTTATTTCCTGGAAGAGCAAGAAACAAAATGTTGTCTCTCGCTCATCTGCTGAGGCTGAGTACCGGGCTATGGCCCACGACACTGCTGAGCTCCTTTGGCTGCGTACCCTCTTGACCGAGCTTGGCTCTCCTCCCTCTGGTTCTTCGACTTTTGTGTGCGACAACCAGTCCGCTCTCATGCTTGCCTCCGACTCAGTTCTGCACGAGCGGACTAAACATATTGAGGTTGATATTCACTTTCTCAGGGAGCACATCCGTTCAGGGACACTTGGAGCGTCCTATGTTCCCTCCGCAGAGCAGATTGCCGATGCCTTCACCAAGGCGGTTGGGCCTTCCAGACTTCTCTCTACATGTGGCAAGCTGGGCTTGCTTGACCTTTTCGTGCCAGCTTGAGGGAAAGTATTGACGTGTTATTTATTGGCGTGTTATTTTATTATTGTATATGTATCTATAAATACCCTTTCCCCTTTGAGGATGAATACATAATATTTTTCCTCTCATTTGATTTGTGTATGATACAAGCAATTACACATTTTCCAATGGATCACGGGCGCTGTCATTTATCCCCAATGATGTAGCAATTATTATGGGTCTACCAAATAATGGGGAGAACATAGATATGCAGCTGAAACTGTATGCTGTTAGGACAAAATCAATTTTAAGAAGAGAAATTACTGAAATGGATAATGGAAGTGTCCCGGTTTCCTTGAAATATCTTATTTTACATTTAGTATGCAACATATTCGTTACCTCTAGTGTAGATCCTATTCCACAACAGTTTGAGTTGCTGGAATTGGAAGCCTTCAAAAAAATTAATTGGTCCAAAACCATTCATTCCTTCTTAATGAGCAATGTCAGGTCTATGAGGGGGCAAATTAACTCCTACTCCCCCAAGCAATATTTATATACAACCTCAACAATCTTTGGGATATATATACGGATGCACACATGCATTGATCGTGAGTACATTATATTTTTAGATCACCTACTTGTATATTTATGTTATCTTAACTAACTCAATTCTTCATATGATTTCAAATATGGTATTTGGAACATACCACAACCATTACTGCTCCCTTTCCTGATCAAAGACCACGACTTCTCAGATGGTCTGAGAAATGTACTTTTATCTTAAAAGAATTATGGAAAAATGTGCCGTTATTGACTAATGAGTAAGTGAACAAGTTAATATCAATTCACTCTTGATTACATAGTTCTTGTATTTCCTTTAATATATTTTTAATTAATCTTGTAGGTTCTGGTGGAGGTGGAGGATGTAACCAATGAATGTTGATGCCCTATCTTACCAAGCATCGCCAATCTGTCTTTATTGAAGATTGTAGACAAGTGGAAAAACAACCTTGTAAATATGTTCACTTGTATTGAATACAAAGAATGAATACAAATATATAGATGAGAGAAAGAGAGAGCAAGGTCCTATACACAATGTGGGACTAAAGAGGAGAGAGAAATAATAACAAAAGAAACTAAATGTGCCTAGTTAAGTGGGCTTCTCTAACACTCCCCCGCAAGCTGGAGCGTATAGATCATATGCACCAAGCTTGGACAAACACTGGTAGAACAAAGTGCTTGATAGGGCCTTCGTGAGAATATCAACAACTTGATCAGTGCTCGAAACATGCTTTAACTCAAGTTTCTTCATTTGAACTTTTTCTCGTATGAAGTGACAATCGACCTCGATATGCTTCGTACGCTCGTGAAACACCAGATTCTTTGCTATGTGTATGGCCGCTTGACTATCACAAAAGAGAACAGCAGATGAAGGAAGTTTTACTCCCAAGTCAGCAAGAAGGCTTTCAAGCCATGTGAGTTCAGAAACAACCGATGCCATAGATCGGTATTCAGCTTCCGTGGAGGATCGAGCGACCACGACTTGTTTTTTACTTTTCCAAGTAATGAGATGACCTCCAAAGTAAGTACAGAATCCACTGGTCGACCACCGATCGTCCGTCGATCGTCCAGGGAACCGACATAATCAGCATCAGAGTAAACAACCAATGCTGGAGTCGAGGTGGAGGTTTTGTAAACAAGCCCTTGACCCGAAGCTGCCTTAAGGTACCGGAGAATCCGTTCAACGGCTTGGAGATGAGAAACCCGGGGAGCATGCATGAACCGACTGACAACCCCAACAACAAATGATATATCAGGTCTCGTGACTGTTAGGTAGATCAACTTTCCGACAAGGCGTCTATAGTACTCCGGGTTCTGGAGAAGCAAATCCTCATCAGAGGCATGTGCACAGAGCTTGTGATTTGCCTCCATCGGTATATTAGCTGGCTTACAACCTGACTGGCTAGCATCTTTGAGGAGATCGAGACACTACTTCCGTTGGGAGAGGACAGGCCCATCTGGTCGTCGTGCGACCTCAAGACCGAGGAAGTAGCGAAGATGCCCTAGGTCTTTGGTCTGAAAAACGGTGCTCAGATGTTGTTTGACCGCTTGGATCCCCTGTGAGTCATCCCCAGTAAGTAGGATGTCGTCAACATAAACCAACAGAATGACGGTTCCCGTTGCCCGGTGTCGGGTGAAAAGGGAGAAGTCAGCAGAGCTCCGAGTGAAACCCATATCCTGAACAACCTTGCTGAATTTTTCAAACCATGCTCGGGGGGATTGTTTGAGACCATAGATGGACTTCTTTAGAAGACACACATGAGACTCCCCCGTGGTCTCAAACCCGGGCGGTTGGCGCATGTAGACGGTTTCGTGAAGATCACCATTCAGAAAGACATTCTTGATATCGAGCTGATGAAGCGGCCAGTGGCGGTGTACAGTCACGGAGAGAAGCACACGAACCGTGTTGAGCTTGGCCACCGGAGAGAAAGTTTCCTCATAATCAAGGCCTTGTTGTTGAGTGAAACCACGGGCCACCAGTCTGGCCTTTAGTCGGGCAATAGTGCCATCCGGAGCATGTTTGATGACAAAAACCCATTTACACCCAACCTGGCTCTGATACCATGTAGACAAGTGGAAAAGCAACCTTGTAAATATGTTCACTTGTATTGAATACAAAGAATGAGTACAAATATATAGATGAGGGAAAGAGAGAGCAAGGTCCTATACACAATGTGGGACTAAAGAGGAGAGAGAAATAACAACAAAAGAAACTAAATGGGCCTAGTTAAGTGGGCTTCTCTAACAAAGATAAAAGTGGATAAAGTAGATTAAGATAGTTTGGGCTTATGTGTAACTGAGGGCAATACATAGGTTAATAGAATGAAGGTAAAAAGTAAAAAAAAATGAAGAAAAAGGTTCCACCACTGTAAGCACTTAAGCACAGTTAACAATTATGAAAAAAATCTGCATATATGTGGCATTGGAGAAGGATGGATGATGTAGAATAATTCACAGAGTTGATTCCAGATATTTGGAATAGGAGCAACAATGATGGCAACGATTGGTATTTTCCTCCTTCCCAATTAGCAATTGTGTCAATCAAAAATAGAAAACTAGACACAAATTTGGGTACGATATTGAAAAATGTAACTTTCATTGATGGAGGAGGGTGCTTGACTTAAGAGAGTATATACAGAATGATAGACTCGTTGTATTGATAGACTTGTGCTATTGATAGACTAGTGATATTGATAGATTTGCGCTATCACAAAACAATATATGTGGGTTGACATGAAGAGAAATGCAAGATATACAGAAAATTGATACAATCTCTTGAGAGCGGAATACCTCTAAAGAGCCTGCTCTCTTAAGAGAGCTCAAGAAAACTAACCCTAAGATGATCTAATACTCCAACTAGGGCTCCTTGTATATATGGAGACTGTTATGCGGGCACATTCACTCAAGTGGACCCCCCTCATCAAAATTTATGGAGCACGTATATGGAAGCCGCCTTGGTCGCGTACACATTAACTCAAGTGGACCACCATCGTCAAAATTTATGGAGCGCGTATATGGAAGCTGCCTCGATCAATTTTCTTGTAATTAATTTGTATGAATTAATTAATTAATATTAATTAATGAATATTAATTAATATTAATCAATTAGGTAAATTATTTTTTATTTCCTTGTTTGGTTGCCCTCCCTCATCTATATAAGGGGGAGGGATTTATGGGTGAAAGTATCTTGGATGAATGAATTTCTAGGGTTGTTCCCTAAGTGTTTCTTCTCAACCCTTGCCTTCTCCTCTCTCCCTCGTCTCCACCGGCCCTCTCCCGTCGGATTCCTCTATCGATAATTGTATCAATTGGTCCGACCTGCCCCACCGCCCGCTGATGCCGCCGGTCTCGCCTCCGGTCTCTTTCCTGGATTGCCCAGCCCCTGCCACGATATCCACCATCCACCACGCCGGAGCTTAGCCGCTGTCTTTGCAGTTGCTGAGAACCAGCCCGTGGATTGATTTCTCCGTCCTAGCTGCGCAAATCCTAGCCACCTGCGCCTCGGCCCACACCAAAGTCAATCGCCTTCTCGAGTTACACAGACTGCCTGCCGCGGCCAACCCACCAGAACTTCCAGAGCTTGTCGCATGTCTTCATTCCCACACGACCCCATCGACTGCCACTACAATACCCGGAGCGCAGGATCTACCGTCGATGGTCACGAACAATCCGCTCGAGCCTACCACTCCTAATTCCTTGCCATCCATTCCTGAGGTGTGTCGTGTGTGTCCCTCCCTTCTCTAAGCTCGGGCGAACACCCTCGATCTCCAGTGCTGCCACCATTCATCGGCATCAACCCACTTTTGCTTACTTTGTCGCTCTTCCTGCCGCCAACCGAGCCCTCTCTAGCCACTTGTCCAATTGTCACGCACTCGGTGCAACCCTTCTGCGTTCTCCTCGGCGTACTCCTTCGCTGAGCAGCCAAGTTCCCTCGAAACACTCACCTGTGCCCAGTCGAGCAACCCAACCTTCCACTCGTGTCCACCCCTCTTCACTTCCTCCAACATCGACGCCCTCGGGCCTCTTCTTCCTCGATGATGTTCACCACAACCTTTTGTAGTTCGATCTTCTCGAGCCCCCCACCTTCCCACTCCTTAACAACAACGATTTTGCCCACCTGCAGCCCTACCCGGACAACGGCTCACGGGTTTCTATATCTCCAGTTGTCCCTCTTCCACACTATCTTCCCACACCACCTCTTCCCCTCCCATTGTCTTGTCCCATCCATCTTTACCTATGCTTTATTCTTTTCTTTTTCCTCTCACTAGCCACTTATCCCCTCCTCCTTGTCCTACATTAGGACAAAGCCCCTGTGTACCAATTTAATAACAACATTTACTTCTATAACCCCATCAACTCCGGTTATCCATTTTCCTTCTCACCACTTATAATAGACCAAAAATTTTCACCCATAATTTTCTCTTCCTTTTCAGCCCCACTTCTTTTCTTCACCATCACATTTAATTTTTCTCTTGCTGTGGACCACACTTTCCTTCACATTTATTCCTCCCATTTCTTCGTACGGTCCCCATCGGCCTTTCCACATGCCCTACCTTTTTGTCTCCATCTATCCAAGCCGCCAAACCCCTCTCTCTTTGTTCCTTGCACCCTCGTCTCCGTCGTCGCCACTATTATAGATCCCCAAACATATTGGCGGCTCGACCTTGGGGGCAAGGTTGATTTTCAAGGGAGGTAGTGTTACGCGGGCACATTCACTCAAGTGGACCCCCCCTCATCAAAGTTTATGGAGCGTGCATACGGAAGCCGCTGTGGTCGCGAGCACATTAACTCAAGTGGACCCCCTTCGTCATAATTTATGAAGCGCGTATATGGAAGCCGTCTCGATCAATTTTCTTGTAATTAATTTGTATGAATTAATTAATTAATATTAATTAATATTAATCAATTAGGTAAATTATTTTTTATTTTCTTGTTTGGTTACCCTCCCTCATCTATATAAGGGGGAGGGTTTATGGGTGAAAGTATCTTGGATGAATGAATTTTTAGGGTTGCTCCCTAAGTGTTTCTTCTCAACCCTTGCCTCCTCTCCCCCTCTCCTCCACCGGCCCTCTCTTGCCGGATTCCTCTATGGATAATCGTATCAGAGACCCTTCTATATGGCAAACATATTAAAAGACAAAACACCTAATTAATTAAAAATACAATATTATTATTAAGTGACCGCCATTGAGAAACTCTCGCGAGCTGAAGCTGATTGTTTGAGCACACATATTCTTGTCTATCAGGTCTTACAAAAGTGTGCATAATCTGAATTTATATACATTTGAATTGCCATATAGAATTAATATGTAGAAGGCGTGCAACTTTATGCATTCCATTTGGTAAGAACATTTGTACTTTGTTTAACGTCAAACATATTTCCTTCCATTAGTTCTAAATGTTATACTTTGTTAGATATTATTTGTTAACTACCTCTATTTTGTTCCATGTTATGGTTGTTAGCCAGCAAACATTTATGTTTTGTCTTCATCCTTTTGTTGTATTTTAAATTATGGACCACCTGGATGGGATCACATACTAAATCTTTAACTTTACAGACGCCAACTACATGAAGGATGCTAGTCTAACTCAACAAGTAAACTTGTTTTTCCTTCTTTTCTCTCTGGTTTTTTATTTGGTTATAATACAATTTTTTTTCTGATTCTACATAACTATTTTTTGCAGGTTAAAATTGAAACGTCATCAGATGCTACAAAGTAGGAATATTTCTCAAACTCACATTTTTGGTACATTTTGACTGCTAGTTGTTTGAATATCACGAGTTTGTGGTCAGGAATGAATTGCTCCGGGCTATGAACATAAGACTCACTGCATTGAAGGAAGAGTTAGCTACTAATTTCAATCTTGCAGCTGGCACGACTTGCGGTATCGACCAAATTTCTGATTTAGCATCATTTACCCAGCATTTTGGAGCAATGGAATTAAGGTAATTTTCTAATGTAAGTAATCAACATCAGCATTAGTAGCCTTATGCCAGTTTGTTAGGGTTGCCTTATGAATTCTCATGCTCCATTATTCCTATTACTTGGGTTAACCTTTTTTATGCAAATCTTTTGTTAACCTTTTTATGAAATTTTTTTGTTATCCTTTTTATGCAAATCTTTTGTATGTTCTAGTCATGTGAACTTTTGGTTTATTGGGTTTCTGATGTGATCTGCATCTCATCAGGAGACATCGACATACTCTAGTGTCACTTTACTTAACTACTTATTATTGTTAATTTATGTATTTTGTTTGTTTGTTGTTCCGTGTTTTTATTCCTTGCATTTTATTTACCACATGCTATTCTATGTCCGACGTGCATTAATATTTGGGTGTTCATAGTTTGCATGTTGAAGGAGTCTTATTGGACTAATCGACCAACAAGATCTTAAATAAATAAGTCCTACAATATTACATTCCTAAGAAAGAAATGCAAACCGACAATTAAATTAGTATCACATTAATAAAGATTCTCCAAATTATTTTCTTACTTGGAATTGAATGAGTTTCTCTTTCTCTTCCTTAATCTCCGCAAGGATGACATATCCTGTTATCTGAATGAGTTACGATATTCCATTAAGGTTCAATTAAGGTTACACGACTATAGGGATTTAGGAGAATTATTCAGTAGGTACATCGTGTAAGGGCACTACATAAGAGAAAATCTGCGATGAGATCTACTCACAGATACACATCCACTCATATGCCCGTTCTCACCTCTAGGCCCTTGGAATCCTCTAATCCGACCTTACCCGCGAGCACTTTTACTTTTCCTCCTG
Organism: Platanthera zijinensis; assembly: GCA_039513925.1. Classification (NCBI taxonomy): domain Eukaryota; kingdom Viridiplantae; phylum Streptophyta; class Magnoliopsida; order Asparagales; family Orchidaceae; genus Platanthera; species Platanthera zijinensis. Next base: position 39,534,298 of record CM077092.1, on the reverse strand, counting down.
CTACCATAAGGGCCAAGGAACCGTTGTAAAATGTTATTTTTAAGTCGTCCTTGTCGTTTTCACCCCAGGTTGGGGTAGCTGAGTCTTTTCTCTTGTTTTAAGTTTTCCCTTACTCAAGTATATGTATGAGTAAGGGACCTTATTCTGATACAACAGATTATTTTCTCTCCACTTGGTACCAGAGCAATCCTGTGCCCTAGCCTCTCGTTCCGTCGCTACTTCCGCCTTCTCCTGCTCTGATCGAACACGCCGCCTCTCCCCGCCGTCACTACTCCTCTGATCGAACACACCGCCGTCGCTACTCCATCACTGTTGCAACCATCACGATGTCGGGCGGCATTCTTGCCGGTTGCTGAGAGGAACGCCGCCGCCGTTCCTCCATGAAGCAGCCCGTCGACGCTCCTCCATGAAAGTCGAGGTCTACCCTGCCGTCTAGCTTCTACCGTGCCGCTATCTTGCTGCCATCCTGCTGCATCGTGCCGCTGCCTTGTTGCTGTGTTACTGCCATCCCGCTGCATCGTGCCGCAGTCGTCCTTTTATATCTGTCGTGCCACTGCTCTGTCGTGTATAAATATTTATTTCTGCTGGTTTTTTTTCTGCTGTGCCATGCCACTACCCTGCTCCCTGCTTCTTGAGATGAGTTGATCCACTGCTTGCTCTTGTGTCGATATGGGTGAACCCGATTCATCGGTTTCTTCTCCGGGCGTGATCCAGCCTCTGATGGTTGAGCCTCAGCGGCCCCATGGCCACTCTAGCTCCTTGAAGATTACCACGATTCCTCTGGATGACACGAATTACCTTGAATGGTCTCGTGCTGCTCAACATGTCATCCGTAGCCAACAGATGTTTGGCTATATCGATGGGACGATTACGGAGCCCCCTGTGTCTGATCCCTCCTGGAAGCGCTGGGATTCTGACAACTCTCTAGTGATGTCCTGGCTCTTGCATTCGATGTCGCCTAAAAGGTCTATCAGAGCTATATGCTGATGGACTCAGCTTTCGAGATCTGTACTCGTGCTCGTGAAACATACTCTCAGATTGGCAGTTTCACCTAGGTTTATGAGCTCACTCGCCGTATTTTGGAGTTGCGTCAAGGATCGATGACTGTTTCATCATTCTTCTCGGAGTTTGAGCGCATGTATCAAGAACTGGACTACTTTGGACATTTCACTCCAACGTGTATAGCGGATGCCGTTCTGTTAAAGCAACGAGAGGACCGCTTCTGTCTTCATGTCTTCTTGATGAGATTGAATATTGAATTTGATATGGTTCAGAACATGTTCTCCTCTTCCCTCTCTTCGGGAGGCGTTCAACATGGTTCTGGGTGACGAAGACCGTCGCAAGTCTCTCAGTGTTATGGCTCCTCCAGATCGTTCTGCCCTAACGAGTGTTGGCCGTGATCTCATTCCTACTCCTGCATCTTCGGTGCCTATCTGCGATTACTGTGGTCGAAGGGGACACACTCGGGAGGCATGTTTCAAACTTCATCCGCATCTTGCACTTTCTGGCCGTGGTCGTGGTCGGGGTCGTGGACCTGGCCGTGGGGGCCATAGACATAGTGACTATCGTTCTCATGACGCTGCTTACATCACTGATGTCTATGATGAGTCCCAGTCTTCGACTTCCTCCTCTCTTACATCACAAGAATTGGATGCTTTTCGCCGCCTGCATCACTCTCAGCCCGATCCGGTCACTGGAAGCTCTACTTCTCATGCCATTGTTGCTATGCCTAGTGCTCATGTTGCCACCACCTCACCTTCTGAATGGGTGCTCAACTCCAGCGCCACTCACCACATGACTGGGTATTTCTCGGGTTTTCTCTCTTATATTCCTTTGTTTGGTAAGGGGAAAGTGGTTTCTGCTAACGACTCGTTGTCCTCCATTGCGGGCAAAGACAACATCTCTTGTTCTCCATCCATATCTCTTTTCTCCGTTCTTCATGTTCCTTCCTTTCCTCGTAATTTACGTTCCATCAGCAACCTTACGAAATGCCTTAACTGCTTCGTAACATTCTTTCCCGATTCTTGTGTTTTTCAGGAACTGGGTACGAAGCGGAACATTGGCAGTGGTAAGTGCAGTGACGACTTGTACTACCTGGACACTCATCCTCTTTCTCAGGCCCTTTCCAGTTCTACTGTTACTGCGAAAAATGTTCTCCGCTGACATTTGCGTTTAGGACATCCGTCCTCCGTCTACCTGCAAAAATTATTTTCTGCTTTTTTATCTTTTCTTCAGAACTTTTCTTGTGATGTTTGTGATCGGTCTAAACATGTGCGACAAACCTCTTCACATCTTTCTTTTCCTAGTAGCACTCCATTTGATGTTATACATTCTGATGTTTGGGTGCCGTCCCCTGTTGTATCGTTAACTGGTTTTCGCTGGTTCGTCATCTTTATTGATTGTTTCTCGCGTACTACGTAGGTTTATCTGTTGAAAAAGAAAAGTGATGTTTTTCCTTGTTTTTAATTCTTTCATAAAATGGTGCAAACTCAATTTAATGCCTCTATCTGTGTTCTTCGAAGTGATAATGGAGGGGAGTATGATGATTGTGGTTTCTTTGGCGCTTATCTCACCTCTCATGGTATCATCCATCAGAAAACTTGTGCTTACACATCTACTCAGAACGGAGTGGCCGAACGGAAAAATCGACACCTCCTCAAGGTTGCTCGCTATCTCCTATTGAGGATGCACCTCCTATTGGGGTGATGCGGTGCTTACAGCTGCACACCTTATCAACCGTCTTTCTTCCTGTGTCCTCTCCTTTACTACTCCTCTAGCCCGTCTCTCCACCTCTAGCGTGGTTCATACTTTCCTTTTGTCACCCCGTGTCTTTGGGTGTGTTTGTTACGTGCATGTGCACCAACCTCAATGTGACAAACTTGACCTCAAGCTCGACGTTGTCTTTCTGAGCTATTCTTCTACCACCAAAGGATATCGCTATTGTCACCCCTCCCGACGCATGTTCTGTACCATGGATGTTACCTTCCGTGAGGGGGAGTCCTACTTTCTGTCATTGACCCATGTTTTTCGTCAGGGGGAGAGTAGTACTAGTGATACAGATGTTACTGCTGTCCCTCTTCCTCTTCTACCGTCCATCTCCTCCATTCCTTCCCCTCATTCCACTCTGGTACCCATAACTTCTCCTATCCTGATTCCGGACTCCTCTACTACGATTTCTCCTTTTCCCCATGTATACCACCGTCGTTCAGGTACGCAGGTCACCGCAACTCTACCTCTATCAGTGCCGACTTCAGACTCAGATTCTGATGATGCTGATCTGTATATTCCTCTTGCTTTGCTAAAGAAGGGTAAAACTACTTGTACACAACATCTGATTTCTAATCATGTGGCTTATCATCATCTTACTCCGATTCATCAGACTTTTGTTTCATCCCTTTCTCTTGCTTTGCTAAAGAAGGGTAAAACTACTTGTACACAACATCCGATTTCTAATCATATGGCTTATCATCATCTTACTCCGATTCATCAGACTTTTGTTTCATTCCTTTCTCTAGTTGTTATTCCTAAGACATGACAGGAAGCTTTGAAGATACCTGCTTGGACACAGGCTATGCGAGATGAGATGTCCGCCTTTGACAAAAATCATACGTGGGATATCTCCGCTCTCCCTTCAGGAAAAAAAGTTATAGGTTCCCGATGAGTCTTCTCTGTTAAGCAGAACCAAGATGGCAAGGTGGAACGGTACAAAACGCGTCTTGTCGCTCAAGGATACACCTAGACTCAAAGAGTAGTACTAGTGATACAGATGTTACTGCTGTCCCTCTTCCTCTTCTACCGTCCATCTCCTCCATTCCTTCCCCTCATTCCACTACGGTACCCATAACTTCTCCTATCCTGATACCGGACTCCTCTACTACGATTTCTCCTTTTTCCCATGTATACCACCGTCGTTCAGGTACGCAGGTCACCACAACTCTACCTCTACCAGTGCCGACTTCAGACTCAGATTCTGATGATGCTGATCTGTATATTCCTCTTGCTTTGCTAAAGAAGGGTAAAACTACTTGTACACAACATCCGATTTCTAATCATGTGGCTTATCATCATCTTACTCCGATTCATCAGACTTTTGTTTCATCTCTTTCTCTAGTTGTTATTCCTAAGACATAACAGGAAGCTTTGGAGATACCTGCTTGGACACAGACTATGCGAGATGAGATGTCCTCCTTTGACAAAAATCATACGTGGGATATCTCCGCTCTCCCTTCAGGAAAGAAAGTTATAGGTTCCCGATGAGTCTTCTCTGTTAAGCAGAATCAAGATGGCAAGGTGGAACGGTAAAAAACGCGTCTTGTCGCTCAAGGATACACCTAGACTCAAAGAGTTGATTATAAGGAGACTTTTGCTCCTGTAATAAAGATGGACTCTATTCGGGTTTTGTTATCATGTGCAGCTTGCCTGGACTGGGAACTTCAGCAACTGGACGTGGAAAATGTGTTTCTCCTAGTTTTGTGAAGAAAGGAGCTGAAGGGCTTGTCTGCCGCCTAAGGAAATCCTTATATGGCCTGAAGCAATCTCCTAGCGCCTGGTTTGGAAGATTTCTCACAACAATGCTCAAGTTTGGGTACATGCAAGCTCAATCTGATCATACCGTGTTTATCTGGAGAAATGATCAACGTGTTGTGGTTCTCATTGTTTACGTGGATGACATCGATATTACTGGAAATGATGCAGAAGAGATTGCCATTCTCAAGACTCTCCTATCTGCTGAATTTGAAGTGAAGGATTTGGGGAGACTACGGTATTTCTTGGGTATCAAAGTGGTTAGATCTGAGCGGGGTATCTTTATATTCCAACGAAAGTACATATTAGATCTTCTAAAGGAAACTGGTATGCTTGGTTGTGTTCCTGCGAACACCCCTATGAAGGAAAATCACAAGATTGATGAAGATGGTGATCACACAGATGTATCATAGTATCTAATATTGGTTGGTAAACTTATATATCCATCCCCCCCCCCCCCCCGACATTACGTATGCAGTTGGTATTCTTAGCAGATATATGCATTCTCCCAGAATCAGACATCAAGAAGCGGCATATCGTCTATTGCGGTATAAAGAAAGCTTCTGGTCGCGGCCTCTTATTCACTAAGAGCAACAACCTGGAGATTGAGGTTTTTACTGACGCTGATTGGGCTGGTTGCCAGGATGACAGAAAGTCCACAACAGGATACTGCTCATTTGTTCGTGGCAACCTCGTAACGTGGCAGAGCAAGAAGCAGAATGTGATTGCAAGGTCAAGTGCAGAGGCAAAATATCGTGCTATGTCCCAAGGCTTATGTGAGGGATTATGACTGCGTACTGTGTTACAAGATCTGAGTTTCTCTGTGACAACCCCTTTCTCCTTATTCTGTGACAATAAGACAACCATTAATATGCTCATAACCCGGACTAACATGACAAGCCAAAGCATATTAAAGTGGATCGGTACTTTATTAAAGATCACTTGAATAAGAAATCAGTTGTTACTCCATTTGTTCATTCCAGGGATCAACTGACCAATATGTTCACCAAAAGTTTGGGGCGTGATGTGTTTACCGATGATATTTAAAAGGTTGGGATGACTGATATCTTTCGTCCGACTTGAGGGAGAGAGTTGTAAAATGTTTTTTTCAAGTCGTCCTTGTCGTTTTTTGTTTTCACCCCAGGTTGGGGTAGTTGAGTCTTTTCCCTTGTTTTAGGTTTACCTTTACTAAAGTATACGTATGAGTAAGCGACCTTATTTTGTTACAACAGATTATTTTCTCTTCACTGGAACTTGTAGGGGCTATGCCACATTTTTGGTGTCTTTAGATTTTTTAAATGTATGGAACCAATCCTGAAGTCTCCCGAGTGCCCCCGACACCTCTTTGTTGCTATTATCGATTCTGAGAGTGGACAAAAGCCTGAGTATGAAGTCTTTCTTATCAACTCCCCAGTATCTAAACCAACATTAAAGAAGTAACTAGAGGTCGAAGGAGTGCAACTTGATCAATTAGTTCATGTTCTCTATCATAACTTATTTACTCCTAGAGCTCCCAATGATGATAAGTGGTTGAGAAACAATATCTTTCGTATGACCGCACACATTCACGTGCAATTTTGTTTCATTTTTATTTATAGTCGTAGTATGGATATTTTTATTTCCCAACGCATGACGGGGAACTGAAATTGAAAACTTCAATCTTTAGGTAAACCTTACAATCTATCTTGGGGTCACTAGCAATATGATAGTTCTTATCACCCACAGAGTTTTCTATAGGTAGCATATATTAAAATGATGTATTACCTCACATCGCGACTATTGAAGTTTGTTACATCCTCTTATGATGACCATGACAGTACGATAGATACGTTTTACACGACAATGTAATGAACTCTCACTCCTTTGAGTGCAATGAGCACAAGATTGTTCTTCTTTTCCAGAAGAATAGCCTGTGTAAAGGCCTACAAGAGATCTTCACATTTTTCTAGCCTTAGCACCCCACCTGCTATTTTGGTCATACCCTTTCCCTCTGCCATCATACTATTAACTAGATCAATGAACCAGGAGGAGATGAAGGCCATGTTATTAAAGGCGAAAGACACACCAAGGCTCAAAAGGGTCTTGGAGCCTAGGCACAAGACTCAAGGAGCAGGCGTGCACCTGACGAAGGCAAGACGCAACCACATCCATTTTAAATAATCAATATCAAACATCATTTCAGCTTCTTGATCAAATTCTTCATCTAGTTTACAAATTAATCATTTATATCTCTTAAAAAATAGAATCAATGTGGTCACTTATATCATATTTAAGGCTCAACGCACAATTATCTTTCACAAACATTAAATAAATAAAACATTATTGAGTTCTTGCATTTTTTTCTTAATTTTTGAAGAAAAAAATTTACAAAAAAAATTCCACTCAGATGCGCATTTTATATTCTAAAGGCGCAAATAAGACGCATAAAAACGCCAACCTCTGAGCCTGGCGAGGCTGGAGCCTTAGGCGCGCCTTTAATAACATAGGATGAAGGATAATGATGTAGTTTGCATGCTTTCTGATAACGATTCATCCCTCCGTTAATAGATATCCCAAGCGTATTGTAAGATTATGCTATGGGAGTTGCCCTATCAACTCCCCGCAATGAGAGACATTCAACATTGAATTGGCCTTATTCCTGGATTTAGTTTACCTCATTTATCCCATTATTGCACGAGTCTGAAAGAGCATGGGGAGCTTCATGGAAAAGTGACTGATCTTATTTCAAAAGGTCATATTAGGGAGAGCATGAGACTATTCTTGCATTATTAGTTCCTAAGAAAGATGGGATTTGACGCATGCGTATCGATAGTCAAGCGTTCAATAAAATCACCATCAAGTACCACTTTAATATCTCGCGATTGGACGATATGCTTGACATGCTTAATGAATCATGTATTTTCTCAAAGATTGATTTGAAGAATGATTATCACCATATTCGTATTCACCCTGAGGATGACTGCTTTAAAATGAAAGAGGGTTTATTGACATTTCTAATGCACTTAGTACATTTATGAGGTTGAGGAATCAAGTATTTAAGCGATTCATTGGAGTCTGTGTAGTGGTGCATTTTGACTATATTCTTATTTATAGTACTGACCCCAGTCAACACTTCATTCATCTTAGAGATGCCTTAGAAATCGTAAGATAAAAATAAATTTTATGCAAATTTGAAAAAAATGCACATTTATGACAGATAACCTAATCATTCTAGAATATATTGAATCATGACCTAGTCCTAAAGCGATTACCGAGGTTTGATTTCATGGGTTGACATTTTTTGTGTCCATTTATTTGGAATTTTATTACCCTAGTTGCTCCCGCTACTGACTGTTTAATAATTATAAAAATTGTTCAACAAAAAAAATCTCCTTTTGAAATCATTTTTAGTTTTCCTATTCCACACATTCTTGATCTTCATTCCTTGCCATCACGCGAGCGCATCTCCTTTGATGCTCAAACACAAAGTTGATCTCCTCAAAGAATTGTATAAGATTACAACAACACTCAATCCTTTATCCCACCATAGTGGGGTCAACTATATGGATCATTTGTTTCCATTGCGCCCTATCTTTATTCATAATCTCACTAATGCCTAAGTACATCATGTCTTTCCTCATAGTTTTTTTCCAAGTATTATTTGGCCCACCCCTCCCCCGTTTAACTTGTCTGGTAGCTGAGTTTTCACGACACCTAACATGTGTCTCTAAAGGTCTCCTTTGTACGCATCTGACTCATCTTAATTGAGCTTCTCACATCTTCTCTACAATTGGTGCCACTAATGTCTTATCCCTGATGCATATATATCTAATAAATTACGAGCAACTTCTGAATAGTCCAAATCCATGGCTGATTCCATCATCAGTTGTATTTTTTTGATGGAGATTGGGTGTTTGCTATTTCAGGCATCAGAGATTTACTCAAGATACATATTATAAGCTATAACAAAGGATGTTTGATCCATTTGAAATTCAGAAACAGCTGAATGGAAACGCCAATCCCTTAGATCTCCTCGTTGAGTTCGACGCATTTTTGATATTCAGCGGTGCTGATCTCACCCCTTCTGTTGAGACCCCCCCTCCGCCAGCTCACACCCACCCACAACAGGCCTAGATATCCTACCCAGTTTCGAGCTAGTACCTATACCCATTATAGAGGAGGTCGATTAGGTCCTTGACATTCTAGAGTTCCAAACTCACCACGAAACCTATTAACAATATTTGGTTTCCTGGAGAGGGCGCGACATTACAAATAGTACATGAATTAACACATTAGAACTACAACGGCGACACCCAGATCTTACGATTGCCATGATGCCATCCATTGCTAGTTCTTGAGAGGGTCAAGTTTGACCAATCTCGGTGAAATTGATGAGACCTGTGTCTCATAAGGAGACACCGACACACTCTATTGTCACTTTACTTATCAACTACTTATTTTTGCTACTATATGCGTTTTGTTTATTTGTTGTTTCATATTTTTATTCCTCGCATTTTCTTTACCGCATGTCATTTTGTGTTTGACGTGTATTGATTTTCGGGTGCGTATAGTTTCTATATTGAAGCCGACTTATTGGATCAACTGACGAACATGATCTTAAATAAATAAGTCTGATATTGGATAGCTAGAAAAGAAAGACAAACCAACAATTAAATTAGTATCACATGATTCACATTAATTACCAATTTATTATCATACTTAAAATCTAATGATATTATATGGAAGGTTCTTAATAAGGAGCCTCCAAAAATTTTGTTTATTAAAGGACCCCTCACGTCGTCATATGACAACACATAAAGAATCCAGAGGAATGACTCTATGACGTCTCCTTGTTAGGCGCAGGAACGTGCCCGATTCCCCATTCCTCCCCTTTACTCAGATCCCTCGATGAGCAACTCCCATGCGAATATGCGATTGAGTCCGGTGGCACACTTGTTGACAACGACCTCTCTTCCGAGCACGCGCTCTTGACGCCTCCACCAATCAGCCCCTCTGCCATATCTCCCTCTGCCAATCATCCCCTCTTCCAAATCTCCCTCTACCAATCAACCCCTCTGTCGAGCCCTCTTCACCAAACAACCCCACTCTTGAGTTCTTTCTCGCCTGCCGGCTTCTCATTGTCATCCCGTTCTTTTCCCATGACCCCTCTACTAAACGACTTCCCTTCGGATCCTCTTTCCAACCACGACCTCACGTTGGCACTCTATTCACTTCACGTGAATCTTGATTGATTCATGGACTGTATGGCTTTAAGTCCACAATCGTCTTTGCTTCGTCACCTCGTCTTATGCTACCCCTACATACCGATACCTTGTCCCGCTCTCATCAATGCTCCTATCGCGATTGGACTGTCGTGGATCTGCTACTGCTGCTGGACGTTGATTCATTACTTCTTGGATATATCCCACACCTCTCACGACTCTTACTTTATTATAGTATTATTCATGCGAAATTACTGTGCTGAGTTTGTTCAAGTTTCTTCTTTATCGAATATTTTCGTATTTGGGATAATTTGTTTTATGCATTTTGTGCCTGTTGGAATGATTAACCCTCACATGTTTCACCCTGTGAACGTATGTATGAGATTGTCATTCTCAAAAATCGACGGTTAACTTTACGAACATTTATCTATTGTGAAATTGACTGCGTAAAGAATTCCTAGTTGGACCCATGTCCTCAGCATTGAGTTTGAAATTCAGTTTACATTAGTTTCCCTTCCTATTTTTTCTTAATTAATATTTTCTAGTCTTTGGTGCATCTTTTGTCCTTCTATGCCCTAATAATCTAATCAACAATATTAGCTTCAATAGGCGCCGTTTCCATTACTTTTTAATAAGATTTATTTTTTAAGGAATTGTTTCTCTTTTCTAAACTTTATCATTGACTTAGTGATGCAGGACGACGCGTAGGGTTTACGCGTCTGTCGGCTATTTCTAGGAAACCCTAACCGAATGCAACAAAATATAATTTTGCGCAACGAAATTTGAGCGAAATTTGCACGAACTTTAAGATTAAAGCAACTAATTTCTTTATAAAGCACAAAATTCGCTCTTTTGTTTTAAAATGAAATTTCTTAATAAAATGATTCGATTTTAAATCCGGGGAGAAAAGTTTGCAATTTCGTTCTGTTCCCCTTGTCATAGCAAAACGGAAATCGTGAACTCCAAATGCGTTTCCGTTTGGAGTTTTCGACGTAGCGTTTGCTGACGAAACTCGGGCGAAAACCCAACAATGAGTCTAATGATCCTAATGAGAAAACTTAGACACACACAAAGGAAGGAGAAAAAAACAATTACCCACGGAAGAGGCGTCTTCCGTATTCCGAAGTCGATGGCGATCACACGAGGAACTTCTCGTCATCTTCGATCTTCGCTTCGAGGTCGTCCGCTATCGCACACGGGCACCAAGGAATTAAGTCACTCCCTCACACGAGATGGTTCCACGGAATCACTCAATAAATTAAGGAAGCCACAAATTAACACACCTAAAATTCACTCGCTCTCACACTCGAGTGGTTCCACGAAATCTCAATCACACAAGGTGGATCCACGGGAATCAAACTAAGACCTAAAATTAATCCTAAGTTTCTTGCCTTAATCGGACTACTGCAGAATAGCATCACAACTACAAAGCCCCCCTCACGGAAACCGTCAACAGATAATACATTCAAATATTACTGTTCATCATCCGGGAGTTTTCAACACCTACAACAAGCAATTCTCTCTTCAACACCTCAACAACAAGCAGCAATCAATTTCAACACTAACTCCTAACTATCTACAATTACTGCTAAACTCCTAACTAGATTTCAAACGGTAATCAATTCCTATTTCTAGACTCACAACAACACCCCCACAGGCACAGGTGTCGCACTGTTCATCTTCTTCTCCAGAAGGCAGCGGCAACACAGGAAGTTCCGGTACAAATTTCAGCAAAAATTTCATTCAACATTAATCACCTAACACCTACAATGGCTCACACAGGAGCTTAATCGTGCCTAATCTCTAACTCCTATTCACTGTTCATTATCCCTCACATGGGAAACAATCGCATCAAAAATTTTCAACATTCACCACCAACAACTCTAAAAAATACAAGTCATCCCCTTTTTATAGGGTTTCAACGAAACAAGCAGTTTAAATAACTGAATCCCTAACCGTGGCTACGAGCAGCCATGGAAGAAGCCGGGGTAGGTGCCAAAGCGCGGGGAAGAGAGATCGTGGCAGCGGAATGGGGCTAGAAAGCCGCACGACGTGCGGAGAAGTTGGATCGTGGGCAGCCGCGTGAACCTCGCATCCTGGGTAGCCGTGTGGATCTCGCGGGTCTTGGATCAATCGAGGAAGATCAACAGTTCCACGGGGTCGCTGGGATGAGCGCTGAACCACCTGAACCGGCCTTATTCTTAACCTAATAAATATATGTATATATATCCGGCCTTATATATATTCTTTACATATACAGATATATATGACCGTACATATATATATATATATATGTTGGAATTCAATTTTAAACCTATATATATATGTATATATATATTTATTTATAAACTTAAATATATATATATATATATATCACAATTAAACAAAATAATTACAAACGACACAATGCAATGTGCACGACTCAAGGCCGATAAAGGTCCGATCGGGTGCGACGTCGAGCACTCTTGCGACGACCTGATCGGGCCTGGTCTCCACCACTTAGGTTCCATTTGACTGGGATTTTTTAGAGTTGTGCACTGCAATTTTTTGAATTGTTGAAACAAACAGGAATTTGATAGCCCACTTCTCGCACCACCCACCACCATTTTTCGATTTTTGAGTCTTTTCCCGCATCTGCCTGCTAGGCACAACACACCGCCGCTTTTCCCACAACTTGGATCTCGCTTCAGGAGGAACAGAGCTCCTTGTGTTACTTTTGTTGACATTAATCCATTCATTCCCCTAATCTTGCCTCCGTGTACCGCTCCACAGTCGTCTTCTTCAACACAGCTTGGATCTCTCTTCAGGCCCGGACCGCTGTTCTTGGCCTTGCCGTAGAAGAGCGTGTTCAGGTGAATTCGGCACGGACGGAGGAGGAAGCTTGGCTAGCGGAGGAGGTAGCTAAACGATCGCAGGAACTGACCAAGGGAGTGGCCAGATTCTCCCAGGAGTTCGTCTTTGAGAGAGCAGGAGAGGGTCGACAGTTTCACCTCTCCCTTCTTCGCCGGAGGAGGCATGAGAGGCTCGCTGAGAACAGAGGAACGAGAGGGAGATGATTTTTTAATTACATATTCGGCTGTGCATGAATAAATCAGATTAGATATAAATTTGTTATTGATTTTTTAATTACATATTCTATAACCGAACTATAAATTAATATATAAATATTTCAATATAAAAAATCATCCATCACACAGGTATTCTTTCAAACAGATTAATCTACCTCCGTGTTCACACAACACTGAAAAAACAGGTTTTTCAAACAGTTTCACTATTTTTCTCACCACTCTATAAATCAGTTGATTTTTTCACCACCTTGCAAACCAACTGCTTCTCTAGTCGCTGCAGTTGAGTCAAACAGAGCCTTAGTAATTTATGCCATACAAAATAAGTAGTTTGAGAGACTTCTTATCCCCCCAAAATCAATTTATTTATAACTAGCAATCATGACACGACACACAAGCAAAACATGTTTACCATTGCTGCACTCTCAAATGCTGTCCCTTCAAATTTTCTCCAGTTTTGAATCACAGAGGGAACACATGTGCTCGCCATTTCGCTGAAACGTCCTCGCCACATTAATACAAAGCTGCTTCACTAGTTATAATTTAGGTATACTTTTTTATAAACATCACAATAAAGGCATAAGGGCTGACCCCAGAAAATGGCATTACATTTTAAGTCTTATAATTGTGTGTGTGTCGGTAGATTATAGATAACTAGTCTAATTATAATTTTATAATATTGATCTTTTTTATGTCTTAAATTTAGATCTAATTTCATAATGTTTTCATCAACAATGTCCGTTCAATCCTTAATGTATCCTCTATTCTGCATCTGTATTTATAGAAGGCTGACCATTTCAATATTCATGCACATCATTTACTTTGTTTTCTGGTCTCATCCACCTGATTTACTTTCCTATATTTCCCCATATTTCCCATGTTAATTTTGTAATAGTTAATGAAAACTAAGTTTATTTTCTGTCAACTTTCTTCAGCAACTTATTGTTGAAGTTGTTGGAGTTCTGTCCCAATACCCTGCACTTTGACATTGCAATGAAACAGCAGACATCCTTGAATGATTCAGGTAATATCAACCAAACTGTTATAAGATCTTTTTCCACTTCGATATGCAGGGGTGGCGCAGAGTCATAGTTTGAGCTAGCTGGTCTCTAATGGAATAAAAATTTGATGTTTATTTCAACCATGTTTATTAATTTTGAAAACTTTTAATATTCAAAGGAGATTATATATATATACAAATACATGTGTACACACACTAATAGAACTTGCACGGTCCATTGGACATTCAAAGTGTGAGGTGGATGCAGTACCTTGGTCATTGCTCGATGTCCTTTCATGCAAAATTGTTGTTAGATGCACACTAAGGCTCCGTTTGGCACGGTGGCAGCGGTCGTAAACGTATGGATTAAACCGTCATTCGTTAAGGATCACCTAACAAACATCATTCGTTTGAACATAAAAGTGGATGAAGTTCCTTAGGTGTGCGTCATTCGTTAAGGATCACCTAACAAACATCATTCGTTTGAACATAAAACTGGATGAAGTTCCTTAGGTGTGCGTTAACGAATGACAATTTAACCCCCATGTTCATAACCGCCACCACTGTGCCAAACATAGCCTAAATGGAATCGATCTCTACCACCGCGCCATGCATACGGGGACTATGCATGCTCAGTTTGTATTTTAATATTAGGTTATTTTCATAATAGAAAGGCGATTGATTTTGATAAAAAATTATAATTTATTATGATGAATGGGTTGTCTTTAACACATGCTAGGAATCACGTGATTTTGAATTTAAAAAATATTCCATAAATATAAAGAGGAGGTAGCTTGCATTTATAGCAATGCTAAGGGAATCCACACGTCATTAGGTACTGTCAATGCCATTAAGATTAGAGATTATAGGTGTACTTATGGGGAAATAGCAGGGGAAATGTTTGAAAGACAGTCCAATCTGGGGGATTTTTTTAATATATTCGCAGATATATAATAAAAGTATTTTATATAGATTTATTTATCTATACTATATAGACAAAGAAATATTGGGAGCGACTGCACGGTGTAACACGGTGAGCCTCTAAATCAATCTCGACCGTTCGTTCTCTACTGGGCAGGTAAAAAAGGCCCATTTAGCGCAATAGAAATCCCTGAGTAAATTGCTTACGCTGAATAGGTGCAACACGGGGTCCGCCAGCCCATGAAGACAGCAAGCCCGACAACAAAAAATCAACTTATTAGTTCCTTTGTATGCAACTTATAGCAACAATAATGTGTAGTTTTTAGCCGATGTGGGGCTAAACGCCCAGTTTAAAAAACTAAAAATAAAAACTCCATGTGTGGGGCTAAAAGCTAGCCACTGGCAGCTCTGGTTAGCCCGCCTGGCTGTGGTTAGCCCGCCAACTAATATATTAATTTTCAAACCATGTTGCCCTCTCCTAATATTTAAACCTGACAAAATAAGCGTATCCCATGATGCGGGACTAAAAAAAATTAAAAGCAATTAAAAAACCCCGCCAATAAAATCCACGCATTTAGGGATTTGAAAAAATATTCAAAAAATTAAAATCCACGCGTTTAGAGATCAGAAAAAAATATTCTAACAATTAAAATCCACGCGTGCAACGTGCTCACGGTTTTTATTTTTTTTTTTAATTTTTTGAATTTTAAAAATAAAGTGCATGCCAAAAAAAATTTACTACAACAACAGAACCCATATAGTCCCCAATCATTGGGGGTATGGGCGGGGGAAGATTGGAAACAGACCTAACCTTTGACACTATGCACAGAGTGACTTCTCTCAGAGGAGAAAGACCTAACCTTTGACAATAAATGCACAAAGTGGCTGCTCACAAATACCATTGAAATAGTGGCCCCCTATACCGTCATGTTTGCTACGGAATCATGCTCTCAAATCAAAGCCAAAGACATCAGAGAGGGCAGACTCAAGAATCCATTTTGATTTATGTGCACATAACCATGCTTCTGGGGGCGGGCGAAGCCCGATGCCGCAACCCGAGTATTGTCGTGGGCACGGGGGGGGGGGGGGGGGGGTGCACTGTCACTCGTATATATATAAATATATAATATAGTTGTGAGTGTATGCATGTAATATATAATGTATATACTTGTTCTGTAGATGTGCATATGTATGTTTGTGTGAAGGCACTATTTGTCTTTGAGTGTGTCATATATATATTGTATATGCTTGTTCTATAGATATGTGTATGCATGTTTGTGTGGAGGCACTATCTGTCTTTGTGTGTCATATATGTTGTATATACTTGTTCTGTAGGTGTGTGTGTGTGTTTCTCTCTCTTTATATATGTATATATATAGAGAGAGAGACAAGTGACATGCACGGGGCTCCACCTCTACGGCCAACCGCGATAGTACCCTGATCGTGACAGCCATGGGGGGTCCCCCAGTGCCTCGCGCGATAGTACCTCCGCCACGACAATTCCTCTGCCCATGCTCACCTTCTCTCTGGCGCATGGGCTTCACACGACAACACTTGGGTGGACTTTCATTATGCAAATTATGTAAATGTTTGCACTTATCCATCCATGAAACTTGATCATGCATGAGAAATAAAAAAAATATTAATAAAAATGAAATTTTAAAAGGGAAAATTAAGCTGAAATTTTAGTTAATTAGCTTGGGCTATCAAATTGATATTTTTATCCACCTGCCAAACCAAAGGAAAAAAGTATGGTCACTCTAATCCCATAATGACGGGGCCCACTCCCGTGATAAAATGACATTTATGGGCAGTTATCTTGAAATTATTTTGAATTGAGAAATTGATTTAATTGTAATATAAGGGGTATAAATGGAAGAGACAATGTTGCACCAAAGGTTCTTTTTCCTTTATAGAATAGTATTGATATTGGATATGCATATACATCAATTTTTATAGGCACACACAAGTTTTGTTGAACTAATTATTAATGGTCATCTTCAAGTAGAAGCAAGTCTATTTTGGTTTGAGATGGTTAAAAGTCGAGCAATTATCAAGCTAGTTTGAGTTTTGACATAATTGCTAGTACTAATTTGATGCCAAACCTGATGCAGTTGAACTTCCAACAGCCATTGTTTCCCCTGCCAAAGTTGCCCAAGCTGAGCGGCAGAACTCATCAGAGAGCAATGATTCCTTAGATTCAAGTGACCAGTCAAGTGACCTAGAAATCCCGCATGCTGAAAGAAGTCGACCCGTCGTAAGATCCGCAACACCTAGAAGATCTGCTTCACCAATGCGGCGGATCCAGATAGGTAAATCGGGTTCTCGCAGATCTACTGCAGTCACCATTAAGAGCCTCAATTACTTTCCGGCCAGAGACAAATCTGCATCTATTGGAGATACTGATGCAAACGTGAATTCAGATGATGAGCTGCAGTTTCAACCGAAGAAACCTGAACGTAATGTCGGTAGAATGAGTGTTCAAGATGCTATCAGTCTCTTTGAACGCAAACAGCAAGATGATACTGGTGATATTGGAAAAAGAAAAACAGCAGATATATCTGTTAGTGCTAATAAATCCGTTTTGAGAAGATGGAGTGCTGGACTGGGTGGTTCCTTCAATTATTCATCACAAGAAAAAGCATCAGATTCTTGTCATCTGGTTCCTTCTAGTAACTTCCACCATGAAGCAGAGGAGAAAAAAGAAGATGAGGTTATGACCAGGTTTTCAAATTCTGAGAACGTTGAAGTTGTTACTTCTACCGAATCTGTTGTTACTCCCAAAGTTGTGGAGAGTAAAGAGAGTACATCAACAACTGAATGGAATCAGAGGCAGGAGGCAGAGTTAAATGAGATGCTTATGAAAATGATGGAGAGTAGCAAGCCTAGTAAATACAATGGTGCAGATATTGGAAAGGATTTGTTGTCCGATACATCTACAGATCAAAGAGGGGGGTTTTATAGCCAATATAAAGAGAAACGAGATGAGAAACTTCGAGCTGAGAATGCTAGAAACCATACAGCAAAACAAGCACAATTGAAGGTGTTGCATGAGACATTGGAGAAGAGCAAAGCCGCAATGGCATCCAAAACCATCAAGGTTGCGGTAAAGCGAGAATCTGCAAACTTCTCTCAGAAACCGAGGAGAAATTCTTCTCCACCTGTCTTGATGAAGAAGGAAGCTTCTAAGCCAACTGGCACGAAGAATGCTTCGCCGAAACTATCATCTCCAAGGACTGGGAGTTTACCTTTAGGATCTTTGAAGAAAAATGGCGGAACATTGCCAACTAAAACCTCTCCTGTGGTTTCTTCTAATAGCATGCCCAGCCGAAGAAGACCCCTGCCATTGACTTCGCCAACTCAGCCAAGCATTAGAACTGAGAAACTCCTCGAGCATATGAAAGTAAATAAGAGTGGTCATAGTGTCCAACTTGATACTAAGCCAAGCTTGAAACTACAAGAAGATAAACAAGTTAAATCAGTAGTAAAGAACAGCAAAATTGTGAAGCCAAGAAGTCCATTATCTGTGGAAGATTGTGGTGCATTATCAAAACCAATTTTTTCGAACAAGCATACAAAGAAAAGCACGGTAGTGCCAGTGGAATCAAAACCATTTTTGAGAAAAGGTGCTGGGGTTGCTCCTGGTATTGGACTTTCAGTTGCTAAAGCAAAGGATACTAGAGTTCAGAAATCGGATGATTCTTCAAAAAACAGTGGAATTTTTGTCCAACACGAGGAAATTGAGTCTAATGCAGCACCAACTGTTGAGGTAATAGATGATTATGTTGAACCAACTACTGTGGGAGACAAAATTTTAGCAGCTTCATTTGATGATATTTTGTATAATGAAACCACAGAGAATGTAGATGGTTTAACAAAAATTGAGAATAGCGCTGAGAACATGGTGGAACCACTGATTGCGGAGATCTGTTATGATGATGATTTAGGCATTTCCGCAGCTGCATGGGTGGAAACAGAACAGGAGGAATATTCAATATCTTGCAACAATGGGGTGCAAGGAATTTCTCCTACAATTGCTCCAGTAGCATCATCAAGCTCGCGTGTACGCCATTCATTGTCTCAAATGCTGCAGGCTGAGAGTGGCGAACCTGAAATAATTGAATGGGGAAATGCTGAGAATCCTCCTTCATTGGTTTTTCAAAAGGACCCTCCAAAGGGGTTAAAGAGACTCTTAAAGTTGGCCCGAAAGAGCAAAGGTGAAGGAAATTCAACAGGTTTGTCTAGCCCTTCAGTCTTCTCCGAAGGAGAGGAAGAACATGAAGACTCCAAGAGTTCTGACACTTCGCTACAGAAAGCTTCCTTTCCAGGAAAGGGTTACGGGAAACCAAGAAGTATGGTTGGCGAAACTTTAGATGACAGGAATTATAGTAAGAAGGTCATCGACTATAGGGTGGTTCATGATGTTTTACCTGGTATGTCTCGTTTAGTTGAAAGATATTACATAGACATGTATCGTTTAGTTGAAAGATATTACATAGACATGTCTCGTTTAGTTAAAGATATTACATAGACATGTCTCGTTTAGTTGAAAAATATTACATAGACATGTCTCGCTTAGTTGAAAGATATTACATAGACCCGTTTCGTTTTATTGAAATATATTACATAGACACGTCTCGTTTTGTTGAAAGATATTACATAGACACGTCTCGTTTAGTTGAAAGATATTACATAGACATGTCTCGTTTAGTTGAAAGATACTACATAGACTTTTTTGAGACTCTAATATTGGTCTATCATAGAACAAACCTTGTAATTTTTATAAAATAGCATTCCTGGATATTAGGTAATTTTTTTTTAAACATATTTTCTTTTGTGTAGAAGCACTAGGAATCAGCCTAATGTAAATGCCCACTTCTTGGCCATTAGGAGATTCCTCTCATGTATAGATTAGTCATACATCATGGTTTGGAGTTAATATATCACTCTCCCTCCTATATGTATGTGTATAAATACTTGTATTTTAAGGGTTCTTATATGAAGTATTACAACTACATAAGCTTCGTATTCACTTTCTCTATATAGTATCAGATCGGCCCAATTCTAAAAGTTATCCTCTCTACGATTGTGCTCTTGCGCTCTCCGTTTAATCAGCCTTTACAGAAAATCTGCCTCTCCCGTGGCCTGTTGGCTTGAGCTCCCAATGTTTGCCATGCTATTTTGAAGCTTGCGGTTCCATCGCTTGAGCTTTCCCAAAAATCCTTCTCCCACCTACCGTTAAAATAAGCAACCCTACCCCACCTTTTATAGACCAACCGCCTGTTGGTGTTTTCGCGAACCGCTCTAACTGAACTCGTCGACCTTGCCTCCCGTTGCTGTGCTCACTGTTTTCACCCATAGTACCTGGCACCTCCTTCTGTCATAGGATCCACTACCTTCTCTCGCGCACGGATTCACTGATTACTCCTCCAACAAGACTTGCCGCTCTCTCCAGGCGCTGAACTCACCAAGCTTGGTACTCTAACACTCACCGATCTACCTTACAAAATTTTGTTGAGACCTTGCTTCCATGACTCACATCTCCTCATTTAGTGTTGCACTCGCCGCCCCTGCATCATTCCAGGTTTGTTGAGATTGCCTCTTTCACCCTCTAGAGCTCGTAGGTGCTTCTGCTTCAATTGCTCGCATGCGCTCGTGCTCTTGGAGCTCACTGCTTTCCGCTTTCAGGAACTTGTCGCTCCTTAATTCTTGTTCTCGCTGCCTCCTACTGCTCAGGCTTGCCGCTTGATCTCATAGCTTGAGCTTGCTGAGCCAGTGTCCCTGGAGCTTTATTGCCCGAGCTCACCACTTAAGCTCGCCAGCACCCGCTTTCAACGCTAGCTTTTTGATTGCTGGACCCTGCAAATTGTGCTTGTAAGCCATCTATTTTCAGCCCCCGTCGATACTCACCTACCGTGGTTGCCGACTCCTTCCTTTAAGTTCTCCCTCATAACATGGGGACGAATGCTGCCACCTCCACCATTTTGGCACTTGCTCCGATTTCTATCTCTGACGTCCATGAAGAACTGCTAATTACCACTATCTCTTTCACTGGGAAGAAAAATGTTGTTGAGCGTATCCAATCGGTGCACTAAGTTCTCCAGATCAAAGGTCTTGTTTATCATCTTACTCGGAACAGACCTGTTGAGCTTACCAAGCAATGGCCTCAGGATGATGGTTGCGTACAATCATGGATTCCAAACTCCATGGATAGTGAGCCCTATCGAGTGGCTATGTACTACTAGATTGCCAAGGCCATGCAAGATGAATTGAAATCCGAACAAGATATATTTCAACACTTGTTCGATCTCTTTAAAGACCTTCAGACCATTAAATTAGGTTTAGATGGTGACCTGATCTCGTTTGAGGCACAATACAAGATTTACGCCAAGGCTTGGATTCAACACCAATTACTGACTTTGGATTCTTCCTCTCAACGGGTTTAGAAGGAAGTGGTTTGGCATTGCGCTGATAATGATACGGTTACCACCGCACCTATATAGTGCTTGGGCAAACATCTTATCCTCTCCCATTATTCCCACTTTTTTCTATGTTTGTTCCATGTTTTTGAAGGTGAATCAACCCACTGAGGTCTTCCTGACTCCTGCTTTGCTTCACCACTCTGTTGAAGCTCGACCTCCATCTATTGGATTTCGTGGAAGTCATCATGGGTCTCGAGGCGGTAGTCGTGATGGCCGTACTCGTTCCAGGGGACATAGTCCTCTCCTGTGTACCTAGTGAGGTTGGGAAAATCATAATAAAGATGCATGTTACCAGAAACATGGCTTCCTGCGGCTGCTTCCTCACCATCTAAGTTATCAAAGGCGCAAGGCGCACCGAGGCGCAAAGGGCCCCTGGAGCCCAGGCGCAAGGCGCAAGGCGCGCCTGTGGCACGTGAGGCGCAAAAATTGGGGAAAAAGAAAATTGAGCGAATTGGGCGCCCAATTCGCTGAAATTGAGCGAATTGGGCGCCCAATTCGCTGAAATTGAGCGAATTGGGCGCCCAATTCGCTGAAATTGAGCGAATTGGGCGCCCAATTCGCTGAAATTGAGCGAATTGGGCGCCCAATTCGCTGAAATTGAGCGAATTGGGCGCCCAATTCGCTGAAATTGAGCGAATTCGGCGCCCAATTCGCTGAAATTGAGCGAATTCGACGCCCAATTCGCTGAAATTGAGCGAATTCGCTGAACTTCAGGGAATTGGGAGCCCAATTCGCTCAATTTCAGCGAATGGGCGCCCAATTCGCTCAATTTCAGCGAATGGGCGCCCAATTCGCTCAATTTCAGCGAATGGGCGCCCAATTCGCTCAATTTCAGCGAATGGGCGCCCAATTCGCTCAATTTCAGCGAATTGGGCGCCCAATTCGCTCAATTTCAGCGAATTGGGCGCCCAATTCGCTCAATTTCAGCGAATTGGGCGCCCAAGTGCGCCTAGGGGGTGCCTCGGGTGCGTCTAAGATCATGTTTTTGCCAACATCAAAAAAAAAATACCTTAAAAGACCCGGGCGCGCCTTTGGCGCGCCTGGGAGCCTGTAAGGCGCGCGCCTAGGCGCGCCTGGGCGCGCCTGAGGCGCGCCTGGGGCACATCACCCGCCTCAGCTGTGCTGAGGCGCGGCAGGCTGCGCCTGGTGCGCCCGACGCCTCAGGCGCGCCTAGGCGCGCGCCTTGACAACTTAGCTCACCATGCCTCTCCAACAGTGAATGCTCTTAGCATGTTCCAAATTGAGATTGACACCCTGCGGGAGGAACTACGACAACTGTGGGAGCTGGTTACTTGAACTTCCGGTTCTGTTGCCTCTACCTCAAATGAAGGCATCTCTTATTTTTGCCATAGCTCCTCCGGGACAATGGGCTTCAGTGTCTCAAATCACATTACTCAACAGAAACCTTCTCGGTACACGAATACTGCTAGTCCCAAATTTATCATTGTTGACAATGACGCTACCACCCCTATTTGCGGATCATGAGATGTTCCTCTCATTGCGTCCATTTCTCTACGTTATGTATTTCATGTCTCTGACTCACAATTTAATATTTTCTCCGTCAATGAATTTACTTATGATCACGACTGCTCCATCACTTTTAACTCTTCTTTCTTTGTGCTGTAGGTTCAACGAACGCGGAGTATCATTGGTAAAGTCTGACTGACAAATAAGCTCTACATGATTCTGGACCTTCCCACCTCAGCATCATTCTCTATTACTTCTTTTGATTGGCATCAACGCCTTGGCCATGCTCCTCTTCATATACTCCGAAAAGCTCTTCTTGGTTTTACGTTTTCCGAATTTACACGTGAATCCTGTCTTTACGGGAAACAATATCGTTCTACCTTCTCACCTAATTATGCTAGAAGCTCTGCTCCATTTGCTCTTGTTCATTCATGTATTTTGGGTTCATGCATATTGCGAGTTTATCTTGATATCGTTATATTCTTATTTTAATTAATGATAATTCTAAAATGACATGAGTGTATTTACTACGTGGATGCTCCGAATTACTGCGTTGTTTTCGCTCATTCATCATTGAAACTGATACTCAATATTCGAGCTCCATTAAAAGTCTACAGATGATAATGCTCACAAATAAACTAGTCATAAATTTCAAGAAACTTGCAATACCTTGGTTATTATCCACCAAACATCATGTGCTTATACTCCACAACAAAACAATATGGCCGTGCGGTAGAACCGCCACCTCCTTGAGGTTGCCTGCTCCCTTATGTTTCAAATGCAGTTTCCCAAGAATTATTCACACTTTGCTATTACCACCGCATGTTATTTAATTAATCGCATGCTCCGACCGTCCTAAACTTTTATATTCCCTTCTACATCATGTACTCTTCACACCTCCCTTCCCTCCGCCTTCTCGTGTTTTCGGGTGCGTCTGTTTTTTCCATCATCTTGTCTCTCCTGATAACAAGCTGACCCCTCGTGCTACAAAGTATATCTTTGTTGGGTACTCTTGCACATAGAAGGGCTATGCGTGCTCATCTACCATTGATAGAAAAGCGGTCACATCCGTTGTTGTCACATTCCTCGAGGATAACCATTCTACACTTCGTCTCCTCAAGATAACTTTCCACCTGTTATCCAGCGTCCTAATGTCCCAATCAACCACACAATACCTCCTCTGCTCCCAACACCACCTCCCGTGCACCAACCTCACCACCACCTCCTCCTCTTTATGTGTACACTCGTCATTGTCCTCGGTCTGATTCCTTGAGACAGTTTCCCTCTATTGGTGATGCTCTACAAACCCGCTCATCCAACACGACACCTACCCAGGATGTCGTCCCCTCTACAACTCATCCTCTCTCATCATATCTCCATTCACCGCTTATTTTCAGAACTTCACAGGTTTGCAACTTCTTTCTCTTCTATTTTCACTCCCTCTTCTGTGCTTGAAGATTCCCAACATTCGGGGTGGCGAGCCAGGATGGATGACGAAATGGATGCCCTCTAAGACAATCGGACACGGGACATTGTCTCCCTTCCTTCTGGCCAATCCCGTGTGAGATGTAAATGGGTCTTCAATGTCAAGCACCGTCCCGATGGGACTGTTAAGTGTCTCAAAGCTTGTCTTGTGGCACACAGTTTCACTTAACAATATGACATCAACTATGAATATGCGTGCTCTCCATTGTCATTGACAGTTGCATCAACTTGATATCAAGAATACATTTTTAATGTCGATTTAACAGAGACCGTCTATATACAACAACCTCTTGGTTATGAAACCATGAAGGTGTCTCTTTTTTGCCACCTCAGGAAATCTATCTTTGGCCTCAAGCAGTCCCCGTGAGCTTGGTTGGACAAGTTTAGTCAGGTCTTTTGGCATTTTGGATTCACTCGGAGCTTCGTGAGCTTCTTATTATTTACATGTCATTGCCCCATCGACACCATGATACTTCTTGCGTATGTTGATGATATTCTCATCACGCACAATGATCTAATATATCTATGATCAAAAAGCACTTAACCTCACACTTTCAGACCAAAGATTTTGACCGCCTTCGATACTTCTTAGGTATTGAAGCAACCCGTCGACCCGATAGACTTGTTTTGTCTCTTTAGAAGTACTGTCTCGATCTTCTTCACAATGTAGTTTACTCTGATGCAAGCTTGCTGACACACCAATGGATGCCAACCACAAGCTCCATGCTCATGCATCTGATTCTGATCTGCTTCTCTCCAATTTGGAGTACTATCATCACCGTTATGGCAAACTTATTTATTTGTCTGTCATATGACCCGATATCTCACTTATTGTTGGCGTGGTTTGTTGCTTCTTGCATGTTCCTTGGATATCTCACCTCCAAGCTGTCGAGCGAATCCTCCGATATGGTGGTATCCAAAGAATGCTCCGAGACAAGGGCTTGTGTATAAGATCTCCTTTTCCATATCATTAATTCTCTATTTTGATACAAATTATATCAGCTCTCTCGATGATCATCGATCTATAAGTGGTATTGCATATATTTTGGAGGACATATGACCACTTTCCGATATGGTGGTATCCAAAGAATGCTCCGGGACAAGGGCTTGTGTATAAGCCCTCTTTTCCATATCATTAATTCCCTATTTTGATACAAATTATATCAGCTCTCTCGATGATTATCGATCTATAAGTGGTATTGCATATATTTTGGAGGACATATGGCCACTTGGCGGAGCCAGAAGCAAACAATTGTGGCAATTTCCTCTGCTGAAGCTGAGTATTGTTCGATGATATGCTGTTTCTGAACTCACGTGGCTCTAATGTCTCCTTTTTGATCTTAGTGTCAAGTTTCTCTCTCCGATTGTTTTCTACCGAGATAGTCAAGTTGTCATTCATATCCGAATTTAGTTTTTTTATGAACAAACCAAGCATATCAATGCCGATTGTCATTTCATATGAGAAAAAGTTTAACTTCACAATCTTTATTTATGACATATACTTGCTGCCAAACAAATCTTTGATATCCTCACCAAGGCCCTGCTTCTCCCTCTATACCTATAGTTCGTTTCCAAGTTTGGCACTTACTATCTGTATGCTCCTCAACTTATGTGTGGTGTTATACTTTGGAGGACCTATGGTCACTTGGTGGAGTAAGAAGCAGACGGCGGTGACACATTCCTCTATGGAAACTGAGTATCGTTCGATGACATCTATATGTTCTTCAACTTACGTGTGGTGTTACTTATATTTTGGAGGACCTATGGTCACTTGGTGGAGTAAAAAGCAGACGGCGGTGACATGTTCCTCTGTGGAAACTGAGTATCGTTCGATGACATCTGATGTTTCTGAACTCATGTGGCTGGAAAGTCTCCTTACTGATCTCGGTGTCAAGCTCCCCTTTCCGACCGTCTTCTACTGAGTCAAGCTGCCATTCATATCATCGAGAATTCAGTTGTTCATGAACGAATTAAGCATATCGAAGTCAATTTTCATTTCATCTGGGAAAATGTTAACTTCACAAACTTGATTTACGACATATATTTGCTCCCAAGCAAATCTCTGATATCCTCATCAAGGCCTTACCGTTCCCCCCTATACGGATAGTTTGTTTCCACTATGGCGCCTACTTTCTGGATGCTCCAGTAAGTGGGGGGAGTGTAGAAGCACTATGAATAAGGCCAATGTATAGGCCCACTTCTTGACCCATTAGTAAATTCCTCTCATGTATAGATTAGCCCAACATCTTAGTTTGGAGTTAAGATATCACTCTTCCCTTATATATATATAAATATCTATATGCACCCCAACGACAATACCCGACTCATAAAAAATATATACATAAATATATATAAGCATTTATGGGCTGTTTCTGAACTCATGTGGCTGGAAAGTCTCCTTACTGATCTCGGTGTCAAGCTCCCCTTTCCGACCGTCTTCTACTGAGTCAAGCTGCCATTCATATCATCGAGAATTCAGTTGTTCATGAACGAATTAAGCATATCGAAGTCAATTTTCATTTCATCTGGGAAAATGTTAACTTCACAAACTTGATTTACGACATATATTTGCTCCCAAGCAAATCTCTGATATCCTCATCAAGGCCTTACCGTTCCCCCCTATACGGATAGTTTGTTTCCACTATGGCGCCTACTTTCTGGATGCTCCAGTAAGTGGGGGGAGTGTAGAAGCACTATGAATAAGGCCAATGTATAGGCCCACTTCTTGACCCATTAGTAAATTCCTCTCATGTATAGATTAGCCCAACATCTTAGTTTGGAGTTAAGATATCACTCTTCCCTTATATATATATAAATATCTATATGCACCCCAACGACAATACCCGACTCATAAAAAATATATACATAAATATATATAAGCATTTATGGGCTGTTTGGCGCACAGGAATTGGCAAGGCCATGCAAGATGAATTGAAGTCTGAACAAGATATATTTCAACACTTGTTCAATCTCTTTAAAGACCTTCAGACCATTGAATTAGATTTAGACGGTGTCCTGATCTCGCTTGAGGCACAATACAAGATTTTCCTTCTTCCTCTGAGGTAATTCCATGGCTGATGATCTACCTTCTTCCTGTCCAGGGTTGAAGCTTTTCATTGTCTTCCTATTTAATTTTTCAGATCTTTTTTTAGATCTACTTCCTGCCCATAGAAGCTTCAGATCTGTAGATTTCTGTGCTGATTATCCATTGTGTATTTTTAAGTAGAACAAAAATGTATGATCTTTAGAAATTTCAGATATGAGTGGTGAGATCGAAAATTTCAATTTCAGAAAGTCAATTCTATCGTGTAGTCGAACATCTTTTACATATCAATTCCAATTTGGCTCACTGAATTTCATCCTGTAGCCGAACAACATAATTGGTTTTCTCTAAAAAATTAATTTTTGCAGATATTGGTTTTCTGACCAAAGCCAATTCCAGAAAGCCAATACCTGCGCACCGAACGGACCCTTATATATATATATATATATATATATATATATATAATCCATAAGGGTAAAATACCCTTTTGTGCAAAGGCAAATTTGGGAAGGCCAATGTTACACCAAAGGGTGTTTTTGCCTTATAGATAGTATATATGTGTATATATATGAGTGACAGTGTACGGGGGTCCCCCCGTGCCCCGCGCGACAGTACTTGGTCCGTGGCGGGATTTGCCCGCCGGCAGTGGCCCTGCCCGCTCGCCGCCAGACAACCCCGACTGGTTCGCCGGGGTCCGGCGAACCTGCCGGGCAGGCCGGCGGCGGAGGAGGAGACCCAATCGTGAGGTTGCTGTAGGCATCGAGAGTCTTCACGATTTGGAAATGTGTTTTTTTCGGGAGTTTGGATGTTGGCAGACCACCCATCTTCGTATCCAACGGCTGAAAACCATCCTCAGGTGTTACACCGCATTACAAGGTGTTACACCGCATTACAACGTGTTACACCGCATTACAACGTGTTACACCGCATTACAACGTGTTACACCGTGAAATCTGATTGACTCCCGATGAATCTTTGTATATATATAGTATAAATATATATATACACACACACAAATACCTATGTTTTAAGTAATAAAATTATTTTAGCTTCATATTCACTTTCTCTGCACTTTTAAATTGCCTATTTAGTAATCCTGGGAAAAGCAATAGAAAGAGGAAAAAATGCACTTTTAAATTGCCTATTTAGTAATCCTGGGAAAAGCAATAGAAAGTGGACAAAATAATAGATCATACTTGTAGTGGCCAAAATACACAATGGAGTAAAGGCTCCTTGGAGCTTTACTGCATGGCCCACAACAAGATGCACATCGTTTAAAAAACTGTAAAAATCACATAAAAAATGAAAAATATACTAGTAAGTTCACTTCACATTTCTTGTTATCATCACAAGCTAATATCTTAACCTAGAAAAGTAGGCATACATTACTCTTTTTTCCACCATTTGAAAAATTCTGAAACAGAATTTTACAATTTTTGTGAGCAGATATAGTCCTAGCCACATTTTCCTCAAGTCAAATATTATTTATCAAACAACGGCTCATCATTCTCAAAAGCCTCTTAAATCTATTGTTCCTATTTTCAGCGAAAAAAAGAAACAAATTACATGAGCCCTTCACATAGCGCCCACCATTCACCACAGTTGCCCACCATTTTTCTTCCCTGCACTCCACTATAAAAATAGTGCACTAAGTGTGCTTCTTAGTGTTTCACGGCACCATGACTGGCAATGACTAAAAAGGAACTGTATAAATATGTCAGTCTACAAAAATTATTTGGTTTGGTGAGATTTTAGTTTGTGTCCATGGTTGCATATGAAAAAAAGGGCAGCTAGGTGCACAAAGTATCCCCGCGCAACGATGATCCGGGAAATGGCCCCACCACAAGGGTGACATGTAGACAAACCTTAATTTGCATTTTTGCAAGAGGCTGCTTTCGGGACTCAAACCCATGACCTCAAGGTATCACGACAAAACCCTAAGTTGTTAAAGACGTGCCTCAGGTGTGTCTAAGGCTTCAGGCTCACCGGGCTCAGATGATTGCGCCTTCATGTTCCTTTTTGCACCTTTGGAGCATAAAAGACGCACCTAAGTGAAATTTCTGGTATAATTTTTTTTTCAAAATAAAGAAAAATGTTAGAATTAAGTAATTTTTGCATGATGTAGTGTTTGTGAAACATAATCGAGCGTTGAGACTTAAATATGATCCTAGCGACCGTATTGATTTTATTTTAAAGAGATATAAATGATAGTAATGAATGATTAATGAGTAGAATAGATGAAGAATCTGATTAGGAAGATGAACTGATGTTTAATGATAATTATTTAAAATGGATGTGATTGCGCCTTGTCTTCGTCAGGCGTGTGCCTACACCTTGAGCCTTGTGCCATATCCCGCATTATCGTGTTAAGCTAGAGCCCCCCACATATTTCTTGTGACATTGCCCTATACTCCGCTTCTGTGCTGGATCTTGCTATAATATTTTGTTTCTTACTTCGCCTGGTTATGAGATTCCCTCCAACAAATAAGCATTGTCCGGTGGTAGACTTTCTGTCATCTTGACTTCCAGTCCAATCAACATTTTTATAAACTTTAGCATCCAACTGTTTATTGCGGTAGAATAAAATTTCACGTATAGGAGAGTTCTTTAAGTATCGTAACACACACATGACAACTTTATGATGTCTCAATCTGGGAGAATGTATGTATCTTCTAAGGATCCCAACAACACGCGTGATATCCAAACAAGTATTTAAGAGATAGATCAACCTTCCCACCAACCTTTGGTAGCTAGAGGAGTTCACCTTCTCACCATCCTTGGCTTCATCATTCTTGCAATTTACTTCTATGGGCTATTAACAGGCAACCAAACATTCATGTTTCTTCTAGAAGATCCATGACATATTTTATCTGGGAATTGAAGATATCACGATTAGAGCGAGCAACTTATATTCCTAAAAAAATACTTCAACCCTCCTAGATCTTTAACTTCAAACTCTTTATACATGTGCGCCTTAAGACACATGATTTCTACAACATCATTTCCCGTGATGGTGTCGTCGACATAAACAATGAGAATAACCACTTTCTCTGCTTTATTTTTCACGAAGAGGGTATGATCAGAGTGACCTTGTTTGTATTCCATTAAGGTCATGGTGTTCCAAAACTTCCCAAACCAAGCCTTGTGGGGTAGCTTTAGACCGTAGAGAGATTTTTGAAGTTGACACTCTTCAAGATCACCATGTAAAAAACGTTCTTGACACCGAGTTGTTGAAATTCCCATCATAAGCATGCAACACATGATAAAATGACATAGATGGAGTCCATCTTGGCAATAGGAGTAAACATTTCATGATAGTCCACACCTGGATTTTGAGTGTATCCTTGAGCAATTAACCTTGCTTTATATCTCTCAACAACCTCTTCTTGATTTTGTTTAATAGAGAACACCCATCGGGAACCAACGAACTTCTTCCCAACGGGGAGATTGGTAAGTGTCCAAGTCTAATTCTTCTCCAATGCCAACATCTCTTCCTCCATTGCCTTGCACCACACATGTATCTATATTGTTTCCTGCCAAGTATTAAGAATGCGAACAAAATCTAAAGAGGAGATAAAGGGCTTATGTGTCTTTGCCAGATTTTGATAAGTGGTATAATTAGCAAGTGAGTATTTAACAGAGGTTGATTTTTGCTTCAGATGTATAAGGGGGAGATGAAGCTCGTCATCAGAACTTGAGTCAGAAGAGTATACCTGCGATTTCATGATAGTCCACACTTAGAGTTTAAGTGTACCCTTGAGCAACTAACCTTGCTTTATATCTCTCAAAACCCCCTTTTGATTCTGTTTAATAGAGAACACTCATTGCGGAACCAACAAACTTCTTCTCGGCGGGGAGATGGGTAAGTGTCCAAGTCTAGTTCTTCTCCAATGCCAACATCTCTTCCTCCATTGCCTTACACCACACATGTATCTTTCTTGCTTCCTGCCAGTATTAAGAATGCGATCAGAATCCAAAGAGAAGCTCCTCTAATGCTGAGACCCCAACTGTCACGATTAATACTGATCCAGACATTCACCGCTTGGTGGACGATCATTCTAATATTCATGCCTGAGGAGCTCCCCTATGAGCTTCCTCCCACGAGGGACATCCAACACGCGGTTGACTTAGTTCCGGGGAATGTTTGCCCAACCTTCCCCATTACCACATGAATTTTGCTAAGCACGTTGAGCTGAAGAAACAAGTTGATGACCTTCAGAAGAATTTCATCTGGTTGAGTTTGAGTTTGTGAGCGGCACCTGCCCTACTTACCCCAAGAAAGGACGAGAGTTGGCGCATGCGCCTTGATAGTCGAGCTATCAATAAGATCACAATGAAATATCGTTTTTCTATGCCCCACCTCGATGTACTCTTGGATGCGATGACCGATGCCCAAATATTTTTGAAGATCGACCTACGTAGTGAGTACCATCAAATTAGAATTCAAGATAAGGATGAATGGAAGACAACCTTCAAGATGAAAGACGAGTTATATGAGTGGCTAGTCATTCCATTCAGGTTGTCAAACACGCCCAAGATGTTTATGAGAGTGATATCGCAGATTTTGCGGCCCTACATGGGCAAGTTCGTTATTGTACTTTGATGTTATATTGATATTTAGCTAGGGCCGCATTGAACACTTACAACATCTTCATTTAGTATTCGATCTCCTCGGGAAGGTGCATCTGTATGTCAATATGAAGAAGTGCTCCTTGTCTGTCTGTCCAATTCTTGGGGTATATTGTGTCCATATCCGGCATATCGTTTGGTCAAGTCCATTTGTAAGTGACCCCATTTTAACGAATATTCATAAGGCTTGGAGTTTTCTCAGATTTGCCACCTTCCACAGGGGGTTCTTTAGAGGTTTTAGTTCAATTATGATTCCCTCACGAGCAGCCTCCGTGAGGGTGATTTTGTTTGGACGAAAGCAACTGCATGTGCGTTCGACAAAATCATGGAAAAGCTCTGTCTGCTCGGCCACTCTCGTTCTGTCTCCATGATTTTTCCAAGGCATTTGAGGTAGCTTGTGATGCATTTGGAGTTGGGATTGATGGAGTACTTAGTCATGATGGTCATCTAGTTGCTTACTTCAATGAGAAGCTGAATGACGTCTGACAAAAGCATTGGAACAACGATCGTGAGTTTTACGCCGTAGCACAAGCAATTCATTATTGGTGTCACTATCTCCAACATAAGGGGTTTGTTCTATACTTTGACCATCAAGTTGTGTGATACATTGTTTTGCAGAAGAAGCTGTGCCACGAACATGCAAAATGGGTAGAATTATGCAAGACTATCATTACGTTCTAAAACACCGAGCACGCGTGCTATGGGATTTGATTGTTTAGCGACATTTATAGCGCGCTGATGAGAGATCCCTCAAGCGATTTTTTGATAATTACCTATTTCTTGATTCCCACCTTTGTGTACCACAAACATCCCTCCGAGATTTCCTTATTTTGGAGTTAAATGCAAGTGGGGCCACAACGCATTTTGGTCGAGACAATACAATTACTTTAGTTAAAGATCTTTTCTTTTGGCTTAGCCTAAAGAAACACATTGCAAGAGTTATTAGGCACCGTTGCGTCTGTTAGATTACGAAGGGGACACACCGCTCTACTGGTTTATACACTCCTCTCACTATCCCACAGAGGTCCTGCACTAACATTAATATGGATTTCGTACTCGGGATCCCTCATACTCAAAGGAAACATGATTTTGTTGTTGTGGTGATCTTTTTTGAAAATGACGACAAAGGGGACCATTAGAGGCACCTCTAAGGCGTTGTGAGAGTTTAGTCACTTGGCATGTTAAATGGGGTAGATGTAGGCCAATAAAGACTTGAAATAAAAGTATAAGGAAATACATGATGTACTGAGGCATTAGTGAGATAATGACTAAAGATTGGGCATAATGACGACAAAGGATCCATACAGACGACTCCACTATAGTGGGATAAAGGCTTGAGTGTTGTTGTTGAGATTTTTTTCGAAAATGTCCCCTTTAATTATCAAAAAACCACTAACACGTCTCATGGGGAAACCCTATTCTTTAGGGACGTATTCAAGTGCCACGAGTTATCCATGTTTATAATTTTTGACTGCAAGATTAGATTCATGAGCTATTTTTGTAAAACGTTGTGAAAGAAAACTAGTAACGACACTAAAGTTTTCCACCGCCTATCACCCACAGTTGAATGGGCAAAATGAAGTTATCAACCGTAACTTAGGAACCCTTCTGCGATATTTAGTTGGAGATAGACCCTTCGCATGGGATTTCGTCCTGCCCATAACAAAATTCATGTATAATAGTTCAATTTATTGGAGTACGTGGCTGAGTCCATTTCACTTTACGTTAAGCTATGACCTAGGAAGCCTATTGTCTGACCTACGTTCCTATAGTGTCCCGACCCAGTGCGCCAGCAGAGTCCTTTATTTTAGCATTTGCACGAGCTTCATGAAACAATTTGAAAAAAATTACGATAAGTGATGATTACTATAAAGCCCAGGCAAACCAGCACAGAAGAGAGCAACATTTTGAAGGAAATCAAATAATGTTTCACATACGATCTGAGAGGCTCCCTCAAGGAACAACAAATAAATTAAGCACTCGACGAATGAGCCTCTACAAAATCATATGAAGGGTCTGGATGAACTCGTGAGATTTACATCCCTCAAAATATGGGGATAAAATGGGTATTCAATGTAGATGACCTAACTCCTTATTACGAGTACTTATATGTCGATTCTTTCTCCACCCGACACATGAGCCATAACTATTCTTATCTTCTCGCCTACTACCCCAGTCTCAGCCTGATGAGTCACATAATGTGGGTCACCTCACACCATTGACGGTACCATGAGTTTAGATTTCAGGCAAAGATATACTTTTTACTCGAGGATACTAGTGACAACTAAGATTGTTGCCCGCTATTTCATAGCCACAGATGGGAGAAATACACTGTGATATCACGCCGGTTGGAGCAGCCTCCCAACCTCAGATGATACTTGGTTCTCCACAGTGGTGCATGAGGGACTTGCCTCTAGGTTATGTAGATAGTATAACCATCTTCATTCACCTGAGATGAAGAGTTTCAAGCCTCGGGGAGTTGATGGAGATCGGCGGCTCACACTTGTTTATTCGTACAGGAGGGGGTGATCCATTGTCCTTATGGACGATCCGAGTCCATTGATGCGTTCAGATAATCGTTTCAAGTCTGCTTTGTATTTTTGCTTTTGTATTTTGAGTTGTATTTGACACTCGATTGGCTTGGTCATTATGAGCCTTCTGATTCGGATGCCCTAACAATTATTCTTCTATATATAGGGGTACATGCTGCAGTTAAAGGGATTGCAGTTTTGGAGTATAATTCCATAACCTTCGGTTTCCCTCCCGGTGCGACTTTGAGAGCCCACTTGGTGTGACACCTTGGGTTTCCGTCACACACACTTCATCCATGGCCACTAACAGTTCCATTCTGTCTGTTATCCATAATTTTCTTTGTTAGACTCATTAGTCTCATATCGTGTATTCTGATAGTACGTTGTTATCTACTTAATATATATATATGTATATCTCTCTCTTGGACCTCTATTGGAGGTACCAAATCATTCCAATACCGAGTAACATGGTATCAGAGCTGATTTAGGGCATCCTCGCTCGGTCTCGCATCTCGCCGCACTCGCTGTTTCCGCTTCGTCCCGCTCGGCCCCGTGCATTCCCACTTACGCTCCGACCCGCCTGACTTCGACATCTGTGGTGCGCACCCCTGGGCGCATCTCACATCCGGGACGGGGTGTGCATCTGTGATGATGTCGCCTGTCATCTTCTAATGTCGTCTGCCTGCCGTCGAAGAGGCTTCCTGCTGTCGTCTTCTCTTGTGGGTTCCTCTTCTTTGCTGTCGACCTAGCTTCTGTGAGTTCGTTGATGCTTCTCTGTCGCCCGGGTTCCTCTATGCCGCTGATCTCTGCCGTCGGCCAGCACCCCTTCCTCTGCCGCTGATCTTTGCTGTCGACCAACACCTCGTCTTTCTTTATCGCTGATCTAGGTCATGGGTTCCTCGATTACGAGCACCACTCAGACGACCGTTCCCTCCGGGGATTCTACCAACACCTTTCCTCCTAATGCGAGGCTTGCTACTACTATCCTTACCTCCTCTAACTTCCAATTATGGAAAAAGGGGGTTACTATGTCCCTATCAGACATTCGACGTACGCATCACCTTACTCGTGTCCCAACTCATGTTGTGGGAAGTACAAAATATGAAAATTGGTATAGTGATGATTGCTGCATCTTTGCTCTTCTCCTAAGCTCCATGGACCCATCCGTTCAGCAAATGTGCAAGAATTGTGACAACACTAAGGAACTATGGGATACTCTGCATATGATATTCTCTTAGGCGAACAATCTCTCTTGTCTTCGTGAACTCTTCCCTAAGATGGTTGAGCTGAGACAAGGGGCGCGTCCTGTCACCGAGTACTTAGCCGAGTGGAAGGTTTTTGCTGATGAAATCTTGGATTTTTGGGAGATCCCCTCTACTAGGGAAGAGCATCAGGCTCAACGTTAGCATCTTGTACTTCTTTGGCTTCTGAATGGACTAGATCCAAATTTCTCGACAACGAAGACTGAAATGCTAGCGAGTCGTTCTACCCTGCAAACCGCTAGTGTGTACCATCGTCTGACTAAAGTCGGTTCAGCATATACTCCTCCATCTGCCCTACATATTTCCTCCAGAGAGTCGATGACTCTTGATTCTCGGGGGTGGAAGAGGAACTAATCGGGGGGGGGGGATTTGGTCTCGTGATACCAACACGAGACATTGTACCCATTGCGGGTGTCGGGGACACACGCAGGATACATGTTGGGTGGTTCATGAGAAGCCAGACTGGGCCTCCAAACCTCCTCCTTCATCTCGCTCAGCGCTCTTGGCCGACTCTACTTCTATATCTCCGAATCTGAGAACTGTTGAAATATCTGAGGATGAGTATCGTCGCCTGCAGGCTCTCCAGATTGACTCTCTGACTCATAGTGCTGTTGTGGCTCAAACCATTCAACCTATTTGCACCTCATAGCGTCCCGTTCAGTGGTTGGCAGATTCTGGCGCTTCTGATCACCTGACTAGTACCTCAGGTACTTACACTCATACAAACCTCATAGTGGGTCTTCAATTACAGTTACAGATGGATCAACAGTGCCCATTATTGGGTTTGGTAGCTGCAATGTGACACCTGCCATGACTCTATCCTCCGTTGCTCATGTCCCTCAATCTGCTTACAACTTATTGCCAATTAGTAAGCGTACTGGTAATTTAGTTGTGTTGCTATCTTTTCATTTTCTGGTTGCAATTTTCAGGAATTGTCGATGAGCCGTATTATTGGTAGAGGAAAGCTTTGTGGTGGCATCTATGTTCTGGGCAAAGTCTCACATCTTGCTTGTTCTGCTGCCTCAACCAAATTCTGGGATCTTCAGTATCATCATGGTCATCCGTCTATGCAGGTTATGCGTCGTCTGTATCCTGAGTTTGAGAAAGTTTCCCATCTCAGTTGTGAGTCTTGTTTGTTTGCTAAACTCTACAGAGTTAGCTATGTTCCTCGTCTTGATGTGCGTGCTTCTGCACCTTTTGATTTACTTCATTCTGATGTTTGGGGACCGTGTCCCGTCCTTACGTTGTTAGGACACAAATATTATGTTACGTTTATTGATGATTTATCTCGAATGACTTGAGTGTACTTAATGAAAATCGTTCTGAGCTGCCGTATATTTTTCAAAATCTATTTTATGAAATATTTACTCAATTCTCTGTTCGTCTTAAGTGTCTTCGTACTGATAATGGTCGGGAATACCTATCTCAGTCTATGTCTAACTTTCTCTCTGAAAAAGGCATCCTCCATCAAACCAGCTGCCCTGATACCCCCAACAAAATGATGTTGTCGAAAGGAAAAATCGACACCTCCTTGAGGTCACCCAGACCATTCTTTACCATAGGCACGTTCCCAAACACTTCTGGAGTGATGCAGTTCTTACCGCTGCACACCTCATTAATCATCTTCCCACTCATATCCTCGAGGGGGAGACACCCCATCACACTCTTTATCCAGACCTTGCCGGTCCCCTTCTACCTTTGAGGGTCTTTTGGTGTGTTTGCTATGTTAGGGATGCTCATCCTTTTGTCTCTAAACTTGATCATCACTCTTTGAAATGTATCTTTCTTGGCTATTCTCGAACTACTAAAGGATATTAGTGTTATTCTTCTGATCTCCACAGATACATTATCTCATCGGATGTTGTCTTCCTGGAATCAGACTCTTACCTTTCTATTGGATCACCATGTCTTGACCCTACCCGTCTCTTGATGCTATCTTGGTTCCTCGTCCAGCACCTGCAATCCTCTCTCCGACTGACCTTCTGTGTCCTCTTTGGGGGCAAGTTTACTCTCGTCGCTCTTCTGATAGTACATTCGTGCCACCACCTCTTCCACCGATGATACCGCGACTGTTCCTGCGGAAGGACCTAGCGTGCCTGCTGCTCTCACGCCAGTCAGTCCAGATCTCCCTATTGCAGTCTGGAAAGGAAGTCAGACGTGTCAGGATAGACCTCTCTACGTTAGTTCTTACCAGAGATTGTCAGCTTCTCATACTGCCTTGCACTCAACCCTGGATCAATACCGCCCCTTCTACCGTTGCAGAGGCCAAAGCTCATCTTGGCTGGGTGCCTGCTTTGCACGATGAATTGACAATACTTCAACTGAACAATACATGAGACCTGGTCCCCTTGCCTATTGGCAAGCGGGCTATTGGATGCAAATGGATCCATTCCATCAAATTCAATGCGGATGGTTCCCTCGACCGCTTGAAGGCTCGCTTGGTTGCCAAAGGTTATGCCCAGACTTATGGCGTGGATTATGATGAAACCTTTGCCCCCGTCACTAAGATGTCCTCTATTCGTATTCTACTCTCTCTTGCAGCCTCTCACCAGTGGCCCTTGTACCAGTTGGACATCAAGAATGCGTTTCTTCATGGGTCCTTGGATTAAGAGGTGTATATGGAACAATCACATGGATTCGTCGCTGAGGGGGAGTGTAACAAGGTGTGCAATCTCCGAAAGTCGTTATATGGATTAAAGCAATTCCCTCGGGCATGGTTTGCTCATTTTTGATCTGTGATCACTCAATTCGGGCTTACCAAGAGTACAAAAGACTCGTCTTTTTTTTATCAAAATTCCTCAGCTAGTACTGTTCTTCTAGTGATTTATGTTGATGATATTGTCATCACAAGCACAGAAGGGATAACAAATCTCAAGACATTCTTACACTCTAACTTTCAGACAAAAGATCCGGGTTCATCACGGTACTTCCTAGGGATTGAAGTTGCTAATTATTATGACACCCTCTTTATTTGTCAACGCAAATATGCTCTTGATCTTCTATCTGACCTTGGAATGTCTAACTGTGGCCCTATGGATTCTCCACTTGAAGCTGGGGAAAAGGGTCTTCACATCGAAAGCAAACCATTTGATTCACCAGAGAAGTACCGTAGAATAATTGGAAAACTGAACTACCTTACCATGACTCGTCCTGACATTGCCTGTGCTGTAAGTAAGGTCAGTCAGTTCATGTTTGCTCCAACTATCTCTCAATGGGAATGTGTTCTCCGAATCGTCAGATACATAAAGAAAGATCCCGAACTTGGTATATCGTATAAGAATCGAGGTCATTCAAATATAGATGCATACTGTGAATCGGACTGGGCAGGC
This sequence comes from Platanthera zijinensis, assembly GCA_039513925.1. Lineage (NCBI taxonomy): Eukaryota > Viridiplantae > Streptophyta > Magnoliopsida > Asparagales > Orchidaceae > Platanthera > Platanthera zijinensis. The sequence goes on along the minus strand of CM077092.1, from coordinate 39,495,359 downwards.
TGCTTAGCCATTCAGAAATCAACCACGGGATTTACTATCTTTATTAGCGGAAATCTCGTCTCCTGGAAGAGCGCAAGAAACAGACCGATCGCCAGAGTTAGTGCTGAGGCGAAATATCAGACTATGTCTCTGATGTAATCTCGAGTTAGGGTTTAATTTTTGAAAAATTCAAAGTGGGCCGGCGCCCAAAAACTGAATTTCTTTTTTGCGCGCAATAATCAAGCTCGTCACTTTGGACGTTTTGAAGTTCGCTAATTTTCCTCGAGTAGAACTTTCACGTGTTTTTATGATTCAGACCCTCCACAGATTTAACACGACCACAAGCAAAATTCTCAAACAATAATTTATGAAATAAACGGAATTATCAATAGTCCGAATGCAACGGCAAGCCCAAGGATTAATTAAGTGCAAACATAAATTTTATACTAATGCAGGGAGCAGACGAGTATACCCAAGCATTTGGCGGCGAAGTAGTGATCCCCTCCTAATCCTTCTCACACGAGTAGAACGTATCTCCAGGGATGATAGGAGGTCGCCAGGCTTAGCAACCAGAAGGGTATTGCGGTCGACAGTGCTGAACGATGTCAGGGCGCCAGAAAGGATTTCCGAGGTCGACGACGCCTTGCGAAATGGCGGCCCACAGAAGGCGGCAGATGTAAGCAGACAGAGAGGTCGGCTTCGGGCGGAGCTCCTCCTGGCACAGGCTTTGGGTGGATTCTCGACTGAGGTGGCGGCAGGCGCGATTGAGAGCAGGCGGCGTGATCGACAATTGCAGAGAACGAGTTTTACGTTCACTGCTTGTCTGGTTCTCCTTTTCTTCTCTCCCAGTGGTGGACTTTTAATGGCCAAGAAGAATCTTTTTTTAAGGTTATTCCTATTACAGACTTTTACCCATAAAATCAACATTTCCTTTTAAATGAAATTTCCAAACAAACTTACATTTCCTTTTAAATGGAATTTCCAAACAAACTTACATTTCCTTTTAAATGAAATTTCCAAACAAACCTCCTGAATGAGTTTGGTGCGGTAGTGTATGTGATTTAAAATTTGAAATTTATGTTTACTTAATTAATTTGGGCTTGCCATTATCGTCCTACTACTACTAATACCGGACCGTTTTATTTAGGGTCTTATCGGCCGGTCAAACCGATGAGCCAACGAGCACATGAAATGAGATAGAGTACATGACATAAAATGCACAATAAGAAAAAGAAAATGGAAAAAGAAAAACATAAATAAATACATTGGGAGAAAAGAACCATGATGCATCGCATGATGCATCAGTTTCACACTGTTGCTGAGATCATGTGGGTTAGACAGATTCTTTGTGAAATTGGGTATCCCGTTCAAGATTCCACTCCTCTATGTTGTGATAATCAAGCTGCAATACAGATTGCTACTAATCTTGTGTTTCATGAATGCACAAATCACATAGAGGTCGACTGCCACTTTGTAAGGAAGAAGTACGAAGAAGGCCTTATCTCCCTAAGTCATGTGAAGACTGGAGATCAAGTTGCAGATATTCTCACTAAAGGGGTTACGGGGGTCAAAATGAACTTTATATGTAACAAGTTATTTCTAGGAAGTTCCCACGACCCAACTTGAGGGGGGAGTGTTAGACTCATTAGTCCCATATCGTGTATTCTGATTGTACGTTGTTATCTATTTAATATATATATATATATATATTTATATATATATATATATATATATATATATATATATATATATATATATCCCTTGAACTTCTATTGGAGGTACCAAATCATTCCAATACCGAGTAACATTCTTAATGAAACTAGTCATGTGATCCCACATCAGATTTGGCTACTAGAGAGCTCCAATTTACCTTTTTTAATAGTTGATTTTTAATGGTTAATAAGTTCTTTTCAACCAGGACCACTTAATCATATATTCATATGACAAATTATTTATTCTTATTATTTTTTTATATTCTTAAAGTTTTCCTCCATAATTCATATTCTATAATATGTAGTCAGACTCTCTACAGAGACCATCTTACAATATTAAAATATTAGCATGAAGATTTTCCCTTTTTTACTTAAAAGGTAAAAAGCATGTTTTGGTAGCTACTGTTTTGTACATAAATATATGCTATTATTTGTTCTTAGCTTTTCTTATTGCATGATCTTATGAAACATCAAATACAAGTTCTATTTTCATCTACTATTTCATTTCCACCATGAATATTCTCATACCCATGCTAGTAGAACCCATATTCTCATGTGAGTCAGCACCAATAATAGCGAAGAATGATTGCATGATCGAAACGGCCATTGATGATCTACACATCATGCTTGTAAATTCGCGAAGTTGCATAAAAATTCTAGGTGCAAGAATATAGACTTTATTAATGATGGTTTGTATCTTTATTTCTGTTGAGTTATTTGCTTATGTATTTTGATTTAACATCTCTATATCAACAGAGGTAGCTATACTCATGAGGATTCATTAGTATTTTTCCTTGATGAATGGACGAGCTTTGTGGCTTGCATGAGAGATCTAGTCTTTTGAATGATTCGTTTCGGTGCTCCGCTTCTTCCTTTCTTCTCTTTGCAACGAGGCCCCTATCTATTGCCTAACATTTGATCTGATGCCTTGAACACTGAACTATGCCTAGTTGGATCACACTGTGATCTCATGCTCGCCTACCACCGCCAGCCCTCACGTATTCTACTACCAAGTAAGCTTCAAACCGACACATCATTGCCTATTTTGTCCTATTTATGCCCACTACCTGATTTGTACCCCACATATAGACGAGGTGTTGATGATCCACTTCCTCATGACAAAAATACCTCTGGCCTTCACTCATGATAAGAGATTTCAATGCCTTCATGACCTGCTGACCCTCTCCACCTCCAAACCCTCAGGAGACCATATATCTTCCATACATGGACATTTTGTACTCCAACACTAAAAAACCATCTCTCTCCGTTGTACATTTTTTTCCCTTCCACCTTGCTGTATGGACATTCTAGTATTTAGTGGGTTGACCCATTCAATTAGATTTTTTGCGCCGAACAATTTTCCAAATTGCACATGTCTGAAAGCCAGAAACCCTTGCCTATTTTGTGCCGAAGATGCGTATCTTTATAATTTCCACACAAACTTTTCTTTTATTTCAAACCCTTGCATTTTTACTCACATGTTATTTAAGCCTTAGTGATGAATGTTTTTGATATTTGGCACGATTCTTCCTTGTCATATTTATTATGGGTGGGGGGAGGTGCCGATTTCTTCTTTCAAGTATTATCAATTTCCTCTCTTCTCTTCATCTCCCTCTCTTCCCCTCTATCCCCCTCTCACTGATAGGCGATAACCATTTATAGGGCAACATGTTCTCTCAGAGTTGTCATCTAAACTCTAGGTTATTAGATCTAACACGAGCAATATTGCTCTGATACAACTTGTTGGATCTATAGGTAACCTTAGATTGGGGGGGGGGATACTTTTTATAATAAATTATTATTTTTTAACGATGCAAAATGAAAATAAAATTATTAAAGTAAATTATTCATGAAATCTTTTAAGAGAAAACAGTATTCATTTTATTTAATATGTGACTTAATAAAAAGATTATGTTGAAAACACTACAATGATCATAATAACATATATCTTTATTTGTAGACCAAGAGATAAACGAATAGATTTTTTGACGCAAAGATCAAAGACGATGATTCTTACAACTTGTTTTTTTTATATTGACTCGTAGTTTGAACCGGTTGACGCTAACTTATCCACCCCCGGATAAGCCTTATGCACCCTAGACCTAACTCTATTTCTAGTCACATAACTAAGGCAAATTTCTGCCCTAGATCTTCGTCGATCTAGTCGCCACACTTGAGACAAATTTCTCTCCATAGATCTAACCTGATCTACCCGCGACACATGTGGAGATTTTCCACCGAAAAGAGTTTTACAAATGTTAAACCAAAAGGTAAAAAAATAATTAAAATAATAAACAACAACACTCAAGTCTTTATCCCACTATAGTGGGGTCGGCTATATGGATCCTTTGTCGCCATTGTGCCCTATCTTTAGTCATAATCTCACTAATGCCTAAGTACATCTTGTCTAGTCTTTATTGTTCTACCCCTCCCCCGTTTAACATGCCTTGTGACTAAACTTTCACAACGCCTAACAGGTACTTCAAATGGTCTCTTTTGTATGAGTCCAAACTCCAAACCATCTAAGTCGAGCTTCTCGCATCTTCTCCGCAAAAATTGAAATACTCAAATAAAGGATCAAAATTCTCCTCTAAAAGAATCCTTGATTTTGATGTCTTGATGTTAATGTTTGGTCTTTAGTACATGAGATGCTTCCTCTTCGTTGTTTTCACCATCCTTGAACTTCTACACTTGATAATTTGATGTAGCGGAAACTCATGGATTGTCAAGAGAATTGAAGAGAATGTTGAGAGACAATTTCTTGATCATCTGTTGATGACCTTCAATATTCTTGCATGAATTTGCTTTGATTTCCCTGTAAGAAATCTCTCTTTAATCAATAAGAAAGACCTCTTCAATCCCTCTAGTAGCTAGTGAGAACACTCAGAAAAATTGTGAAAAACCGTAACTTGGAAAAGCCTGCGATAACTGCTACCACCCGGCAATACCGTTTAATTTCAAATATTTCGCCCTCTGATTTCTCCTATGCCGCAAGAGTTTCCATATGATGCGAGCACTACCACTTGACGTTAGCCACCACCGTAGGACGGTAGCGTCTAGTTTTTTGGTCTGCAAAACCTTGGTATTTTTGCCACAAAGCTGTAGTGAAAACTATGATGTCCGTCCAAGTTAACTTGAAATCATTCATGGACTGCTCTCGGTGCTTTTCTGAGCTATCGCATTTGCTGGCGGTAGCTTCTTTCTTGAAATTTCCTCCCGACGTTCAGAATTCCATAAGTACATAGGTGATCGCTGACTAGCAGTCGACGTGCGTCGAGCGATACTGCTTGGCGGCATCTGCTGCCGCTGATAGTAATGGTCGATCCTGACCTCTTTGGATATTCGCTAAACGCGTTCAGTTCCTGATGCTCCGAGACCAACAACAATATATATTTACTTATGCACACTATTGTTGTGAGAAACACATTCTCACGGACTTGAGTGCATGCGAGGACGCGAGCTGAGATACTTACAAAAGCCGTTAGCGAAATGCGCAATAACAATACAATCACAAACAGACAAAAAACGTATACGTGGAAAAGCTCCCAAATCAGGGTGAAAACCATGGGACGATCGAAGTCCAACCCGGAAAGCCTCCACTAAATGATGTTCAACAATACAATAGCCCCCCCCGTGCGATCCACAGATGGATCCTGCAGGTAGCACAAAATAAAGACAAAGAGAAAGATACAGGTATACCGGCAAAGAAGACCAAGTTCGAGTCAAAGTGGCTCCCTCCAAACTGGTTCTCTGAATTCTCTGCAATCTTCCAAGATTTTTCAATATTGTGCCAAGCTGTCTGCCTATGTCGACACACGACGTCATTGGCGCATTTGGATCAATCCGTAACTCGTCAGTAGGTTGCCCCGCTCGAAGTCCGGATGCCTCGCCGCCAAAGTCCACTTGAGGCTATGATGCCTTCTCGCGCTGACCGTCGCTAGCCGCAGATGTGGCTCAATATACTCGCACGTGTCAGTACGGCGGTTGCACTCCGCCATCCTTTGTGCCAAGATGCGCACTCTGCGCCACTACACTACAACGATCGTGATCCGGCAACACCGCTGACGCTTCAACGGTCCTTGCTCTCGCGAGCCCAAAAAGCGGTCGCCAAACACCGCCTATGCCTCTCCGGCTCAGTCCAAATCGGCCTCCGCCTACGCCGCTCCGGCTCTGCCCAAATCGGTCGGCCTACACCGCTCCCCCGCACACGTGCACCGCCACCACCACAACACAAGCATGTCCTTCGCAATGCCTCCCGGTTCAGCACCCAGTCCTTGGCGCCTCCGCTCTCGCGGCAATCACCGCTGTCAAAACTCACACCGGACTCCAAACGGCCTCAAGGCTTCCAACCACGGTTGCTCTTCCTTTCTACCGCCGTGCTCCAAGATCGCTGTCGAAAAACCCCGCCCCGGACGAGAGAAAGTGAGGAGACACTGGAAGAGAGAACTTTGCCAGGCGAGGAATTGAAAAAGAAGTCGGTGCTGCTGCTTCTCACGGGTGAGTTAGGCATATGTTTTCCCCCCTTTATATATGCCTGTTCAGGTGGCTGTAAGGGGAGGGAGTTAGAATTAGAAATTATTTTAATTCCTTCCTCTGAGGTCTCTCTCTCTATATATAACCGATATATATATATATATATATATATATATATATATATATATATATATATATATATATATATATATATATATATATATATATACAATTGATATATATATATATAATATAACTATTAAGTTATTATGAGCCGCCGATAGCACCAATGTTTCGATTGCTCACGAAATTCCCCACGGCTCATATCATACCCCTACTAACCTCTCGACGTCCGTCGTTGCGGGTTTTATCCACCTAACAGGGAACCTGAACCCAACAACTATGACACTTTCAAATAGAGATTAAATGCGTATCGGAATTTGTTATACTCGAATCAAGAGAGTGCAAAATCATATTTCAACAATGCCCATGCCCAAAAGGATGTCCCAAAGCATATGACGTCTAAAATATTACCAGAATGCATTATGCATCCTTGTTCCAGCCATTTCTATAACCTCATCCTCGTGCTGCAGAAGAAGCATGACAATTATCGTTTGTGTGTGGACTCCGGGAAGTTCAAGAAGTCTAACATACCAGACAAATATCATGCTAGACTAAGGCCTCATTTGGCACGCCGGTGTCACTGAACGGAGCCCCCCCCACCCCCCCCACCACACACACACACCCCCCACCCCAATGCCGGGTGTAGCCACCACGCCAAATGAGGCCTAAATAATAGGGTACCTGGGAGCTGTTGATTCATGTTACTAAAAGCCATGCATGCTCCTTTGCAGTTTTGTTACCCTGTCAACGCTTTTTTGTGAGCCTCAACAGTAGCATTTACCAGATGAATTTTCATCGATTTAATGCAAATATAAAAAAAACTTTTGTTTATTATGTTTTTTTAAGATACGGTGAAAATTAAAATAGTTAAGACTTAGAAATGATTATGTTAAGAAGTAATAGGAGGGGGAACACCTATTGACGGCAAATAAAAAATTGATCTAGGTGTTGTAGGAAGATTAGACCAATAAATTGACTTGCATCATTTGACTTCGATTCTACAAAAGACTGATGTTCCTCCGTCACAGCTTGAGCGTGCGAGAGCTTCCCCGTCACAAAAAGCACGCAAAACTATAGGGGCTTGTTGTTACATGCTTCAGAAGATTTCGACTACACCGTCCCTGATGGAGCAGGAATTGTGATGTACGTCGGGACGTCCCATTGCACCAAAAATTCCTAACTAAACAGAGCCAGGGATTTGATAGGAGAAGCGTTAGGCCCTATGCATATAGATGAAAGTTGTTCAAGGATGATTTGTGTAATTTAGGTTGACAACGGGTAATTTAGGCTAGGTTTTTATTTTTAGCAAAATAAGTTCCAGAATATTGATTTTTGTATTTTATGCTCATTTTAAGTACTCGTATATGTGTGTGTTTTTTTGGGTGAAAATACACTTGTTAAAAAATGATTTTTTTGAACTCAGATACGACTGTAATCTTAACTGAAAATATAGTTCAATTACGATCGTAATTGCAGTTACGACTGTAATCTAAACCGAAAATACATCACGCACAATCCATATATACGTTGAGCATACCTAAAATTATGCTCTACATATAGACGAGGTGTTGATGATCCACTTCCTCATGACAAGAACACCTCTGGCCTTCACTCATGGTAAGAGATTTCAATGCCTTCATGACCTGCTGACCCGCTCCACCTCCAAACCCTCAGGAGACCATATATCTTCCATACATGGACATTTTGTACTCCAACATTAAAAAACCATCTCTCTCTGTTGTACATTTTTTTCCATTCCACCTTGCTGTATGGACATTCTAGTATTTAGTGGGTTGACCCATTCAATTAGATTTTTTGCGCCGAACAATTTTCCAAATTGCACATGTCTGAAAGCCAGAAACCCTTGCCTATTTTGTGCCGAAGATGGGTATCTTTACAATTTCCACACAAACTTTTCTTTTATTTCAAACCCTTGCATTTTTACTCACATGTTATTTAAGCCTTAGTGATGAATGTTTTTGATATTTGGCACGATTCTTCCTTGTCATATTTATTATGGGTGGGGGGAGGTGCCGATTTCTTCTTTCAAGTATTATCAATTTCCTCTCTTCTCTTCATCTCCCTCTCTTCCCCTCTATCCCCCTCTCACTGATAGGCGATAACCATTTATAGGGCAACATGTTCTCTCAGAGTTGTCATCTAAACTCTAGGTTATTAGATCTAACACGAGCAATATTGCTCTGATACAACTTGTTGGATCTATAGGTAACCTTAGATTGGGGGGGGGATACTTTTTATTATAAATTATTATTTTTTAACGATGCAAAGTGAAAATAAAATTATTAAAGTAAATTATTCATGAAATCTTTTAAGAGAAAATAGTATTCATTTTATTTAATATGTGACTTAATAAAAAGATTATGTTGAAAACACTACAATGATCATAATAACATATATCTTTATTTGTAGACCAAGAGATAAACGAATAGATTTTTTGACGCAAAGATCAAAGACGATGATTCTTACAACTTGGTTTTTTTATATTGACTCATAGTTTGAACCGGTTGACGCTAACTTATCCACCCCTGGATAAGCCTTATGCACCCTAGACCTAACTCTATTTCTAGTCACCTAACTAAGGCAAATTTCTGCCCTAGATCTTCGTCGATCTAGTCGCCACACTTGAGACAAATTTCTCTCCATAGATCTAACCTGATCTACCCGCGACACATGTGGCGAGTTTCCACCGAAAAGAGTTTTACAAACGTTAAACCAAAAGGTAAAATAATAATTAAAATACTAAACAACAACACTCAAGTCTTTATCCCACTATAGTGGGGTCGACTATATGGATCCTTTGTCGCCATTGTGCCCTATCTTTAGTCATAATCTCACTAATGCCTAAGTACATCTTGTCTAGTCTTTATTGTTCTACCCCTCCCCCGTTTAACATGCCTAGTGACTAAACTTTCACAACGCCTAACATGTACTTCAAATGGTCTCTTTTGTATGAGTCCAAACTCCAAACCATCTAAGTCGAGCTTCTCGCATCTTCTCCGCAAAAATTGAAATACTCAAATAAAGGATAAAAATTCTCCCTTAAAAGAATCCTTGATTTTGATGTCTTGATGTTAATGTTTGGTCTTTAGTACATGAGATGCTTCCTCTTCGTTGTTTTCACGATCCTTGAACTTCTACACTTGATAATTTGATGTAGCGGAAACTCATGGATTGTCAAGAGAATTGAAGAGAATGTTGAGAGACAATTTCTTAATCATCTGTTGATGACCTTCAATATTCTTGCATGAATTTGCTTTGATTTCCCTGTAAGAAATCTCTCTTTAATCAATAAGAAAGACCTCTTCAATCCCTCTAGTAGCTAGGGAGAACACTCTCAGAAAAATTGTGAAAAACCGTAACTTGGAAAAGCCTGCGATAACTGCTACCACCCGGCGATACCGTTTAATTTCAAATATTTCGCCCTCTGATTTCTCCTATGCCGCGAGAGTTTCCATATGATGCGAGCACTACCACTTGACGTTAGCCACCACCGTAGGACGGTAGCGTCTAGTTTTTTGGTCTGCAAAAACTTGGTATTTTTGCCACAAAGCTGTAGTGAAAACTTTGATGTCCGTCCAAGTTAACTTGAAATCATTCATGGACTACTCTCGATGTTTTTCTGAGCTATCGCTGGCGGTAGCTTCTTTCTAGAAATTTCCTCCCGACGTTCATAATTCCATAAGTACATAGGTGATCGCTGACTAGCAGTCGACGTGCGTCGAGCGATACTGCTTGGCGGCATCTGCTGCCGCTGATAGTAATGGTCGATCCTGACCTCTTTGGATATTCGCTAAACGCGTTCAGTTCCTGATGCTCCAAGACCAACAACAATATATATTTACTTACGCACACTATTGTTGTGAGAAACATATTCTCACGGACTTGAGTGCATGCGAGGACGCGAGCTGAGATACTTGCAAAAGCCGTTAGCGAAATGCGCAATAACAATACAATCACAAACAGACAAAAAGCGTATACGTGGAAAAGCTCCCAAATCAGGGTGAAACCATGGGACGATCGAAGTCCAACCCGGAAAGCCTCCACTAAATGATGTTCAACAATACAATAGCCCCCCCCCCCCCCCCCCCCCCCCCGATCCATAGATGGATCCTGCAGGTAGCACAAAATAAAGACAAGAGAAAGGTACAGGTATACCGGCAAAGAAGACCAAGTTCGAGTCAAAGTGGCTCCCTCCAAACTGGTTCTCTGAATTCTCTGCAATCTTCGAAGATTTTTCAATATTGTGCCAAGCTGTCTGCCTATGTCGACACACGACGTCATTGGCGCACTCGGATCAATCCGTAACCCGTCAGTAGGTTGCCCCGCTCGAAGTCCGGATGTCTCGCCGCCAAATTCCACTTGAGACTATGATGCCTCCTCGCGCTGACCGTCGCTAGCCGCAGATGTGGCTCAATATACTCGCCCGTGTCAGTACGGCGGTTGCACTCCGCCATCCTTTGTGCCAAGATGCGCACTCTGTGCCACTACACTACATCGATCGTGATCCGGCAACACCGCTGACGCTTCAACGGTCCTTGCTCTCGCGAGCCCAAAAAGCGGTCGCCAAGCACCGCCTATGCCTCTCCGGCTCAGTCCAAATCGGCCTCCGCCTACGCCGCTCCGGCTCTGCCCAAATCGGCCGGCCTACACCGCTCTTCCGCACACGTGCACCGCCACCACCGCAACACAAGCATGTCCTTCGCAATGCCTCCCGGTTCAGCACCCGCAAAAGGAGTCCTTGGCGCCTTCGCTCTCGCGGCAATCACCGCTGTCAAAACTCACACCGGACTCCAAACGGCCTCAAGGCTTCCAACCACGGTTGCTCTTCCTTTCTACCGCTGTGCTCCAAGATCGCTGTCGAAAAACCCCGCCCCGGACGAGAGAAAGTGAGGAGACACTGGAAGAGAGAACTTTGCCAGGCGAGGAACTGAAAAAGAAGTCGGTGTTGCTGCTTCTCACGGGTGAGTTAGACATATGTTTTCCCCCCTTTATATATGCCTGTTCAGGTGGCTGTAAGGGGAGGGAGTTAGAATTTGAAATTATTTTAATTCCTTCCTCTCTCTGTCTCTCTCTATATATAACCGATATATATAAATATATACAATTGATATATTTATATATATATATATATATATATATATAATATAACTATTAAATTATTATGAGCCGCCGATAGCACCAATGTTTCGATCGCTCACGAAATTCCCCACGGCTCATATCATACCCCTACTAACCTCTCGACATCCGTCGTTGCGGGTTTTATCCACCTAACAGGGAACCTGAACCCAACAACTATGACACTTTCAAATAGAGATTAAATGCTTATCGGAATTTGTTATACTCGAATCAAGCGAATCAAGAGAGTGCAAAACCATATTTCAACAATGCCCATGCCCAAAAGGATGTCCCAAAGCATATGACGTCTAAAATATTACCAGAATGCATTATGCATCCTTGTTCCAGCCATTTCTATAACCTCATCCTCGTGCTGCAGAAGAAGCATGACAATCATCCTCGTGCCAGGGATTTGATAGGAGAAGCGTTAGGCCCTATGCATATAGATGAAAGTTGTTCAAGGATGATTTGTGTAATTTAGGTTGACAACGGGTAATTTAGGCTAGGTTTTTATTTTTAGCAAAATAAGTTCCAGAATATTGATTTCTGTATTTTATGCTCATTTTAAGTACTCGTATATATGTGTTTTTTTTGGGTGAAAATACACTTGTTAAAAAATGATTTTTTTGAACTCAGATACGACTGTAATCTTAACTGAAAATATAGTTCAATTACGATCGTAATTGCAGTTACGACTGTAATCTAAACCGAAAATACATCACGCACAATCCATATATACGTTGAGCATACCTAAAATTATGCTCTACCTAAATAAATGATAAAATGAGGATTCACAAAGCCTAGCTCAAACAATTGAAATAAGACCATCAATAATGATGTATACAAATATTTTTGCAGCACACTAACCCTAGTTTTTTCCCATTCTTCAGGATCTGACAAGCTGCATGGTGGCCCTATCTCAACCCGAGTAACAACTAAAGGTAAGTTATACCTTTTTAAAATTTCCATCTCCATTCATAAATAATAATTATTTATTTACATAAAATAAGTTCTTACTCGCAGCGACACGGTCATTCTTCTCATTATCATCGTTCAGGAGCAGCAAATCGAGCGAAACCCGGCCTCGACACTGAGTATGCACTTTTTAATTCCCTACAGGTTTACTAATCCATGGAGTCTAGTTCACAGTACCTACCTTTGTAATTTTGGTTGGGAAATCTGTTTTTAATCATCTTTTGGGGTTTTTTTTATTGTAATTTCAGTAATAGAAATAGTTTTCCTATGAATTTTTACCCTGGCTGCACCATTTTATTTTCTTTGGGAGGATTCATGGTCTGGTATTGTATGGATGTAATTAGAAGAAAACAATTATCTTGATTTATGTTATATATTTTTTTACTTTTTTGGGTACTCAAATTTTCTCCCCCACCTCTTAAATCTTTTTTATTTAATGAATATATATATATATATACAAATCATATCAGCATTTGAAATTATGTTTTTTTTAATATTCTTTATCTTGTAACATTGAATATTTTTAATTGCCTTATAACTATAATTATTAGCTTTGTTGCCTCATTCATTGAATGCTGATTTTATTGATGATTAATACTATATGCTGTTTTTACAGCCATGTAAAACTCTGATCCTAGTGATGCTATTAGCTGTGTGCCCGATGAGACACTGCACGTTTTTGCGAATTGTAGCAGCAGTGCACGTCGTATTATTGTAAAAACAATCAATGGCAAGACGATTTTATTTAGCATTATCCATGGTCCATCGAAAATTGAATGAAAGGGGAGATGCTGATGTTGTTGATTGTCTTGAAATTTCTTCTGTTGGAATTGAGAAATCGGTTTTAAAGTTCGGGTCTGCATATGGGCTTAAGTTATTGGCCAACCAGAGTAGGTACCACAGGTAAGAGAGTAAGAACATGAAAGGATATTAAGATTTGGTTACTTAGACGGCTACAATCAGGGGCGGATTCAGAGGAGGGCCCGAGGGACACTGGCACTCCCATTATTTTTCAAAATGGTTAATGTATTTGGATTCCTCTCGTCGAGACAATGAATTTTGATTACTTATACGTCAAAAATGGTCATGTGAGCGAGAAACAGCTCCGATAAGATTGAAACTTTCAATTTTTTTTGAAGGAAGTTGATGTCTGATCTCCCATGTTAAAATTTTTAGAATCCAATAACGCATTCAAAAAAAAATTTGTGCATCCTCATTATCAATTTATGCACCCTCATTATTAATTTTCTGGATCTATCACTGGCTAGATAAGCTAGCCAGAGTTTGGAGGTCTTAACCACACATTTTGAAGTGTCTAAGAACAACCTCTTTCAAATTAAACCCCATGCTAGGTTGGTGGGAGGAGAGGCTCCAAATGCGCAACAAAAAACTCGTATTAGGCAATGTCTCTCGTGGAGTCATTGCACTGCCGTTCTCCTTGACAATGAGCTGTATTTAGAGGCAGCAATAAAGGGATATATCCCCTACCTGGAGGTGGACCCTAAACCCTTATACAAGGTCAATCCATGCTTGCCACATTTGAAGATTAAATGTTAATTAATCAGTCCCTAATGTTTGGGAGCTATTTGAAATCAATCCCTATAGTTTAGATTGTTTGAAATTGGTTCCCAAATTTTTCAACTTTTTTGAAATCATTCCCATTTCACTTTTCACTAGTTAACAGAATCAGAGATTTTTTTGCTGGCTGGGATGATGACTGGGCATACTAGAAGAATGAAAAGTATTAATGGGATTGCATATTCATATATTATGATTAATTTTTTGAATGTAAACAGAAATAAAACATTTGATCCACATGTATTCATATAGAAAATAATATTTCATAAATTAGATAATATTTCCATATATTAATTAGTTGAATGTTAACCTAAACAAAATATTTGATCCTAATGTATTCATATAGAAAATACCATTTTCATATATTATAAAGATGTATCTAATTTTATTATGCCATGAAAACAATACAGAAAACATTCCAAAGTGAACTACTTCAATCTCATGAATGGGAAAGGAGATGACTGGTTTTACTGGAAGAAATGCGTACAGCCCGAAGATTAGTGAAGCTCACTCCATTGGATTGACATTTGGCTGGCAAAAATAAATTTCAGAAGGGGCAGCTCTGATGTGTAACATTGTTTTCATCTTATCTTTAATACTCCCTCCACATTTACGCTCCCTTGAATAGACGGCATTGGCATAAGCTTCGTTTCTTCGTACATGGAAAGAACGAAAGTCTTTGTTCATTTGATAAGACCATATAATTTTACATTGTTTAGGGTGCAATTGTTAAACAAATGTTTGTCCACAATACAAATTTTTCCATTGTCAATTTTTTTTAAAGAAAAATAAGAGCATATAAAATTACATTGTTTGCTGTCCAATTGAAAAATAAATGTCTGCCCACAAGGCCTATTTTTACTTTTTTTTTGCATGTTAAGTTGATTTAATTTCCACAATTATCATCTATGGAAGTTCTCGGATGGCGCATTTATTTTGTACTTTTGTTTGGCAATGCATGTTTGTTGTGCAATTATAACTATACAACACCCAAACATGGTGCAATACAACACAAGTTTTCAAATACACATTCTTATGTGGGTGACATGTCACTTGCAACATTTGAGAAGTTTCAACATCACGGGGTTAATCCCCAACATGGACGCTGTTAGGGATGGGGGTGAAGCCCAGTGCCCCACTAGTGTGTGTGCATATATATATATAATTACCCAAATCTCCCCTGTAAATTAGCATAATTAGTGAGAACACTTCTCTTATTTTCGAAATTACAAAAAACTCCCCTAAAGTTTTCATTTCCTTACAAAAATCTCCCCTCGACTTTTCATTTCATTGCATCCATGAAGAAAAATACCTCATGGACACTGTACACCGAGGAAGGTGTTTTTGTGCATGGATGTTATGAAATTAAAACTTAAGGGGAGGTTTTTGTAATAAAATGAAAACTTTTGAGAAAGTTTTTGTAATTTCAAAAATAAGAGGGATGCTGTCAGTAATTTAGCAAAGTTGGAGGGGAGGTCCCTGTAAATGGCCCTATATATATATATATTCATTTAAAGTAAATTCAACATGACAACTTTCAACAAGAAATAGAGAGTGATTGAAGCACTGCTTTCGCTGCAGCACTACTATATAAAGATATTCTCAAACCTGTACTCATGTCCTTGGCGACTTGGAAAAACTCGCACCATTTTAAAAGGAAGAACCCGCAATCTATCAAAGATTTTATTCTGTCCATCCTAATCAGAATCTATCAGCAGTTATCACAATTGGCTGCGCTTCAATGCGCTTCTTGACTTGATAAGGACCTCTTTTAACTGCTTCCTGCAACTGAAAAATCAAGGATAGTTTGAGCTTTTTCTATAATGTATCCAATCCAATGATCAAAGAGCTCAACTAGTAAAAAAATATCCCCTTTACATTATAACATTCAGAGGACAAGGAGTTGAAAATCACAACCAATGGCTTGGGATGCCTAATCAGCCCAAAAATTTACCCTCTTGTCCTTTTATTTAACTTTCCTTGACAAATATAGTGCAGAAATCAAAATTAGTTTCATCAATGAATTAATTTTGCTTGAATTTGTTCTTCAATGAAAACTAAGATTGCAAGTTTTTCATGTTTTTTTGCAAAAATTTATTCAGAATAGCAGTGATAGTTTCTTAGCTGAAAAAGAAAAGAAAAGAAAAGTTACTAAGAGAAGCAGGGTACCTGTTCAGCTAGATTAGCAACTTTAGCATCAGTAATCATATTTGAAGCAGACAGGGAATGGTAGATAGCCGCGCAACATCGATGCCGAGCTTCCATACCTACAGATATACAACTTCAACTGAGAACAGAGATGTTGCATTAACTTCTAATGCAAAATAAGTTATCAGGGACATAAACAGAGGAATAATTGTTCTTCTCTGCAGATGTTAAACCAAGCTATTCAACAACTTCCAAATTTCCTATATTCAGTTTTATAGCTTTATGGATAAGGTCATGGTTTAGGAGAGGATCAACCCTGCATCATTACTAAGACTATAGTGTAAAACTCTCTTTATCTCGCTCTCTCCCCTCATCACAGCTATCCATCGATCGGACAGATCAAAGCCATGAGATGGCGTATTCAGTGCATGAGGCGCCTGACAATGTAGGATCTATGAAGAGATCGATGCATGCAGTCGTAAGCCTTGCATTCTACAAGTAGGAATTAGAAGCAGGAATTAGAATATAATAATATGAAAAAACAAACCCATCTTTGTGTCCTCAATATTAGCATCCATGACAATAGATGTGATCTCCAGCTTGGAGCAAAGCTCCATCAAGCACCACTTGCGAGCAGAAAGAACGGTTATCAATCTGTACGCCTGTAAATGTTGTAGAGATATCTAAACTCCAGTTGATGGAAAAAATTAAAAATAAATAAATAAATTAGTAGTTAATATAGTTGAAATCAAGTCGTTTTTATTTCTATTCTATTGTATTTTACCCATAAGGGTATTTTTGTCTTTGTACCTTTCTCCCCTACATATATAAGTATGGGGAGTTTTCTTTTATGAATTAATAGAGTTATTTTCCTTCTCAACTTGGTATCAGAGGCAAAAGAAAAACCCGAACCCTAATTTCTCCACGCCGCCGCTCCCTCTCTCACGATCTCTCGATCTCCTCTTTCGGCCGCCCCCTCCCGCGATTTTGGTCGCCTTCGTCACGCATGGAGCCCGATGGCTCTCACGATGGCAGCGAGGCATGCTGAAGGAGCCGGCCGTCTCCTCATGAAGCATCGCCGAACCCGCTGCTGCCGCTCCCGCACCCTGACGCTCCCGATCTGCCCGCCGCTGACGCTGTCGCTCGGTGACGCCCCGAACTGCTGCTGCTCTCGACTCCCGATCTGCTGCCACTTTTTGCTGCCGATTCCTGCAGTTGCAGTCGACATCGCCTTCTTCCGCTACTGCCGCTTGCTGACGCTCCGGATTCCTGCAGTTGCAGTCGGCATCGCCCTCTCCCGCTCTCTGCTTGTTCTCGGCGCTGCTCCACTGCCGATGAAGTTTCGCTATCAACGCCGCGACATCGCTAATGCTCCAGATCTCGATCCGTTGTTGCAACCAACCTTCTGATCGGGCCTGCTGTTTTCCTTTTTCCTTTGTGCGGTTAGCTCGTTTCCCTTCCGTCCCTTCTTCATGGATGATTCCTCAACTGCGATTGATTCTACATCTCCGGTGGTTATGGCTTCCCTGATGGGTGAACCTCAGCGGCCCTCTTGCCATGCTGGCTCCTTGAAAATTACCACTGTTCCACTGGATGGAACAAACTACCTCGAATGGTCTCGTGCAGCACAACATGTTATCCGCAGTCATCAGTTGTTTGGATACATTGATGGAACTAAAGTGGCACCACCTAGGGCCGATTCTTCCTGGCCGCGGTGGGATACTGAAAATTCACTGGTGGTATCCTGGCTTCTCCATTCTATGTCCCCCAAGGTATACCGCAGTTATATGTTAATGGACTCAGCCTACGAGATCTGGACTCGAGCCAGGGAGACCTATTCTCAGATTGAGAACTCCACTCAGGTTTATGAGCTCACCCGTCGTATGTTTACGATAGAGATCTATGAAGGTTTCCACCTACTACTCCGAGTTCGAGCGCATATCTCAGGAGTTGGACTACTTCGACAAGTTTACACCTGTCTGCACTGCCGATGCAGTCCTGTTGCAGAAGCGAGACGAACGGTTCCACCTACATGTGTTCTTGATGGGTTTAGGGATGGAGCTGGATATGGTTCGCACCAATATTCTTCATCGGTCTCCGCTTCCATCTCTCCGTGAGGCCTTCAGTATGGTTCTTGGCGATAAAGACCGTCAACGTTCTCTCAGCACCGCGGCTCCTCCAGACCGCTCTGCCTTTACGAGTACTAGGCGTGGTGGCTCCAGTCATACCAGCACGATTTCCAATTGCGCTCATTGTGGTCGTCGGGGCCATTCTCGTGAAGTGTGCTTCAAGCTTCATCCACACCTTGCTCAACCTGGATATGTCTGTGGCCGTGGACGTGGTCATGACCCTGGACGTGGTGGATCCCGCCAGACTGGTACCCATTCTCATGATGCTGCTTATTCCACAGAGATGCAGGAGGGCCATCATGGTCAGCTCCCGGATCACTTCACCACCTAAGAATTGGATGCACTGCGACGCCTGCTTCACTCTCAGTCTGCTCCTACTCCGAGTGGTACTTGCTCTTTGTTTGCTACTGCTGCGATGCCCAGTGCCCATGCTGCCGTGTCTCCTCCGTTTGAGTGGGTCATTGATTCCGACGCCACTGACCATATGACCGGGTCCTCTAAAGGTTTTTTCTCCTATACTCCCTTGTCTGGTAAGGACAAGATTGTCTCTGCAAATGGTACCTTGTTTCCTATTGCTGGCAAGGGTCTTTTTTCATGTTCCCCTTCTCTTCCTCTCTCTTCCGTATTGCATGTTCCTTCGCTTCCCCGTAGTTTACTCTCTATTAGCAACCTTACTAAATCTCTTAACTGCTCTGTAACCTTTTTCTCTAATTCTTGTATTTTTCAGGAACTGGGTGCGAAGCGGATACTTGGCAGCGGTAGGAATCGTGACGGTCTGTAGCACCTGTATACTACACCATCATCCTTTGCCCTTTCTTTTTCAGCTGCTACTGCTACTGACGCTCGCCGCTGGCACTTGCGCCTTGGTCATCTGTCTCCCGTTTATCTTCAGAAACTGTTTCCTGCTTTATCTCAGTTTATTCCTATTTTGAAATGTGATGTATGTGTAATGTCTAAACATGTTTGTCATTCAACATCCCATTTATCTTCTCCCAGTAGTACTCCTTTTGCTGTTATACATTCTGATGTCTGGGGACCTTCCCAGATTGTATCTTTAACTGGCTATAGATGATTTGTTACCTTTTTGGCTGTTTTTCTCGTACTACGTGGGTTTATCTTTTGAAGAAGAAAGGAGAAGTTGCTTCTGTTTTTCAAACCTTTCATAAGATGATACAAACACAATTCAATGGAACCATTCGTGTTCTTCGTAGCGACAATGGGGGGGGGATATGATGATCGTGGTGAGTTTGGGGCCTACCTCTCGAGAAATGGCATCATCCACCAAACCACGTGTGTTTACACTTCCACCCAAAATGGTGTGGCTGGACACAAAAACAGTCATCTTCTAGATGTTGCCCGTTGTCTCCTCATCTCCATGCACCTTCCGAAACCCTATTGGGGTGATGCCATCCTGACGACCACTCATCTTATCAACCGTCTTCCTTCACGGGTTCTTGCGTATACTACCCCTCTAGCCCGTCTGTCCTCTACGACTGTTGTTCATACCTCTTCTCTTCCACCCCGCGTGTTTGGGTGTGTTTGTTTTGTTCATGTTCATCAGCCACTTCGTGACTAGCTTGATCCCCGAGCAATCCATTGTATTTTCCTTGGTTATTCTATCACCACCAAGGGGTACAGGTGTTATCACCCACCCTCTATACGTACTTACTGTACCATGGACGTGATGTTTTGCGAAGAAGAATCTTATTACTTAGCTTCGACTCCTTGTCGTCAGGGGGAGGAGAATTATGATGGTATTGATTCCGTTCCCCTTCCTATTGTTCCTCCTGTGATTGGTACCACGCATATACCTTCCACTATACTATCCACTACAGATATCCCGCATATACCTTCCACTATACCATCCTCTCCAGATATCTCTTATATACCCCTTTCCCATCATCCGTCTCTCATCATGCCGCTACCTCATGTTTGTCATTGTCGAAAACCAGGTGAACAACCCGTCATTGCTCCGCTGCTGCCGATGCTGTCTTTGGACCCAGATCCTGATGCTGATTTACATGTTCCTGTTGCTCAGCTAAGAGGTAAGGCCCAATGTACCGCACAATCCATTTCTAACCATGTTGCTTATAATCATCTCTCTAAGCCTCATCAGTCTTTTATATTCTCCTTGTCTGAGATCTCTATTCCTAAGACATGGCAGGAGGCACTTAGCATTCCAGTGTGGGCTCAAGCAATGAAGGAAGAAATGTCCGCTCTGGAGAAGAATCACACATGAGATATCATCCCCCTCCCTCCTGGCAAAAACCCCATTGGTTCACGATGGGTCTTCTCAGTCAAGCAAAATCCGGATGGGAAAGTCGAACGATATAAGGCCCGGTTGGTTGCTCGTGGTTATACCCAGACTCAGGGGATTGATTACCAAGAGACCTTTGCACCTGTTGCAAAGATGGACTCTATACGTGTGATTATATCTTGTGCTGCGATTTTAGATTGGGAGCTTCATCAACTGGACATCAAAAATACGTTCTTACACGGAGACCTCGAGGAAGAGGTGTACATGGTCTCTCCACCAGGCTTTGTGAGGAAGGGACAAGAGGCCTTATCTGTCGCCTATGGAAGTCCTTGTATGATATAAAGCAGTCCCCGAGGGCATGGTTCGGTAGATTCCACAAGGCCATGATCCAGTTTGGCTACAAGCAGAGACACTCGGACCATACTTTGTTTGTCAGGAGGAATGAAGGAAAAATTGTTGTTCTGATTGTCTATGTTGATGACATTGTGATCACAGGAAATGACATGGATGAAATCTCCAAGCTGAAGGGTCTTCTCTCAGCTGAGTTTGAAGTAAAAGACCTGGGAAGGCTACGCTACTTCCTAGGAATTGAAGTGACCCGTTCTGACAAAGGTATTTTTATCTCCCAACGCAAGTATGTGTTGGACCTGCTAACGGAGACCGGTCTGCTCGGTTGTGCTCCTACAAACACCCCTATGGAGGAGAACCATAAGATCGATGAGGATAGCAATGGTGATCGTACAGATGCCTCCAGTTATCAAAGATTGGTGGGAAAGCTCTTATATCTCTCACATACTCGCCCCGACATTACATATGCTGTTGAGATCCTGAGTAGGTACATGCATGCCCCAAGGGTCAGACACCAGGAGGCAGCTTACTGTGTCCTCCAGTATTTGAAGAAGTCCCCAGGACGGGGGCTAATGTTCTCTAAGAACAATCACTTGCGGATCGATGTTTTCACTGATGCTGACTGGGCTGGATGCTACGATGACCGAAAATCTACAACGGGTTATTGCACTTTCATTGGAGGAAATCTGGTCACATGGCGTAGTAAGAAACAGAATGTGGTGGCCAGATCTAGTGCCGAGGCTGAGTACCGGGCAATGTCTCAAGGCCTCTGTGAAGGCCTGTGGTTGCGTGCCCTATTGCAAGATTTGGGGCTTCAGGAGGAAGCTCCCATATCCATATACTGTGACAACAAAGCTGCCATCAGCATAGCACACAATCCAGTTCAGCATGACAGGACTAATCACGTTGAGGTGGATCGCCATTTCATCAAAGATCATCTTGAAAAAGGAAGCTTAGTCACACCCTTCGTTCACTCCAGAGACCAGTTGGCTGACATCTTCACCAAGAGTCTAGGATCCAATGTCTTCACTGATGATACTCATAAGCTCGGAATGACGGATATCTACCGTTCGACTTGAGGGGGAGAGTTGAAATCAAGTCGTTTTTATTTCTATTCTATTGTATTTTACCCATAAGGGTATTTTTGTCTTTGTACCTTTCTCCCCTACATATATAAATATGGGGAGTCTTCTTTTATGAATTAATAGAGTTATTTTCCTTCTCAACTATTTATGTATTAATTTCATCGAAATATTTTAATTAAAATTTTATGTTGTTCTCTGTTATTGCATACATACAAGATCATATTGGAGCTTCTAATCATAATAGGGCTCACTAAGGATCAACAATAAGCAATACTGTTATACCAATCGAGCATAAACTTAGGGTTATTTATAAATAGGGTTAACTACCGAGACCTCCCTAGGAGTTTGCATTTACAGGTTGCACCCCTCTATCTTTCAAAATTACATTTACCTCCCCCTTCAAGTTTCCCGGTTTCCAAAAATGCCCCTTCCGTTAGAAGTATTGATGGAAAATGATAAAACCAGCCACATTATAATGATTACTGATGCTAGGTTCATTATAAAGGGTAAAATTTAATCATTTTATGATATTTCAATTTTATCATTAGCTGAATAGGTTCATTATATGATTACTGATGCTAAAGTTGCTAATCTAGCTGAAAGTGGTAAAACCAGCAACATTATAATGATTACTGATGCTAGTCAAAAATTAACGTACCCTTTTCAATTTAGAGTTATTGCAAAGGGTAGAATTGGAATATCATAAAATAATTTGGCATATTTGATCACTTTTCATCTATATTTCTAAAGGAAAATGTCACACCTTTCAATGCAGAGTCATTACAAAGGGTAAAATTGAATATCATAAAATTTGCTGATTTTATCATTTTCCCTTCTTTTTTCTAACGGAAGGGAAATTTTTGTAAAGTGGGGAAACTTAGAAAGGAGGTAATGAAATTTCGAAAGATAGAGGGGTGCAACCTATAATTATGCAAACTCCCAGAGGAGGTCCCTATATTAACACGGAATACTACGACCGCAGCCAGAACCAGTTTAGGACCAAAGCAAGCCTTGGTGTTCAGTGGTAGCGGGGTTGCATCATTTGTAACCGCAGAACCTTCCCAGTATCAACAAGGCGGGCAGTTACATCTTGAGTAACCGCGCCGCCTTTTTTACAACATCAGCAACCGACCAATCCGAACGGCACTCCGCAGAAGCCGGAATTCTGAGAGGTTCAGGTGAACATCTTGGGTGTCCGCCCCCGCTCTTCTCTCTCCTTAGCTAGTAGTGGCCAGTGCGGATATATTAACTGCACAAGCTCCTCTTCTCTCTTGCCTGCTTGGATTCTCCTGTTCCCCAGATAGCTAGCATTTAATATGGCATTAAATGCTCCAAACCATCTGGGAAACCCTCCTTTCTGTATAAATAGGGGTTCGGGGGTGCTTGGAGGAGGGATGGAACTTGATCCAGAATCTGCCCTTTCGTAGGTGCGGTTAAAAGTTTTAAATCCCCATCGGTTGTCTTTTTCCCTAGCACTATTCTCTTATAATAGCTTGTAATAACTTTTTTTGTAAAATAGGTGTCAGCAACAAGTGGTATTTGCCATTGCGAGCAAATCTGCTGTGGCTGTTCACGACGAGTTCGTTGTCTCTTTGGTCTGTTCTTCTGACCCATAAGGGTTAGTAACTGATTGCTTGCAGTCCCTAATTCCCCCATCGCCTTAGAGTCTCGTTGCTATGTGTGGAGATTGGTGACATTTTTGGCACCAACAATCCCGATTCCTAACCCTTAGACTGTTAGACGAACCACCAAGGTAATTTAAAGAAACTAATGTGAAATAAACATGTCAAAAAATGTAGGACACAATTGGAATCTATGCGCAAAGGTCTCGAACTCATGAAAAAGAGTGATAAGGTTTATAATAAAAGATCTGAAGATAACCCTTGTAACTGTTAGGGCTCGCCTTTTGCTGGTAGTATTACTGACGTTGCTTAATAGATATTTTTATTGTTTGTTAAGCAAAACATGAAGTGGAAATTGGATATAAAAAGAATGGCATGATGAGTCACATGTTAATTGGAGCTGTTTTAGTTTTAGATTGACAATACTTGTCATGAAACATCAAGATTTTATAGAACACAAAACATTTATCAGAATACTTACTGCTAATCGCATTTCTGGTTCTTGCTGCAGAATTGAGAGAAATAAACCCTGCGGTCAAAATAAGGAAATTTTCATATATTAATGAAGAGTACGAAACTTAAATGAAAAGACCATAATGAGCTGTAAGGAAAAAAAATTATAGCAATCAGAGAAATAAGATTATCAGCCGCACATCAAACATTAGTGTCCTGATACTCAGTAGCATTTATTTGAGCCGAAAAAGACCAGCATTTTGTAGTAATTCAATCTCATGATGAACAAATTCAGAATGAGAAAAAAAACATTGTAAGGGAAAAATATTCAGAATAAGGGGGAAAAATCAGAGTAAGGAACTAACAGATGGTGTCAGCTTTGGACTGGATACAGCAGCTTCATAAATCATGCGCTTAAGGCATTCTTCTGCACTTTTATTTAGTAGTACACTCTCGTTGGATCTATCCGCTCCAGCTATGCTACCAAGAGTGTGCAAGGCAGCCTGAAAGCAACAGTTAAGTTATTATACACTACAACAACATGATCAAAGTTGCAAATATCCGATGTTGGCGTCATGTCGAATTGAAATTTCAAACATTGGATATCGGAAGTCGAAAACATGCCAGAGATATTTTAAAATATAGGATTTCTATGCCTTATAAATAAAATTTTATTTGTATGTATATTAAGTATAAGTTGTATATTACTATATTCTAAAAGTAAAAGAAATAAACATAATAATAAGTAAACGAACAATGAATCATGTATATCTTAAAATAAATTCGAACAACATCCAAAATAAAATATTATTAACAATTTTTATTTCATATTGTTAAATGATTTTATTTTGATAACAGTAAGTTTTATAGCAAATAAAGAAGATTTAAAAGCTAAATATCTTTGAATGATTATAAGTTTTTCTAAGCTTAACAAATTTTGGTTAAAAATTTACAAAAAATCAACTAATAAATGTGTTGAACTTTTCAAAATTTTATATGAAATAAATAGTGTGAAATAACTATACAAAATTGATTGTAAAAATTAAAACACTAAAATAACAAAACAATAGGTATAATTGATTTAAACATATATAATATAATACCAAGAGGTGATTTAAGCATACATAATATAATACAAAGATGTGATTTAAACATACATAATATAATACATAGAGGTGATTTAAACATATACAACTAGTTTGATAACATAGTGAATGATATGTTCAAAATCCTGTTGGCTGATATATAAGAAAAATCAAATATGCGAATCCATTTTACAAAATGACAATCTATTTTGTAGAAACATGGATATCTATTTTGTAGAAAAATGACAATCTTTAATTATACAAAGAGTTCAGTCTTTTGACGCAAAGAATGAAGGGCGGTGGAAATAAAAAGCCTTGGGTTTTCTATGCCAGCTCTCAGCTAGAAACGGTTGGCCCTAGCCAATCCACCCTCGGATTGGCCTCAAGCCTCTCCTCTCCAGAGAACTCCCAGATCCCTCCAAGACGTAGGCTCCATTTGGCACGGTGGTGGAGGTCGTAAGCACATGGATTAAATTGTCATTCGTTAAGGATCACCTAACAAACATCGGTTTGAACAAAAAAGTGGATGACGTTCCTTCGGTGGGTGTTAACAAATGACAATTTAACCCTCATGGTCATGACCGCCACCACCGTGCCAAACGGAGCCGTAGTCGCCATAGGCGAGGCGAATTCCATTGCTCACAAGTAGTGCTCTAATGATATGCATTGCATTTGGTTTGTTTTATAAAATAGCTTGTAATTAAAGATAAATTATCAATTTATTTTGAAATACAATTACACTAATCTATTCACACACATCAAATAACCATTATGTTATAATACGCACTAACAATAGATACAAAGTGAAGAAATCGGTTCAATAGCTAATTTGGCATTAATACATGATTTAGAAGATAGAACCTAATCGGTTATCAAAATTGTAATCTAAAAGTTAGAAGAGTGCCGGCTTAACAGATGTATTTGACACTATCCACTAATTTTCTCTCTTTAACCACGCCATCACTAGGTGCATTAAAATGCACAATTTGTTGGTTTTTCATTAAATGCCCTCACAATCAAATTCAAAATCCTATATCTGACGCAAGACGAATCTATAAGATGCGGAAAATCGGTGACCTAATCCTTCATGTCATGCAACGCCCGACGGATTAAATCACAGATTAGATAATAAATTACAACATCCCACGCAAATAATTCAAGATAAGGTAAAATAATTTATTTAAGCGAGACAAACTAAGGCCTTCCTCAGCGTGGAGGACCAAAGCACGAGCGCGCGACGAATAATTCCTTCCCGCAGTTAGAGATTTATCAAAGAGCAAATAACATAAAAACTATAATCTCACGCAAGCATATAATATCCAAGTCATGATAATGTTTACAACCAAAAACCAATACAAAATACCATACGAATGTTAGGGCTGCTGTAAATAACATAAACCTGAACGTTGGAGGGATGAAAGATTCCGGTGGTTGGAGGACCGGATCGGGTAAGGGGAAGGCTGGTTGGGGGATTAGGAAGGTTGGATCAGAGAGGGAACTGGCTGGATCTGGGATGAAATGGCTAGATCTGGACAAATTTGGTGTTGGGTGGCTGTTTTGAGGACGATCCACGGGATGTTGGGGGCGATGACAACATAGGGGAAGAGGTGGGGTGGCTGGATTTGGATGGAAACGGGCAGATCTGGACTACTTTGGGGCTGAAAACAGCCAACCAGGCTGTTTGGGGTGGTGGCGGTGAAAGGGGAGGGTTGCGGGCTGTGGGGAAGGTAGCGGCAAGGTTGGAAAAGGGAGGGGAGAGGCTGCTGGCCGGATCTGGGAAGAAAAATGGCTTGCGGCCTGCTATGGAGGGGCGACAGCCAGGGGGCTAAGGGGCGGTGGCTGGGGGTTTGAAGGAGGTGCGGATGGAGGGGGTTTCTGGACAGTGGTGGTGGCTGGACAAAGGGAAAAACGGATGGGGGGGGGGCTGCTGTTTGCGAAGGCTGGACAGCAAAAATGGAATGGTGGAGGGTGCAGGAGGAGGGAAAAAAATCAAAAGATACAAGGCATACCCAAAAAGTTGTCACGGAGGGGTTCCACGGAGTCGGCACCACGAAGAGATCACCAGAAATGAGGAAGAGGACTCTCCAAATTTCAGCAATAAGATGGCTGCCCTAACAACGTATTTATAATAAACAGAAATTAGGGCATCCGAAATCAACGACTATGATTGCCCGTTGATCTCGGGGCCAAAACTACATGAAATAAAACCCCAAAAATACAAAGCTATATATGAAATTGATTCGCAACGCGAATCCGGACGCATCCACAAAGTCGGATCGTCGATCCGGGCACCTCATATATGGTAAGTCGCCAAATCAGCCCCGAATGGGCTCAAAACTCGTCATTCACTGCACGTCATCGTTTCTGCTCCGAATCACTCTCCCTGACTTGAAAGAATTCATCTCCCGATGAATAGGGATTAGAATTCTCTCGCTGTATGTCAGGTAAAGCTCAAAGAGATCCACCAGAGGTCGTCCAAGTGTCATTGCTGGAAAAGTGTCCTCGCAAATCAACTCCTTCGGACCAAAAGCTTCCATCTCCGATGAATGAAAACGGTCGTACTGAAGTCGAAGTCCCGGGACGAGTCGATCAAGCTCCGCTGATAGTATCCATGTATCGTCGGTGAAGAGTCGTCCGCGCCAGCGAACTAGGTAGCGGCCCACAAGTCTATCTGTAGAGGGGGCAGACTCATTCGTAATGATCTCAGTGATAAGCTCATCTCTCAACACACTAGTAGAAGGATCTGATGAGATCCGAGGTGCAAATGGTGAAGCCGTTGGGGGCAGGATCCTGAGTAAGTGGGGGTCAGAAGTGGGCTGAGCACGGGGCAATGAATGTGGTGGAAAAAGCTTGGGTGTAGACAGAGTGGTGGGTGGTAAAGGTTCGGGAGGGCCGCCAAGATTGTAACATCCGAAATCTGACGCAAAATTTATTTAAATTGTAGGGTCAAATCGCGAAGGATTGTGATCGAGGCAGCGCGTCGTCGAGGTACACTGTTAGTATGCTTAAATCACATTCGTTGATTAGTGATTTATGTCAGTCGTAACGATCGTGTGATGCATTTTTATTTAGTAGCGAAGCGCATCAAATTTTTATTTTCATAAGGGGTTAATGTGGAGTGGCCTTCTAAGAGTGGGTTGCGTATAGCAAATCTCACCTCTTTGGGTAGGAAAAAGGGGGGGGGGCGGTTATCAAAACCGCACCCTGCCGATTCTTAAATCCCGCAACCCGTAAACCTAAAAGCCCGTAACCATTTTCACGGGAGAAAAACCGCAAGCACTCCTCCGCCGATTTTCGTTTTCCCGCAAGCCGCGTGCCCCGTCTCCCGCTACCCAACGTGCGCTCCGCCTCCTGCATCCTTGCTGACGCCTGCTCCCCATCCGATTCTCAGAGCCGACCCTTCCTCCTTCCTCTATGGGCGCTGGTGAGTTCCCTCCTCCCTTCCTTTCCCGTAGGAGAGCCGGTTTCAACTCTAACCGGTGGAAGTCAAGGGTGCAAGGGCAACGTTTTGGTCCCGGTGAGTTTAGTTCCTCACTTGTCTTCATTTATTCGTGGAAATCCTTCATTGGAAGTTGATTCTAACTTTCTTTTCATTTTTTTCACTTGCCCTAATTAGGGATTGGAGTTCTAGATCCACCGCAAATCTGGAGTTGGTCGCGTTGTGAGTCTTAATCGCTCTCACGTAGAGGTACTACACTATGTTGGTCTTTCTTTTGTTTACCCAAGCCATTTTGAGATTTCTTTACCGATAACCCTAAAGGAAAAAATGTGTAATTTAGGTTTGTCTTGGATTGCAGATTTTTGATGGCCTCGGGGCAAGGTTCTGAAAGTCCGCAGTAGTTAGATTTCTTTCGGAAAAACAAATATCGCCGCGCCGAGTGTACGAGCGCCGCACCACCACGGTAAGGAAACATAATCCCTGTTAGTTAGACGTATCAAGAAAATTATTTTATGTACGCATGTGTAAGTTTCATACAAGCATCATAACCATGCCTAGAAAGGAGTGGCGGTAGGAAAACGGTCGCGGAATTAGTTGTGGGGTAAACCCCCTTGTCCAAGACCCTAATAGCCAGATCATGTATGCTAGCGTTAGGCACAAAACCTTTACACGTTTACGCAAGTTTGGGAATTTGTTCAATTAGGGGCGTGAACATCCCTTTCTAGTCGACCACAAGAAAATCAAGGGTCGCTCAGTAGTACACTAAAGGAGATGTCCCAAACAGAGTAGCGTTAGACCAAAAAGGGTCATTAAGCACACATAAGTTTTCTCGTGCTTGGTAGAGGTGCACTACCTTCTCATAGGGCATATGGTATCCTATGAGTAGTAGAGTCGTGGGAGTTGACTCCCCTTTGAGACAGTAGATTCGAGACCTTGTCCGCGCGACACAAGAACAATCAAGTTCGTAAGATGGTCTCGGGTCTTCAATTTTCAGTTGCGCGTTAGGAGCTACTCTGCCTAGAGTCTTTCAAGTAGAAGTGCAGACTAGAAGCCACCTAGAACTCAAGCATGGACCTGACGTGAGATAGCGCACTAGTTAGTGAACGTCGGGGCATGGGTAAATAAGATGAAAGTACATGAACGTAGAATGAGTATGTCTGTTGACCAGGAAGTAATGTAAACGCATGCACATCCTCTAGCATAAAGATTATTTTTTTAATGAACAAAACTATTTTTCAAAGGGCATGCATTCATCATTTAAGAAAATGTTTTAGTGTCACTAGGAGGAGTTATTTTTCCTTACTCTGACCCCTCGATGACAATGTTTTACAGGTGACCCAGGTGGGAAACTACACCTAAGATGAGCGTCCTTGTGGTGTCAGTTTGTAGTGTTTTCCTTTTCAGTTTTCTTTTCATTCAGTATACACTTGTAGTTTTGGATACTGTATCTTGTTAATGTTTAAATATCATGTATTAGACTTACTATATTACTATAGATTTTCAGTTCTTTCATCTTAAATCATGTTTAGTGGCTCTGTGAATCCAGCTTGTAAAGGTATGCGGTTACCCTTAGTTTCTTTCATAACTTCCGTTGTAAGTATAAATTCTCAGTATTTTTTTCTTTTATACCTGTTGTGTACTAGATTTTAATACTATTTCCTAATTTGCTTTATATCGCTGACCCCGCCGGACGGCTGATTTTTGTGAACTGGGATAGGGTTTTACAAAGATGAGGGCTCAAATACTCGTGAGGTGTTAAGTATGGCGTCAGGTTTTCGACATTGAACACATCATGTGTATCCATGCTCGCGGAGATGTCCAGATCATAACATTTGTCCCGGCACGTCTCAGGACTGAGTAGGGACCCATTCACAGAACGCCCAAACTTTTAGCAAGTCTCGCACGAAGCCTCAAAACGCAGATTCTCACCATCACCTGCTCGTCTTCATGAAGTACCTGCACTTGTCAATGAACATCCGCATGTGATTTACAAGATTTATTACCAATATGAATTATTCGTCGGACTGACTTATGACACACATGCATACGATGAACAGACAACACAACAGACTCATGCAAATGATGAAGAAATGAATCAACAGGCTCATGCAAATGATGTAAATAAAACATGACCGACATAACATGCTTTCTATGGGAAAATCTAATAATGACCGGGGTGCCTCAAAAATGTGGTAGCCGATCAGGTGGCTCCCTCGGTGGAGTATAGAAAAACTCATCCCGTGTGTGCCGAGTGTTGATGTGACCGTGCGAGACACCTACACTCAAAGACGAGCTCGTAAAGGGCCAAATATCTCTCGGGGAACGTAACACATCAGGGGCTCTATAACACCTCTCCTGTAAAGACCATATAATATGGGTCCGGCCGGGGCCCCACAACATATAGACGCCACAGCTTTAGTATTAAAAGATGATATGAAAACTACCCAATCTCAAAACTCCAAAAAAACACAGCGGAAACAGAACACTAAAAGACAGAAGTTATCCACTAACAGTAGAGTATCAAATGGCCTTAAGGCCTTACACAATAAAAGTCCAAATATAAAAGTGTCAAGCACTCCTAGGCTACCTCGGCATGCAAGCCGGACATAGTCAAACAACAGTAGCAAAACAAGAAAAGGAAAATAGCCAAGCACGACAACACTTCATGAGGCTTAGGGCTTTTCGCCCGGCGCACTAGCTCCTGCATGCGATCCTTGCCCTGTAAGGATTTGAAGTAATGTGAGTCAGCAAAGGCTGACCTCTACTGTGTAACAAACACATCTCCTCCCGACCGTCCCTAACGGACCCCGGGGTACCACTCCACCTGCAAGTTAGCACTTCGTATACCAAAAGAGCATATATATTAAAGCGGTAAAACAGGCTTGGATGTCTCATACAGCATACATGTTCTCTATGTTTTGTACAAAGTGAAAGGGGCCTACTATGCAACATGAATGCAACCCGGGTTTCACCTAAGGCACCCTAGCTCGTATGCTTCTAGCACAACATCAAACACTGGGTACTTCCGTTTCCCCATTGGCTTAAAGCCGCAAACAAAAGGGAACCACCATGTCCCTAACGGCACACACGCCGTCACACGGAACCTTGCAAAGGCCCCACCCGCACAAGGGTCATATACCCCGAGCTTGCCCGCACACTCTGACTTCGCACGTCAGGGTTCCGTCTCACACTGACCGATTCTAAGAAGCCTTGCTGGACCCCACCCGCTCCTGGCCACAATGCCCGGGCTTGCCCTCCGCTCGGCATTCTCGTCAGTCTCACACAAGGGGCTAGTCTCGCCGGGACACTTTCCCCACATGACTTGCGCGTCATGGGATAGCCAGCCGACCACGGAGACATAGCCGCGCCTTTGCACAGCACAAACCAAGGTTTCCCCACCCCAAACACCATTCATACCGTATCTTTCTCGTGCTCCAAGGAAACCATCTACCGCACAAAGCGGAGCTAACCTTGTCCGGTTCCGACTACAAGAACTCACTCAATTAAAAGGGGGAAAACGCATACACACGACAGCGTATTGCCGCAACGGATTTCTACCGAATCCCCGAAGCTCGCTATGCAACATCACCGGATCGGACTAACGGTCGCGACCACGGCTTCACCCACAAAGCCTAACCCGCTAACGGAGCGGATCTCTAATGCAAAGCATGCCGGGATGAACATAATCACCGGAGGTTCCTCTTAAACCAAGGCTACACGAATCCCTCTCATTTGAGAGATCCGGTGCTCAAAATATGAAAGGAAGGGGATGCTATTCATGCATCCTAAATCCTAAAAACCAAGAGGAGATGTGTCGTTACCTTCCGTCCCCTTTTCCTAGCCATGAAGAAGATTTGCTCGGTTGAAAACCACCGCAACGCTCCCACCTTCGCGGATCTGAACTCCGCTCGCGAAACGGACCTCCGAAGCTTCGCCGGCGGCCGGATCTTGGCCTTCTTCCTCCTCTTTGCTCTCCCTTCTCTCTTGAATCAAGAGAGATAAAGATAGGAGAAAAGTGAGGGTTTCAAACCCTATTCCCGAGTTTAATCCCTCAGATCTAGCCCCCAGCCGTTGGATCTCATACCAAAGAAGCGAACGGCCGCGATTCAGCCTAAAATCACAAAAACTGGGCCGAACACGGGTTGCAACACGGCCGTGTGCATGGCCGTGTTACCCATTCGCCGTCTCGACCGATTCGAAAACCAGCACACGGCCTTTGACACGGCCTCCGACACGCCCGTATCGCCTTCGACACGCCCGTGTCGAGACCCGTGTCACGCCCCCCCGACCAACCTTCCCAGTCAGAGAAAAACACGGCCTACGACACGGCACCCGACACGCCCGTGTCACAAATGACACGCCCGTGTCAGAGCCCGTGTCACGGCCCGTGTACACGGCTCAGAAAACTGCCGAGAAAGACACGCCCTGACACGCCCGTGACACGCCCGTGTCACGCCCCTGACACGCCCGTGTCACCTGCTCCAAAAACCAAACTTGGTTAAAACGACGCCGTCGTTTCCCCTTCCAAGTTTTAGGGTGTTACAATTCTTCCCCCCTTAAAAGAATTTCGTCCCGAAATTTAAAACATGGAAAGTACACAAATTCTAAACGGTACCTGAGGAGAAAAGCTTGGGGTACTCCTCCCGCATGGCCTGCTCTCGCTCCCATGAGAGCTCCTCGCAGCCACAGTTGTCCCAACGGACCTTTACGAGTCTGACCTCCTTGTTCCGCAGTTGCCGAACCTCCGAATCTTCTATCCCGACTGGACGAACTCGCGTCGTCAAGTCTTCCTCTACCGGCACCGCCGCCGGTTAAATCACCACGCTGGCCTCTAGCAAGGCTCTCCTCAAGACGGAGACGTGAAAAACGTCATGCAAACCACTTAGCTCCGTGGACAACGCCAATCGATACACTGCATCTCCCACTCGCTCGATGACCTTGAATGGTCCCAAAAATCTCGGACTCAGCTTCTTGAGTCGGCAAACTCGTGAAACGCCTTTGAACGACTTGATCTTGAGATAAACCCAGTCGGCCACAGCGAACTCCACATGCCTGTGGCGAGCATTGAAATACTTTGACTGCCGATCTTGAGCTACCTTCATGCGCTCTTGGATGGTTCGTACTAGCTCACTAGCGTCGGCTACCACTTCTTTCCCCAGAAGCTTGGTGTCTCCCGCCTCTGTCCAAGACATCGGTGTTCGACACCGCCTCCCATACAGAGCTTCGTATGACGCCATCTTGATACTTGCTTGGTAACTATTGTTATAAGCAAACTCCACCATGAAGAGGTGATCCTCCCACTTCTTGCCGAAGTCGAGAGTACACATCCTTAGCATATCCTCCATAGTACGGTTCGTTCTCTCAGTTTGCCCATCGGTTTGAGGATGAAAGGCCGTACTGAACTTGAGTTTTGTGCCCAAGCTCTTCTGCACCAACCGCCAATCCTTAGACGTGAAACGCCCATCCCGGTCGCTGACTATACTCTTCGGAATCCCATGAAGTCGTACAATATTGCGGACGTACAACTCCACCAACTTTTCCACACCGTCCTCCTTCCGGTTTGGGATGAAATGTGCCACCTTGGTCAAACGGTCCACAATCACCCAAATGGCATCATTACCCTGCTGCGATTTAGGCAACCCATGCACAAAATCCATGGAGATGTCTTCAAATTTCCATTCAGGGATTGGAAGAGGCTTCAAGAACCCGCCCGGCTTCTGACACTCGGCCTTCACTAAGGCACAAGTTTGACACCGACTCACAAACAAAGCTACATCCCGCTTCATCCCAGGCCACCAATAGGACTTCTTCAAATCCAAGTACATCTTTGTACTACCCGGGTGAATGAAGTACTTAGTGAAGTGGGCCTCAAACATCAACTCCTCGCGGAGCTTGCCGAACTGCGGTACACAAATTCTTCCGCCCTTCCTCAGAATCCCATCAACCATCTCCAAGGCGCTACCCTTGCCCTTTAGAGCTTCCTCCACGAAGGGTTAGAACTCCTCATCTACACGGGTCGCTTCCCGAATACGATCGCATAAGTCACTCTGCACCTCAATCCAGTTTAGCTGAGCCACGCTAGACTCGCCTCTTGCCACACATTCCAAACAAAGGGACTCCCAGTCCCGCCTTAACCGCTCATCGTGAGCTTCAATCCAATTTCCTTGCCCCGAGTATTTCCTACTCAAAGCATCCGCCACCACATTGGCTTTCCCTGGCGTGTACTGAATCGCCACCTCGTAGTCCCCAAGGAATTCGACCCACCTACGCTGCTGCATATTTAGGTGATCCAGGAGATACTTCAGACTCTTGTGGTCCGTGAAGATCTCCACCTTCGCACCGTAAACATAGTGCCTCCACAACTTCAAGGCAAAAATTACCGCCGCCAACTCCAGATCATGGACGGGGTAATTTCTCTCATGAGGCTTCAGCTGCTTCGACTCAAAAGCTATCACACTACCATGCTGCACCAACACGCACCCTAAACCGCATCCGGATGCGTCGCTGAAAATCTGGAATTTTTCGGTCCCCTTTGGTAGACTTAGGATCGGCGCCGTCATTAGCCTCTCCTTCAGGGTTTCAAACGCCTGATTGCACTCTTGGGTCCATACAAACTTCTGATCCTTGCGAGTTAGTGAAGTGAGGGGTAGAGCTATCCGCGAAAAGTTTTCCACAAACCTTCGGTAGTACCCGACTAGTCCAAGAAAACTCCGAACTTCCGCCACGGTCCTCAAAACTGGCCACTCTCTGATGGCTTCTACTTTCGTTGGATCTACCGCCACCCCATCCCCACTAATCACATGCCCTAAAAACGCCACCTTCTCCAACCAGAACTCGCACTTGGAGAACTTCGCATAAAGCTGGTTCTCTCTCAATACTTGCAACACTGTCCTCAAGTGCGACTCGTGCTCCGCTTCCGACTTGGAATACACCAAAATGTCATCGATAAAGACGACGACGAACCAGTCCAAGTATTCGCGAAACACTCGGTTCATCAAGTCCATGAACACGGACAATGCGTTCGTCAACCCGAACGGCATCACCGAGAACTCAAAATGACCATACCTCGTACCAAACGCTGTCTTGGGTATGTCTTCGTCACGAATCCGCAACTGATAATATCCGGACTTCAAGTCCAACTTGGAGTACACCACCGACCCCACAAACTGGTCGAAGAGATCGTCTATCCGAGGAATCGGATACTTATTCTTGACAGTCAATTTGTTCAACTCTCGGTAGTCTATGCACAAACGCATACTACT
This sequence comes from Platanthera zijinensis, assembly GCA_039513925.1. NCBI lineage: Eukaryota > Viridiplantae > Streptophyta > Magnoliopsida > Asparagales > Orchidaceae > Platanthera > Platanthera zijinensis. The sequence continues at coordinate 39,459,555 of CM077092.1, read as the reverse complement.
GTCCTTCTTCTTTACGAATAACACCGGCGCACTCCACGGTGAAGAGCTGGGTCTGATATACCCTTGTTCCAAAAGCTCCTGCAACTGAACCTTGAGCTCGGCCAACTCCTTTGGTGCCATCCTAAATGGTGGACGTGACACCGGTCTAGCCTCGGACACTAACTCGATGGAGAAATCAATCTCCCGTCGAGGAGGTGCTCCCGGTAGCTCCTCAGGAAAAACATCTCCAAACTCCGCCACCACGGGCACTTCTCCAAGAGTCACCCTGGAAAGGCTAACCTCCAACAACGCTACTAGAGCTACACCTCCCTGGTTAACAGCTCACACTAGTTGAAGTGCCGAAACTAGGGAACAGGCCACTCCATGCAGGCCCTCAAACTTGACTTCCGCTTGCCCCACGCCCCTCAGGGTTACCACCTTGGACAAGCAGTCGATACTGGCACGCTGCTCCGCTAACCAGTCCATTCCCAAAATCACATCGAACTCGGACAACGGTAAGATCGCCGCTACCAACATGAAGTCGACTCCCTCAAGACTCCAACAAATCCGGCCTCTAGCCCTGGTAGTCATAGATGACCCATTGGGCATGCGCACTTTCAACTCTGAGCCCGTTGAGAAGGACTCAACTCCAATCCTCCGGATGAAGCTTTCCGCAAGGAAGGAGTGTGACGCTCCCGTATCAAAAAGTATCCTAGCGGGATACCCAGATACCACTACAAAGCCTACACACATGCAACAAACATAAAAAGGCTTGAAAGGAAGAAATCTAAGGTGTAGGTTGAACTCTCATACCTGTCACCACATCGGATTGGCGGATTGCTTCCTGCTGCCCAAGGTTGTAGGCCCTTGGCTGCACTGGTTGAAACCGGGAAGCACTCGACTCCGCCATCTTCCCTTTCTCTGCGGCACTAGGGCCGGAGCGCACAGTCTGCTCCTGCCTTGGCTCTTGCTCAGCGCCCCCTTGGGTACAAAATCTTGCTATGTGGCCTGGCTTGCCACAACTGTAACACGTCTGCGGTCCCTTAGAGCGTGACCCTCCGGACGTCCAATTACTTTTCTCGCCCGACCTATATGGGGAGGCTTCTTCTTCCATCGGCTCCCTTCCACCTTTCCATGAGACTGAGCCGACTTCTTCTCTTCCCCCTGTTTGGGTGTGAAACCCTTTCGGCGCTGGGATCGCTCCATATCGCTCTCTAAGATCCTGGCTGCCTCAACCAGCTCATTGAAACCCGCATGTTTCATGGATATGAGTGGCTGCCTCAGGTTCTCCCTCAATCCGTGATAGAAGAGATTGTCCCTCTCTTCGTCGTCTGCCATGGTCGTCCCCGCATAACGACCCAAGCGAGTAAATTCCTGAACATACTCATCCACTGACTTGTCTCGCTGCACCAGATGTAGAAACTGCTTCTGGAGGGCTAACCTTGTTGAGGCGGGAATGTACTTCTTCAGGAAGGCATTCCCAAACTCCTCGATGGACGGTGTGCGTCCTAGAAACTGTCGGCCACTATGGCTCACCCACCATATCTTGGCATCTCCTTCTAGCATGAAGGCTGCGAACTCCGCCTTTTTCTCATCTGGCGCCTCTGCTGCCCTCAGAAGCTCCTGAATTCTAGCCCACCAGTCTTCCGCATCTGTGGGCGTGCCAACTCCCTTGAAGGTTGGAGGATGGAAACTCAAAAAATACTTCATTTGCCGGTCCCTGTGTCCTACAACCACTCTCTCGGCCTGCGGCTCTGCCCGCCTGGCTTCCTCAACCGGCACGGTCGCTGCCGTGTCCGGGGTAGCAGGAGTCGCTACTTGAGCAACGGGAGTTGCTACCTGAGCTGTCGCTGCAGTTTGGGCCGCCACCATCGCTTCTGCAAGCATACGGCAGAAGTCGGCCGGTGTGACCCCCATCCCTAGCGGACCTTGCGCAGTCGCACTACTTGCCGAGAGCTCTTCTCTTGGCCTTGAGGTCCCAGCCTCGTTGCTTGCACTCTAAACACAAGCAAGAAAACACAAATCAGTCTCTAATCGCAAGACTCGAACACAAGGACACTCATGGTCCCGCGATACTCTTTTGTGGATAACTTCTTAGACGCGACTCGACTTATACTTTCGACCGCGAAACTGCTCCTTGGAATGATCAACCTCCCTCTGATACCAAATTGTAACACCTCCCCTATAAAGACCATATAATATGGGTCCGGCCGGGGCCCCACAACATACGGACGCCACAGCTTTAGTATTAAAAGATGATATGAAAACTACCCAATCTCAAAACTCCAAACAAACACAGCGGAAACAGAACACTAAAAGACAGAAGTTATCCACTAACAGTAGAGTATCAAATGGTCTTAAGGCCTTACACAATAAAAGTCCAAATATAAAAGTGCCAAGCACTCCTAGGCTACCTCGGCATGCAAGCCGGACATAGTCAAACAACAGTAGCAAAACAAGAAAAGGAAAATAGCCAAGCACGACAACACTTCATGAGGCTTAGGGCTTTTCGCCCGGCGCGCTAGCTCCTGCATGCGATCCTTGCCCTGTAAGGATTTGAAGTAACGTGGGTCAGCAAAGGCTGACCTCTACTGTGTAACAAACACATCTCCTCTCGGCCGTCCCTAACGGATCTCGGGGTACCACTCCACCTGCAAGTTAGCACTTCGTATACCAAAAGAACATATATATTAAAGCGGTAAAACATGCTTGGATGTCTCATACAGCATACATGTTCTCTATGTTTTGTACAAAGTGAAAGGGGCCTACTATGCAACATGAATGCAACCCGGGTTTCACCCAAGGCACCCTAGCTCGTATGCTTCTAGCACAACATCAAACACTGGGTACTTCCGTTTCCCCATTGGCTTAAAGCCGCAAACAAAAGAGAACCACCATGTCCCTAACGGCACACACGCCGTCACACGGAACCTTGCAAAGGCCCCACCCGCTAGAGCTGTCACTTAAAACCGAAAACCGCAAACCGAATCGGAACCGAACCGGAACCGCAAAGAACCGGACCGAACCGTTCGCAAATTATTCGGGTTCCGGTTTGAATTTTGGAACCGTGAACAATATTGGTCCGGGTGTGGTTCTTATATTTTATTATCCGGACCGGAACCGCAACCGCAACCGCAACATATGAGTCTCAAGCGGTTTCAAGATTTTTAGACCCGATCCGAACCGGACCGAAGTAGAACCGAACTGCAACCCGTTTATTATTATTATTATTATTATATTGTTATTATTTTATAATTTATCTATAATATTTATACTTACTATCACGAGTGAAGCTGGTGCAGTTTGAACTCAAACCGCAATCACACTAAAGGGGGTCGATTTTGGACCGAACAAAACTTCACTGCATAAAAACCGTATGATATGGTTTGACATTGGTGCGGTTTGGAGTCAATTTTTACAGTGCCTTTTTTATTTTTATACAGTTATATAATATATTTTCAATTTTAATTAAATTTTTTTTTGAAATATTTTATTTAAAAAATATAGAAGATATACAACTACTATTTATTAGTAATCATGAAAGACAACTAATTATAGGCGGCTGTTACGGTTGAGCATGCTGATGAGATGTTCGCAAGCCAACTAGAATTCGTGGCAAGTCTACACGCGTAGGAAGGAAATTGATATTATCCCACCGATCGCGAAAATGACCGTCAAGAAGTGCGCAACATAATTTTTTTTATTTCGATATTGTTTTGAGTTTTACTATTTGCAGACCGCTTTTATTTCATTCCGTCAAGCTTGATTTTGATTTTAGTTGGAACCGATTGGAACCGGACCGAACCGCATGGAACCGGACCGAACCGATAATGGCCGGTTTGGTTTTGGTTCTTGTTGAACCGTAACCGGAACCGTTGACACGACGGTTCCAAAAATTAAGCGGGAACCGGAACCAGAACCGGAACCGGTCAAACCAAATAAGGTTTTGGTTCTAATTTGAAGAACTGTTACCTTAGTGGTTCGGTTCATGGTTTTAGTAGAACTGGAACCGAACCGGAACCGTGACAGCTCTACCACCCGCACAAGGGTCATATACCCCGGGCTTGCCCGCACACTCTGACTTCGCACGTCAGGGTTCCGTCTCACACTGACCGATTCTAAGAAGCCTTGCTGGACCCCACCCGCTCCTGGCCACAATGCCCGGGCTTGCCCTCCGCTCGGCATTCTCGTCAGTCTCACACAAGGGGCTAGTCTCGCCGGGACACTTTCCCCACATGACTTGCGCGTCACGGGATAGCCAGCCGACCACGGAGACATAGCCGCGCCTTTGCACAGCACAAACCAAGGTTTCCCCACCCCAAACACCATTCATACCGTATCTTTCCCGTGCTCCAAGGAAACCATCTACCGCACAAAGCGGAGCTAACCTTGTCCGGTTCCGACTACGAGTACTCACTCAATTAAAAGGAGGAAAACGCATACACACGACGGCGTATTGCCGCAACGGATTTCTACCGAATCCCCGAAGCTCGCTATGCAACATCACCGGATCGGACTAACGGTCGCGACCACGGCTTCACCCACAAAGCCTAACCCGCTAACGGAGCGGATCTCTAATGCAAAGCATGCCGGGATGAACATAATCACCGGAGGTTCCTCTTGAACCAAGGCTACACGAATCCCTCTCATTTGAGAGATCCGGTGCTCAAAATATGAAAGGAAGGGGATGCTATTCATGCATCCTAAATCCTAAAAACCAAGAGGAGATGTGTCGTTACCTTCCGTCCCCTTTTCCTAGCCATGGAGAAGATTTGCTTGGTTGAAAACCACCGCAACGCTCCCACCTTCGCGGATCTGAACTCCGCTTGCGAAACGGACCTCCGAAGCTTCGCCGGCGGCCGGATCTTGGCCTTCTTCCTCCTCTTTGCTCTCCCTTCTCTCTTGAATCAAGAGAGATAAAGATAGGAGAAAAGTGAGGGTTTCAAACCCTATTCCCGAGTTTAATCCCTCAGATCTAGCCCCCAGCCGTTGGATCTCATACCAAAGAAACGAACGGCCGCGATTCAGCCTAAAATCACAAAAACTGGGCCGAACACGGGTTGCAACACGGCCGTGTGCATGGCCGTGTTACCCATTTGTCGTCTCGACCGATTCGAAAACCAGCACACGGCCTTTGACACGGCCTCCGACACGCCTGTGTCGCCTTCGACACGCCCGTGTCGAAACCCGTGTCACGCCCCCCCGACCAACCTTCCCAGTCAGAGAAAAACATGGCCTACGACACGGCACCTGACACGCCCGTGTCACAAATGACACGCCCGTGTCAGAGCCCGTGTCACGGCCCGTGTACACGGCTCAGAAAACTGCCGAGAAAGACACGCCCTGACACTCCCGTGTCACGCCCCTGACACGCCCGTGTCACCTGCTCCAAAAACCAAACTTGGTTAAAACGACGCCGTCGTTTCCCCTTCCAAGTTTTGGGGTGTTACAGGCTCATCAGGTGATGAGTCCGATATTTGTAGTGTTTTCGGACTCATCCGGGCTAGTTTTCACGCACGTGCACTACATTTTAGGCTCATTATTGCTCATATTTCATTCAATCTGTGTTCATACACAAAATGCACTGGGGGTAAGCACATGGTGCTCCCATGTATTTATTTTGTTGATTATGGTTTTCTGTGAGTGTTGGAGGCCTGTGGCCCAGCTGTGGTTTTCCCGTGCAGGTGGGCAAAGCCCCATTCTAATCCAGTTCTTTTCTGTAGGAATCGCACAGTCGTGCGTTTTTCTTCACGCACGACGGCGTGATCGTGCGATGCCTACAGTTTCGTTTTCTGGTGCTCTGCCCCGGGCCGAGCGATTTGCTCGCGCACGGGCTGTTTTGCTTGTGCGTGACCAAATCGCACGACCCCCTCTTTTTTTCTAAAATTTTATGGAATTATTGCCCGTGCGTTTTCTTCGCGCACTGTCGGATTCAACCATACGCGAAGGAAAACACACGATCTCTCTCTTTGCCTGGGTTTTCAACGTTGTCTCCTCCCGTGGGTTTTGTTCTCGCACGGGCTATTTTGTCAGTGCGTGTTCAAAATCGCACGGTTGGCTCTTCTTCCAGGCTGGGTGATTCTGCGCTGTAATTATCGCACGATGAACGCACGGTCGTGCGTTCAAACGTGCGTATCTTATTTTCTGACCGGGTACTATTTAAGCTGCAGGTTTCACCCTATTTTGGAGAACTTCATTTTGCCGCTACAGAGCTATGGTTTCGCGCCAATTCGCCGCTCCACCACCGCCCATCATCCCGAGGTGCTCCGACCACATTTTCCTTGCAAATCTCAAACTAGAGTTTCCTTTCGGCCCCCTCCATCATCCGCGAGCGTCCAAGCCTTGTTTTGCGGGATTTCTCTCCACACGCAGATAGTTCTCCGGCGAAGAACGTGACCGAAGACTATTGATGAAGAAGACGGGTAATGTGGAAGGTGACAGCTCTTCTGAACCCCGGACGACAGTCAAAGCCCGAGCTCGGAGGAGGATTGACAACCCTCGACTCCGATCGTGAACCTTTGATGAGTCTTCGTGCATCAGTTGTATTCTTCCCTCCTCTTCGCTTGTAGTAAACTTCTCTTAGTTTATTTGGGTGTTTTGTGGATGATTGTTTAAATCCTAACTTCATTAATGTTATCTTACATGTCTATGTGTTTGCTCTGAGGTTTAAGCGTGTGAGAAGCGCCCCCATTTCATCTCGTCACCCCCACCATTGTGTAAGTGCCGCACTAGCAATTTCTAGTTGCGTGCATTGCGAAGAGGTGCTTCGGCCCTCATCCATTTCACTCCATTAGCCTACTATTCCATCCAGCCTAGCGAGGCGGTGAAGGCTACCCGCACTTTTAATTTCGTTGCTCTCATTCAAATCACTCCCCAAAACCAAGCCCCTTATTTTCTTTTTATCTTTATAATTAATTCTCTAAAAATCGAAACACATACCCACTATACGTCCCCCAAGAGATCGTTACTTGGGGATATTCTCCTATTTTATATTACGTCAACGACCGGTGCACTTGCCAAACACACATCACCAGGAGGCGTATAAGAAAAGTCATCACGAATGTGACGACCATCGGAATGAGAATCGTGTATACCGACTAGAAGACGTGACTCTCGAGTGTGATGTGTGTCCCTAAAAGTAAAGAACTTGTCTGGGGGAACAACAGGTGGTGCGTCCCAAAACTCACCGAAAAGTGCGACGTGTCAGCAGATAGGACCACAAAACATCAGGAGTATGCTCAAGTATAGTCAAAGGAGGCCCAATATATGTACTACTCAACTCAAAGTCAATTCTCTTGAACAAGACAAGAGGTGACAACAGAAGTGACACTAATAACTCAAAACTCATAGGCGGATCAATTCTATGGGGCAAAGCTATAGATGATAGCGAAAGAGACGCCAATAACTCAAAACTCATAAACGAGCATCTCACTTGAATCGCATCCTCACCAGGATGTGGCGGCTCATCACGAGGCTCAACAGGGGGGTCATCGTAAAACTCGTCACTAGGGTCATGATCCTCCATGTGAGTACCATCGTAAGGGGTCGTGTCCCGTGAATGGGTGGCATAGTCACTACGAGATCAACATCAGGCTCTGGGCTCTCAGTCGTGATGTGACTCCGGGTAAGGACAATGGGAGAGCGACACAGATGAAACAGACCAACACTCAAGAATGTATCTGTAGGTGCTGTGTCACGAAATGGGTATGTGGTTGAGGTGTTAACTAACCCGGTGTATGGCAGAGGAGGTGTGGGTGAAGGACACAACACTACAGACTCAGTAGGTCGCTCAGGATCGCTCTCAGTAGGGATCACAAGAGGCGGGTCAGAAACAAGAGATAGGTCACTCACTGGGCTAAACACCTCACTGGGGTGAGAGTAATACACATCAGGTATCACTTCTGTCGTGGTTGACAAGACAGTGGTAGGCGTCGTGGTGACCTCAATATGGGAGGGACTCGTACTGCGAAGGTCAAGGTGAGAATCCCATCGACCAGCTCTTGTGGATTTCGATGATTGTTCATAACGAAGGGCAAGCTGATATGTCTGCGCGAGGGACTCCGAACTATGATAAACTACCTTAGTACGAATGTCAGATCGAAGCCCAGATTGAAATCTGGTAATGACCATGGCGGAGTCCTCTCGGATATCGCTCCTCACAACTAACTCATCAAAACAATCCCTGTACTCAACGACAAACATGGATCCTTGACTCCTTGCTGAAGGGAAAATAATTGATGGAGCAAGCGACTTCGATACGACGAAGGCAGATACCTCTGACACACTGTACGCTTCATGTCCACCCAATTGGTGATGCAATGTAGACGATATCGCTCGCGGGTCCTCTCAACACTAGCCCAATATGCCCTCGCCTGATCTAAAAGTCTAGGTTTCGCAAACTTGACACGATGCTCACCGAATAGCTCAAAATGATCAAGATAATACTCCATATCCACGAACCAATAACTGAAAGACTCAAGACTTGACGAGCCATCAAAGGAAGGGGCAACAGTACAAAACCGACTCCCAAGATCTCTCTCGGAACGACTATCCTCATAATAATCATCCCTAAGGTAACCGAGTCGTGTCGAAGGATCAACACGATCCGCTCGCATGTACGGATAAGAGTTAAAATCAAGCCGTTTTATTTCATTTTCTATTGTATTTTACCCATAAGGGTATTTCTGTTCTTGTACCTTTCTCCCCTACTTATATATGTAGGGGGAGTCACCTTTAATTAATCATAAGTGTTATTTTCCTCTTAACTTGGTATCAGATGGATACCCGAACCCTAATTTCTCTTTCCCATCACCCGCCGCTCGCCCGATTTCTTCGTTCGCTGCTCGCCGCTCGCCCGATCTCCTCCCACGGCTGCTATTTTGTCGCCACCGCCACACATGGAGGCCCACAACACTCGCCGGCAGGGGGGCTGAGGGAGCTGGCCGTCTCCTCGTGAAGCATCGCACGTTGTTGCCTGCGCTCCTCGTCGTCTGAACCCACCGAAAATGCCGATCGAACGCCGATCCAGATCCCGCCTGCCGCTGCTTCCTGATGTCGACTGTTTCCTGATGCATCCTGACCGATCCTGTCTTCTCGCACGCCGATTGATCCCGATCTCCCTGACATCGACTGCTGCCTGATGCATCCAGATCCCGCTTGTTATCCGCAGTCAACTCTTTGTTCTTCTCCTAATGCATCCTGTGTTGTAGCTGAGTATCCTGTGTTGTAGCCAACCCTTTGCTCTTGCCGCTACCTTTTGTGTCATGGATGACTCCTCAACTGCAGTTGATTCTACATCCTCGATGGTTATGGTACCCCCGATGGGTGAATCTCAGCGGCCCTCTGGCCATGCTGGTTCCTTGAAAATTACCACTGTTCCACTGGATGGAACAAACTACCTCGAATGGTCTCGTGCAGCACAACATGTTATCCGCAGTCATCAGTTGTTTGAATACATTGATGGGACTAAGGTGGCACCACCTAGGGACGATTCTTCTTGGCCCCGATGAGACTCAAAAAATTCTCTGGTGGTATCCTGGCTTCTCCTTTCTATGTCACCCAAGGTGTACCGCAGTTATATGCTGATGGACTCAGCCTACGAGATTTGGACTCGAGCACGGGAGACCTACTCACAGATTGGGAACTCCACTCAGGTTTATGAGCTCACCCGCCGTATGTTGGAGCTACGACAGGGATCTATGACAATCTCCACCTACTACTCCGAGTTCGAGCGTATCTCTCAGGAGTTGGACTACTTCGACCAGTTTACTCCTGCCTACACTGCCGATGCAGTCCTGTTGCAGAAGCGCGATGAACGGTTCCGCCTACATGTGTTTTTGATCGGCTTAGGGATGGAGTTGGATATGGTTCGCACAAATATTCTTCATCGGTCTCCGTTTCCTTCCCTCCATGAGGCCTTCAGTATGGTTCTTGGAGATGAAGACCGTCGACGTTCTCTCAACACCGCAGCCCCTCCTCCAGACCGCTCTGCCTTTACGAGTACTGGGCGTGTTGGCTCCAGTCATACCAGCACGATTCCCACGTGCACTCATTGTGGTCGTCGGGGCCATTCTCGTGAAGTGTGCTTCAAGTTTCATCCACACCTTGCTCCACCTGGATATGTCCGTGGCCGTGGACGTGGTCGTGACCCCGGACGTGGTGGATCTCGCCAGACTGGTACGCGTTCTCATGATGCTTCTTATTCCACAGAGATGCAAGAGGGTCATCTTGGTCAGCTCCCAGATCACTTCACCACATCAGAATTGGATGCTCTGCGACGCCTGCTTCACTCTCAGTCTGCTCCTACTTCGAGTGGTACTTCCTCTTTGTTTGCTACTGCTGCGATGCTCAGTGCCCATGCTGCTGTGTCTCCTCCGTCTGAGTAGATCATTGATTCTGGAGCCACTGACCACATGACCGGGTCCTCTACAGTTTTTTCCTCCTACACTCCCTTGTCTGGTAAGGACAAGGTTGTCACTGCTAATGGTACCTTGTCTCATATTGCTGGCAAGGGTCTTTTTTCATGTTCCCCTGCTCTTCACCACTCTTCCGTTTTGCATGTTCCTTCGTTTCCCCGTAGTTTTCTCTCTATTAGCAGCCTTACTAAATCCCTTAACTGCTCTGTAATCTTCTTCTCTGACTCTTGTATTTTTCAGGAACTGGGCACGAAGCAAATACTTGGCAGTGGTAGGAATCGAGGCGGACTGTACTACCTGGATACTACACCATCATCCCTTGCTCTTTCTTCTTCAGCTGCTACTACTACTGATGCTCGCCGCTGGCACTTGCGCCTTGGTCATCCGTCTCCCGTTTATCTTCAAAAATTATTTCCTGCTTTATCTCCTTTTATTCCTGGTTTGAAATGTGATATATGTGTAATGTCAAAACATGTTTGTCATTCAACATCCCATTTATCATCGCCTAGTAGTACTCCTTTTGCTGTTATACATTCTGATGTTTGGGAACCTTCCCCGATTGTATCTTTAACTAGTTATAGATGGTTTGTTACCTTTATTGACTGTTTTTCCCGTACTACGTGGGTTTATCTTTTGAAAAAGAAAGGAAAGTTGCTTATGTTTTCCAAACCTTTCATAAGATGATACAAACACAGTTCAATGGAACCATCAGTGTTCTTCGAAGTGACAATGAGAGGGAATATGATGATCGGGGTGAGTTTGGGGCCTACCTCTCAAGAAATGGCATCATCCACCAGACCACGTGTGTTTACTCTTCCACCCAAAATGTTGTGGCTGAACGCAAAAACAGGCATCTTCTTGATGTTGCTCGTTGTCTTCTCATCTCCATGCACCTTCCAAAATCCTATTGGGGTGATGCTATCCTGACGGCTACTCATCTTATCAACCGCCTCTCTTCACGGGTTCTTGCGTATACTACACCTCTAGCCCATCCGTCTTCTACTACTGTGGTTCATACCTCGTCTCTTCCACCCCGCGTATTTGGGTGTCTGTTTTGTTCATGTTCATCAGCTACTCCGTGACAAGCTCGATCCACGAGCTATCCGTTGTGTTTTCCTTGGCTATTCTACCACCACCAAGAGGTATAGGTGTTATCACCCATCCTCCAGACGTACTTACTGTACCATGGACGTGACGTTTCGCGAAGATGAATCTTATTACTTAGCTTCGACTCCTTATCGTCAGGGGGAGAAGGATAATGATGTTATTGGTGTTATTCCTCTTCCTGTTATCCCCCCGGGCGTAGTAGCGCTCCTACTCTCACTATGTCATCCACTACAGATATCTCTCCTACTTCCACTATACCATTCTCTCATCATCCATCTCTCATCACACCGCTACCACATGATTATCATCGTCAAAAAACAGGTGAACATCCCGTCATTGTTCGGCTGCTGTCAATGCTGCTTTTGGACCCAGATCCTGATGCTGATTTACATGTTCCTATTGCTCAACTAAGAGGTAAGGCCTGCTGTACCGAACACCCCATTTCTAACCATGTTGCTTATAGTCATCTCTCTAAGCCTCACCAGTCTTTTATATCCTCTTTGCCCGAGATCTCTATTCCTAAGACATGGCAGGAGGCACTTGGCATTCCAGTATGAGCTCAAGCAATGAAGAAAGAAATGTCCGCTTTGGAGAAGAATCACACATGGGATGTCATCCCTCTTTCTCCTGGCAAGAAACCCATTGGTTCAAGATGGGTCTTCTCAGTCAAGCAGAATCCGGATGGGAAGGTCGAGCGATATAAAGCTCGGTTGGTTGCTCGTCGTTATACCCATACTCAGGGGATTGATTACCAGGAGACCTTTGCACCGGTTGCAAAGATGGACTCTATTCGTGTGATCATATCATGTGCGGTGGTTTTAGATTGGGAACTTCATCAATTGGACGTCAAAAATACGTTCTTGCACGGGGACCTCGAGGAAGAGGTGCACATGGTCTTTCCTCCAGGCTTTGTGAGGAAAGGACAAGAGAGCCTTGTCTGTCGCTTACAAAAGTCGTTGTATGGACTGAAGCAATCCCCGAGGGCATGGTTCGGTAGATTCCACAAGACCATGATCCAGTTTGGCTATGAACAGGGACACTCTGATTATACCCTGTTTGTCAGGAGAAATGAAAAGAAAATTGTTGTTCTGATTGTCTATGTTGATGATATTGTGATCACAGGAAATGACACAGACGAAATCTCCAAATTGAAGGCCCGTCTCTCAGCTGAGTTCGAAGTCAAAGACCTGGGAAGGCTACGCTACTTCCTAGGAATTGAAGTAACCCGTTCTGACAAAGGTATTTTTATCTCCCAACGCAAGTATGTGTTGGACCTGCTAACGGAGACCGGTCTGCTCGGGTGTGCACCTGCAAATACGCCTATGGAGGAGAACTATAAGATTGATGAGGATAACAATAGTGATCGAACGGATGCCTCAAGTTATCAAAGATTGGTGGGAAAGCTCTTATATCACTCACATACTCGTCCCGACATTACATATGTTGTTGGGATCCTGAGTAGGTACATGCATGCCCCAAAGGTCAGACACGAGGAGGCAGACTACCGTGTCCTCAGGTATTTGAAGAAGTCCCCAGGACGAGGATTAATGTTCTCTAAGAACAATCATTTGCGGATCGAAGTTTTCACTGACGCTGGCTGGGCTAGATGCCACGATGACCGAAAATCTACAACGGGTTATTGCACCTTCATTGAAGGAAATCTGGTCACATGGCGCAGTAAGAAACAGAATGTGGTGGCAAGATCGAGTGTCGAGGCTGAGTACCGGGCGATGTCTCAAGGCCTCTGTGAAGGCCCGTGGTTACGTACTCTCTTGCAAGATTTGGGGCTCTAGGAGGAAGCTCCCATATCTCTGTACTGTGACAACAAAGCTGCCATCAGCATTGCTCACAATCACGTTCAGCATGACAGGACTAAGCATGTTGAGGTGGATTGGCATTTCATCAAAGATCATCTTGAAAAGGGAAGCTTAGTCACACCATTCGTTCACTCCAGGGACCAACTGGCTGACATCTTCACCAAGAGTCTAGGTTCCGATGTCTTCACTGATGATACTCATAAGCTCAGAATGACGGATATCTACTGGTCGACTTGAGGGGGAGAGTTGAAATCAAGTTGTTTTATTTCATTTTCTATTGTATTTTACCCATAAGGGTATTTCTGTCCTTGTACCTTTCTCCCCTACTTATATATATAGGGGGAATCACCTTTAATTAATCATAAGTGTTATTTTCCTCTCAACTATAAGAACGACGACAATCATAATACTGATCGTCTCTAGCATAGTGGGGTCGTGTTGGTGGGTCAACACGATCTCTCGAAATGGTGTGTTGCGATCGCGAATAGTCATTGTAGTGTTGTGAGGGTCTCCCTAAAAGGGGTTTATGAGGTGGGTGCAAGTGGACTCGAGATCATCAAAGTGAGGAGATAAATAACTGTGAAACCTAGACATAATGAAAAAAAAACATATAGCCTCTACGACTGCGTATCAAGAGAGCGCGTAACCTCGCTTTGATACCAATTGACGCACGACGAATCTATAGGTGGCAGGAAATCGGTGACCAAACCCTTCATGCCATGCAACGCCCGACGGATTAAATCACAAATTAGATAATAAATTACGACATTTCACGCAAATAATTCAAGACAAGGCAAAATAATTTATTTAAGCGAGACAAACTTAGGCTTTCCTCCGCGTGGAGGGCCAAAACACGAGCGCGCGATGAATAATTCTTTTCTGCAGTTAGAGATTTATCAAAGAGCAAATAACATAAACTATAATCCTACACAAGCACATAATATCCAAGCCATGATAATGTTTACAACCAAAAGCCAATACAAAATACCATACAAATGTTAGGGTTATTGTAAATAACATAAACCTGAACGTTGGAGGACTCAAAGAGGGGGTTCCGGTGGTTGGTGGACCGGATCAAGTAAGGGGAAGGCTGGTTGGGGGATTAGGAAGGCTGGATCGGAGAGGGAAGTGGCTGGATCTGGGTTGAAATGGATGGATCTGGACAGATTTGGTGTTAGGTGGCTGTTTAGAGGAGGATCCACGGGAAGTGGGGGGTGATGACGGCAAAGGGGAAGAGGCGTGACGGCTTGGATCTAGCTGGAAACGGCCATATTTGGACTGTTTTGGGGCTGAAAACAGCCAAGCAGGCTGTTTGGGGTGGTGGCGGTGAAAGGGGAAGGCTGCGGACTATGGGGAAGGCGGCTGCAAGGCTAGAACAGGGAGGGGAGGGGCTGCTGGCCGGATCTGGGCAGAAAAATGGCATGTGGGCCTGCTGTGGAGGAGCGGAGGCTAGGGGGCAGAGGGGTGGTGGCTGGCGGTTTGAAGGAAGTGCGGATGGAGGGGGTTTCTGGGCAGTGTTGGTGGCTGGACAAAGGGAAAACGGATGGGGGGCTGCTGTTTGAAGGGGATGGACAACAAAAATGGAAGGGTGGAGGGTGGGGGAGGAGGAAACAAATCAAAAGATACAAGACTTACCTAAGGAGTCGTCCCACGGAGAGATCACTGGAAATGAGGAAAAAGACTCTCCAAATTTCAGCAATGAAGAAGACGGTTACCCTAATAACGTATTTATAATAAATTGAAATTAGGACACCTGGAATCAACGACTATAATTGGCCGTTGGTCTCGGGCCCAAAATTACATGAAATAAAAACAAAAAAAATACAAAGCTATATATGAAATTGATTCTCAACGCGAATCCGGACGCATCCGGAGTCGGATTGTCGATCCGGGCATGCCATATATGGTAAGTCACCAAATCGGCCCCGAATGGGCTCAAAACTTGTCCTCTACTGCACGTCATCGTCTCTGCTCCGCATCAATACCTCTACACAAAATTGTTCATCATCATAATAAAATCAGAATGTTACCATATCATGATGTCAACGTTTTTTTATTAATTTATCATTATTCAAAAATGTGATGAAACCTATGTATTCTAAAGCAAGAATCCGATCTGTTCCTCAAGAATTCTCTGGCTTATGGGAAACTGGAAAATGCATCATCTGCAGTAGCATACGCAAGTGTTGTATAAAGTTGGTTCTTAGAATAATTGTGTAAATGAAATCTTAGAATAATTGTGTAAATGAAATATTCTCGGTTAGCAGAAGTGTAAATCTTAGGGGTTGTATACAAAAGGGTGCATCTATGGTATCAAATGTGATGAATGAGTGACACCGATTTGAGCCTCCCTGGTGATTAGAGCGGCCAATGCTTATGTTACAAAATAACAGTTTGGTTCTTTATGCAAAAACCTTCTCACTTATGGTGTGTTTGGCACGCTTTATTGTTTGCCCGGTTTTTGTCTGCACCAAGCAACCGCAACCGCGGCACGGATGAAAACAACACGGACGCCGTGGTTTTATGGGGCGGGGCGGATCCACGCGGCCCTGCCAAACGGCACAGGGCGTGGCCGAGCGGTGCCGTCCGTCGGGACCGCAGAGGATCAGCCCCACCATATGCAGCCTTAGTGTGTAAAGTTACTGCACAGTGTGATCGCATCAAGATCATTAATTTAAGACATGTTACGTGCAAACCAGTTTTGGATACGTGCAACCCAAAATTTTAAATAAAATCTATTAAAACTGCCTAAAACTAAAACCCTAAAACCCGATCGGTGCAAACCAAGCCCCGTCGTCCCTGTTCTCGCGAAATAATTTTCACTGGGAGCTTCGTCCGCCTCCGCCTGTGTGAAATACGCCGGTCGTCATCCGCCGGCAGCGCCTCCAACCACACGCAGCGGCTCCAGCACCTCCTTCCGTCGGCATTGCCCTAGCCGCACGCAACACCTCATTCCGTCGTCAGTGCCACCATCCGTACGCAGCGCCAGTTTTCTCTCCTGCAGCGCCTCCTTCCGCCGACAATGACTCCTCCGCGCGTAGCCCCTCCTTCCTCCGGCCGTATATCACCGTAGGTGTGCCGATTATTTTTTACAGATTCTATTTTTTAGGGATTTCAGCATAGGTGATTTCAGCCTCATTCCTATTCCATTTTTCTGATTTTCTAGGTATTTCAGCACCGGTGATTTCAGTTTCTCATTCCTATTCCGTATATTCGGATTTTAGCTTCTCACACGGCGGATATATTCCTGCCCTTCTTTGAGGTATTAAGTGATTGTGTGACTATTTATTTTTGTTAATGTTATGTGCAAACATAGCAATTTTATTGAATGTGTAAATGTATGAGAGATGAAGTTAGTTCTCATATTTTTTTGTAAGTATGGACAATATCAAATTATTGACTTATTGTGAATCGTCACAGTCAACACAAATTGATGTTGGATCACATTTCGTCGCACCACAATCTTTTGAATTTAAAGAGGAGTTAGTGTCTTGGGCTCAAAAAATTGCAAAGGGATTGAGGTTTGTTGTGACAATCCAAAGTGCTGACAGCTTACTAGTAGACTGAATTCTAGAGTTATTTTGGGATGTGATAGAGCCGGGTATTATCGTGAGAAACAACGATCTAAAGAATGTATAAGGAAAAACTTGCGAAAAAGTACCACTAAGAGGTGTGGATGTCCATTTTCACTGAAAGGTCAAAAAATGCACATTTGAATCAGTGGAATGTTGAAGTAAAGTGTGGTTTACACAACCATGAATTAGTTCATCTTGAAGCTCACTCGTATGCCGGTAAGCTAACTGAGAATGAGGATAAAATCGTGGAAGATATCTATACGACGGGGTAAAACCTCGAAAGATACTATCGGCTTTAAAGAAGAATGATGCTTCTAACACCACTGTAATGCGCACTATTTATAATAAAAGGGCAAAGATGCACAAAGTAGAGTTCGATGGGGGTACTCAAATACAGTTTCTGTACAAATGTATCAGCAACAGTGGATATGTTAGCTTTAACAAAGTGAATGTTGAGACTAATCAGTTGGAAAGCTTATTTTTCGCGCATCCTATTTCTACACAGCTATGTAAAATGTTTCCTTCTGTATTCTTATTGGATTGCACGTACAAGACTAATAGGTACAAGCTACCATTGCTCAGTATAGTTGGTGTCACTTCTACCAACCGCACCTTCTATGCCGCCTTTGTATTCATGTCCAACGAGGTGCAAGCTAGTTATATTTGGGCTCTTGATTGCTTTCGATCCACTCTAGATCAGGAGAAATTGCCATGAGTATTGGTAACCGACAGAGAAATAACATTAATGAATGTCATCACAACTATTTTTTCAAAGTCCAAAAATATTTTGTGTCGGTTTCACATCAACAGGAACATATTGGCACATTGTAAGGAGTTCAAGAAATGTTAAGGAGTGGGAGCAATTCCTAACAAGATGGCAACAATTAGTTGAGTGGGATAAAGAATCGGATTTTTATGCTAATTTCCTTGACATGAAAAATGATTATGAGAGCAATTACCCACGTGTTTATTCTTATGTTCTCACAACTTGGATATACCTTATAAAGAACATTTTGTTTCTGCATGAGTGGATTTGCATTTACATTTGGGTAATTCTACCACAAATCGTGTGGAGGGCAGTCACAGTCAACTCAAGAAGTTTTTGGAAGTTTCAATAGGCAATCTAATTACTGTTTGGAAAACATTTGATCAGATGATTACATTACAACACAGAAATTAAGAGATCTTTCGGGCAGTGCTCCATTCAAATTAATAAGGAGTTCAACACTTCTTTATACTCAGATTTAGTTGGGCGTGTTTCGTTCACTGCTTTGGAATACTTTAAAAGAGAAGAAATGCTAGCACGGTCGAGTCAAGCTTCAATTGGAGAATGCACACATAGAACAAAATATACATTAGGATTATCATGCACACATAATTTACTACCCTACATAAGGCAACACAATGTGTTTCCACTATGGATGATACATGACCACTGGAAACAACTTACCTTGCAGGAAATGAATGAAAACGAAGACATTAAAGAGGAAAAGGATGTGACTACTGAAATTGATGTGGAATTTGAAGGGATCTTGCGAAGATATAATAACACCTCCGAACTACAAAAACAAGAGATAAAAAAAACTACGTGAACTTATGGATCCCACTTTAAGTCAAACAATAGAACCTTCTATTCCAACCAATACTAAGGGTAGAACTAAAGGAAGTTATAAAAAGTTCTCAAATGATTGCAAGTCTACTAAGAGGGATCCCTCGCTCTTTGAACATGTTTTGAAGAGTGAGGAATTGACTTTGAAAATAGGTTCAAAGCCTCCATCACAAAAGAGTGTATCAAATGAAAAACGACTACTTCGAGTGGTCCATAAAGAGATGCCATCATACATATCAAAGCATATTGTTGATGTTGTTGATGTTGATGGGGATGGACATTACGGCTATCGAGTAATCAGTAATGGATTAAATATGGGAAATGATTGGTTAAAAGTTCGTATTGACCTTTCACATGAAATGCAACAACATAAAGATTTGTATGAGGATATTTTTGGGGAGCATAGAAGATCGGAATTGCAAGAATCACTTGATTGTTCGGTCGTTCCGTCTCCTTTAGATAAATGGATGACAATGCCAGATATGAGACTAATCATTGCATCTTGTTACAATATTGCGTTGGTCCACTTTAGCATGTTCCAGTCTTTTACATTCTTGCAATTACATTCAGCACCACCACCTTCACGAAGAAGAATATTCATAGGATTTATTCATGGAAATCATTTTGTGCAACTTAAGATGCGCGATAACTGCTTAATATCTCCAATTATCTCTACTTGGAGGAGGTATCGTCTTGACATTGCTGAAGAATGATACAAAAATTGTTTTTTACTCGATTTATATAGTTCTTTAGCATTTAATTCTAGTTATTATTTGCTAATGAATAATATTTTTGTAGGTCCCAGCAGAATTAAAAGGTATTTAAATGAGTAATTTTGACTTTTTGGACGTCTAATGGAGAAGATTGGTAAGCATCCATTTTATGAATTTTTCCTATTTAGTAGTATAGTTTTAGTGTAAATGTTGTTTTAACTTGACATTTCTCCATAGGTATCAATCTGCTGTTTACTATAAAAGTAAGTGCCAATTATTGTTGTGATGTTGAGGGAAAGGAGCATACAGTTGTCATCTTGAGGAACTTTTGCAGGGTCGAAGGAAGAGTAAATCTCATGTTTCTTTGACGTGAATCGAGTGCTTCCAATTTCCTTGTTGTGTTTGATAATTGCAATTTTAATAGAGTTTGTGTAACTATTGTTTTATTGTTGAGGGTACAATGGGCTGTTAAGGTTTTTGAAAAAAAACGTTGGTTTGCACATAACAATTTGGGCTGCACTTATAATTTGTTGGTCTGCACGAAGAATTGGTTTGCACATATCCAAAACTGATTTGCACGTAACATTTGCCTAATTTAAATTCCAATTGGGTAATAGAGGATGCTTTGTTTTGGTTCATTAGAATTGGACGCTATCTATATTTGGTCACGCCACACTACTACGATGGAGCTCAGTTGTGATAAATATACTTGACATTACAAGGATAGATTATAATTGGTCACAGTATGTTTGCACTGAAAGAAGCTAATTATTTAAAATTTAGGAAATATGACATGGTACTTAGCATTAGTTAAGAATAGGAAAACTATGGTGGGTCACTCCACACACCCGCAATGGAGTTCCGATTTCCTCCCAGGTAAATAAACCACATCTCAAGTTTCAATAGCATCTAACAATTCATTTTAGCTACCAATGTCCGCTTACACCTAGAGTTAGATATAGCCTAAAGAACCAAACACTAATAGAGGAAAACACGATAAACAAGTGTGGCATTAGTTCATGGCAGGAAATTTGATACTGGAAGATGCTAAAGAAATGTACTTAAACAGGACAGTAAAGAAAGAAGAGAAAAAGAGAGCACAATATCCAAAAAACTCCTGTCCATACAATTAGAGGAAGCAACAAATCTCAGATTCTATTGGAATCAAAACATGCTACTTATTTTTTGCATATGCTAACCAGTTGTTTCCCTCTCCCCTGTCGATCAAAAGCCAACTCTACAACATGCTTTACCATAAGAGATAAACTTGTCAGCAGCAATGCAGCTCCGTCAGCAGCTAGGGACAGCCAGAATATGCATGCAATGCAACAACTAGACATTAGATTAATCAGAATTCCACTCTAAAACAACTATTTGAAAAACAATATTGAACCAGAAAATTAAGTAGGACAGTAATAGTTACATTTAACCTTTAAAGAGGATCTAAATTAACAGCACATTTGATCAGATCAGCCTGGATTTAAGGAGATATCGGAGTGCTTCTCAGGGGCCAGATTTAGAGTCAAACGGCTAATTATCCAGCCCAATTAAGAAGAAAACTTCTAAATCCAAATAAATACTTAAGTTAATAGTTGTTAACTACTAGTCATTGGACAGGCTACAGGGTTGTTACTATTCCTAGTCATGTACAATAAAATATTGCCGAACACATAATGAGTAATTATTATAATGAGAATGTAGTTAAAGAGAATCATGGAAGATCTTTATAAAACGAACTCTTAGATCACCCTTCAAAAAATTCCAATTGTGAGATTAAACTAGGGATCATTTTTTCATCACCGCACATCATAAAGAGTAAATACTATGTCATTTATAAGCATTTACCCAGAGGAAAAAACGGTTATTATTGAATGACTATGATTGTGCATAACTTGGTTATTGAAGAATACAAGGAAGAGGAGAACCTGGATAGGTAGAGACTTCGGGCTGATCTAAGTCATCATGACGTAGAGTAGGTTCTTAAAGGAACTAAGGAGTGAAACTGATGGAATCTATAAGCATTAAAAAAGATCGGGAAATTCACTTTGCGATAATGAGTTAACAAACAATATTACCGACAAGCCACAATCAAGTAGAACCTCAAAGCAAGCAAACAAATAACAAAAATTTTTGCTAGAAGTAACGCATTATTTATTAAGTAAATCAAAGTATTAACAAGTGGCAGTGTGTCCCAGACAACAACAAAATGTCAAAAATGTGAAAGGAACCATCGAGGAGAATGTCTCGTAGGTGTTTGTTTTTATTGGCGTCAACCAGGACAAAAACGCAATGAATGCCCAAAATTTTTGCAAATGAAAGAGGGTAGTATACAAGCAACTCCAGTGCCCCCGCAACAGCAGTTATATCAGATTGGTGCGGAATCATTAGCCTCTACGCCAGCACCAGAAGAAGCAACTCTAGAAGAACGTCGTATCGATCCATAAGAACCTTGGGAAGGAAAAGGAAAAAAATGACACCGTCTTTTGTATGTGTAAAACTAATAATCTGTACCCATATGGTTTTGTTGTTTGTAAAAAATGCGTAAGAATAATAAGAATAAGTAATGTGTGTACTCTCGAATAAATCTCTTGGTTTCCATTAATGTTCTTGATAGAAGTAACGTATTATTGTGGTGATTTTCGTGGGCGAAAATTCTTTGAAGGTGGGGTGAATTTGTAACGACCCAAAATATAAAATGAACCAACAAGAAATTCTCGATGATGAAAAGAACGAAAATCAGTGTCGATTTGATGTCGCACAATGTATTTTGAAGTTTGAAATTTTTGATGTTTTTGCGATGTTCGTCTCGTGTTTCATTTTGTTAAAATAGCCATGTAAAGGACCCATTATTGGGCCCTCTTTTATTGTTTTATCTTCTCTCCTCCTTTAGTCTCACACCTTGTATAGGATTATCTTCTCTCTTCTTCCTCCTATATATTTGCATTCTCTCCTTGTATTTACATACACAAGCAATACATACAAGTTTTGAGCTCTCTCAACATGATATCAGAGCCAGCAGTCTCTCCTCTGCGGTCTTATATCTCTTAACCGCCTAGGCCGCCCAGCCCGCCCGATCCCCCCTCTCTTCTCTGCGGTCTCCTATCCGCTCCGGTCTCCTATCCGCTCCAGTTCCTATCCGTGGGCTCTGCGGTTTGCAATTCTGCTTACCGCTTCTCCTCTCCCTCTCCGTGGTTCCACCCCCTTCAGGATTCTTATAGCCACCATTCTCTCTATCTCGTGGGGTCCACCTCTTGTCTATCCGCTGCGGCTTCGTCGTCTGTCCACTGCGAGCTAAACTCCTATTGCTTGCTTCCTCTACCCTCCTCGCCTTCTCGTCTGTCCGCTCAAGCATCCCTGCTTCGCGCAGCTTCTACCTCTCTTCGCTTGCCGCGCGGTCTCTGTCAAACCGCTGCGGATTCTCTCTGTCCAAT
Source organism: Platanthera zijinensis (assembly GCA_039513925.1). Taxonomy (NCBI): domain Eukaryota; kingdom Viridiplantae; phylum Streptophyta; class Magnoliopsida; order Asparagales; family Orchidaceae; genus Platanthera; species Platanthera zijinensis. The sequence goes on along the minus strand of CM077092.1, from coordinate 39,436,909 downwards.
CGTGCGGACTGCTCGTATCCGCGCGGTCTCTCTCTCTCTCACGCCGCGGTTTTATTTTTCTTTTCTATCCGCACGGACTGCTTGCATGCGCTCTCTGACTGCTGTTGGCTTCACCTTGACCTGGCGGTTTCTCTGTTGTGTTTCCGCCCTCTGGTCGCGAACTGACTACTCGTTGGTGTCCGGCTTGACTGTGCGGACTGCTGCCTATCCGCATTTTGGTCGCGGTCTTCCTCAGTCGTTCTCGCGTCTTGATCGTGCGAACTGTCTCCTATCCGCTTATTCTGGTTTCCGCCTGGTCGGTCGGCGGTCTCCTTGTCTTCTTGCCCGGTGTTTTTCTCCTTCTCGCCGCGGCCTTGCTGCCCTACTCGCAGCGACCTCGGCGGTCTGCCTCTACGGTCTGCCCTTATGGGCTCGTCCGGTAACTCCTCTGGCTCGGCGGTCATCCCGCCTGCTGACCGCCCGACTTCTCCGCCTGACCGCCCGGTTTACCCTCCAGAAATCTGTGACGAGCTGCGCATCACAACCATCTCTTTTTCAGGAAAGAAGAACTTCGTTCCTTGGGTCCATTCGGTTCGACGGGTTCTTCAGGCGAAGGGCCTTCTCCAACACCTGACTCAGGCTCCTCCCACCCCTCCTACCGATGACTGGCTCCGCAATGATGGCCGAGTTCAGACCTGGATCTTGAATTCTTTAGATGGTGAGCCATATCAAATGACTATGTATCATGAGACTGCCAAAGATATGTGGACTGAACTACACTTCTTATATTCTGGACGGGACAGCCACCAGCATCTCTACGACATCCTCACTGACCTTTTTGCTCTTGACAATAGAGGGGCTTCGGATATTACCTCATTTGTTGCTCGTGCGAAGACACTTGCTGAAGCATGGATCCAGCATCAGCCATTCACCAATGACGCTGCTGCTCAGCACGCTCAGAAGGAAGCCGCCTGTACTACCATCATCATGGCCCTTCTTCCCCCTCACCTTCAGAGCATTCGTGCTCAGGTCCTGGCTTCCTCTACCACACCATCTTTTTCTGATGTGTGCTCCATGATTCTCCGGGTTTCACCTACTCCAGATACTACGGCTCCATCTCCTCCGGCCATTCTTCAGCAGGCACCTCAACTTCTACCCTTCCCTCCCTCTCCTCGGAGGGGTCGTTCAAGAACTCGCGGTCGTGGTCGTGGTGGCCGGGGTCGACCGAAGTGTTCCTTCTGCGGGAAAGATGGTCATCTCGAGGCCACGTGTTACAAGAAAATTGGCTATCCTCCTCGCCCGACGACTTCTGTTGCTACCGACGCAGGTCCTCCTGATCTTGAAACTGTCCGTCTTCAGCTCCAGCATCTACAGGGTTTGCTCAACCCACCATCTGCCTCCGTTGCCTCCGTCTCGAACACAGGTACTGCTTGTCTCTCCACCGGCTTGGGCTGGATTGTGGACTCTGGCGCCACTCATCACATTACTCCACGTCGGCCTGCCCAGTACCTGAATTCCCCTTATCCACAGTCCATTACTGTGGCCAATGGAGCCACAGTTCCCGTCTCCGGCTCGGCAGATCTTCCTCTCACCTCATCCATGTCCCTTCGCTCGGCTCTGCATGTCCCGAGTTCCCCGTTCAATTTACTTTATGTGGGACGACTTACTAATGATTTGGATTGTTCTGTTATATTCAAGTCCTCTTCTTTTGTTATACAGGATCGGCGGACGCAGACTACCATTGGTAAAGCCCGGCTGCGGAATGGGTTCTACCTTCTCAACGACTCTCCCACCATCCTCTTTTCTGTCTCTTCAACTGATTGACATCGTCGACTTGGGCATGCTTCTCTGCCGGTCCTCCAGCGGGCTCTCCCGGATGTTTCTTTTACCCCCTTTCAGTGTGACTCATGTATCCTCGAGAAGCAGACTCGTTCCTCTTTTTCTTCACATTGTACTCGGAGCGCTGCTTCTTTTGATTTAGTGCATTCGGATATTTGGGGACCATTTAAAATTACTAGTATTTCTGGTTTCCGGTATTTTATAACGTTTATTGATGATCACTCTCGCACTACCTGGCTATACTTACTTCGTGATCGCTCCGAGCTTCCCCGTGTCTTTCGGGCATTTGTCCTCGAAACCCGTACGCAATTCCACATGACCATAAAAGTACTACGAACTGACAATGTTCGTGAGTACACTAGTCACGAATTTACTGCTTTATGTTCTGAGTTCGGGATTCTACATCAAACTTCCTACGCTTACACGCCGCAACAAAACGGTGTTGTCGAACGCAAGAATCGCCACTTACTCGATGTTGCCCGTTCCCTCATGCTTCAAATGCATGTCCCTAAACGATTATTGGAACTTTGCGGTCTCGACCGCCTGTTTTCTCATTAACCGCCTCCCTTCCTCCATTCTCAACTACGCTACTCCGTTTAGCATACTCTTTCCCTCCACTCCGGCCTTTCCTCTCCCACCTCGTGTATTTGGTAGCCTCTGCTACGTCCACTGTTTGGGGTCTTCCTCGGATAAGTTGGATCCCCGAGCGGCTAAACATATCTTTGTTGGTTATTCACGCACCCCAAAAGGGGTATGTGTGTTATTCTCCTGCTACACGCAAGATCTCCGTTTCTGCTGATGTCACTTTCCGCGAGGATCAACCATTCTTTCCTGCTCCCTTACCCGACCATCTACCACCCACACCTCCTCCTCCATCCATCCCACGCCCGGTCATTCCCGCAACTACTCCACCTCTGCCAGTTCCCTCTGAACCGACTGTCGTTCCCTCCAAACCACCAGTTATCCGCATCTACACTCGTCGCTCTACCACGTCCGTTGCCCCTCTGCCGTCGGTCTCTACCATGGATACTCCGCGTCCAAATGATCAGGTATCGCCTTCCACTGCACATCCTCTGGCAACCTACATCTCTCTTCATCGCCTCTCTCCCCATTTACACACTTTGGCTACTTCTCTCTCTTCGGTTGCTATTCCTAATTCTGTGTAGGAGGCACTTCAACATCCAGGATGACGAGCGGCCATGGAGGAAGAAATGTCTGCTCTCTGGTCTAACCAGACATGGTTTGTTGTTCCCCTTCCACCGGGTCAGAAACCAGTTGGGTGCAAGTGGGTCTTTGTCATCAAACATGTTGCCGATGGGACAATTGACCGTCTAAAGGCCCGTCTTGTGGCTAGAGGTTTCACTCAACAGGAGGGGCTAGATTATGAGGAAACGTTCTCTCCGGTAGCGAAGCTTAATAGTGTTCGCGTCCTCATCTCTGTTGCTGTCCATCGCCGGTGGCCTCTTTTTCAGCTGGATATCAAGAATGCTTTCATGAATGGGGATCTCCAGGAAACTGTCTACATGCAACAACCACCCGGGTTTGAGACCATGGGGGAGTCTCAGGTCTGCCATCTTAAAAAGGCTCTATATGGTCTCAAACAATCTCCACGGGCATGGTTTGAAAAATTCAGCAAGGTCCTCCGTGAGATTGGCTTTACTCGGAGCTCGGCCGACTTCTCGCACTTTTTACTCGTCACTAACCAACAAGAACGGTTATTCTGTTAGTATACGTCGACGATATTATCATTACTGGAGATGACTCTCAAGGGATACAGGCAGTCAAAGTCCATCTAAACTCAGTCTTTCAGACAAAGGATTTGGGACCTCTTCGCTATTTTTTGGGTCTTGAGATTGCCAGAAGGCCGGATGGGCTCACTCTCTCTCAACGCAAATATTGTTTTGACCTTCTTCATGATGCGGGTCAGTCCAGCTGCAAGCCAAGTGATACTCCTATGGATGTGAACCACAAACTGTGTGCCCAGGCATCTGACTCGGACCTTCTCAAGAATCCTGAATATTATCGCCGTCTTGTTGGAAAACTAATATATCTCACGGCTACCAGACCGGATATTTCTTTTGCTGTTGGACTTGTCAGCAAATACATGCACTCTCCTCGAAAATCTCATCTTCAAGCGGTGGAACGAATTCTCAGGTACCTTAAAACCGCTCCTGGTCATGGACTTGTCTACAGGACCTCCTCTTCTACTCCAACTTTGGTGGCATATTCAGATGCCGATATGCTGGCTCTCTCGATGACCGGCGATCTACGAGTGGTTTTTGCACTTACCTTGGAGGACATCTTGTCACTTGGCGAAGCAAGAAACAAGCGGTCGTTGCTCGATCTTCAGCCGAGGCAGAGTACCGAGCAATGACATCGGTTGTATCTGAATTGACATGGCTTGAGAGTCTTCTTACTGATATGGGTGTAAAATTACCATCACCGGTTCTTCTCCTTTGTGACAGTCAAGCCGCCATACACATCGCCAAGAACCCGGCCTTTCACGAAAGAACGAAGCATATTGAGGTCGATTGTCACTTCATTTGAGAAAAGGTTCAAGATGAAGAAGCTTGACCTAAAGCATGTCCTAGGATCGAAACAAGTTGCGGATGTCCTCACGAAGGATCTCTCCAAGGCACTCTTCTATCAATGCTTGTCCAAGCTTGGCGCATACGATTTGTACGCTCCAGCTTGCGGGGGAGTGTTAAAATAGCCCATGTAAAGGGCCCATTATTGGGCCCTCTTTTATTGTTTTATCTTCTCTCCTCCTTTAGTCCCACACCTTGTATAGGATTATCTTCTCTCTTCTTCCTCCTATATATTTGTATTCTCTCCTTGTATTTACATACACAAGCAATACATACAAGTTTTGAGCTCTCTCAACACATTTCTTATCTTGTTTGTTATCATTATTGTGTTTTTAAAGGAATTTGATTTGGCCGGTTCAAGTGAGACCTGTTGACTGATTGGCGTATTTGGCCTTGCGATGAAATTGAGTTTGGGTTGGTTTACTTGAAGTGGTTGGCCGGTTCAGTGCTCACTACTAATGAAATGTTATTTATACCTGTTATTATATAATAAGAGAGGTGAAAATAAATCAGAGGCAGAGGATATATCATACATGTTTTAGCGGTGACTTTAATTGAAGTGGTGAGGCAGTGGATTCTCTTCCTAATATTGAATACGATGCACCGTAGTCTTCATTTCCGTCTTCCTCTTCATTTCCGTCTCTGGGAGAGCTCGGAATCACTGGTCGACGCTAGGGCTTGCTCTAGTTCTCTTCGTTCTGCTCAACAGTTTGTCGTTCTAGCGTCGTAAAGGCTGGAAAGGCTTAGCAAGGTCTGGAGCTGGGTTTTTCTGCTACTGTTACTGTCTTTGTGAGCCTTCTCCCTCTTCCCCCTTTTCTTATTCTCCTTTATTTCTACTGGACTTGAACTTATATACAGTATGATGCAATGTGTAAGGTGTTTATGTGGTATGTTTATGGTTAATTTTGGGGTTTTTATTTTGGATTACTCTTTTCCTTTAGCCTGCTGTTGGAGTAATATTCTATTGCCCTAATTTTTTTGTGTGTGTGTGTGTGGGGGGGGGGGGGGGGGGGTTCTCTTTTAATCTGCTAAATAGATACATATATATTAAGTCATAAATATGTGGGGTTATGGTCAGATGGGGGTAACCTGGGTCGGATGGAATATTTCACACATGTCAGTTAAAAATTGTTGATACCTGTTGTCATACTCCTTGACAGCCGGCTGCTCTTCTGTTGGGAGGGAAATATCAAACTAGCTAGCTGTTATTTGATCATAAATAGTTGTGTTGGATCCTAGTATGTTTAGTGTTGGTTCGGTTGGCCGGTTATTGTATTTTAGCTACCTTTGGGCTGCCAGAAGAGCCTCTTATTGGCTCCTGTTGATGACTCCTAGGAGTGCCATTGGAGGCTCTTCTTGACTGTCCCTAGTACCTTTTGATTAGCTGCCCTCTATGTCATGTTTTATGTTTTGTATATTTTTTAAGTTGTTCCCTACCTTAGACAACTTCTCTCGAGTTGTAGTTGTAATCGTCGTTGGGATTTAATCGTAACTAATTACCGGTGCAATCCTAAGTAAATGATTTCACTGATACTGCAGTGGATGACGTCCGGTGATAGGCGCGATGAAAATCCTGGTGCTGATAAAGTCAAGGGAAAATTGATGAGTTTTTACTTCTTTAGTATTGCAAAGTTATATATTTTTAATATTAATTAACAACACTTTTTCTTACTTTAGAAAGTACTTTACTTTTGGTAATTGTATATAGTTTGAAGATTTGGAATCACTGATATTTCGAAATCGCTAAAGAATGCAAAATTGAAAATAGCGATTATTAAGGGATAATTCTGAGGGGAAATTATATATAAAATACACCTTAAATAACTGGACAATAATCAATAGATGCAGATATATATTTTTAGACTTACGAATACAATTGAAAGAAAAGAAAAATGCAAAATGTTAAGCATCGAATGTGAATGAATTTATAAGGGTTGTGGGGGGGGGGGTGGGGGGGGGGGGGGAATACCCATGGCGGAATATTTTTGAAATTGTATGCGGTCGTGGAAGGCCAGAAGCCGTTGAAGGCTCATGGGTCGCTGAAGACCCAGATGCATGTTAACATACCCATATGATATAGGTTTTAGTGTTTAGTCCCACATTGATTTTATAGCTAGTTCTTTCTCTCTTCTCTCCTATATATTTGTACTCATACTTATGTTTTTGGAATTCAAGAAGTATATACAAGGTTTTGACCTTTATCTACATAGTATCAGAGGGATACGGTCCGGTTTGTTCCTCTTTAACTGTCCGCCCCTCCGGTTAACCGGGTGGCTTGTTCCTCTACTTTCCTCTTGTCTGGCGACCTCTCTCCTTGCGGCTAGCATTGTTAACCGTCCGACCTTCTCTTCTCTAGCAGGACACGGCCTGTTTTCTACCCGCTTACGACTTCCTGTGCGGTTTACTCTCCTTTTTTAAAACCATGGTTTCCCACGCGGTTAAGTTGTTTCTCGCCGCTCCTCGCTCTCTCTCTCTCTCTCGTGGTTTCCACCTCCTCGTTTTTCTTCTCCTCTTGCCCCCTCCCTCCCTGTTTTTATAAATCTCTCGTGCTTGTGGGGCCCGCTTCCCTTCTCTCTATTTTTAAAACCGTACGCTCCTCCGTTAAACCGGGCAGTTTGCTCTTCTCTTCTTCTTCCCTCTCTTTTTGCTGCGGCTTTCCCGTTCGCTGCATGCACTGCATCTTGGTCGCGCCATCTCTTTCTTGTCGCTGGTGTTCTAACCGAGACCGTGCGGTCTTCCTTGTTTAGTCTCTTTCTTGTCGCTGGTGTTCTAACCGAGACCGTGCGGTCTTCCCTTCCCCGTTGCTGTTCCCCTGACAGTGTGTGCTTCTTTCCCGGACTTCTCTTAACCGCTGCGGCTTCCTTAGTCGCTGCGGTCTCCTCTTTGCTTATTCGCTGCGGTTTCTCTACCCGCCGCGGGCTCCGCATCTTGGTCCGCGACATCTGGCTGCTGGTGTGTTCCCACCGAGACCGTGCGGCTTCGCCTCTTCTCTCTCAAGGTGGTCCTCTCTTCTCTAACCGCTCCGGGTTGTGGGTTGCCTCCTGCCTTCTGACCACTGCGGCTACGCGTTCTCTGCTTCCAGCTTCATCCCGTTGCGGCCTCGATCTTCCCGTTGCGGCTTTGCTCCTCTCGCGGCTAGACCGTGTCGGCTGCTCTGGTTGCGGCCTGCCTCTAACCGCCCGGGCGTTTGTTCTTTCTGACTTGGCTGTTCGCGCGGTCTGCTCGCGCCTTCGGGTTTCTACCGCTATTCTTTGTTGCGGTCTGCTCCTAGCCGTGCAATTGTTGCGACCTGGTGGCAGTATTCTCCTACCCGGCACTGGCTGCTCCAGATTCTTAACCGTCGCGACCTGTTTCTGCCTGCTGAAGACTGTCTTACCGCGCTGGTCGTGGCCTTTCTTGCTGCTTGTGTGCTGTCACCATGACCATTGCGGACTGTCCCTTGCAAGATGATCAACTGTCCTCCTGGCTCTGTGGTGTCTATTTCCGATGGTGGTACCTCTTGCCGTGTTCATAGCTCATCCTGGATCTTAGATTCCGGGGCCTCTCACCACATTACCTCGCGGACACCACCACACTATTTGGACTCCGTGCATCCCAAGTTCATTACTGTTGCTAGTGGGGACACTCTTCCCGTTTCTGGCGCGGCAGCCACTCTCTACATTACTCTTTGCTCTGCCCTTCATATTCTGGGCTCTCCTTTCAACCTTCTCTCTGTTACTCGCCTCACTACTGACATTGGTCGTGATGTAACTTTTTCTTCCAACTTGTGTGTTGTGCAGGATCACAAGACGCAGATTATCATCGGAAAAGGGCATCTGTCAAAATGGTCTTTATATCCTTGATCCCTCTCCCCCAATGATGCTGTCCTCTATTAGCTCTGTTGATTGACATCGACGTCTTGGTCACGACCCCTCTAAACATACTCAGAAAATCTTTCCCTGACGTGTCCCTCCAAGAGTTCACGTGCGAGTCATGTATCTATGGGAAACATCATCAGTCTACGTTCTCACCACATTCCTATTCGGAGTCCTGCTCCCTTTGATCTAGTACACTCCGATATTTGGGGACTCTACAAAATTGCGAGTGTTTTTGGATATCGTTACTTTGTCACATTTGTAGATGACTACTTGCGGGTGACCTGACTGTATCCCTTCGTGACCGCTCTGAATTACCCGGTATATTCCACACTTTTTTCATTGAAACTCGAAACCAGTTTTCCACTACAATTAAAACCCCCCACACCGATAATGCCCGAGAATACATTAGTCATGCCTTTGAACACCTTTGTGCTGAGTTTGGAATCATCCATCAAACCTCCTGTACCTATATCCCCCAACAAAATGGCATCGCTGAACGCAAGAACCGACACCTGCTTGAGGTCACCCGCTCTCTTGTGACTCAAATGAATGTTCCCAAACAGTATTGGAATTTTGCGATTTCTACCGCCTACACTCTTATTAACCGCATGCCTTCCTCCATTCTCAATTTTGTGGTTCCCTTCAATCTTCTTTTTCCCTCCAAACCTCCTTTCTCCATCACACCTCACGTGTTTGGCTGTGTGTGCTTTGTTCACCATCTTGGCCCATCCACTAACAAACTGGCTCCATGTGCCCATAAATATATGTTTGTGGGCTACTCACGGACTGAGAAGGGCTATGTTTGTTTTTCTCCCAAAGATTGCAAGGTCGTTACTTCTACTGATGTCACCTTTCTTGAAGTTCAGCCCTATTACTCTCAACCAGCTGATTCTCCACTTCCGCGTCCGGCTATACCTGTTAATTCAAGCCTTCCTCAGCTCCTTCCCACACTAATCCCACCTAAACTACCTACCATTCTCACTCCAATCCCGCCTACACAACCTATACTTCCCACACCAATCCCACCTAAACCACCTGTCATCTGTATGTACTCTCGACGCCCTTCTTCGTCTACTACCCTACGGGAGATGCCCTCCTCTAATGATGTTTTACAGCCTGCGGATCCGACAACAGGTTCAACTGCCCACCCGATGACAAACTATGTCTCTTTTCACGGCCTCTCTCTTGAACTCCGGAAGAGTGCTATTTCTTTATCCTCTATTTCCACCCCTAATTCTGTGCAGGAGGCTCTCCAACATCCTGGGTGGAGGGTGGCTATGGACGAGGAAATGTCTGCTCTTTGGGCAAACCACACTTGGGATTTGGTCCCGCTTCCTCCTGGACAATCTTGTGTGGGATGTAAGCGGATGTTTGTCGTCAAACAGGATCCGGATGGGACGGTTCAACGTTTGAAAACTCGTCTTGTAGCTCGCGACTTCACTCAACAACAAGGTCTGGACTATGATGAGACCTTTTCTCCAGTCGCTAAACTCAATACTGTTCGTGTGTTGATCTCCCTCGCTGTTCACCGCCACTGGCCTTTGCACCAACTAGATGTCAAAAATGCTTTTCTTAATGACGATTTACAGGAGACCGTTTATATGCAGCAACCTCCCGGGTTTGAGACCACGGGGGAGTCCCTTGTCTGTTGTCTGAAGAAATTTCTTTATGGTCTCAAACAGCCTCCTCAGGCATGGTTTGACAAATTTAGTAAGACCGTTAGTGTTGTTGGGTTCACTCGGAGTTCGGTCGACTTCTCTCTCTTCACTCGTCATTGTCCGACGGACACAGTTATTCTTCTAGTTTATGTGGATGATATTTTGATTACAGGAGATGACCTTTCAGGCATACAGATGATCAAACAACATCTAGCAACTGTGTTTCAAACTAAGGATTTGGTAAGCCTTCGATATTTTCTTGGTCTCGAAGTGGCTTGGAGACATGATGAGCTTGTGTTATCTCAGAGAAAGTACTGTCTTGACTTACTTCATGATGCAGGGCTATTCTGGATGCAAACCTGCTGACACTCCCATGGATATCAATCACAAGCTTTGTGCTCATGCCTCGGACTCCGATGTTCTCCTTCCGAATCCATAGTATTATCGTCGTCTTGTGGGAAAGCTGATATACCTCACTGTTACTAGACTTGATATATCATTTGCTGTTGGAGTTGTCGGTCGATTCATGCATGAGCCACGTATCTCTCATCTTCAGGCTTTCGAACGTATTCTTCGATACTTGAAGACTGCTCCTGGAACAAGGGCTTGTATACAAGCCCTCTTCGTCTCCCTTATCTTTGATTGCATACTCTGATGCTGATTATGCTGGCTCTTTGGATGATCGTCGTTCCACAAGTGGATACTGCACTTAACTTTGGAGGACATCTTATTACATGACGCAGCAAGAAACAATCTGTGGTTGCTCGCTCATCTGCTGAGGCTGAGTATCGATCTATGGCAGCTGTTGTGTCTGAGCTCAAATGGCTTGAGGGTCTCCTTAATGATCTAGGAGTCAAGCTCTCCTCACCTATAAATTTATTGTGCGACAGTCAAGCTGCTATACACATTGCCAAGAATCTGGTCTTCCATGAACGGACAAAACATATTGAAGTTGACTGTCACTTCATTAGGGAGAAGGTTCAGTTGAAGAAGATAGAGTTAACACATGTTCGTGCCGCTCAGCAAGTTGCTGATATCCTCACCAAGGTCTTACCACGGCGTCTCTACTATAAGTTCTTGTCCAAGCTTGGTGCCTACGATTTGTACTCTCCAGCTTGCGGGGGAGTGTTAAAGAATATTAGGAAAAATGATGTATTGGCTCATTAACTTGGCCCATATAGGTTTTAGTGTTTAGTCCTACATTGATTGTATAGCTAGTTCTTTCTCTCTTCTCTCCTATATATTTGTACTCATACTTGTGTTTTTGGAATTCAAGAAGTATATACAAGGTTTTGACCTTTTTCTACACTAATTAACACGGTAAATAAGAAATGTAGTAAGAAAAGAGATAAAAAGAATACCGTGAAAATAGATAAAAAGAAACTGCATAAGATCGAGATATATCGATAAGGACATTGAAGCTACCAGGAATAATGTGAATGATAAGTTACTGATTGCATATGTAATGTATCCAATGATAAGTTACTGATTGCATATGTAATGTATCCAATTTATTGTTTCCTGCACATGAACATATATATATATATATATATATATGCAGATTATTGCTAATGTTTATTGTTTCCATGGACAGTACTTGAAAAGGTATGTTCCTCACTTAATCATATTTTTATGACTAAACTCATCGTCTATTTTGTGTAGGTAATTGAAGCGACCGTCAGTGCGCAAAGGAAGGCTTGGTTAACTGAGGATGAACGAAAAAGATTCGCAGTAGAACGCTTGAAGGTATGAGTTTTATGTTGTGTTTTATTTGTACTCATGCATAGATTATTATGTATATATGTTGCAACGAATGCTTGACAAACGGATACAAATATAGAATTTCTGTGGGGTCTGAATTGGGGCTTCACACCCATATTATCCTCCTCAAAGGGGGAATAGAAGCCCACATGCAGCCGACTAAGAGGTCAAATGGTAATAAACCCTTCCATTTAAAATCAAAATTCCAAGAGCATGACAGATATACATGGTCTATTTACTTGCAGACAGCTAAGGGCAACTGGATCAATCAATCAATCCATCCGAAGGAAGAGGTAAGGCCCAATAATTACGCTAAGAAGAAAAGGCCCATTCAATCATATAATGCCCAAACTAAACTACCATATAAAGCGATAAAGCCCAGTTAGCTCTATAAAGCCCAAACTAACTTATAAACTCAAGTCTTTATATAAGAAAAATAATCAATTTAGGGGCAGGGCGGATTCCCTCCGCGCAACCGAGGACCTATCAAATGGGAGGAGGCCGCGACTGTGCGGGGCGGTTCGCGTGATTGCGAATCTGCCCCGCCAAACAAGGCCTGGGTGTTTATGGTGAAAGACACCGAAATCATAAGCAAAGAGGATTGAAGGAAAGCAAAGTTGTCTTGTTTACATGGCTTATAAGAACAACTTCCCAAATTAAAAATAAGGGAGAAGAGACCTGAGAAAAATAAGTCGTATTCAAAAATAGATGATGACTCATGGAATGATATGCAAAGTACACAATCTCAAGCAAAAATCTCATGACTACTCGATCTGCCAGTGAAGGTGTGTGGAGAAGCTACAGGATGAAGGGAACCTCAAGAAAAAAAAAATCCATGAGGCACAAGTACCGCATCAAAGGATTCGTTGCTCTTACAAAAATAGGACAGTTAGCTAGCTTCAGCCAAATCTAATTCCGAATAGGATGTCAATAGTTGAAGCCAAGTTGTTTTCCTTTTAGTTTTATTTTGTATTTTCCCATTAGGGTATTATCGTCTTTGTATTTCCTCCCTCACTTATATAAGTGCAGGGATCTCTCATTTCCCTAATACAATATTATTCTCTGGTTTCCTACTTGGTATCAGAGGAAAACAAAAGAAAAACCCTAGCCGCTTCGCTCGCCCGTCCCGCTTCCTCGCTCGCTCGCCCGTCATCCTCGCCGCTCGATCCTCGAGCCATCCGATGTGTCTTTCTTGGTTAAACCACCAAGGGGTACAGATGAGACTACTGACCATGGACGTGACGTTCCGCGATGAATCCTATTTATACTCCTTCTTGTCGTCAGGGGGAGAAGGAGGATGAGGTCATTGATACTGTCCCTCTTCCTGTCATTGGTACTGTTCCTCTCACGCATTCCTCCTACTTCCACTACAGTATTCCTCCTACTTCCACTACAGATATTCCTCCTACTTCCACTACGCCATCCACTACAGATATTTCTCATCATCCTTCACTCATCACTCCTCTACCTCATATATATCATCGTCGAAAACCAGGTACTCAGCCCACTGTCGCTCCGCTACTGCCAATGCTGTCTTCAGACTCAGATCCTGATGCTGACACATGTTCCCATTGCACGTGGTAAGGCCCGGTGTACTGAACATCCCATTTCTAATCATGTTGCTTATGATCATCTCTCTAAACCTCACCAGTCATTTATATCTTCCTTGTCCGAGATCTCTATCCCTAAAACATGGCAGGAGGCACTTTGCATACCAGTATGGGCTCAAGCAATGAAGGAAGAAATGTCAGCTTTGGAGAAGAACCACACTTGGGATGTCACCTCTCTCCCTCCTGGCAAGAAACCCATTGGTTCAAGATGGGTTTTCTCAGTTATCAGGATGGGAACGTTGAGCGATATAAAGCTAGGTTGGTTGCTCGTGGTTACACTCAACTCAGGGGGTTGATTACCAAGAGACCTTTGCTCCTGTAGCAAAGATGGACTCTATCCGTGTGATCATATCTTGTGCTGCGATCTTTGATTGGGAACTTCATCAACTGGACGTTAAAAATGCTTTCTTGCACGGTGATCGCATGTCTAGGTTTTGTGAAGAAGGGGCAAGAGAGGTTTGTTTGTCAGTTATGGAAGTCCCTGTATGGACTAAAGCAGTCTCCGAGGGCCTGGTTCGGCAGATTCCACAAGACTATGATCAAGTTTGGCTACAAACAGGGACACTCTGATCATACTTTATTTGTCAAAAGGACTGAAGGGAAAATTGGTGCTAATTGTTTACGTTGATGACATCGTGATCACCGGAAATGATACAGATGAAATCTCAAAGCTGAAGGGACTTCTCTCAGCCGAGTTCGAAGTAAAGGAAAGGCTACGCTACTTCCTAGGAATTGAGGTGACCCGTTCTGACAAGGGTACATTATCTCCCAACGGAAGTATGTGTTGGACCTGCTGACAGAGACTGGCATGCTTGGATGTGCCCCCGCTAACACACCCATGGAGGAGAATCATGATTGATCAGGACAGCAATGGTGATCGTACAGATGCTCCTAGTTATCAGAGGTTGGTTGGAAAGCTCTTATACCTCTCACATACTCGTCCTGACATTACATATGCTGTTGGGATCCTGAGTAGGTAATGCATGCTCCAAGGGTCAGACACCAGGAGGCTGCCTATCGTGTTCTCCGGTATTTAAAGAAGTCTCCATGATGTTCTCGAAGAACAAACATCTGCGGATCGAGGTCTTCACCGACGCAGATTGGGCTGGATGTCATGATGACCGAAAATCTACAACAGGTTATTGCACCTTCATTGGAGGAAACTTGGTTACATGGCGTAGCAAGAAACAAAGTGTTGTGGCCAGGTCAAGTGCTGAAGCTGAGTATCGTTCGATGTCTCAGGGTCTCTGTGAAGGCCTTGGTTGAGCATCTTATTGCAAGATCTCGGTCTTAAGGAGAAAGCTCCCATATCCTTGTACTGTGACAACAAAGCGGCCATCAGCATAGCACACAACCCAGTTCAGCATGATAGGACTAAACATGTTGAGGTGGATCGTCACTTCATCAAAGATCATCTTGACAAAGGAAGTCTAGTCACACCCTTCGTCCATTCCAGAGATCAGTTAGCCGACGTCTTCAAAGAGTCTTGGCTCCGACGCCTTTACTGATATCATCCATAAACTCGGAATGATAGATATCTACCATCCAACTTGAGGGGGAGAGTTGAAGCCAAGTTGTTTTCCTTTTAGTTTTATTTTGTATTTTCCCATTAGGGTATTATCGTCTTTGTATTTCCTCCCTCACTTATATAAGTGCAGGGATCTCTCATTTCCCTAATACAATATTATTCTCTGGTTTCCTACTTCAATAACACTGAATCGCAAAGAATTAGATGCTGAGAAGCTGTAAATACAGAGAGCTACTGAGGAGCTATTTTTTATAAGAAAACAAAAACAGCATAGTAGTCCTGACGGGGAGATACAGGTGAAGAACACAGTACAACTTGCAATATGAAGGATACGAGTTGAACATAAACAAGCCTTACGAAGTTGGCATTAATACCAAGTAGAAAACATGACGAGCAGAACCTCGATGAGAAGAGGCTTTAATCGCTCTAGGTCCTTCAGTCAACACGAATCTATGAATGGTAGAGGAGACAACTATGTTTTGCTCCAAATAGAAGTGTTAAAAGACTAAATACATGCATTCCATTTGTATGCAAAATACTAAATTGCATAACGAGCATTAGAGAAAAAATTGAAGAAGATTATATTGAGGCACAAGATCACTATATTGAGTCACAGAACAAAATCATAAGTTATTTTCCGTGAAAGAACAAAACTCCAAGTATATCACACTTGAAATAGTCCAGATCTTTCGCTCATAAATATGCCAAACGAGTTTCATTCTTTAAGATTAAGAACAAAAGATTTAGTGTCTTGACTAAATAACATCTATCCCACAATTTGAGTTAGTAAGTGTTAGAGAAGCCCATTTAACTAGGCCCATCTTGTATTTTCTATTGTTATTTCTCTATCCTCTTTAGTCCCACATTGTGTATAGGACCTTGCTCTCTCTTTCTCTCATCTATATATTTGTACTCATTCTTTGTATTCTAGACAAGTGAACATATATACAAGGTTGCTTTTCCACTTCTCTACATGGTATCAGAGCCACCGGTCCTCCTTGGGCGGCTTCCCTCTGCTTAACCGCCTATCTTCCTGTGGTCTCTTGCCTGTGCGTGCGGCTAGCTGCGGACTGCCCTTTCTGTCCGCTTCCCGCCCTTCCCGCTTGGTCTCTGGCGGTCTGCTCCTTTCTGTCCGCTTCGCCTCTCTTCTCACCTCTCCACTCCGTGGTTCCATCCCTCCCCTCGAGCCTCTTATAGCTTTCCTGTGGGGTCCGCTTCTCTCTTCTCTTTGTTCCGGGTCCCGACAGAACTCTCTTCTCGCGCGGTCTTCCTTGTGCTATCCGCCATGGTCTCCTGCCCCCGGCTTCGTGCTATCCGCCATGGTCTCCTGCCCCCGGCTTCGTGCTATCCGCAGCTCCCTCCCGCTATCCGCGCGGTCTGCGGTCTTTTTCCACCTTGTCGTCGAGCTCTTTCTCTGCTCGCCTCGACCTTCTGTTAGCCGCGGCCTCTTCCTATCCGCTTAAGTGTTCCTTACTCGCGGTCTCTGCTCTCTGCCCGCTCGTGGCCTCCGTCTCTGACCGCTGCTGTGTTCAGCCTGACCGTGCGGACTGTTGCCTCCTGCATTTAGGTCGCGGTCCTCTCCTCCTATCCGCGCGGACTCGGTCTCTGTCCGCTGGTTTCTATCCGCCTCTGGTCGCAGCCTCCTGCCGCTAGTGTCTTCACATCGTGACCAGGGAAGTCTCTGTTCTAGTCGCACGGACTCTTCTTCCCCCTCCTATCCGTGCTGCCGCTGCTGTGTTCAGCCTGACCGTGCAGGACTGTTGCCTCCTGCATTTAGGTCGCGGTCCTCTCCTCCTATCCGCGCGGATTCGGTCTCTGTCCGCTGGTTTCAATCCGCCTCTGGTCGCGGCCTCCTGCCGCTGGTGTCTTCACATCGTGACCGTGCGGACTCTTCTATCCGCCTCTGGTCGCGGCCACCTGCCGCTGGTGTCCGCATCGTGATCGGGCGGCCTCTGTTCTAGTCGCGCGGCCTCCTCTGCTTGCCAGTCTGCCCTTCCTAGCCGCTTCTCCTCCATGGGTTCTTCTGCTGACTCTACCGGCACGGCGGTTCCTCCTGCGGATCCGCCCGACCCCTATTTCCGAAATACGGGATGAACTCCGTATTACTTACTATATCTCTGATCGGCAAGGAAGAATTTTGTCGAATGGGCGCATTCTGTTCGTCGGGTCCTGTAATCCAATGGGTTTCTTCATCACTTGACGCAGGTGGTCACCGGTGCTCCGACTGATGAATGGTTACGCAATGATGATCATGTGCAGACATGGATTCTTAATTCTCTTGATAGCGAATCCTATCGTCTGGCCATGTACCACGAGACGGTCCAAAGGCATGTGGGATGAGCTTCATACTCTTTACTCCGGCAAAGATAGTCTCCACCATCTGTATGACATTATCACTGCTCTCCAGACCCTTGACAACAGTGGTGCGACCGATCTGACTTCATTTGTGGCCCAGGCTCGGTCGTTGGTCGAGGCATGGATCCAACATCAGCCTCCCACTGTGGACCTTGCTGCCCGACGAGCTCAAAAGAAGGCTGTGGGTATAGCCATGATGATGGCTCGGCTACCCCATCACCTTCATAGTGTACGGTCCAACATCCTCTCCTCTACTGTTACGCCGTCATTCTCAGATGTGTGCTCAATGCTTCTCAAAGTCACCCCGCCTCCGGATGTGTCTGGACCTCCTTCTCCGGCTCTTGTCCAGCAGGTCCCTGCTCCTTTACTGCCTCTTCCCTCTTCAGTCCGTGGAGGCCGCACTGATTCTCGGGGACGTGGTCGAGGTGGACGGCCTCGGCCTAGTCCGCCTCGACCTAAGTGCTCGTTCTGCGGAAAAGATGGGCATCTTGAAGCCACATGATATCGCAAGCATGGTCACCCTCCTCGCCCGCAGGCGTCTGTTGCTGCCACCGACTCCTCTCCCACTCGCACTGACCTCGACGAGGTTCGCCTCCAGCTCCAGCATCTCCATGGACTGCTTAGCCTCCCGCCGGCCTCGGTTGCCTCCGCTGCCTCCATCTCCAATGAAGGTATCTCCTGCCTCTCCTCTGGCCCGCGATGGATCCTCGATTCAGGTGCCACTCATCACATCACCTCTGTTAGGCCGCCTCAGTACTTGTCTTCCCCTCACCCGAAGTATATTACTGTGGCCAATGGGGCCTCTGTCCCTGTCTATGGATGTGCTGATATTCCTCTCACCTCTTCTCTTCTCCTACGCTCGACTCTTCATGTTCCGGGCTCTCCTTTTAATTTACTTTCTGTTGGTCGCCTTACTACTAATTTACATTGCTCAGTGACCTTTACTTCTTCTTCTTTTCTGATACAGGATCAACAGACGCGGACTATCATTGGTAGGGGGCGACTGCAGGACGGGCTCTACCTTCTCGATGACTCTCCTACTCTTCTCGCCTCTGTCTCTTCATCCGATTGGCATCGAAGTCTTGGTCATGCTCCTCTCCCAATCCTCCAGAAGGCTCTCCCAGATGTATCTCTTCCTGCTTTTCAGTGTGAAACCTGTATTTTTGGCAAACAGCCACGCTCATCGTTTCCTTCTCATTGTACTCGGAGCTCCACTCCTTTTATATTAGTGCACTCCGATATATGGGGTCCGTACAAGATGACTAGTATTTCTGGCTATCGGTACTTCCTTACCTTTATTGATGACTACTCGCGCATGACCTGGTTGTATCTTCTTCGCGATCGATCTGAGATTCCCCGCGTCTTTCGAGCGTTCATTCTTGAGACTCGCACTCAATTCTCTGCGCCCATTCGCACTATTCGTACCGACAACGCGCGAGAGTACACTGGTCATGACTTCGCAACCCTCTGCTCTGAGTTCGGCATTATTCACCAAACCTCGTGTGCGTATACTCCGCAACAGAATGGTGTCGCCGAGCGCAACAATCGGCACCTTCTTGATGTGGCTCGGTCCCTTACGCTTCAAATGCGGGTTCCCAAACCATACTGGAACTTTGCGCTCTCCACCGCCTGCTTTCTTATAAACCGTTTACCGTCCTCCGTTCTTCAGAATGCTACTCCGTTCGGCCTCCTCTTTCCCTCCACTCCGCCTTTCCCTGTTACACCTCGCATCTTTGGTTATACTTTCTACGTTCATCATCTCGGCCCGTCTACTGACAAATTGGATCCCCGTGCGACCAAACATATATTTGTCGGTTACTCGCGCACTCAGAAGGGGTACATGTGCTATTCGCCTACTACCCGCAAGGTTACTGTCTCTGTGGACATCACTTTCCGGGAAGATCTTTCCATTCTTTTCTGCTCCAGACATCGTTCCCTTTCCCGAGCCAGTCGTTCGTCCTATCGTCCCGGTTCCCTGCTCCTCATCTTCTACTCCTCCTGCCCCGTCCTCCGGTCCGTCCGCCTCCACCTGTTATTTGGGTCTATTCTCGTCGCTCTCCTCATCCCGTTGCCCCACTGTAGTCAGCTTCGACCTCTGATGCTCCGCCACCTGCTGCTCCGGTTCCTGCCTCCACCGCTCATCCGATGGTAAATTACGTCTCTCTCCATCGCCTTTCACCACCACTTCGTCACTTTGCCACATCATTATCCTCTATTTCTGTTCCTAACCTGTGCAGGAGGCGCTTCAACATTCTGGCTGGCGCGCTGTCATGGAGGAAGAAATGATGGCCCTTTGGGCCAACCAGACCTGGACCCTGGTCCCTTTGCCTCCCGGTCAGCACCCGGTTGGGTGTAAATGGATTTTTGTCATCAAACATGCTCAGGATGGCACTATTGCCCGTCTGAAAGCCAGGCTGGTGGCTCGTGGCTTCACTCAACAGCAGGGCCTCGATTATGAGGAAACGTTCTCTCTGGTGGCCAAGCTCAACACGGTTCGTGTGCTTCTCTCCGTGGTTGTACACAGCCACTGGCCCCTTCATCAGCTTGATATCAAGAATGCCTTTCTGAATGGTGATCTTCACGAAACCGTCTACATGCGCCAACCGCCCGGGTCTGAGACCACGGGGGAGTCTCATGTGTGTCTTCTAAAGAAATTCATCTATGGTCTCAAACAGTCCCCTCTGGCGTGGTTTGACAAATTCAGCAAGGTGGCTCGGGATATGGGTTTCACTCGGAGCTCTGCTGACTTCTCCCTTTTCACCCGACACTGGGCAACTAGAACCATCATTCTGTTGGTTTATGTTGACGACATCCTTCTTACTGGGGATGACCCACAGGGGATCCAAGCGGCCAAACAACATCTGAGCACCGTATTTCAGACCAAAGACCTAGGGCATCTTCGCTACTTCCTCGGTCTTGAGGTTGCTCGACGACCGGATGGTCTTGTTCTCTCCCAACGAAAGTACTGTCTCGATCTCCTCAAAGATGCTGGCCAGTCAGGTTGTAAGCCAGCTAATACCTCGATGGAGGCAAATCACAAGCTCTGTGCACATGCCTCTGATAATGATCTGCTTCTCCAGAACCCAGGAGTACTATAGACGCCTTGTCGGAAAACTGATATACCTAACAGTCACAAGGCCTGATATATCTTTTGTTGTTGGGGTTGTCAGTCGGTTCATGCATGCTCCCCGGGTCTCTCATCTCCAAGCTGTTGAACGGATTCTCCGGTACCTTAAGGCAGCTCCAGGTTAAGGGCTTGTTTACAAAACCTCCACCTCGGCTCCAACATTGGTTGCCTACTCTGATGCCGATTACGCTGGTTCCCTGGACGATCGGCGGTCGACCAGTGGGTTATGTACTTTGGAGGTCATCTCATTACTTGGAAAAGTAAAAAACAAGTCGTGGTCGCTCGATCCTCCGCAGAAGCTGAATACAGATCTATGGCATCGGTTGTTTCTGAACTTACATGGCTTGAAAGCCTTCTTGCTGACTTGGGAGTAAAACTTCCTTCATCTGCTGTTCTTTTTTGTGATAGTCAAGCGGCCATACACATAGCGAAGAATTCGGTGTTTCACGAGCGTACGAAACATATCGAAGTTCGACTGTCACTTCATACGAGAAAAAGTTCAAATGAAGAAACTTGAGTAAAAGCATGTTCCGGGCACTGATCAAGTTGCTGATATTCTCACGAAGGCCCTGTCAAACACTTTGTTCTACCAGTGTTTGTCCAAGCTGGGTGCATATGATCTATACACTCTAGCTTGCGGGGGAGTGTTAGAGAAGCCCATTTAACTAGGCCCATCTTGTATTTTTTATTGTTATTTCTCTATCCTCTTTAGTCCCACATTGTGTATAAGGACCTTGCTCTCTCTTTCTCTCATCTATATATTTGTACTTCATTCTTTGTATTCTAGACAAATGAACATATATACAAGGTTGCTTTTCCACTTCTCTACAGTAAGAAAAGGTACAAGTTAATGCTTATTGTGAACTTTCAAGAACATTTGAGAGTAGATAACACAAAGTGTTATGAAGGAAAGTTTAAGGGGAAGGAGGTGATGGCAAAATGTAGTTGACACAATTTCTTCCTTCCAAGGTTCCCCATGTACCAGTTACCCCCATTTACAGCCAGGGAATGCAGTCGAGTTCCCACCTATAGTTACCTTCTTACATATTCACTCTTCTTTTTTGATCTATAAATTCTCTTTTATGATAAATCCTCTCACTGAAAATAGTTAGTTTTTTTAAACTCAGGACAATCTCTGAGGTGCACTCAGAATATTACGCTATATCAGTTGCATCATGCATTAATATTTAACACTATTAGAAGTGCTAAATAGGATGGCCAAATATGGAGCTTTTAACGGGGCTCCAAGAGAGTTAAATTGTAAACCTAATGTTCATCAGCAAATGTAGTAAAGGAAAGTTGAATACAAAACAATATCAAAATAGAAAAATAAAATTATTACAAACAAATAGCAATGATTTACTTCATAAATATGCTTACATGATCCAACTCGGCCCACAGCTTCTACTGCATTTTCAACTTCGTCTAAACTCTGAGATTCAACCAAATTCAATCTCCCATCAATGGTCAAAAGAAGTGCATTAATCCCTATAAAAAGTTTGTGAAATTCATTATTGCTGATCGTAATCAGACACATGTCAAAAATAGACACACTCGTGCTACACAAAAGAGGAAAACATACAACAGCGAACCCAACAAAAACAACTTAGAATATATGTTAGGGAAGCACCTATCCGAACCCCCATCACTTTACGATTTAATTATGGACTTACACGGAGATAAAAACAGCACCAAGATGACACTCGGCAATCAAATAGGGCTGCAATAAATCTACTTTTGATGTCATAACGCCTATATGTGAGTGTGAGAAAATGCCGAAAATCCGTAACAATCTCATTTATTTCATGTACGGAAAATAAAGGTACATGTACACTTATTAACTTATTTATAGCTCGGAGGAGTGAAACAAAAAACTTCATTCACATTGTAGGACTAATATCGATACAAGATGAAAAGACTCCTAATGGGCTATTGTTAGTGGCCTTTTCATTGGGATTCTATATCCTCCATCTATATTTTATACTACCCCACAAGTTAGAGCCTAGATATCGCCGGCTCCAAGTTATGACAAAAACTGAAGATGTGGCGGTCAAGTCAACGCCTTTGTGAAGATATTAGAGATTTGAGCGTCAACAAGGATTGTAACATCCAAAAATATATTCATAGTTCTGTAATAATTGCAGAATCCGATCGCAAGCAAACTTGATCAGCGTCAACTGCATGTCGACGCATTTTCTTTCATTGTGGCTAGTCCGCCGAGTAGTCAGAAAATTAATTAGGAGCTTCTAATGGAGGAATTTTGTTTTTTTTTAATTTTCTGTTTCAACGTGACTTCGGTTCGCGAGGGTGTAGCCATAACTCTTTGCTTAGAAGTGTTTAAGATTAGTTGTGAAATCGTAACTAAATGGGAGAAAATAATGTCATGGCAGATTTTCCTTTTCAGCCAAATCCACGCATGGAAGTTACTTTTTTAAGATTTTACGTTTCCCTCTATTAAGAACCACGACCTCAAACCTCTTTTTCACGCAACCGAGAACCGTTCATCCCTCACGCTCAGTCGAAAACCTAATGTTACAATTGCTTCTGTTGTTTCTTCCCGACACTGCTTGCCGTCTAAACTTCTCCTTGCGTCGTCAGAGCAACGACGGCCCCGACGATCGACGCCTTCCACTAGACGAGAGGGAGATCATTCTCCTAGCCCTAATCAGTGATTCAAACGCAAAACTCAGCCTTTCTGTTGATCCTGATGGATTTCTCCCGATCGATCCTATCGTGGAAGAGGTTTAATCGATCTTTCCTTGTCGTCGACAACACTAGTTGAGGTCGTTTCTTATGCCAGTTAGTCCTAAGAGACTTAATTAGGGTTTTTGTTTTGTGGCAGTCATAGTCAGATCGATAACTTCAACTTAAGCATGATCTTTTTCATTTCAGAAATTGCAACCCTCCACTAATAGAGAAGTGGTAAGTTTTCGAGAAAATTTTGGTAAAAGAGAACTCATGATTAGTCAGAGGAGAATACATCATGTTTTAAAGTAACCAAATTATCTATGTCATTGTGTCGAGTTTATGAGTGCCACAATAGTGATGTAAGAAGTTCATTTCCTTTTAGTTAGACATATCATGCATATAAATTTATCTAATTCCATTTATGTATTTTCCTTAGGCATTATACAAAGTTATATATATGAATATGATACAAATATGAAACTGTGTATAACACACTTAATGCATAAATGGCAATAGTAGATCATATCTTAGTCATATTGTCATGATAATACAAGCTATGTGCACTAGAATGTAAGAAATACTATGTCTACAGTTAGACATATAAAATAGATATATGAATGATTACTTCTCATGTAATATTATCATATTATGAAGAATAAATCAATGCGTGTAATGATGAAAAATACATCTTATAAACAGATGAAAATAGTGAATTATAGTTTCAAGGCTGTATAACAATAATACAAATATTGTGGACTAAGATGTAAAAAAGTCTATTTCCTTTTGGCTAGACATACCACAT
Source organism: Platanthera zijinensis (assembly GCA_039513925.1). Lineage (NCBI taxonomy): Eukaryota > Viridiplantae > Streptophyta > Magnoliopsida > Asparagales > Orchidaceae > Platanthera > Platanthera zijinensis. The sequence goes on along the minus strand of CM077092.1, from coordinate 39,413,117 downwards.
CATTTATTTCATGAATTGTGCTTGTATAGTTAAGAGAATGCACAATATAATATGAGATCGTAAGTTTTGAGTTTTAATTTTAGATCACGATAAGTAAATTGCTAACTCTTAGGGTGTGTTCGTTTGATGGGTTTTCAACGGAGGGAATTGGTTTTGACCAAAAACCAAATATTTGTGGGTTTTTGGAAATGGGTCAAAATCCTTTGTTTATTGTTTGTTTGGAGAGGATTTGAGGTAGAAAGAATTCAAAAAGCCCTGGAGATGTGGGGGAAGAAGATGAACAGGGAGGGCGGCGTGCATTTGGAGATGATTTTCCCGTCTGAGGTGGAGGCGGCCGGCTTGCGTCTGGACAGAGGAGCGTGCTCGTTGGGGAAGAAGATGAACAGGGAGGGCTTCGACTGCTGGAATGGAGCAGGATCTGCGGCTGGGTTCGAAGATGTCGTCCCGTATGGACAGAGGAGCAGGCTCGTCGGGGCAGATGATGAACAGGGAGGGCGGCGATTGCTAAAATAGAGTAGGTTCTGCGGTTCTGTAGGATGAACAGTACCAAAACCGACCAAAAACCGAGCTAAAGAGGTGTTTTTTTGGTTACATAAGGATTTTTCAAAAGCAAAACCCATGGGTTTTGGGCCAAAACCAATCCCCTCACTTAAAATAAGCAAACGAACACAGGAATTGGAGTGTCATGGGTTTTGGTCAAATACCTTCCTCCAAAACCCATAGGTTTTCCGTGAATGTCAATTCCTTCCTAAAAAATGTCAAACGAACAAAAGAATTGGAATTGAAGGTACCCAATTCCAATTCCTTCCTCCAATCACTGCGAAACGAACGCACTCTTAAAGATTTTGTGAAACACTACAACATATAAAATGCATTACTTTAGTCATATGAATAAATACTAAATCATCTGACTATGTAAATGAGACAGTAATTAGTATGAGTTACGGACTTACGGTCTAGACATCTAATTGAATAAGTACGTAATCCAATATTTAATGAAAAATAATTTGGAGGCATAATTGAGGCTCCTCGCGTGATAGATAGAGACACACAATCTTACTCATAGGGCATAACAGACCTTATGAACCTCAAGTTGGGGAGACGACACCTAAAATAAAGATTAGTATATGTGAGTCAGTGAGACACTACAACAACTGTGTTCGTTAGTAGGGACTCAAATCGTTAAACTAGAAGAAGAATAGTTTTAAAACACCTAGGATTCAAGGGTATGGCAAAATCTAGAAATCTCTATAGTTTCATGATTTTGAAACTTGAATGAGAATGCATATCATGATCACACTAGAACTGACATTTTTGTTTAAAAGTATTTTTAATAAAAACAACATTCATAGAACATAGTTTAAATCTATTAGGATAAAAAATTACTTTAAAAGCATGCTTTTATAATTTGATTCAAGATATTTTTATTGTTATTGACGGGAAATGTCTTTCTTGCTCGACAGTAGGTTGATCCGTTTTTGGAGTTTCCTTTATAGGGAATACGGGTACGTTTGTTCATGTATGCTTCCTAGTTAGCTTCGTGTTTCATTTGTATGGTATTTAGCACAATTTTATTTCCAGTCCCTTACTTCCACTATAAGGTTTAGTTATTTCTGTTATGGTACTAATTTTATATATTGTTGTTTAGTTTGCTTCACAATATAAATTCTGGTCAAGCTTATGAATTGATGTTAAACTAGATAGGGGTGTTACAGGAACACGTTGGAGATTAAGACTCCGTTTCGCACGGTGGTAGCGGTCGTAAACACATGGGTTAAATCGTCATTCGTTAAATATCACCTAACAAACATCATTCATTTGAACATAAAAGTGGATGAAGTTCCTTAGGTGGGAGTTAACGAATGACAATTTAACCCCTATGTTCATGACCGCCACCACCGTGCCAAACAGAGCCTAATTTTGTGAAGTTTCACCTTTACTCTGATGAAATGATAATTTACATCAATGTGCTTAGTGCACTAATGAAAGATAGGATTTTGATTATACGAATAACATCTTTACTATCGTAGTAGAGGATTGCATGAGTAGTGGGAGACATGCTTGGGTCAATAAAAAAACTTTTCAATTAAGTAATCTCAGAAATTACATAGGTCACAATGCGATACTCAGCTTCAGCACATGCATGTCACAACTGATTGTTTTTTGCTTCTCCAAGTGACTAGATTACCCCTACAATATGTGCAATACCCACTCATAAATCCACGATCATCAATGGAGCCCGCATAACCAGCATCAGAGTAAATTATTGAGAGAGAAGACGAAGGGTAATGTATAAGTTCTTTCCCAGGAGCATTCTTAAAATACCAAAGAATCCACTCAAATACTTGAATATGGAGCTTCCGAGGAGCATGCATGTACGACTAACCACACCAACAAACAGGAGATGTCTGGAGGAGTAAAAAACAGATGTGCAAGCGTGTCGAACAGTCGATAATAGTACTCAAGATTAAGTAGACGAGGATAAGATACAGACACACGAGGAAAGTTGATGCAAGATTGGATGTTATTAGTTCATCATGCTGCCAAGCTACCTCAATACCTAGAAATTATATGAGACATCCCAAATCCTTGGTCTGAAAGTGGGAGGCCAAGTGATTTTAATTATACAGATGTCTGGTAGATGATCACTAGGGATTATGATATCATCAACATAAACAAGAAGAATCATGATACCCTTTTTGCGATAATGGATGAACAAGGATAAGTCCACGGAGCTCCGAGTAAAACCAAAGGTCTAAAGTACTTAAATGAATTCTTCGAAACATAGCCAAGGGGATTGCTTCAGGTCATAGATAATCTTTCTTAGACAACATACAAGAGACTCCCTCGTAATCTTAGATCTAAGATATTGCTGCATATATGTTCACAATCAAATCGTCGTTAAGGAATGCTTTATTAGTATCAAGTTGATGCAACTACCCGTAATAATAGTCTGCCAAAATGATCAATACATGAACTATATTAAGCTTGGCTACTGGGAAAAACATCTCCTCATAATAAATATATAAATGTTGAGAGAATACACAACACAAAAGTTGCACCTTTAAGTGCTCAACAGAGCCATTTGGATGGTTTTTAATTGTGAATACATATTAACACCTGACTTGTCTAGACACGAGAAAGTACAACAATTCCCAAGTCCTCTTAGCAAATAGGGGCTTCATCTCTTCATTTATAGCTTCCCACCATCTCGGATATTGGAGAACCTCTTGCATAGAACAAGTGGTGAAAACAAAAGACAAAGAACACTGTGTAGTGGAGGAGATAAAAGGTGAAAAAATACATAATGAGAAAGTGGTGAGCAGTAGTGATAACATCAAATAAGTGATATTCATTCTCTTTATTTTCACCCTAGTTTGCATTAAATTTCAATGTGTGTTAATGTTATTGAGATGGATTTACACGTTATTTTGTATTTATTTGCAAGGGACAAAGGAAAGAGGCAATTGGAGCTAATAGAGCAACTTGTGATGAGAAGAAAGCATAGACAAAGGCATAAGAGCTATATCTGAAAAAGCACAATAAACCACATGACTGTATGTACAACCCCATTTTCGTTGCGTAGGACCTAGAGGCCCGAAAGGCTAAGATTGGGCTAGCCTGGGGTTTAAAACGGATCGGACAAGCAAACTACCGAAAGGGTTCCCGCCCGGGGCATGCGGGAAGGCTTGCGCCTATATGAGTGGGATCCCTTCAGCTCCTGGCGTTGAGTGAGGCTCTGCTACTCAGCATCTTTTAAATTCTCGGCGTTGAGTTACGCCTCACCACTCGGCGCTCTCAACGCCTCACGGTTTGCGCCTAAGTTTCTTAAAGGGGAAGCCGGGAGGATCTACGACTAAGGGAAGGCGGAAGACCTGCAGAATAGCGAAAGGGTTTCCGCCCAGCACGATCCAGAGGAGAAATCCCCCAGACGCCCTTTGGTCTGCATTTAGCCCCTCAGAACAGCGGAGTTACGCTGTTGGCAGACCAAGTTAGGCTACAAATATCCTTTTAGAACAGTGAATTTGCGTTCTTGGCAGACCAGATACTACAAGCCTATAAATATGACCCACAGGGTACCTACGAAGGCAAACTTTCATACTTTCTCAAATCAGTTAGTGCTTTCTGAGGTGCTCCTAGCTCAGCAATTGGCTAAGAAGGGAAAGCGCTCAGAGATCTTTCGGATTAGAGGAGGGACCTCCTAGCTGAGGCTTAGGGTCAGTTCTTGGTTCTTTGTTGCTAGTCAGGGGTCAGGGTTTGGGAGAAGTAGGTGTTGGCTATACCCCAAGGTCCGAACTCTCGTTGAGGCCAATTTTTGGCTTCAACATTTCTGGTGCGGTAAGCGTGGACCGTAGCTGATACAAGAAAATCTCAAGCAAAGTCTCGTGACTGGAGGTGAAGGCGAAGGAATTGGCTCGGGGGGGTCTCCCTCTCGGGAAAGTGGGGTGACGTTGGGGATGTTGGAGGACTTTAGGCGGGAGGTCCTGCAGACCATCCACTTGGCTTTCTCGGCGAGAAGCGAGTGGGTGACGCCCTCGGTTCCGGTGGTGGCAGCCCCATCACCGGGCGAAAACGCTCCGGGGCATCGTCCTGGGAGGGAGGTTCCGGTGGAGGTTGTCGAGAGGGATGTCGTCGGGCGGGAGCTTTTTCCCGGGCAAGGTCAGTGCGGACAGGGCTAGCGAGCCAAGGTCGCGGGACGTGCCCTCTCGGCAGGCTGTGGGCGGGAGCCCTTTTAGTGAGCTCATCACCTCGGCTCAGATTCCAGATGGGTTCCGGGAGCCGGACATGTCCTACTATACGGGTCGAGACGACCCGGTGCAACATGTGCAGTGGTTCGAGGATGCCGTTTCCATAAGGCAAATGTCGGATGCCTTTAAGTGTAGGCTCTTCGCCATCACTTTGAAGGAAAAGACCAAGGACTGGTTCCACTAGCTGCCTGTGAGTTCAATCTACTATTTTGAGGATCTGCGGCGCGGGTTTTTGCTGAGGTTCTAGACATCCAAGAAGAGGAAGAAGAGTGTGGATTGCTTGTTTGTCATTAAGCAGAAGCCAGAAGAGGGGCTGGGACGTTATGTGGATAGGTTCTAAGAAGAGATTTTGCAGGTTTAGGAGATGTCGGGGTACACCATAATGCTTGCTTTCACCCTAGGGTTGAGGCCAAACTTTTTTAGCATGAAGCTGAAGAGAGTTCCTCCCTCTCCTTCGAGAAGCTGATGGAGAGGGCGACGAAGGAGATCGAGATCGAGGCGGCCAATCTGGCGTTCGCTAAGAAGTTAGCCAAGTTGGCGGAGGACGATGGGAAGGAGTCAGGAGCAGGAAGACAGAGGTAGTAGAGAGAGGAGAGAATAAGGGAGGAACCCTGAGGGCAGGGGCAGTACCAAGGTTGGGGGTAGCGCGAGCCGAACAACAGGTTGGGCTGGAGGCCACAGGAAGGTCACCACCAGGGGCAGGGTGGTGGTTTCCAAGGAAAGGACGACTTCCGCGAGCAAAGAAGGTTCAATCAGCCGGCTTGGAGGCAGGGACAGAGGTCCCCCATCCTGCCGCAGCAGGAGGCTATGGAGATCGTCAGAGGAAGAGGACGAGGGAGAGGAGCTCGAGGAGGAGCGAGGAGAAGGGAAGGCGGGATGGCGTTGCCCTTTTGTGACTTACATCAGGAGGAGGGTCACCCGAGTTTTTGGAGATCAGGGGGGCCAGGGGGCAGGTTCATCAGCAGCCAGCCGCAAAGATTGAATAGGTTCTGCCAGGAGGAGGAGAGGACCAGGCAGACGTGGGGCCCGAGGAGGGATCGGGGTGATCCACGGGGGAGTGGGGGATAGAGGCCACCCGTAAGGGGAACTACCAAACCATGTACCGAAGGAGCGTCGCCTCGACCTCCCAGACTCCCCCCCCAGGAGGAAAAAATCACTTTCTCAGTGAGGGACATGCCCGACTACGAAGACCCGTTCTGTGACGCCTTGGTGATCCAAACGGCAGTAGAGAACTTCACGGTCTCCAGGATTCTGGTGGACAATGGGAGTTCCGAGAACGTAATTTTCAGAAAAGCTTTCGATGAGATGAACGTGGAGGCCCGGAGGGTTCTAGCCTCAGATGGGCTGTTGTTTGGATTCTCGGGAGAGAGGAAGGAAGTCGAAGGGGGGGGGGGGACTGCACGTGACGTTGGGGGGGAGGGTGTCGAGGAACTGTCGGTTCGTCATCGTTGACGCTCCGAGCAGCTACAACGCAATCTTTAGGCGCCCTCTCATCAGCGCCTTTCGTTGCATCCCCTCCTCGTTTCACCAATGTCTCAAGTTCAGTAGCGGAGGAGTGCAGGTCCGGATCAGGGGAAATCCGAAGGTGGCGAGGCAGTGCTATGTGACTGCCGTCAACACCATTTCTTGGATGGCCGAGGCGGAGGAGCTAGAGAAGGAGATGGCGGCACAGGAGGAGGTTGTGGAGGAAGGAGTGAGCCAAGGAGAGGCTGGGGAGGAGACTGTGGAGAAGGAGAGGGTAGAAGGAGAAGCTGGGGGTAAGGCCCGGGGAGGCGTAGAGGTGGAGCCACAAGAGAGCCTGGTAGAGGCAATGGAGGTTGAGGAAGCAGGAGGGGAGGAAGAATTGGGGCAGGAGGAGCAGAGGGCCGGCAGGGAGCAGTCCCGGCTGGAGCCGACAGAGGAAGTCGTGGAGATGGAAGTCTTCACGAAGGCGGGGAAGACGGAGAGGGTCCGGATCAGCGCCGGCCTGCGCCCTGAAGACCAGACGAGGATGCGGGAGTGCATCCAGAAGAACGTCGACGTCTTCGCCCAGAGCATGGCGGACATGTCGGGCATTGACGCGGATGTGGCATGCCACCGTCTGAACATAGACCCCAAAACGTGTCCCATCCGCCAAAAGATGAGAACCATCGCCACCAAGCTGGAGGAACCCACCCGCGAGGAGGTCAAGAAGCTTCTCGATGCAAGTTTTATCTCAGAGATCCAATATCAAGGCTGAGTCTACAATGTGGTAATGGTAAAAAAAAAGGGATGGGAGGTGGCGTATGTGTGTAGATTTCTCCTTGCTAAATAAATCAAGCCCTAAGGATTGCTATCTCCTGTCTCGGATCGACGCGTTGGTTGATTCAGCCGTCAGTTTTTCTATTATGAGTTTTTTGCATGCTTTTTCAGGTTACCATCAGATTCGAATGCATCCTCCTGACGTCAAGGATGTCTCCTTCATCACAAGGGAGGGATGCTTTAGCTACAAAATGATGCCCTTCGGGCTAAAGAACGCAGGGGCTACCTACCAGCATATGATGGATCAGGTGTTCAAAAGTCAGAGGGGTAGGAACCTGGAGGTTTATGTTGATGATCTCATGGTGAAGAGTGGGGATGTGGGCTCACACCTACTTGACCTGGAGGAGACATTTGCGACCCTGCGGAAGTTCAAGACGAGGTTGAACTCCCAGAAGTGCGTCTTTGGGGCAAGCCGAGGCAAGTTCCTTGGACACCTTCTGACCCCAACAGGGGTAGAGCCTAACTTGGATAAGGTGAAGGACATCATGGAGTTGGAATCACCACGCAACGCCAAGGAGGTTCAGCGTTTGACGGGAAACTCGCCGGGTTGAGTCGATTTCTCTCCCGAGCCGGGGAGAAGTGTTTACCCTTCTTCAAGGTGGTTCGGGAAAACTAAAAGTTTGAATAGACAAAGGAATGCGAGGAGGCTTTCGAAGAATTGAAGGGTCAACTCTCCCAAGTGCCGCTCCTTCAGAGCCCGAAGGAGGGGGAGAACCTAGCTTTGTATCTTGGGGTAGGGGCAGAGGCCGTAAGTTCTGTATTGGTAAGGGAAGAAACAGTTGTCAATCTACTATGTCAGCAGATTCTTGAAGAAGGCGGAGCTCCGCTACCCCATCCTAGAGAAATTGTCTTTCTCCCTGATCATCTCGGCCAGAAAGCTTAGGCTGTATTTCCAAGCCCATTCAATCAAGGTGGTGACGGACCATCCCCTGCACATGATTTTTGAGGGGGTGGAGCACTCGGGGTGGTTGGCCAAGTGGTCCATCGAGCTCAGTGAGTTTGACATCTCTTTTGTGCCAAGAATCTCCATCAGGGCGCAGGTAGTGGTTAATTTCTTGGCTGACTATGTCGTAGAGGTGGAGGGAGAGAAGCCACTGCCGCGGGAGGCGTGGAAGATGTTGGTTGACGGAGCCTCAGGGAGGCATTCCTTGGGGGGAGAGGTAGTACTGGTAAGCCCTCAATGGGTCACCATAGAGCAAGCGGTGGTGCTGCACTTCCCTGTCACAAACAATCAAGCGGAGTATGAGGCCGTGATAGCAGCCCTTCGCCTGACGAAAGAGCTTGGGATACATGACGTGGAGGCGTTCACAGATTCGTTGGTAGTGGCATCACAAATTCGGGGTGAGTATGAGGCCAGGGAGCCCACCCTCGCGAAGTACTTGTCCAAGGTGAGGGTGATTGTTGGTGGGTTTCGAGCGTTCTCAATCCAGCATGTCCCCAGGGAGGAGAATGAAGAGACAGACCGGTTGGCCAAGTTTAGACCCCGGGGCGGGGGAACCTTGACCGAACTGTTTCATCCGGCGATTGAGGAGGGGGAGTTGATGGAAGTGAACCGGCGACCCTCGTAGGTGGATCCCTTCATAGCCTTTCTTCACTACAGGAAACCCCCCCCCCCCCGAAGGGACCAAGGATACGAAAGGCTTTAGGCACAAAGCAGCGCACTATCTCATGCATGAAGGAGGGTTACATCGGAAGATATTGTCAGGGCTCCTGATACGATGTGTGTTAGAGGAAGAGATCCCAAGGATCCTGGAGGAAGTGCATTTGGGCGAGTGTGACAGTCACTCAGGGGAAAGAACTTTGGAGGCAAGGGTGGTTAGGCAGAGGTACTTCTGGCCCTCTCTGAGGAAGGATGCGGCGGAGTTTGCAAGAAGATGCCAAAAGTGTCAACTATACGCCCCCTCCAACTCTTACCCGCTCAAAGGCTCTGAAGCATCACGACGTCATGGCCCTTTGCCATCTGGGGGATGAATTTAGTTGGGTCGTTTCGTCCGGAAAGTGGGCAGAGAAGGTTCCTTTTGGTCATGATTGACAACATTTCAAAATGGCTAGAGGTCAAGGCGTTGGCCAAGGTAACCTCCCAAGTCATCAGAAATTTCGTATGGGGAGAGATCATCTGTAGGCATGGGTTGCCTTAGGCCATTGCCACAGACAATGGGTCGCAGTTCGCTAGCGAGAAGTTCATCAGTTTTTGCACCCAGCTAGGGATCGGCCTAAGGTTTGCCTCCGTCCACCACCCAAGGAGCAACGGCCAGGTAAAGGCGGAAAACAAGATTATTGTAAACCTGCTCAAAAAGAAGGTGAAAAACTTGAGGGGGAGCTGGGTGGAGCAACTCCCCTCGGTGTTGTAGGCTATGCGGACGACCCTAAACACGGCCACTGGAGAGACCCCTTTCAAGCTTTCGCATGGCTGTGAGGCGGTCCTTCCCGTAGAGTTTGAGGTTCAGTCCCCGCGAGTTGCGGCCGCCAGCAAAGGAGACGAGACATGGAGGGAGGAGAATGAAGGAGAGTTGTGGCTCTCGCTAGATATGGTGGAAGAACTTCGCGACGTGGCTGCGGTCAGGCAGGAGGAAATCAAGTCAGAGTCAAACACGTCAAAGTCAAGCAGTTCGGGGAAGGGGATCTAGTCCTGAAGAAAGTCGACGTCGTAGGAAGGTCGGCGACTAATGGTAAGCTCAACCCCAATTGAGAAGGACCCTACATTGTGGAAAAGGCCTTGGGGTCGGGGAGATACCACCTCCAGAATATGGAGGGGGTGCTCATCGGCCACGCCTGGAGTGGCGATGACCTGAATCGTTTATACCCATAGGATGGGTAAATTTGTGTATACCATTGTAATATGTTATTTTAAGAATTGTTTCTCTGCAGGGTTATGATGTATCTATGGTTTTGACGGCACCGAGTAGACCCACTGACCGGGCTCCCATCAAACTGGCAGGGTCGAAGGCTCGCTCGGTGGCCAGAAAAAAAGGTTGGTAGTTTGCAAGACCCCGAGAGGATCCCGCTGCTCAGGCTCTCATTAGCTGCCAGGGCTGGAAGGCGCACTCGGCCCCAAGTAGACCCGTTGTCAGACTCTCACTAGCTGACAGGGTCGTAGACTCGCTTAGGGGTAAGGGAATACCCCGAGAGGATCCAGCTGCTCAGGCTCCCATTAGCTGGTAGGGCTGGAAGGCGCACTCGACCCCAAGTAGACCCGCTGTCAGGCTCCCACCAGCTGGCAGGGTCGTAGGCTCGCTTGGGGGGAAAGAGAAAGAGGTTGGTAGTTTGCAAGACCCCGAGAGGATCCCGCTGCTCAGGCTCCCATTAGCTGGCAGGGCTGGAAGGCGCACTCGGCCCCAAGTAGACCTGTCAGACTCTCACTAGCTGGCAGGGCCGTACGCTCGCTTGGGGGGGCAAGGGAGTACCCCGAGAGGATCCCGCTGCTCAGGCTCCCATTAGCTGGCAGGCCTGGAAGGCGCACTCGGCCCCGAGTAGACCCGCTATCAGGCTCCCACTAGCTGGCAGGGTCGTAGGCTCGCTTGGGGGGGAAAGGGAAAGAGTTTGGTAGTTTGCAAGACCCCGAGAGGATCCCGCTGCTCAGGCTCCCATTAGCTGGCAGGGCTGGAATGCGCACTCGACCCCGAGTAGACCTACTGTCATGCTCTCACTAGCTGGCAGGGTCGTAGGCTCGCTTGGAAGGTAAGGGAATACCCTGAGTAGACCCGCTGTCAGACTCCCACTAGCTGGCAGGGTCGTAGGCTCGTTTGGGGGGAAAGGGATATAATTTGTGGTTTCTGGCGGCACTAAGTAGGCCACCCGACCGGGCTCCCATCGAGCCGGTCGGGATGAAGGCTTGCCCGGTGACGAGACGAAAAGGCATAATAACTAAATTAAGGACCACTCCCGCTGTCAGGCTCTCACCAAATTGTTGGGGCAACTGGACCCAGGACGAACATTGCAAAGAGCCACATTAGCAGGGTTGCAGATAGCCAACACCTGTTCTAAGCCGGGAGAGGGGGACTTAGGGCCTTCCGGCACATAGCATCTCGGCAAAGGTCTCCCGGCACGTCCACTCGGCATCCCCCTCTCGGCGAAATTCACTTAGATAATCTACGCAATGAACGAGCCGTGGTCATCGCCTAAAAGCCTAAGGTTCGAGCATGGTCGCGGAAGCGCTTGCGAATAATAATGAGAGAAGCAAAAAATGAACAGGAATAAAAGGCCTTTTGGCAAAAAGCAGAAAAGAAAGCCAATTCTTTATATATGTATCCTAAAATGTTACATGTTCTTAGGCATCCCGCCAACTACCTAGAAAATAAAAAAGGAAAAATGTTACAAGGCAGAACCAGGCACTCGGAAAAATGTTACAAGGAAAAATGTTCTTTATATATGTATCGCTGGAGTTCTCGCTGGAAGATTCGCCGTCGGACCCGTCGTTCTGGCCGAGATCCAATGCATCATCTTCGCCCTGAGGGTCTCCCTCTCCCGCGGGCTTGAGGATGGGCTCGAACAGCCAGAGCAGGACCCCGCGCGCAGTAAGGGTCTCGCCACCTTCGTTCAAAAAGCCCAATTCCCGCAACACCTTGATCACTATCGCGGTCGCCGCCTGCGCGTTTTCTTGCATCATCACTTCTATCTCATACTCTAAGAAGTGACAACTCTTGAGCCTCTCGTCTAGGGACGGCGGAGCCGGCGCCTTGGCTTCTTGCACAAGCTTGAGTTCGGCCTTCAGCAGCTTGATCTCGCATTCGAGACCGGCCACCCTTGCGCACGACAATTGGGCTTGGGCGGAATCTTACGAGAAAATCCTTTAAGCAGTGGAAAATGATAAAAAAGCGGAAGATGTCAAAAGCCTTACATACCTCAATTGACGGGCGAAGGGAGAGAAGCTTTTGCGAGCCCGCCAGGTCTGCCTTCAGTGAGGCCGCCTCAACCGCGGATTGGTCCCGCGACTTCCGCAAGTCGCCTAGGTTCCGCTTTATATGGAGGCCGTGGCGCGCGCACATGTGCGTGAGCTCAATTGCACGCATCTAGGCTCGCACAGCCTCATGAGCGAGACCTTTTGTGGTCTCTTGGTCGTAGACGCTCGCGTCCTACCGGCTGTAAAGCCCGAAGCCTACCGCGCAGGCCTCGTCGCTAGAGGTTTCTCGTTCCAGCCAGGAGGGGAGAAGCGACGAGAGGGTGACCTGGTTGGTTTCCGGGACCCACTTCAGGAGGGGTCGGCCCTCTTCATCTAGATGCTTCCCGTCCATGCCGAAGTTGTGGTGCCCTCTCAGCACGGGCTTGGCGGGAACCCTCTTCGCGGCAGCATGAATCTCATCGGAAACACCTGCTTCCCCCGTGGAAGACGGGAGCGTGGCCGGGGTTTCGGTCGGATGTCCGGTTGGGGTCTCGGCGAGGGACTTGCCCTTGTCCTCCGCGAACGGTTTTATTTTCTTCTTGAGAGGAGTTGTAGGGGGGAGTTGGCTTCCGCTTCCGGGCACTTAGCGTAGAAGAGTAGCCAAGCTCCTTTCGGCAGGCCAGGGCATCGGACTTGGCGAGAGCTAAGGTCCTGGCAAAGTACCTAGTCTCATCGAAGGGCTGGTGGAGGGGGATTTCCGGTTCACCTGTGAAAGCTTTAACGATCAAACTTATAATCTATGGCGAAGGGTTGCAGAAATGGGTTGAAAGGGTACCTTCGCCGGGAGGGACTGACAGAAGAGAGTCCAGGTCTCGTCGAAGGAACTGGACATCGAAGGTCTTCGTTCCGAAGAACTCGAGGAGGGAACCCTCTCGCCCCCAAGGGCGGGAGGCTTGTTGGTTGTTTCGTCATATTGAACTGGTGCAAGGGGAACATTGCTGAAGTTCCCGGAGACGAAAACGAACTTCTGGGCCCAATTGTGGTTCTTGTTGGCGAGACCGCTAATCTTCACCATTTGCCCAGAGAAGAAAACCGACCCGCCTTTGGACCGGAAGTTGAACAGCTTCCGGAAGATGGACAGGTTGAATTCGATCCATTCTGCCCGCATATAGCAGGCGAAAGCTACCAGGATCGCGACGGGGTTGGGGTTGAGCTGGGCCGGCACTACCCCGTAGTAGTGAAGAGCCAGGCGGATCTCCGGCCAGAGGGGTAGGCGGAACCCCACCTCGAAATGTTCCCGGGTTTCGCGCAACTCCCCTTTCGGCGAGCTCCCCTTCCGGCGCAAAGTTGATCCTGTCCTCGTTCTCCGGGTTTCGCGCAACAAACTCCGGCGAGAAATTTTCAATTACCAAAAGGTATTCCGCCTTGATCAACCGGCAGGGCGGGAAGTTGTGGTCCAGGAAGGTTTGCGCACACTTAGAACGGCTTTCGGTCTCGTCAGGCATCTTGAGAAAAAGGTGGAAGGGGAGAGGAAAGGCTAGTAGGCGAGAGGCTCTGAGTTGCAGAGGGCGGCGCGAGCAGGGGGAAGGAAGACGAAGGCGCGGAGTCAGAAAGAAGTAAATGTGGTTGGTGAGCTTGCCTATTTATAGAAAGAGAAGTAATCACTAGGGTTTACCTAGGTAGCGGAAGTGCGTTTAGCAAATTTCAATGTTTCGACTCTTCATGTTCAGCCCCGCCTCGCCGACGCCTCTCGCACCTGCAAACGGCGAGAGTTTTCGGGAGGGATCCTGGGTAAGAGCAAAGCAGCATGCATGTATGAAAAGCAAAAGGGTGTGAGAACCAGGCACTCAGCAAGATAGTTAAAATAACAAAGTGTATAAAATCAAACATCAAAGGCGTCTCGCTAGGCGAGAGCCATAAAAATAATAATAATGATAACAAATGTTTAGATTGATCGGAAGGAGTACATCGCGAGAAGGGTAGGCCGGGAGGTTGGGGAAAGAAGAAGCGAGATCCAGCGGAGCTCAGTACTGCTCCCATCGCCAGCGGCCCCGACCTCGCCTTCCCGACCTCGGCAGCACCCGTGGGTAGTGATAAGCGGTTACGGCGGTAAGCCCCAGGTTGGCCAAGCGCAGCTGGTCCCGGATTCGCGCGATGTGCATTCCTGGGGAGGTCTCTTCGCGTTCACCCTGCCGCTCCTGCTCGCCGAGAAGGTGGGAGTAATCCCTCTCGATCACGGCCATCCGTCATTCGACAGACGCCCGGAACCTGTTCAACGCCAGCGAATCGGCTCGGCGCATCCAAACGAGTTTTGACAGGACTTTTGCTATTCGCTTCTGCCGAGTTTTGTCGTTCCCGCAGGCGTCGAGGTAGTCCTCCATTTCGCTGGGGGAAGGCGGGGGCGAGATCATCTCCTTTTCTTCATCGACTTCCGTTTCTGAAGTATTTGGATCTAGCAAGAAGGGGCCAATCAGGTCAGGCGAAGGCGAAAGGACTAGGCAAAGTTCCTGCTTACCTATGACAGGGGATGGACTCTCGGCGGCGGATTGGCGAGAAGGGTCGGGTTGCCCTTCAGGGCTTTTTCCGAAGAGCAGGTGGATCGGTTTGCCCCGTCCCGGGGGGTGCGCCGCGCGCTCCAGGGTGTTGGCCTCGGCCAATTGTGGGATGGCGGTATCTCCCTCCGCCCGAGGCCAAGAACCCGAAGTGGGTGAGGTCGATACAGTAATAACCCTCCCGGGCGAGAGGGTAAGACCGGTTGCCGGGTTGAAGGGATCTTTGTGCGCGGGAGTCCTAGACCTCCGTCGAGGAGGCTTGGGCTTTCGAGGCCAGGATCTGCGAGAAGCGAGTTAACGAAAGGCAGGCGGGAAAGGTTAAAGCGGGAGCCAGGCGGGAAAGGTACCTGGGGTTCTCGCGGGCTTGGCTTGGATCACCGGAGGAACATCCTCTGAAACCAGCGGCAAGCTTTCGTCAGGGAGCTGGAGTGATTCGGTATTCGCCAGGAAGCAGTTCGCGACGTCTTCTGGAACTGATCCCTGCGAGAAGGGTAGCATATTAATAAGGCAGGCCCCTTTGAGGGTTCACGCAAAAGCGGTAAAGAAGAAAAAAATACCTCCAGCAAGGAAGGAGGGTTATCGGCACGGACGGGGGTCGGGGTGGGCGAGGCTAGATCCTTCTTTGAGTGGTCTCGCCTAACCGACTTGACCTTCTTCTTCTTCGGCCGAGAGGGAGAGCAGGCGGGCCTCTTGACCATTAGCCAGGGGGCAACCCCGACGTAGTCTGCACGGGCTCTCGCCTGAGCCGCGGCAAGACGGTCTTGGAATTCTTGCGAGAGTGGCCTCTCGTTGCGCTTGGCATAAATCTTGACAGCCTTGCGGGAGCTTAAGCGGAAGGCAACAACAACAACGCTGACCTGAGGACAGACCCGGTGACATATATATAGGGCCGTGGTAGGGCCCACAAAAGATTCTCTTCCAAGTCAGCAAGCGCTCAGCGAATATCTGGGGTTAGATGTGTCTTTCCGAGCGCAAGGCTAGCTCGCAAAGAGCGGAGATTGTGTACAACCCCATATTTATTGGGTGAGACTTAGAGGCCTGAAAGGCCAGGATTGGGCTAGCCTGGGGTTTAAAATGGATCAGACAAGCAAAATACCGAAAGGGTTCCCGCCCGGGGCATGCGGGAAGGCTTGCGCTATGTTAGCGGGATCCCTTCAGCTCCTGGAGTTGAGTGAGGCTCTGCCACTCAATGCCCTTTAAATTCACGGCGTTGAGTTACACCTCACCACTCGGCGCTCTCAACGTCCCGCGGTTTGCGCCTAAGTTTCTTACAAGGGAAGCCGAGAGGATCTACGACTAAGGGAAGGCGGAAGGCCTGCAGAATAGCGGAAGGGTTTCCACCCAACACGATCCAGAGGAGAAATCCTCCAGACGCCCTTTGTTCTGCATTTAGCCCCTCAGAACAGCGGAGTTACGCTGTTGGCAGACCAAGTTGGGCAGCAAATATCCTTCTAGAACATCGGATTTGCGTTGTTGGCAGACCAGATACTAGAAGCCTATAAATATGACCCACAGAGTACCTCAGAAGGCAAGCTTTCATACTTTCTCAAATCAGTTAGTGCTTTCTGAGGTGCTCCTAGTCCAGCAATTGGCTAAGGAGGGAAAGCGCTCAGAAAACTTCCGGGTTAGAGGAGGGACCTCCAACTGAGGCTTAGGGTCAGTTCTTGGTTCTTTATTGCTAGTCAGGAGTCAGGATTTGGGAGAAGTAGGTGTTGGCTACACTCCAAGGTCCGAACTCTCGTTGAGGCCAGTTTTTGGCTTCAACACTGTACATCCATACGCAAGTTCACAACACGAACGTGCACCCAAATGCATGACAGTGTGTCCAAACGCATAATCGTGATCCCTTATTAAAAATCAAACACACGCCCATGCGTTTTCCAAAGGCACGCTCATGCGTCTCCAAGCATGTCTGTGCATTCTTCCCGGTTTCCCCACCTCCTTGGCAGTTACAACAAAGCACACGCCCGTACATTTTAACACATGGTCGTGCATCCCCAGTAATTATCTCCACCTCTCTGGTAGTTTCAGACAGTTTCCTCCACTATGCAGTCAGTTTGATGTCATTACAACAAATGCATGTTTGTGTGTTTTACCATTTCTTATATAAGCTTAAAACATTTATCCTAAGAAGCCTTTTTCTAGACTTCTTCAAATCTCTTTTGTTGGGAAAATCCTAGATTTAACTTAACAAATTTCCTCTAAGTGATTTTATATTCTAGGATAATTACCCATGTTGTATAATAAGGGTAATCTGATCATTAGAAGTCATAGGTAGTCAGTATAATCAAAGGTTGAAGGAGGCAAGCTGAAATCGAGAAGAAAATCAGTCAAGGAAAATATGTATCGACTAGATGTCGACGCAACGTCGACCGAAAGTCAATGTAACTCTGACTGGTATTCGACGCATTCTCTGAATTCAAGTCGATACATCTCCAAAGCATAAGTCGACACAAGCGTCGATATGAAGTCGAGGTAACGTCAATTACTTAGTTACGTTGACAGGCTCTTCTTCTAAGGCAGAATTCGACGCACCTTCAGTCAGAACTCGACGTAGCATCGATATCCAGTCAGAAAGGAAAGTCCAGAAGAATTATTCGATGATTATTTAAAGATCATGCTTATGGTATATATTTGAATCTTAAGAATTGTTAAAAGAGCAATTATGGAAAGAGATCTCTACGAAATTCCAGAAGCAATATTTGGGAGAAAATTTAGGATAATTGACGGGATTTTGAAGACCTGTTTTAAAAAGCTTCTCTCAGAGATTATTTTATTCTTTCTGAAGGCTATCAACAAAAAGAAGAATTTCAAAATGATGAAAACTTATAAATACTTGGATCTCAAAAAGAAGAACATTAGAAACAGAAGATACAACAGAGAATATAATAGCGAGCCGAAAACTCTGAATCATCTTAATCTTCTTCAATCTTCTCTGCTAGTGCTATAACAGACACTCAAAAAGAATAACCAGAGATAATTCTTGGATCCAAAGTTCATAACTCCTACAACTCTTCTATCTGAAAGGGGCTCATTATATTAAAGGATCAAAAACACTTAGTGCCAAACAGTTCCCAGATTCTTGCTGAGATGACTGATCTAAAAGAATTCTTCTTCTCAACCTTCTCTCTCTTACTCCATCTCTCTTTTGTATTAACTGAGTAAAGATTTTTTAGAATCCCTCTTCAAAGGATCCAGGTTGTGGTTCTGAGAGTCTCCTTGTCAAAAGAATCAGTTGGTAGTGATTCAAGATCTGCTTACCAAAAGATCTAGTTGTTGGTTCTGAGAGTCTCCTTATCAAAAGAATCCGGCACTGGAATAGTGTATTCCTACCAAGATATTAGAAGAGTGGATGTACCCAGATTTTGCGGAACCACTATAGCTTTGGTGTCTTCTGTGTTTTCTATTTTTCTTTCTTACTTTATTTTTGTGTTGTGTTGTGCTGTGAATAACTTCCCGTCTGAATTCTATGTAAGCTACAAATCCTAAGCTAACTGAAATTATTCAAGAAGAATTTTTAAATCTCTATTCACCCCCTCCCCTCCTCTAGAGAATTCTCAGAGGATTTCTATAACTGTTCACACTTTCATCTTCTACACCTCAGAGCTTCTTCACATTTTTTTTCATTTCTTAAGTTTATTGTAGAGTGTTTAGAGTGATTTTAGAGTGAAGAACCATAAGAGATCGAAGGAAAAATATTTGGATGCCCGAATTGGAGTCTGGCTAGTGGATGCTCTACTGGATTGAAGGCCCTCACATCGTTTGAAGGCCCTCGCAGCGTTTGGATTCTTATTCTTTATTTTGTGAACTTTTTTGTTGAAATCATGCAATTATCATTCCTTTCCTTCAATATTTCTTTGGTTTGCCCAACAATGAGACTAGCTCTCTTGTTGGGATAACTGTGTAGTAATATGAATTAATACTTAGATTTTTATGAGTGAATATGTTAAATTTTAATTATATTTTGAATGATTAGAATTCTATTTGTGTCAATTGTATACTTTAGTTTTTAGTTGGTCACTACTCAAGTTTTGTGTGTAATCATTGATATTGAACCATGAATTAATTGATTTACAGATCCGTGAATACGATCATAGATTTAAAAACCTACGGGCCACGTGATACTGGTCTATAAGATTGTTGTATTCTCTATATTGAATTTAGTTAGTATTTTTCACAACGCATCAAAGCTTCTGTTATCATTCTAGATACATTCAGTCCACGGCGTGTCGTCTGCAAGACAACTATAATTAATTCGCTCGGACCAAGGGGTTCGGAGTGCTTAAGCAATCTCGCTATCAATGATACAAATTTTTTTTTTAAAATCACATCACTTTACTCATGATTAATCCTAGTTAATATTCATACTATGAAACAATCACCTTAACCAAAAATCTCGTAAGTTTTTAGTCCTGAATTTAATTGTTTGTTTTTAATATTTTGCATTGAATCCTAATTTAATTTATTTAATCACCTCAAATCAATTGTTCATCTAGATAAGTTTTATTTGAGTTAATTATATCGTCATTCAATGTAGAATCCTTGTGGATACAATATTTTCTTATCACTTTTATTATGTATGTGACCAGGAAATGGTAATGTCATATTGCAGCAGTGTCCAGGAAATGGTAATTCCGAGCAATGGATTCCTGCAAGGAATTTGTGAATCATGACATGACATGGGAATTTTTTTTATTCCTATAGAGGCCAAGTTGGAGAGCTTGTAGCGAGTGCGTTAGTGGTGCCATTGACATAGCCAACGAAATGCCAACTCTTTAAGGCTAGAGTAATAAAGCGAGACCACGATAAATAATTAGTATCATCCAGTCGAATCGTTGTGATCTGAGAGAAGTTAAGATCCTGACCATCCCGGGTAGATCTAGCAGGGGTCATAGAGCTACTAGAATCAATCTCGTCCGACATAAAAAATCTTCAAACAAACTCCTCCAAGAGAATGGTTGAGGAACATAGAACACCTCTTCAAAGGGTGGAAGTGATAAGACATCATTGTAGAGTTAAAAGTCTTCCTTCTCTTGAACAAAAAAATACTAGATCTAATTTTGAGAAGGATCCATCCGTTGGAATACTGTAAAAATTCCATATGACGATGAGAAGGTCAAAATGAAACTTTCCCCATTTTGGAGTCAATCGGACCGTCAGAAGTTTGCCAGAGAAGCCATCCTGCCAGCAAGTGTTGATCGGCCGACGGGAACAGGCGCGCAAACCGATCGGCGTGGCAAGGAGGGAAACGAGGGAAGAGGCGCTGGCTTGGTCAACGTCGGGAGGGAGGAGGCAGCCAAGGAGCATCGGCGGTCGGTCGGCGGGTTTGCGAGAATTGAATGTGAGCAGAGGAGCCTAGGTCACAACTCTAATACCATGTTAAACGAACGGAGAATTCGTGAAAATTCGTGGTAATACAAGCCTAAATAATTAATTCTAGCAGGTCAAATACCATTCGACTATCGGCTTCCAGAGATCATCGGAATATAACTATCTTCAGAATATATACTCATTAATCGAAAGATATTTGACAAACGGCTTCTATTAGATAACTTCTTCACCCAAAGTTTTAACTCATTAGTCGAAGGATAGATAACTGTTTCACCCAAAGTTTTTACTCATTAGTCGAAAGGAGTTCAACTAATGGATTCTAATATTGTTATTTCCACACATTGATTAAGACTCAGCTCTCCGCGCTCTACTTTTGTCATTATCACATTTACGCTTTTCAGTAGTTGAGTAGAAATCGACTGCTGCCTTCTAATAGCTTCATACTTAAGCGGCGAGAAGTATTCGGCTAGCGGGTTCTTAATGTTCTTGTTATATGCACTTTTGTATTGTTAGTTGAGTTCAATTCGACTAATGCCTGGTATAGATCTTCAGTGTCTTCAAATAACCCTATGCTCTGAGAACCCTTCAATTATAGCTTGCAAACAAATCTTTAGAAGAAAAAATTGACTTTCCCTAAGTACATTTGACTAAAGCTTGCTCTTGAACTTCAGAATAAGATATTGTTTTGACTGTCATTCGACTAAGATCTTTAAATAGTACCCTTGCATCTTCAATGCACTCTGAATAGAAATCGACAACTACCTTCTAAGAATGGTTGCTATCATCGAATACCATTCAACGAAGGTATCATGTATCTGACGAATCTCCACACTTACCAAAATTTCTACTTCTGATCTTTGTTTGTAGCAGTATCATAAAGCAAAAAATCCTTTCTACACATTGATAAGGCTAAATTATACCACTTTTAGCTCAATCTGTTTTATCAAAATTAAAGAGTTTTCCTAACAAAGGGGTATCTTGCTCTGATAAATAATTGCTGCAGTTGGGAGATGATGAGGATTCGGAATGAAATATTGGAGATCTGTAGAATAGACCAACACAATTTCCATCATATATGCAGTGAAAGCAACAGGATAGCTGACTCCATGTTTCAATATGTTATTAGAATAAACCAAAATGAGGTTTTATATAATGTGAAACAACTGCCTAATTCCATATCCAATATATATTATCAGGATCTTAGTAGCACTCCATAAGAAACTTTCGAAAATTTATAGGTTTATGATGACTTGAGATATTATGGCTACTATCCTTGTACTGTTTTTTTGTTTCTAGGTTCCTAAGCAGCCCACCACAGCTGTAAAATTTATCCTTTTTCATATAAATATAAATAGATCACCCTTCATCAAAAATAAAATATACATATCAGCAACACAATGTAGTAAGAGTCGCAGTTTTTTATTAAGAAAAAGATAAATGGATGACCATGCAGAAGTTCTTACGTGATGGATCAATAGCTTTCAAAGCAGCAGGAGTAGAAAGAAGCCTTCCACTTATGAGCATTGCTCTAGATCGCAATATAGAATCCACTGTATCATTGCTGTTAGTAGAGGAAAAAAAGGTCACCAAACACCAAGAAGAAATTGAATTGTTGAGGATTGGTATTGATTAGTCATTTCCTGAAAAGAATTACCTGATCATAACTGTTAGAAGCTGAAGCAAAGAGGTCTTCAATAGAAATTTTGCACTATGAGGAGATTCCGCCAACTGAATGTCAATAAGCAGAATTATTTAAACAGAAGGTCAACTTGTATGCAAAATTTGTCTTTTTTTACAAATGCTATCAACTACTAAATCTACCTCCAATCCAAATTCCTACAGCTGAGCCAAGCTATTATATTAGAATATGGAGAAGACAATGAAGGGTTATTATCAAACTATTGCAATTTTATATCCCAGATTTTGGACAAACGGGTAAGCCAATCAGAGATGGAATGGAACTTTGATTCAAGTCTTTATGAACCCACTTACTCAGGATAGATAACATGTTAGTCTTTTATGAATTTGCTCCATTCATACACTTACTATCTTCAGTCCATGCCTGCAAAACCATGTTAGCTTGTGTGAGAGTTGTTTTAGATGTTGATGAAAGATTAGTAGGCAAGTCACTTAGATTTTGGACCGGGAGGTTACTCTGGACATTGCGAACATGACGGGGCAGGGAGGGAAAGCATCAGAGAGGAGACAGATTCACCAGAATAATAACACTTGGGAAAGAAAGTAGTCTTCTTTGTAATAGGCTTCTGCCCTAGTCACTCAATGTTGATTAGAATTTACAGCAAGCCAAAAAAGATACACAATACATTGTTTTATAGGGCATATAAAAAGAAAAGAAATTTATTGCCCATGCATTAAGTACCGGAAAGGATAATGAAATGACCACACAAGCTGTTGATAAGATGTAGGTTGCTAAGGTGAGAGGATATAACCACTAGTCTCTATAATTTAGTGATGGGATTCCATCCGATCGTGCATTTGGAGGCGCGGGACCCACGTTCGTCTATTCCCGCAGGAACGCTTGATCGGACCGCCGATCCGACTCCGCGGTTGCGTCCGGAACGTCGCTGCGAGTCGAAATTATATATTTATGCATTTTATTTGGTTTTATATGTTGTTATTTAGAGGCCGAACCCATCGGTCAATCATAGCCGTTGATGGTGAAGCCCTAGAGTGTTATTTCTTATAAATAGGGAGTTGTGGGCTGGTTTAGTTCTCATTGCAGAATTTTGGAGAAAGAATCCCGGAATCCTGTGATCTCCCCACGGTGCCGACTCCGTGGAGCCCTAGGTGACGACTCCTAGGCGTTCATCCTCTCCCCCAAGGTAATCCCTAACCTCCTCTACAATTTTTCCTAGCGTTTCCACTTCCCCACCACCGGATTCCCCCCTACGGCCCCTCCCCAAACCGCCGGCTTGGCCACTGTACAAAACGACATTCACGCCTGTGCTACAGTGATCCCCCCCTTTTTCCGCCTCCCCTCCTGTACGCGCCTTGCTGCCGACCTTCCCAAGCAGCCGGCTGCAATCTCCAGCCCCCCCTTGCCATTTCCGACACCACATAGGGCCTTCCTAGCCCTAGCCGGCCACTCCTCTCTTCCCCGTCGTGGATCCACCTCTTCCCCACTACTCCACTACCCCTAATCGTCCTAGATCCGGGTTCTATTACCCCGATCTACATCCCCACTACCCGATCCGGGTTATATTGCCCCGATCTACCCTTCCCCGCCCCGATCCGACATTCCACCACCGGATCTTCCTTCCCCGAGTCCGGAACTACGTGCACCTATCCGGATCTACTCCATCGCCATCCGATTCCGTTATTTTCCACCAAAACAGTCCCACCCGCCTTTGCCACCTCCGTCTCCACCCTCGGCACCCGATCCACGCATCCGGACTTATCACCTCCACTGCCCTAAACCAGCCCGCTAGTTGTGAGTTTTATTTTTGTGATTTGGATTGTTGTATTTGCAATATTATTGTTGGAAAACTTCATATTTTGTTTGGCTCTAGTTTGTAGCGTCTTGTGTCAATTGATTACTAATTTGCAGGAGGACCGATTCGCCGCACGCTTTGCTTTGGCCCTCCGAGCGGAGGAAAGCCAACTATAATTGCCAAAATTAAATTATATTGTTTTCTTTGCTTTCGCGTAATTTTGTGGTGCCAAATTATCTTTGCTCATAAAATTCGTCGCCGTCACTGACGGTTGTGTCGCATATAGAGTCTAGATTGTGCACCCACGGCCTACCCTACATCAATTGGTATCAGAGCGCAAGGTTGGGCCATTGTGCATGCTCCGTAGTGGTAGGACATTTAGAAGCATGGTAGATCCGCCAGCCACCCACGAGCGAGCGGCCGGCTCGAATTCGAGCGCCGCCACCACGGATTTTGAGCGCCTTATCTTAGATCGCTTTGATGCCCTAGGCACCCAATTTGAGACCGTGCGCCGCGACATCACTGCGGTGAATCGCCGCCTAGATCGGCTAGAGCACGCTAGGGAAGCTCCGTCCTTACATGACGATGAGATCGCAGATGACCCAGACGACTCTCCCCGGCGCGGCCAGCGAGTCAGAGATGACCCGCCTCCGGCAGACCATTATCGTCGTGAGATCCCTGTGAGAGGCCCCACCCCGCCTGCGAGGCGGAACCCAGAGCCGGCACGTGACCGACCCCCGCCCCCGCGGGAAGATTACCGCCTACCACGTCAGCCTGGCCCTAGGAACCGTATACCTCCCCACGATCGTTATGACCAGCGTCGAGACGAATATTATCCACCGGGTCGACGCGAACGCGGACCCCCACCCGCTCGGCACGATTATGATCGCGACGGCGATCCTGACGATTATCCTGACCCGCGGAGAGGCGACCGCACCTTTGATATTACCCGTAGGATTCGTCTTGATGCCCCGACCTTTGATGGCCGCCTAGACCCGAAGGTCTTTAGTGATTGGCTCCTAGACATGGATCACTACTTTGATTGGTACGATATGAGTGACGATCGATGTGTCCGGTTTGCCAAGATGAAGTTGGTCGGGCAAGCCAAGGTGTATTGGATTAGTGTGGAGCGAGCCTTAGAGCGTGATGGTTATTACCCCATCACCAGATGGGATGATATGAAGGAGAGGCTTAAGGATAAGTACCTTCCTGCCTCCTACCGTGATCAGCTACTTGACCAGCTACAAAGTTTACGCTAGGGAACGCTTTCCGTAGCCGAGTATATGGCTCGATTCGACGAGCTAGTCGTTAGGAGTGATATTTCGGAGGAGCCTATTGCCACTGCCTCTCGATTCAAGGCTGGCCTCCGATCGGATCTCCGGAGAGAGTTGATTCCCCATCGTCTGGAGACCGTGGATCAGATATTCCAGCTCTCCCTTGAGTACGAACAGTACCTGCGTTCGTCTAGTACGAGGCAGTTCACCCCCCGGACTGATTCCTCGACATTTAAGAAGCCCGCTCCGCCCCAGACCACTCCAGCTGCACCCTCACGTATCCCCGCGGATGCGAAGGGTAAAGCCATAGCCACTGATGATCAGCGGTCTGGAGGCATTGTATGCTTTAGATGTTCTGGCAGAGGCCACGTGGCGGCGCGGTGCCCCACGCGGAACCTGCTAGTGGAGGGTGAGGAACAACAAGGTTTAGAGGAGGAAGAGGAGGCCCCAGAGGAAGTTAGAGCCGCAGTCGAGGAGGGTTGGGAGAGTGACGCCGAGCGATCGTTAGAGGTAGGAGTGATTCGACGCCTCTTGCACACCCCCCGTGTGGATGAGGACTGGCGACGCACGACTATCTTCTACACCTACTTTCCTAGCGCAGGCGGCCCCTGCAAACTTGCCATTGATAGTGGGAGTTGCGTGAATATCGTAGCCCAGAAGGCACTTGACCGTATGCAGGTGAGAGCAGAGCCTCACCCCCATCCGTACCGTGTCGTCTGGGTTGACAAGACGGCGATTCAGGTCACCCAGCGCTGCTTAGTCCCGCTCACTATCGCGTCCTTTCAGGACAAGGTTTGGTGCGATGTCATTCCCATGGACGTCGCCCACGTGTTGCTCGGCCGCCCCTGGCTCTTTGATCGTGATGTTACGTGCTTCGGTCGCTCGAACACGTATGTCTTTTATGATAAGGGGCGGAAGATCACGTTGACACCCACCCAGCCCCGAGATCGACCTAAGGGTGTGGTAGAGCCATCTGTGAGCACGAGCGCCTCGCGGCCCCTGCATATTCTGAGGCGAGGCGAGTTCCTACGAGATAGTGCCGAGTCCGACGTTATTTATGTGGTTGCCGCCACCCAGGTTGTTGCGGACGCCCCAGTTGATTTCCCTCCCGCGGTGCGTCCCTTGTTAGGAGAGTTTACGGACATTATGCCAGACGAGCTCCCCGATGAGCTGCCTCCCCCGCGGGACATTCAGCATGCCATTGATTTAGTCCCGGGAGCTTCTCTCCCGAACCTGCCCCACTACCGTATGCACCCGGATGAGCACGCTGAGCTCAAACGGCAGGTCGACGAGCTTCTCCGGAAGCAGTTCATTCGTGAGAGCATGAGTCCTTGTGCGGTCCCCGCCCTTCTTACTCCTAAGAAGGACGGTAGTTGGCGTATGTGCATCGACAGCCGCGCCATTAATAAGATCACGGTCAAGTATCGTTTCCCTATTCCACGACTCGATGACTTACTAGACACTATGTCTGGTGCCCAGATCTTTTCCAAGATCGACCTCCGCAGTGGGTACCATCAGATTCGTGTTCGTGAAGGGGACGAGTGGAAGACCGCATTTAAGACCAAGGACGGTCTGTATGAGTGGTTAGTTATGCCATTCGGGCTATCTAACGCCCCGAGCACGTTTATGCGCGTGATGACGCAGGTGTTGCGGCCCTACATGGGCAAGTTTCTGGTAGTGTACTTTGATGACATATTAGTCTACAGCCAGACGCAGGCCGCTCACCTCGATCATCTGAGACTTCTCTTTGGCACCCTTCGCCAAGAGAAACTGTATGTGAACCTGAAGAAGTGCGCCTTCCTCTCCGAGTCCGTTCACTTTCTGGGCTTTATCATTTCCTCCACCGGAGTCTCCGTGGACCCTGAGAAGGTCAAATCTATCCGAGATTGGCCTGTGCCTAAGAATATCCACGAGGCTCGCAGTTTTCACGGCCTTGCCACCTTCTACAGGCGGTTTGTCCAGGGGTTCAGCTCGATCATGGCCCCCTTCACGAGCTGTCTCAAGAAGGGAGAGTTTCAGTGGACCCCCGCAGCCACTAGAGCCTTTGAGGAGATTAAGGAGAGGTTGACGACAGCCCCCGTCCTACGATTGCCAGATTTTAGTCGCGCCTTTGAGGTAGCCTGCGACGCCTCGGGTATCGGTATAGGTGGCGTGTTGAGCCAAGAGGGACACCCAGTTTCTTACTTCAGTGAGAAATTGAATGAAGCTAAGCAAAAGTACTCGAACTACGATCGAGAATTTTACGCTATTGTCCAGTCTCTGCGCTACTGGCGACACTATCTTCTCCCCCGGGAGTTCGTGTTGTACTCCGATCACCAGGCCCTCCGTTACCTCGATTCACAACGCAAGTTGGGCCACCGACATGCGAAGTGGGTCGAGTATCTGCAGGATTTCCATTATGTTCTCAAGCACCGCGCGGGTGTTGAGAACAAGCCGGCTGACGCGTTGAGTCGCCGCGTATCCCTATTGCAGACGATGACGGCGAGTGTGCAGGGCCTTGAGCGACTGATGCTCGATTACCCCACGTGTCCTGATTTTGGCGAGATTTACACCGCCTTGTCCCGAGACCCACCCGACCCCGTTGAGGGATACCAGATTTACGAGGGATATCTGTACCGGGGTTCTCGCCTGTGCGTTCCTCAGACGTCTTACCGAGACTATCTGATTTGGGAACTGCACGCGGGCGGAGCCGCGGGTCACTTTGGGCGGGATAAGTCTATAGCCATTGTTGAGGACCGTCTCTACTGGCCCAGCCTCAAGAAGGACGTAGCTCGGGTTGTGCGCCACTGCCGTATCTGCCAGACGGCCAAGGGAAGTAAACAGAACACCGGCCTCTATACACCCCTACCTGTTCCACACCGCCCTTGGGAGGACATCAGCATGGACTTCGTTCTCGGACTCCCCCGCACCTTACGGAAACACGATTCCATCTTTGTGGTGGTTGACCGGTTTTCGAAGATGGCACACTTCATTGTTTGCCGCAAGACGGCAGATGCGACCCACGTTGCATCTATATTCATGAGGGATGTCTTTCGGCTGCATGGTCTACCCAAGTCGATTGTGTCCGACCGTGATGTGAGATTCATGAGCTATTTTTGGAAAACCCTGTGGCACAAGACTGGTACTACCCTTAGGTTTTCCTCCGCATATCACCCACAGACAGACGGTCAGACTGAGGTAGTGAATAGGAGTCTAGGGAATCTGTTGCGGTGTCTAGCTGGAGAGCATGTAGGTAGCTGGGACTTAGATTTGCCGATCGCCGAGTTTGCATATAATAGTTCGGTCAATAGGTCCACTGGGCTGAGCCCATTCCATATAGTGTCAGGATATGACCCTAGGAAACCCATTGACCTTATCCCAAGCCCGTTAGAGTCCCGTCCTAGTGAGTCCGCAGAATCATTTGCACAGCACCTGCATGAGTTGCATGAGTCGGTCCGCCGACGCATTATTATGAGCAATGAAAATTATAAGGCTCACGCGGATAAACGAAAGCGGGAACGTATTTTTAATGTTGGCGATCAGGTGATGGTACGAATCCGCCCGGAGAGGCTCCCTTCTGGGCCTGCCAAAAAGCTAAGCGCCAAGCGAATGGGCCCTTTCTCGGTTGTTAATCGGATTGGGACAAACGCCTACAGGCTGGATATCCCAGCAAATATGGGGATTCACCCAGTATTTAATGTTGAGGATCTGACACCCTATCACGAGCCTCATGACTATGTGGACCCGGGCAGTGGAGGCGATCCACTCCCTCACTCCTTGCCACCCTTCCCCACCACCCCACCCATGTCGAGCAGCCACCTCAGTCCACCCATTGCCCATATCCCTCCTCCTGGACAGTCGTCGTCTATGGTTCCGCCGTCGGCGTCACCGATCACTCCGGGCCCCACCATGAGAGAGTTGAGAGATGAGAGCATTACTGAGATCAGATCCCACCAGATTGTCCCCACCACAGACGGGTCACGTCTTCGCTACTTGGTTCATTGGCGCGGCCGCCCCGACGCGGACGACACTTGGATACTACCAGCTGAGCTTGCTCAACTCGCCCCCGGACTTCGACTCCAGTACGATCGTCTCCATTCTTCGGAGATGAATGCTTTTCAGTCGGGGGGAGTTGATGGGATTCCATCCGATCGTGCATTTGGAGGCGCGGGACCCACGTTCGTCTATTCCCGCAGGAACGCTTGATCGGACCGCCGATCCGACTCCGCGGTTGCGTCCGGAACGTCGCTGCGAGTCGAAATTATATATTTATGCATTTTATTTGGTTTTATATGTTGTTATTTAGAGGCCGAACCCATCGGTCAATCATAGCCGTTGATGGTGAAGCCCTAGAGTGTTATTTCTTATAAATAGGGAGTTGTGGGCTGGTTTAGTTCTCATTGCAGAATTTTGGAGAAAGAATCCCGGAATCCTGTGATCTCCCCACGGTGCCGACTCCGTGGAGCCCTAGGTGACGACTCCTAGGCGTTCATCCTCTCCCCCAAGGTAATCCCTAACCTCCTCTACAATTTTTCCTAGCGTTTCCACTTCCCCACCACCGGATTCCCCCCTACGGCCCCTCCCCAAACCGCCGGCTTGGCCACTGTACAAAACGACATTCACGCCTGTGCTACAGTGATCCCCCCCCTTTTTCCGCCTCCCCTCCTGTACGCGCCTTGCTGCCGACCTTCCCAAGCAGCCGGCTGCAATCTCCAGCCCCCCCCTTGCCATTTCCGACACCACATAGGGCCTTCCTAGCCCTAGCCGGCCACTCCTCTCTTCCCCGTCGTGGATCCACCTCTTCCCCACTACTCCACTACCCCTAATCGTCCTAGATCCGGGTTCTATTACCCCGATCTACATCCCCACTACCCGATCCGGGTTATATTGCCCCGATCTACCCTTCCCCGCCCCGATCCGACATTCCACCACCGGATCTTCCTTCCCCGAGTCCGGAACTACGTGCACCTATCCGGATCTACTCCATCGCCATCCGATTCCGTTATTTTCCACCAAAACAGTCCCACCCGCCTTTGCCACCTCCGTCTCCACCCTCGGCACCCGATCCACGCATCCGGACTTATCACCTCCACTGCCCTAAACCAGCCCGCTAGTTGTGAGTTTTATTTTTGTGATTTGGATTGTTGTATTTGCAATATTATTGTTGGAAAACTTCATATTTTGTTTGGCTCTAGTTTGTAGCGTCTTGTGTCAATTGATTACTAATTTGCAGGAGGACCGATTCGCCGCACGCTTTGCTTTGGCCCTCCGAGCGGAGGAAAGCCAACTATAATTGCCAAAATTAAATTATATTATTTTCTTTGCTTTCGCGTAATTTTGTGGTGCCAAATTATCTTTGCTCATAAAATTCGTCGCCGTCACTGACGGTTGTGTCGCATATAGAGTCTAGATTGTGCACCCACGGCCTACCCTACATCATTTAGTATGTCCAGGGTAAGTCCAGGCAGAAGTTATCAGTTGTGTTAAGTATCATCGGTCTCCATCTCCTCGCACTCTCATGTATAATTTATCATGTATACAAATTAGTTGATTTTACAAATGTGGAAGAAAAAGAGGATTAGGGAGAAATATTATAATATTGGATTCATATCAAATTAACTATTACACATAAGTAGGAAAATGCATAAAGCAAATTAAGAGACATGATATGAAATTATTACCTAAAGGAGTATGTATCATCGCTAATGATCCTTGTGACAAAATAAGTTAAATATACTAACAATATCAAAGAGTGTGTAAACATGAGTTTGCACGTGTGATTGATAAAGATGGCAGGGTTCACACTGAGTAGATCTTGATGCAACTCAAACAAAATTTTGAAAGCAACGTGAGTTTAGCAACTTGAGAGGAAGTTCAACAATCTGAGAGTAGGGTCGACAATTTGGGAGAGATGTTCAGAAACTTGAAAGCACGTTTCTAAATGTGAGAGAATGGTTGACAACTAGTGTGGACGTTAGCTAGAAAGAGGACGCCAATTACATGACTGAGAATTCACTTTACTTCTTTCACCTCGAAAAGCATATCAGTTACCACTAGTGTTTGTGGTTGATTGCTCTCCAAATCTAGCTCGAGGAACTGGAGTTGTTATTACCATCTCCCTTATCTAATTGGACAATACTTTATACATCCTGAAATTCTCTCGCAATCTAACATCCAAAACTGCACTTTCAAAACAATTACATTGTTCTATCTCATTCTCTTCAACTAAATATTATTTTCATGACCTTTAATCAAAGAGGACAATTGCTACCGGAACTGGACAAGAGGGCTTCTACTACCTAGATGATCTTCCAACTTTCTCAACATTTGTTGTAATGTCTTCTCTTCTTTAGAAGCATCACCATCTTGGTTATCCTCCACTTCGTATCTGTTACGAGCCTTTGCGTTTTTAGCCCGCTCTGTAACAGGGTTGCGGCCCATGCACCTTAACCCCTTTCCGCACGTGTTCTCGGTGCGGCGAGTTGTTGAGGCGGGGGCTCGATCCCCCAACCTCGTTGATGGGAGGCACTTAGCCGCTTTCCCTCATCACCAAATGAGCTGCGGCTCAATTGGTGATGAGGGCAAGCGTTAAGTGCCTTTCATCAAGGAGGTTGGGGGATCGAGCCCCGCCTTAACAACCCGCCGCACCGAGAACACGTGTGGAAAGTGGTTAGGGTGACTGAGCTGCGACCCTGTTACAAAGGGGGCTAAAAGCAAAGGGAGAACTCAAAGGTAGGGGAAAAACATGTGGTAGATAAGAAAAGGGATCTCAAGTGTAAGGGAGCTACCATCCTCAGAGAAATGTGGGGTAAGATAAAAAAAGTGACATCATCAGAGACATATTGACGCTTGGATATGGGGAATTATGGGTGCCTGGAGGTATCAGAGACTCACAAATGCTATGGGTTGTGGTTGGCTGAATCGAGGGAGTGGGGACTGGGTTTGGGAGAGGGAATAGTGGCTCCACGAGAAGGAATGAGGGGTAAGTGGGAGAGTGGGGTAATGGGTGGAGGAAATGTAGAAGGTAGTGGCCCTAAACTTTAGGAAGAGGGGATAATGGGATAATGGGCTGATGTTGTTAGGAGATAATGAGAGGTTATGAATGAAGTAGTGGGAAGTTACGGAGATAGTGGGTTAGTGGGGTCTCCTGGAAGAGCAAGAAGCAAATCATTGTTGCCAGATCTAGTGCAGAAGTAGAATATCGGGGCATGTCACACTGTTGATGAGATCATGTGGATCAGACAGACTCTTTGTGAAGTCGGATATCCAGTTCAAAATCTCACTCCTCTATGGTGTGATAATCAAGTCGCGATACAGATAGTTACTAATCATGGGTTTCATGAACACACAAAACACATTGAGGTCGATTGTCCCTTTGTGAGGGAGAAGTATGAAGGTCTTATTTCTTTGAGTCATGTGAAGACCGGGGATCAAGTTGCAGATATTCTTATAAAGGAAATTACATGTGTTAGAATAAAATTTATATGTAAGAAGTTAAGTCTGAGTAGCTCCCACGACCCAACTTGAGGAGGAGTGTTAGATGTATTAGTCTCACATCATGAAATGTCGTATGTATGGTTTTCACCTTACTATATAAATAAATGTCTGTGCCTCTATTGAGGTATCAAGTCTTCCAAAACCTATCTAACAATTTTCATTGTGTAGATTGGACACTCCAAGAAGTTAACTTGGACCTCGTGCAAGTGAGCATCAAACCATTTAGACCAAATGTCCTACTTATGCTTATTATTTGCTAAATATTGTATTCATGGCAATTGGCATTTAGATTAAAATAATAAAAAAGCAAAATACTATCCTGTATCCTAGTTTTAGGAAAATTGTGCATCTCAATCTATATCATGATATATCCCATGTCTTTTCCCCATTCCGGTGCAGCATAGAGCATATTATCCTTAATACAAGAAAATATGCACAGACAACACAAGAATAACAATAAAACAATAACAGCAAAATTGTATGCATAACAAATTTGTAAAAGCAGTGTGACCGTGCATTAGATTTTCAAAATAATGGATTAATACTTTGACAGTTTGGCATAGGATTAGTGCTTTGATAATGATGTGCAAGCAATGCCAACCATCAAGAAAAAAATTAAAAGTATAGCCAAAGTAACAAAGCATGGACAAAGAACCTAAAATGTCTTAGTCTCATAGAAAACTAAATTAAAAAAATATTTAAAAATATTTACTAAATACAATATGCACGCATCAAACTCTTATTTACCTCATACAAGATTTCCAAGGCACTCAAGATGGTAAGCATATCACTTCTTCCATTTATCTCAACTTCAAAAAGCTTTAATAGGTTCGAGGAATAAATTAAAGATGCAACATTCTCAGAAAGTGAGAACAATTCCTTTATCAGAGCCAGAATACGAATACGAGCCTGAAACATTAGTCATTTAAATTAAGGGTGAAGAACAATAAAAGTAGCATAATAAGTATGCTGCTTGCTGATAAGCAAGTGCATCATGTTGAAAAATTAAAAAGATAACAGATAACTATACAGCAAACTTCAGAAAAAAAATGAAATGGTAGTATGAACTTGCGTGTTCTACTTCTACAAAACAAAAACTTATTCTATGCATGAACTTAAGTACAGACATACCAGAGAGGAACAATGACCTGCAATATTTTTCAGTTCCAATGGATCTTCACTGCCAGATGGGAAGATGGCATTCTATGGCAAAAAAGTAAATTTACTACCAAATTAAGCAATGGCATTATTGCTAAACAGTGAAAATTAAACAATTAGTTGCAGAGTCCTTACAATTCCTTCAGCGGATTTTGCAATGCTCTGTATGGCACTCATAGAAGCTGAAAAAGTTCCCTCATTGCTAAAGAAAACAAAAATGTTGTCAATCAAGTATGCAAGCAGGATTCAGCCATATGACTAACAATTAAATAAGCTTCATAAGCATGTATTCTGATTCCAGTAAACAATAGAAACTTCACAACAGATCATACCAGGAAAAAGGAGAATGCACTAAACAAGACAAACCTAAGTGAAGTCCAAGCAAATAGTATTTATGTTCTTTCCTTCTACTACGCTCTATGGAAAAACTAGGGGTATAAATAGACCTAAGCAGGTCCCGGCCTTTTTAGCTTCTGGCTAAGGCCACGACTAAAAAGGGAGCCTGCAAGGTCCCGTCTGGTCAGGCATGGTGGCATGGCCTAGGCCTGAGTAGGCTTGATTAGGTGTTACAGATGTGCACGGCGACGAGATGTCGTAGCAGATCTACACACGGAGGAAGACGGCGACGGGTCCGCCTGGAGGAGGAGAGACCGAAGGGGCGCCGCCGGGATGATTGTTTTTATTTGCATTATGTTGTTTCATATTATGTTATGTCATTATGTGTACGCTTTTCTATTTTGAAGTGTCTTTTCATTATCTGTACCCCGCGCCTATAAGGGGTAGTATTGCACTCTTTTTTTATTATTCTGGATGAATGGAATTTAGGGCTGCTCCCTAAGCTTTTTTTCTCTACCCTAATCCCTCTCTTCTTCATCACCACCGCTGGTCGTTCCACTTGTCGGATTCCTCTCTGAGATCATATCGTTAGGCCTCAGTGAAATTGGTGGATGTCAGGCCCTCAGTTGGGTTTGGTTAGGCACAAGGCAAGTCTGGTGTCCGAGCCTAGCCTAAGCCAGAGACCCGACCCAACATAATATGAGGGGCTTGTTAGGGCCCCCAAACCCGGGGCCAGGCCTGCATGGGCTAGGCCAATCCGGCCTTTTGAACGGGCAGACCAAGGTAAGATTTTCGGGCCTGGGTTATATACCCCTAAAAAGAAACATATATCAAGTTATTGAAATGAATGAAGGGAAAATGAGTTGATTATTAACGTCTAATGTACTCCTATATTCTCATTGAGTAGAATATCTTTTGTTTAAAAAAGTAAGATTGTAAAGCAAAGTCCAGGCAGAGGGCATTTATGCTTTTCCTTTCCGGTGTGCTTTGTAAAAGAAACATATATCAGGTAATTAAAATGAATGAAACGAAATGATTTGATTACTATGTTGTTTAAGGCACGTCTCAGTCTCCAGGCTCATCAGGCTCAGAGGTTTGTGCATTCGTGCGCCTTTTTTGCGTCTTTGGATATTAAAGACGTACCTGAGTGTGATTTTTGTTGTAAACCTTTTTTCAAAATAATCAATAAATTAATGCAAGAACTCAATAATTTTAATATGATTCAATGTTTTTGAAACATATTCGATCATTGAGACTTAGATATGATGCAAGCAAACATATTGATTTTATTTTTAAAGAGATATAAATGATAGTAATGAATGATTAATGAGTAGAATATGTTAGCAATATTGCCTTTATGTATTTTATCCTCTATATATAGAGGCCCCTTAAATGAAATGA
Organism: Platanthera zijinensis; assembly: GCA_039513925.1. NCBI lineage: Eukaryota > Viridiplantae > Streptophyta > Magnoliopsida > Asparagales > Orchidaceae > Platanthera > Platanthera zijinensis. The sequence goes on along the minus strand of CM077092.1, from coordinate 39,378,290 downwards.
TAACTAACTTCTATTTTTCTCTCCCCAACATGGTATCAGAGGGAAGCCGATTTCCCGTGCCCTAAAGTCCCGCTCGCGTCCTCCGCTCGCCAGCCCGCCGCTCTCCCGCTCGCGTCCTCCGCTTGCCATCTCCCGCTCGCGTCCGCCGCTCGCCAGCCCGCTAGCGCCAGCCCGCCGAACCGCCAGCTCGCGTCTCCCCCTCGCGTCTCCCGCTAGCGCCAGCCTGTCATCCCGCTCGCGTCGCCCGCGCCCTCTTCTGCTCCTCTCCGCCTCTTCTAATGACGTCGGAATAGTGCTATTGATTCCTCCGGTGCCTCCTGCCCTTGTGATGCTTGGATGGCTGGCTCCATTTACCTCTTGATGCCCTAATTTCTTGGGTTTCCTCCCTTTCCGGATTTCTATTCCGGCTTGCTCTTTCTCTCAGGATTTCTATTCCTGTGCTATGGGATCTAGTGGAGCGGATTCTCTCTCTCCCTCTACCAGTGGAACTCCGGCCCCTCTTTCTGGTGGTCCTCCTTCGTCGGTCTTCTATCGTGGAACCACCGATCACAATACCTCTCAGATAACTACTATCAGACTTGATGAATCCAATTACCTCTCATGGTCCTGTTCTATTACCCTGGCGCTTAAAAGTCGGCGTCTCTTTGGCTATGTCTCCGGCCACATGCCGGAACCTGATAGGATTTCTCCTGAATGGCCGCAGTGGGAATCCGAGAATTCCTTGGTCATGTCTTGGCTAACCAACTCGATGCAAGAGTCCATCGCCCGCAACTATCTCTTTCTTGATAGTGCTTCTGCCATTTGGTGTCGTGCAGAGTCTACATACTCTTGCCGCGGCAATGCTGCTCAGATCTTTCAGCTTCGCCGCCAGATCAGCTTACTCCGTCAGGGTGACCGTCCTCCTTCAGCGTATTACTTAGAGTTCACTCAGCTTTATTAAGAGTATGATCATTTTGATCCTCTTGTCTTTGTTAGTCCTGTTGATGAGGCGATGGTTCGGGTCAGGGATGACCGCAATCGTATATTTGAGTTCCTTGATGGATTGCACCGCGACTTTGATCAGATCAGTGTTCAGATTCTGGGGCGACTGCCGATCCCTTCTCTTTCTGAGGTCTATAGCATCGTGCAACAGGAGTTTGATCGTCGTCAGACCCTTCTTCCGGACCCTGTGCCAGAGGGCTCTGCTCTGGCTGCTACCATCCCCTCCCTTCTTGGCACTCATCCATCTCGGGATCCCAGGTTGAGGAGCTCAGATAACAATCATCTCCTATGTGATTACTGTGGCAAGAGTCGCCACACTCGGGATACCTGCTTCAAGTTTAATGGGTTCCCTGCCCTTAGAGGGGGTGCCCCGCCTCGTGGAGATCGTGGTTCTGGACGCTCCTCGGGTCGTCATGTTGTCTCCCGTGCGGCCCATCTTACTGACGCTACTGCCGATGTTTCTCCTGGCTACTCTAGTACCGATGCCCCTGCCACCCCTGGTGTTTTTACTGCGAATGAGGTGCTTGCTCTTCGACGCCTGATGCATGGTATTTCTACGGAGCCTCTGCCTCTTCCTCCTACGCTCATACGGGACTGCCAGGTGCTCATTCTGTTGTTTCTTCTCTGTCTACTCAATGGGTCATTGACTCTGGGGCATTGCTGATGGTTCTCTTTCCTCCATTGCTGGCAAGGGAACCATCCCCTGCTCCTCCCTCACCTTGTCCTTTGTTCTTCACGTGCCTTCCTTTACTCGTAATCTGCTTTCAATTAGTCATTTGACCAACTCCATGCATTGCTCTGTAACATTTCTTCCGTCTTCTTGTGTATTTCAGGACCTGACGACGGGGAAGGTGATTGGCTCTGGTAGCATGGTGAATGGACTCTATGTGCTTGACTCTGGCACTGTTTCCTCTACTCTAGCTCTTCATTCTAGCATTGTTCATCCTTTGTACTCCTGGCACTATCGCCTGGGACACCCTTCTCTTTCAGTTTTGAAATTGTTGTTTCCTGCAATGTCTGCTGCTATTTTTGAGTCTTTTGTGTGTGATGTATGTAGTGTCAACAAACATCATCGTACTTCATTTAAACATGTTTCGTTGCATAGTTCTATTCCATTTGTTGTTATTCATACTGATATCTGGGGCCCCTGGTCGGTCCCTTCTATTTCCGGTTGTACGTGGTTTGTTACATTTATTGATTGTTTCTCACGCACTACCTGGTTATATTTGATTCGTCACAAGAGCGATGTGTTTTCTGTTTTCCGACAATTCCATGTCATGATCTCCACCCAATTTCAGTCTCACATTAAAATTATTCGCAGTGACAATGGCCGTGAATACATGGATTCACAGTTTGAGTGCTACCTTGCTGATCACGGCATCCTACACCAGACTACATGTGTGTATTCCCCTGCTCAAAATGGCATTGCTGAGCGGAACAATCGTCATCTGTTGGAGGTTGCTCGGTGCCTATTGTCCACAATGCATCTCCTAAAATTCTATTGGGGAGATGTCGTCCTCACTGCTGCATACCTCATCAATCGGATGCCCTCACGTGTCCTCGGAAACTGTACTCCTTTGGATACGCTTGGTGTGCCCCCTACTCGCCTTCCTCCTAAGGTGTTTGGTTGTGCTTGTTTTGTTCACATCCATCATCCTCGTTCCTCCAAACTTGATCCTCGTGCCCTCAAGTGTGTATTTATTGGTTACTCCCCTACGCAAAAGGGGTACAAGTGTTTTCACCCCCCTACTAGGAAGGTGTTTGTTAGCATGGATGTCACTTTCCGTGAATCCGAATCATATTACCCTCTGTCTTCTCCCTCATCCTCGGGTGTTCCCTCCGTTTCTTTGCCCATACCTCCACCATATCCCTCACTTCAGGGGGAGCCTCTACCAGTGGAAGTGAGTCCTTCTCTACCAGTGGAAGTGAGTCCTCCTATTCAGGGCCCTCCTATATCCTCACCACCGACCTTGCAGGTATATACTCGACGTATAAAAAGGACAAGCACACACGAGCCTGCTATGTTGCAAGAACAGTCAGTGGATCCTGACTCAGGACCTTCTGATTTACCGGTTGCTCTTCGAAAAGGTACCCAGTCTTGTACCCGCCATCCTCTATCTAATTATGTATCTTATGATTCTCTGTCTACCTCCTACAAGGCCTTTGTCTCCTCTCTTGCTACTCCTATTCCTGTGTCATGACAACAGGCTCTTGAGGTCTCTATGTGGTGTGAAGCAATGGTTGAGGAAATGAAGTCTCTGGAGAAGAACCATACATGGGATCTTGTCCCTCTTCCCTATGGAAAAAAACCTGTTGGGTGCAAGTGGGTGTTCTCTGTGAAACAGAATCCACAAGGGATTGTTGAGAGATGCAAGGCACGGTTAGTTGCACGGGGTTATACCCAAACCCATGGCATTGATTATCAAAAGACGTTTTCCCCGGTTGCTAAAATGAATACCATCAGGGTATTGGTATCTGTTACTGCTTGCAAAAATTGGGATCTTCTGCAGCTGGATGTGAAGAATATCTTTCTCCATGATCACTTGGAGGAGGTTTATATGCCTATTCCTCCTGGCCTCACTCCGGCTGGTGCTGAAGGGAAAGTTTGTAGATTGTTAAGGGCTCTATACGGACTGAAACAGTCCCCAAGAGCTTGGTTTGGCCGGTTCCATAAGACGATGGTGTCATTTGGATACTCACAGAGCAATGTTGACCATACGTTGTTCATCAAACGTAGGCTTGGGAAAATTAAAGTTCTCATTGTGTATGTTGACGACATTGTTATAACTGGTGATGATCATGAAGAAATTCAAAATCTGAAACAAAAGCTTGCCAGAGAGTTTGAGGTCAAGGACCTAGGAAAACTCAAGTATTTCTTGGTAATTGAAGTTGCAAGATCAAAGCAGGGGATCTTTCTCTCTCAGCAGAAATACACGTTAAATTTTCTTGAGAAGATGGGTATGAGTGGGTGCAGACCTGCTGATACTCCGATTGAGGCAAATCACCGATTGGGGCGTGATGATGGAGAGGAGATTGAAGATATTTCAGGGTTCCAAAGGTTAGTGAGGAGGCTGATATATCTGTCTCACACTCGTCCGGATATCTCCTATGCGGTGAGTGTCGTGAGTCAGTATATGCATGCTCCAAAGACACAACACATAAATGCGGCACATAGAATTCTTCGGTATCTCAAGTCTTCATCAGGAAGGGGAGTTCTGTTTTCCCTGAGTTCCGACCTAAAGATTGAAGTCTATACTGATGCTGATTGGGCCGGATCTGTGGATGATAGGAGATCCACCTCTGGATATTGCTCTCTTGTTGGGGGTAACCTTGTTACTTGGAGAAGCAAGAAGCAACAGGTTGTGGCACGATCTAGTGCGGAGGCTGAGTTTAGAGCTATGGCCCATGGGGTCTGTGAAGTCTTATGGCTTCGGGCCTTATTGAGCGACCTTGGTCTCGTGGAAGAGGGACCCATCCGCTTGTATTGTGACAATAAGTCATCCATCAGTATCGCTCACAATCCGGTTCAACATGACCGGACAAAACACATCGAGGTGGATCGACACTTGATGAAGGAGAATATTGAAAGAGGAATCATATGTACACCCTTTGTGCCCTCCAACGAGCAACTTGCCGACATTCTCACCAAAGGATTGAGTGGGAATTCATTTGACCAGATTGTGAACAAGTTGGGCATGATTAACATTACATGTCCAACTTGAGGGGGAGTGATAGCAATATTGCCTTTATGTATTTTATCCTCTATATATAGAGGGCCCCTTTAATGAAATGATAACTAACTTCTCTTTTTCTCTCCCACAACAGAATATATGAAGAATCTGTTCAAAAAGATGTAAATGAATGTGGTTGCGTCTTGCCTTCTTCGGGTGCATGCCTGCGCCTTGACCTTGTGTCGAGGCTCCAAGAACCCTTTGCGCCTTGGTGCGTCTTTAATAACTAAGGTTGATTATTAATGCCTAATGTACATAATGGGGATCATCATTCAGGAGTAAAGCATGGTCCTTTGAGGCCCTTATCAGTCCATTCTCGCAGCAGGCAATTTAAAATAGTTGGTTAGATGATTGGAATCTCATTCAGGAAGTCACTTATATATTTGAGGTGTTTTATTTAATTTTTAGAACTTGTATTTTAGAGTTCAGGTAAATATCGAGATCAGACGATCAAAGTCATTAATAGTGTTTCCTCTAGTATGTTTTCCATGTTCAATGATCATATGAGTTCATTTAAGGGGATAGATGGTTTGAGGATTATTCCTTAAGAGTTGTCAGTCACATAAGGTGACAAAGGCATAACCACTCTTGGAGGTGCTCATTACTCCTAATTGATATCACACCCTTCCAACCAGCCGACCACCATCTTCTTCCTAACTAATTGTGGCCTGTTACCCCCTTATACTTCCCATTGCAACTCCTCCCACAACCCTTTCGTGAGGGTATATCAAATGTCTCTTATTTTCCCTTCTCAAATGTTGATCGATGATCATCGATCAACGATTCTTCTCTCATTTCGTCTAATTAAACTTAGTCATCCAATTTTACCCCTCTTAACCAAATCCTACTTAGACTTTTTGTTGTTCTGTGACCTGGTTGTGCTGACCGAAAACTCGTCTTCCCTCCTCCATCTTCAAATTTTTTGTGATACCTGTTCAATTTCGTTGCAAATGAAGAATATCAACTCTGGATTCGAGATTGATTTTGCTTCTTTTTCATTAATTGAAGCCAAGTTCAAGATTATAACGGAACTTGTGAAGGACACAGGATTGGAATTCATTCTGCAGAAGAGGGCATAGGTGTCTGTTCCAAAGTTGTTGCAACTCTACTCATCTGCCTAATATCGTGAGGGCACCCTTGTGTCTACCAGTGACTCCATCTTCCTTGCGGACGACTCTCCAATTGGGATTAGACATTGATGAGTTTGATAGTGTGGTAGATGAGAGTATAGTAAAGGCCTAGGGTTGATGAGTTATGCAAGAGACAAGCAACCTGTTATGGGCCTTCTAACGTTGCCCGGAGGGGGGATCGGAGGAGAAGATGACGGGGATACTACGGAGCCGTGACCGCGATTGTCTAAGCGGGGTTGCTCGTTGGAGGAGAGAACCACCAAGATCTCACAACAAGAGACAAGGAACTAGAACTTCATTTCATACTCTCCAAACATACAATGCTCATGCCTTTATATAGGCTACAAGATGACTCTTACAATTCCTAATTTCTCACCTAAAGACAATAATAATAATAAAGATAAATGGGCTCGGTGCTGGAGACCCGTAACTACTCATAGCAACCCATAACACATAACAACCCATACATAATACGTGGTCTATAACATAACCTCAGGACCATGCATTTCCCTCCTGAGTTCAAGCTGTTGGCCAACATCATAGGCAAAGGTTTCTTGAGCAGAAGATCTGCCTATGAATCCATCAGTAATGACTAAGGAGTTGATGAAACTCATGACAGCTATGATTTTGAAGAAGATTGATTGGGCTGGAACTTTGTTTGCGCTCCTTTCAGATAGGATCAAGAAGAAGAGTATTGGTAAAATCTTTTCCCTTTATCTTTGCACTCCTCATCCCTATACCATCTCTTGTCGCATAATAATGAATAGTGGCAAGGTTTTATCACTTAGAACCTTGCAACTATGGCAGAAGACTATCCTCAAATTTTTTGCAACCAAGAAAATTTTTCCTCTTCCTCTAATTTAACTGTCTGTCTCTCAGCCCAAGGATTCTACACCTCATATGGTTGTCCGCCCATCTTTTGAACTTCTACTTCCTCCACCCCCCACCCCAATCTTCTCCAAAACATCCATCATCCACTCCTCTACCTCCATCATCTGCACAATTACCCCCTTCATCTCCAATTCCTAACTCATCTCCTCTACCAACACCACCTCCTAAAAGTTCATATGTTGTAGCTCTCAATACTACTTCATCCACTTCTGATAATTCTCTCTCTCGAGACCCAAGTAGTTGCTATCCTCCAATACAAACAAGGCATCAGAAAGGGTTTGCAGGTGGTCCCGAATCTCCTGCAAAAGGGGGAGAGTGCTTCTGTCAAAGAGAATCCAATTTGTCTTGAAGAGAGAACTACTGTCCAAGAGGATGAGAGAGTAGATATCTCCCAGAGAGAGGAACCTTTTGCCCTGGGCGCGAGTTACATCTCGGCGTGGGGGGGGGGATCTTCTGACCAGGATCCCCTTCCATCTCCTATTCCATCCCATATTCAATCTCCCATTGCACCTCCTGCACCCTCTCATGCCAAACAGCTAGCTCCTGGTCCTTCTATGGGCATGGTAAATGAGGGACTGCTCTAAGAGCTCCATCCAGTAGAAAATCCCCTAGTTGATTCACAAGCCCCTCCAGCTAAAGAGGTCTCAGCTGATGCAGACCCAGACCAAGAGGAAGTCTCCATTCCTGAGGATACTCCCAGAACTGAAGCCCCTTCTTATGCCTCTCTAGAATAATCTCTTCCTGATCCTCCTCCACCCCCAACCATAGTGACCTATTCTAAGGGGTCAAGGAATGAGAGGGAGAATCCTGAAACCTCACAGAAAGAGCAGCCTAAGGCTCAGATCCCTCAAGAAGGGCTAGAGAAAGCATCAGTGGCCCATGAAGAACAAGTTCCCCTCTCTCCTCGGGCTCAAGCTCGGGAAGATCCTGTTCATTCCTCCATAAGAAACCATCACTACCTTTCAAAAAGCTGAACGGCCCAAGTCAAGTCTTGAGACTAGAAAAAACTTGGAGCAAATCCCAATTCCCCCTGTCTCCAGCAAAGCTTAACCTCATGCAGTAAGGGATAGAAAAAGGCTCTAGCTAGGTCAGAATTCCCAGGAGAAGAAAAGGTATAAACAAGAGAAAAATTTCAGGGAACTTGATAGACACCTAAGAGAGCAAAGGAAATTTAATGTTGAAAAGAAAGCTAGAGGTGAGGAGATCCTAGCAGAGAAGTCTGCCAGAATAACCAGGGAACTTAATGAGAAATTCCTAAAAAGACAAGAAAAAGCCCATGTGGCTAAGAAGGAAACTGCTAAATCATCTCTTGTCTTTGATGTTCCCTTTCCTTCTGGTGAGATGCTTTCCTCGAAAATATCCTCTTTATTTGACAAATAAAAGTATCAGCAGAAGTGTGCTTCGTGCTCCATTCCTCAATTCCACTCCAGAGTTCTAAGGTCCAGAGGTCCTGCTTTGACTCTTGGTTTTCCTGCAATCTCATTCTCTGCCAAGCATGAGACCCCTTCTCTACCTCCAGGGAAGTGGGATCAGATTCAGGCTGATCTCAATTTTGTTGGAATTTTTTGTGATCTAGAAGTAATCAAGGATTTAGTTTTACTGGCAACGTAATATGAGTCTATGAGATTGCACATAAGAACGTATGGAAAATGGATAAATAAATGTGTTAGTAACGGGAGTTGCATGAACATTGTGGCCCAACGAGCATTAGAGCGGATGCAGGTAACCCATGAGCCTCACCCACATCCTTATCGAGTCATTTGGGTTGATATGACGGCTATACAGGTTACCCGGAGGCGCCTAGTTCCGATCACTCTCTCTTCGTTTGAAGTTCATGTTTGGTGTGACGTCGTCTCTATGAATGTTGCTCGCATTCTATTAGGGAGGTTCTGGCTCTACGACCGTGATGCCACGTTTTTCGGTTGCTCGAACACGTACGTATTCTACGACAACAATTGTAAGATCACATTGACACCTACCCAACCCAAGGAGAAATCCATCTACTAGTACAAACTCATCTAGGTCGCTGCACATCCAACGTTGCAGCGAGTTTAAGAGAGAGAGTATCAGCGCCAATATCTTATACGTAGTGCAGCCACCATGCCTTCAAAGAGCCCCATAGAGATTCCTGAGCCACTACCTGAGGTCCGACGACTTTTGGATGATTATGGTGATCTTATCCCAGATGAGCTACTTGATGAGTTACCTCTGCTATGAGATATTCAACATGACATAGATTTGACACCAGGAGCTTCAATCCCGAATCTACCACATTATCGGATGAATCCGAATAAGAATGATGAGCTCAAGAAATACGTTGACGAGGTGTTGAGGAAGAAATTCATACAAGAGAGTCTGAGCCCTGGTGTAGTCCCTGCCTCACCCCGAAGGATGGGAGTTGGCGAATGTATATCGATAGTAGAGACATTAATAAGATTATTATTAAGTATCGTTTTCTCATTCTCCGGTTAGACGATTTACTTGATATGAAGGTTGGTGCCCAATTATTTTCAAATACCGATCTTCGCAGTGGATACCACCAGATTATAGTTCGTGGAGGAGATGAGTGGAAGACAACTTTTAAGACCACTATGCGTGGTGGTCGTGCTATTTGGGTTGTCCAACGCCCCCAACACCTTTATGCGGGTCATGACTCAAATCTTTCGGCCCTTCATGGGCAAATTCTTGATCGTCTACTTTGATGATATTTTGATCTATAGTCACTCTTCTAATGACCATCTGAGGCTCGTATTCGATACTCTCTAAAAGAAGAATCTATATGTGAACTTGAAAAAGTGCTCCTTCCTGACTGAAACTATGCACTTTCTTGGGTTTATCGTATTAGCGTCTAACATGTCTGTAGACCCGAACAAGGCCCGATTCATTCGTGAGTCGCCTATTCCTTCTACAATCACTGAGGCTCTTAACTTCCACGGACTAGCCACCTTCTACAGGAGATTTGTCCGGGGCTTTAGCATCATTATGGCCACCTTCACGAGCTATCTTCGGAAGGGAGATTTTCAGTGAATGGCTACCACCACTTGAGCTTTTACTGAGATCAAGATAAAACTGACGACTGCACATGTTCTGAAATTGATCGATTTCTCTAAGATTTGCATATGTTATTCATCGATCTTGAGAAGGCTTGTGATAGTTTCAAGAGAGATCTTATGGAGAGTCTTAGAAAAGAAATATGTAAATGAATCATACATTGACATAATCAAAGATATGTATACAAATTCAGTGATAAGGGTGAGGAAATCTGGAGAATAAACACAAAACTTCTCTATCACTGTTGGCTTACATCAAGGTTCAGCTTTAAGCCCTTATCTTAGATGAGCTCACCAGACATCCAACAAGCAATACCTTGGTGTTTATTGTTTGCGGATGATATCATTTTGGTCGATGAGACGCGCGAGGGTGTACACGCAAAACATGAATCTTGGCGAGACACTTTAGAAAAGAAGGGTTTTAGGCTGAGCAGGGCAAGGATGGAGTATATGGAACATAAATGTAGCAGTGCAAGAAGGACGGATGACTTCATTATTAAGTTGGGTGATCAAGATATTTCCTGTAGTGAGTGTTTTAAATATCCTGGATCGATAGTTCAAGAAGACGGAGGTATTGATAAGATGTGACACAGAATTTAAGCGGGTTGGTTGAAGTGGAGAGGCGTGTCGGGGATCTTATGTGATCGTAAAGTATCATTAAAACTTAAGGGCAAGTTTTACCGTACTGCAATTAGACCAGGGATGCTTTATGGTTCTGAGTGTTGGGCAGTGAATTGTGTACATAAGCAAAAAATGGGAGTTGCGGAGATGAGAATGCTAAAGTGGACGTGTGGGCACACGAGACTGGATAAAATTCGGAATGAATGTATCAGGGATAAGACAGGATTAGCAACTATGTTAGAGAAGATGCGAGAAACTCGACTAAGATGGTTTAGACACGTACAAAGGAGACCATTAGAGGCACCTCTTAGGCGTTGTGAGAGACTAGTCACTAGGCATGTTAAACGAGGGAGGGGTAGACCAATAAACCCTACTCTCACAATGTCTAACAGGTGCCTCTAATGATCTCCTTTGTACGTGTCCAAACAATCTTAGTCGAGCTTCTCGCATCTTCTTTGCAATTGGTGCTACTCCTTTCTTAAAAAGACAGAATAAGATAATTTATTTCCCTTATTGCAAAATCTGCCTCTACTCAAAATCGCTTATCAAATAAGTGTTTACGCTCTAGCAAACCCTTGAAATCATGTCGAGATAAAGCCATGAAATGTCCTACTACTAGAAATTAAATGATTATTTACTTAACACATAATATTTGACTGTAGCGAGCAACATACACCCTGAACAAAGTTAATGTCGATTGTCATCATTCGAATCGGATTATGTAATCACGAGGGATGACGCAAATAAAATTTGGACGTTACATTCATATCTCCCTCAACGTCAAACACGCTATCACTTGAGGTTTTTCTCTTTCTCCCTCAACGTTGAGCATGCTATCACTTGAGGTTTTTCTCTTGCAACAAGAAATTCTACCTCTGTCCCTCTTGCGGTGAGACATTTTTCCCCTCTTTTCCCCTCCCTGCGTCGGAAGGAGCATCGGTTGTCAGCGATTTCTTCACACCAAGTGTTATGTCCTCCTTCTCAACCAACTCAAGACGGCCACACTTTACAGATGACTCACTTATCACTTGAGGTTTTTCTCTTTCTACCCTCACCTTGGGTACGTGATGCCTTCTTCCTCAGCAAAAAGCCCTCCAGTTTCCTGGAAGACATCATGCATGCCTCCTCTGGGAACGACTTCTCCTATGTATAATGGAAAAAGTTAAAGAGATAAGTTTTATGATGCGAATCAGATCAGCAAGATATCTTCAAGAGAATAAGATAATAAAACGTACTCCCAGTCAAATCCGGATGCAACACGCTATTCACTAAGCGACGGTAAAAAACCACATCCAAGATTTGATCATTATAAAACCTATACCGCTTCACTCGCAGCTGACAACACCATTGCTTTAAATACATCCTCACCTCGAATCTTCACCTGACTCAATACATTTGGAGAAAAGCGCCCCAACACCCCTAAAGAACTGTTTTCTCCTTGGTAACTTGTTCTCTATGTTCATCACCTTCAACCTATTTTTGCTAAAAAAAACACGAAGTCATCTTCACTCCCGTGAATGTTGAACTGTGTGGTACATATGGCCATTCCAATGTACTCGCTGAAGGTATAAATAAAACAAAAAAGCCATTATCAAACTCATGCTATTCGGGTGGAACGCTCAAAGTCTCTACAACTTAATCCTAGACAGGAAGACGCTGCCCTAAAAAACCTGTAAAAAAGAGTAGCCATGAACTAAATGCATAGCATCGCTCACCCTTTTCTACACATTCTACTCTATAATCCTTAGGGATGTTATGACTCTCTTAGTCCGTGCAAGTCAGCCTCACCACCGCTTCAAAGGAAGTTCAGAAGCGCAAAAAGAACCTAGCATATTCTGATACTTTTGACACTACGGTTCTGTGCAGGAAGTAAAAAATTCTAGCCTCGAACTTGCTATACCGTACAACAACGATTCGAAACCCCCAACTGGGTCCCATATGCATCATATCTATCACAGTGATAGGTGGGAAATCAGAAGATCACATTCTTTATTCATGTTAATACACTATTACCCCTCTAACATTCAATACCATGTGGAAACACATCACCGTCCAATATCACAACCAATGAGATGTACAATATGCGAGATAAGGTCATCAACACAACGAGTATTTACAGATTAGCAAGTTCAATTAATAACTATATGTACAACCATCACAAATTTTCTCGCCTCACAACATCAAAGAGGCGCGGCAGGTGATGACCCTCCGGTCTGAGGTGCATCTTCAACGACATCAGGACACACTTGCTCGAGAGACATCTTTTTTTAGTAATATTATCTTACCTATAACAACTCTAACATAAATTGCATGTCTTCTATCCCACCATCCTTGATTTCCTCAATTTGCTCGACTGCTAGCTCCTGAGATGCATGTAGCTCCTCCTTTAACATATTAGCAGTCTCCTAACGGTGACCTTACTGCTCAAATTGCTTGAGAGAAAGCTGACGCTTGAAATCTTCCCCATGAGCAATCTCATCCAAGTATCTCTTACGACATTGCACAGTTTCCGACCGTATTTTAGCCTGCGCCACCTATTGCTCTTTGTCTCGTATTCCATACTTTAGTGTCGCTGCCTCCACCTCCTCTTCCGTTCCGCCATCCCCTGCAAAACATCAATACCGTGAGCACAAAAGGAAGAACAACATGAGAAAAACATTCATTACCATGATAAAACCTAAGTTGCGCCACAAAGAGTTTCAAATTCTCCCGGTTACGTCTTGCAACCTTTACCACCTCAACCAGTTTCTGCCTTATCACGTGTGTATGATTGAAGGCCACAAAAGACGCCTTACAACTCTCCGCCGCCATCGACGAGAAGTGTAACCCCCACAAAACATTCATGTCTTCTGCATATGATGTCACCATGCCAAAACCACATGCAACATGCCCCCTTCTTCCCATATTACTGAGAGAATTTTGCCGGTCAAATTTGCAAAGTCATACACAGTGATAAAGATTAGGTCTTCCTACCTAGTCCCAAACTTTTGTCTCTTTCGACATAAGTACCACTCGACGCACTACCTCCCCTCCCTCAATAAAGGAAGAACAAACCACGGGTTTAGTCAGCACCCTCATCAGTGACCATCTCACTCGACTGCTCTACGAAGAACTCTAAGAAGCCCTACTCTTACTCGTTTCCTGCCTCTCGCTAGGCTGCAAGGGTTCTTTTCTCCCCCCCCCCCCTCTTCAGGGGAGGATTCGCCTTTTGCGGAAACTTCTCCTCCATCTTCTCTTCTGACGGCAACATATTCTCAACATGGAAATTCATCTCCGTTATAAATCAACAATAATGTGAGTTTACTTTACCAAACTAAAGACATAATGAAAGGTAGAGACACGAATGGATAGTATGATTCAGCCAGCATATGTTGTCCACCAAACTTCGATAAAGGGCAATGTCGAGCACTCAGTCTGAAAAAACTTCATTATTTCCTTCTTTTCCACAGAGAGTTGTGGTGTCCAAAAGGCGAGTTCACTGAGCAGCAAGAAACTTCATTGTATCAACATTAAAGGGACCTCTAACCCTGAATAAATAAGAACTCCAATCCTGCAACTTATTCTTCATATTTGTCATCTTTAGGTTGGAACCATCAAAATACATTGTCCCCTCTGTAATGTCACAGATGGTAAACAAATATTGGAACATTTTGAAGCCGTGATATGATGAAGGAACAAATCAAACTGATATTATTTGGGAGAATTTGCGTCGGAACCCATCCAAAGGCCTCTAAAATCTCCACAAATTCATCCCACAATGGCAATCTCAACCCCATGTGAAACTTATTAAGTAAGAAGACAACACCACCCTTCAAACAAGCGTTACACTTCCCACCCTTTCCCATCAACTCCAATTGAAAACTCTCTGAGATCTCGTACTTCTCCTGCAGTTCCTGTAGGTCACCCTTCGCCAAAACAGATTGAGCAGCCGAATAGGAAGAACCGAGCAAAGTCGCATGCTCCCAAAGTTTGGACACCATGGTTCTCCAAACAAAAGCAGAAAAAATACAAAGACGGGTATAAAACATGTGAAGCCTCTTTCTTTATAAATATAAAAGCCCACGTCTCGAACCACTAACATTACCTCGAAAACCATGTTTTGGTATCATTACCGTGAAATCCTAACTAGATGGATTTTGACGTTTCAACAAATGCGCAGACAACACTTTCTCAGCTTGCAAACAAAAAGGCTTTACAACAACCACAAAAGACAAACGAAAAGCATTATCAAATCCATTTTGTCAGACAAACAAATGCAAAATCAAACAAACACAAAGTCAAACAAAAACATGAGATTGTACAATAGGACAACAAACAAAACTAAGAAACAAAAGAAAATAATGTTTAATATCAACATACAAGATTATCTACGTTTGTGCCTTTATGAAAAGGCATTAATTTCCTCCACATTTACAAACATCATGAACCATCGAATACACATTATCTACAATAGCATCAACCTGGTTCAAAACATTAACAAGGCTGACGCTTGTATCCCTCACGACCTGCAACAGGTAACTCCAGTATTCTGAGTGTTGACGCTCAGCTCGCTGATTTACACAAGATAATCTTCTGCTTTTAGTTGATGTGTCTTCTATGTTGCTCTGCTAGAAGAAGGATCGGCACTGGCAGTGATAAGCTCATGTGCCCTTGGTCGAACCGCGACCAGCTTGACTCTTACCCCTTAAAGAGCAACCATTCAGCGAATAACCTCCTTCTAGAAGTTTTTGTTTCATGTTGTCTCCTGCAGTGCCCTAACCAGGAGAGTCCCACTGTCGCACCTCTACCTCTTGGAGCCACACTATCTCCTTCACCTGCTTCGCCAGCCCTCTCTCCTTGCACGTAAGCTTTTCCTTGAGTTGTCGTTGCATCTCCCGAGACCGTTGCGGCTCCACCATCTATCTGGCATACACCCTATCCCTGGCTAACTTATCCGAGATAAATTGTTTGAGTTCTATCATATTTAGAACCACAACATTCATTTCCTCCATGGATCTGTCTTATGTCCCGACAAACGACTTCCCTGTTTTTCCACCTCTATAGTGTTTTTCAACTCCTTCATTACCTTCTGAGCTCCCACATTCTCAACGCCCTCCACGAGAGCCCAAGTGATGTTTGCCACTTGGTCACTTTGCATAGCAAGAGGGAAGGAGTCGTTTGCCTCCTTATCCTTCTCCTTATCGCTCTCGCTATGTGCCCCTTGGGAGGTGTGCAGCACCACCTCCCCCTCTATTTTCTTCTCCTCTGGCACCCCTTGGCGTGAGGTCTCTCACATCCTCCATCTGCTCTGGAGTCAAATCTTACCCCAGATCCTTGTCTGGGTGGAAAGAAAAATCTTCCACCGACTCCCAAGACCACAATTTCTTTGCCTTTAAAGATAACTCAAACTGTTTCTCTGGCCAGAAAGCAAAAACAATATTAGTTTTTGCATGAACTGCCACAAATTACTGATAAATCCAAGCACTTACCAAATGAGGGAGGTGTTTCCATCTTTTGGCGCCATATTAGAAACATAGTTTCATATTCTCCTTCTTCTCTTGCTAGGTCAATTTGCTCTTGACAGTGCCCAACATAAAACCCTCGGCCCACGTCAAGGTCCAGCACAGCACCTTCTTGGAAATGAAGTTGGACTTCAATGTCAACCCCCTCTTTCCGACTTTAGAAATAACGGATGCCACCAATGCCGCTCTTGTTACTTGTTTTGGAACTATGTCATTAGCCCTTTCTACTTGCTCTATGCTCCGACCGACCACCAGATCACAAAGTAAAGAATCCAATGGCTTCTCTAATTGAAAGTCTCGCTACACATTTAGCAATGTTTTTTGAGTCATCTTCTCCCCCCCCCCCATCTTTACCCCATATGGGCTAAAGCTCGACATCACTGCACTACACGAAAGAGCAGCACACACAAAAGCCAAAAGGTAACTTATCGTGAAGACCCTCCACTCCTATTTATAGCTCCCCCACCGGCGCTTCGACTCAATTGAGAAAATGTTAAACAAATTTAGCTTATATGATTATACGCCCTCTTCTACTCCTTATGACGCTAATGTGAAACTTTGCAAAAATATAGGTGATCATATCAATGTAGATATGCTCAAATGATAAGATCAATATTTTATATTGCTAAGCGCACCAAGCCGTATATTTCATACGTTGTAGGCAGATTGAGTAGGTATACTAGTAATCTTAACAGTGAGAATTGAATAAAACTAACTATTCAACGCGAGCAATTCAATAAAGGGGACGGTGTCGTCGAACACTAGAATCTTAATTCGACAAAGGTGGGCCGAGTGAATGTCCACGACAGGGTGTCGGAACCTCGTGTATCCACTGGTGTGCCCATAGGAGGTAAGCTATGAAGGAGGAATAGGTGTAGGATGACAGTTCATTGTTATATCCGCAAGCTCGTGGAGGAGGAGAGTGAGATCTTCTAACTGAGCTTCTAGTCAAGCCCACCCAAGGGAATCAGCAGAAGCTAAAGTGGAGGTGCCCCCAGCGGCACATAGGGTGGTCATTGAACAATTTTTGGACATGACTCAGAGAGGCTGAGGGATCATGAGAAGGGTGGCAAAGGTCTGTTGGACTGAACAGTGTAGGGAAAGGCGACTGGGAGCAGCGGTAAGAAACGACGGGGTTGTTGTTAATGGTGGTGCAGGAAGTTGATTAACACGCCATGCGGCGCGGCAGTGAAAGTTCATTTGTGTCTCGTGTAGACTTGCTAGAGAAGATAGGGCAGTAAAAAGATGAGGATCGTGCGGCTCAGAAGGATCGTAGCTAGGTCTAATGGAGACGGGCGTTGCAAAGGCATGTGAAGAAGGATCGGCAAGGTAATCGTAATCGGACCAGGTAATTGACGTGAATAAGTGCAGGGAGATGCGATTGCGGAGAGGATCGATGCATACAGATTGAGTGGCGGGTGAACATTGGACACGTGTTGGAAGCTTACTGGTTGCATGCTAGAAGCCTGTAGGAGAGACGTTGGCCAAGGGCTCGTGCTTGTGTGTGCTGAAAGAAATCGAGGGAAAGAAGATCCTATTGGGGTTCTGGATTGACCTGAAGTGGGCAGCAAGTCTGACTAATTGATAGATACTTGCTATCTTTGAATCGAGTGTAGTAGATTAATACGAAGCAAGATGAAAAATATAATATATCGAGGTATACTTGATATCCAACTCATGAGGGAAAGATCAATTTAACAGCTACTCTCCTATGAGAGCTTAGACAAGACAATGATCAAAGATATTCAAATGACTCTCCTCTACTCCCCTATATAGGCAGGGACTGAGACATACAGTGATATTACAAAAATGTTACTTAGGGCTACATATACCATAAACACGAATGAGCATATGATGATAACACTTGGGGAGGTAGCTATGGGCCTAGAAGATCAAATTGGTAATATGGTATCGGCTCGACTATAAAATACCAAGAGATTAGAATCCTTCCAACTACACATAAGTCTATTTATATAAAAGGCACGCATAATAAGACAATAAAAAATAAACTAAAAGAGGCACCTCCACATTCTTCTCTAGGTGTGAGGGCATTTGTGGAAGTGTATACATAACAGTTACGCTCAACGTTTCCTAAGTCAACTAACGACAAACAGAGCTGCTACGATAAAGATTGTGGTGAAGCTTTGATATTTTGAATATTGAGAAAACATGATTTGGAGGAAGAGCCTCGGGTTAAAAAGTACTAGTGATTGGGCAACAAATGCATGTAAATATCATAGGTGGGACGCCGGAGGTAAAAGAAGACAAAGGAACAAGGTTGTCAAGATCTCGATTTTGCTCGTAAGATCGGACGATCTTACGAGTTTTACGGGGAAAACGAGTCACGAGCTATGCTGGATCGGGCTCCCTGCAGAAACGTCAGGATCGTCGTTTATGATCGTAGGATCGTGCGATCCTACGAATCATATTCGATCCTAGCTTTTTAATCGGACATGAAAATGACTCGATCCCGCGAATTATTTCTTCCCAATCCCGCATTCTAGGTCATCCCCGATCCCGTCGCAGTCGGTGCTCCCGCAGCATGGCGCTCCCGCCGTCATCGCAGCAGGTGCTCCCGTCGTCGTCGCAGCAGGTGCTCCCGTCATGGTGCTTCCGTCGTCGCAGCAGGTGCTTGCTCCCGTCGTGGTGCTTCCGTCGTCGCAGCAGGTGCTTCTTCTTCTTCTTTTGTGTCTTCTTCTTCTGTGTCTTCTTCTTCTTCTTCCGTGTCTTCTTCGTCTGCTTCTTCTTCTTCTTTTTCTTCTTCTTCTTCTGTGTCTTCTTCTTTTGTGTCTTCTTCTTCTGTGTCTTTATATATATATATTGCTTTATGATTATTGATCTTTAAATTAGATTTTTTTTATTTTGTATAGTAAGTAAGATCTTACCGTTTCGTGTCGATCCCACGTTTTACGATCTTACCACTGCCGACCGATCTTAGGTAAGATCTCGATCTTGACAACATTGCAAAGGAGAGTCTCGCATCTCATGGCAAAAGGAACTGATCCCCAAAAAAAATTCAAAAGGAAACCATAAATTTTCATCAACCAACCGAGATAGGGTATAAAGCATACAATTTATAGATGTGCCCATAATTCATGCACTTTTGAACCATCCGAACATTAAAATAGTGACAAGAAAATCTTATGTGACCATTTTACCCTTCATAATTGAAAAAAATGACAAATAAGAACAAAGATGGTTGACTAAACATGACTAGATCGGAATAGTTAAGATTAAATACCCATGGCAAGTGGTAAATAGCCCATTGGATCACAAAATAGCCCTTAGAGATAATTGAAAAGAGGGAATAAGACGGACCAAAGGTCAAACATTTATATTACTCAACGTTTAGTATAACAACTTGAGATAGAAGAAGGCTAGAAATGCAACAGCAAACAAAATTATAGCAAAAAGAAAGCAACAACGAAAGGAATGCCAAAATATTGATGCAAAAAGTGAAATATCAAGAAAATAACTGCAAAAAGAATGACAGAAATGTTGACGAAAGAGAGGACTGAAGACCCGTCCAAAAACAATTAAATATTATTCATTAAGCAAATGCATTCTTGCAGAATAGCGGAAAAACATACCCATCAAGTAAACAGTGAATAAGCAGTGGACATATATCATGCTCAATAATAATTTTCGCAGCAGCTTCTTTATCCTCATTATTTTCAAGAATATAATATACCTGGAAGAAAATTCAAAACTAAAATAAGAGCAAACTCCGTATTGGAACATAATCCGACAGTTTTGATCTGAGAAAAATGAACATTGGATATTACTAATATCATACTAGAGTTTAATGATGTGCAGTGTGATAGATAAAATAAGGATGATAAAAAAATGTCGGACGACAAGAAAAGTTCAAAATTTCATGTTAATGTGCAATGTTTGAAAGGACGTAACTTTTAATCTGCAAGGAGTTGCGTGACGCACAACATATTGGAAAGTCGTAAATTCTCTATGCATCTGAAAAAAACTGAAATTTGTTCATTATCGCCAATGATAGGCACTATCACTCAGTGATATCATCCAGAATAGCTACGAGAAAAATAACGAAAATTTGTACACTATCACCTGCTGATAAATGAGGCATAGTACACAAAAAAGTTGTGTTTCTATAAAATGATGTTAATTCCGAAGCAAAAGTGAAGATTTTGAAAGAGGTGTGAACGAACAACATGAAGGGAGTTTTGGTGGCCTCAATGAAGAGTTTGTTTGAGGCGGTTGTTGCTAATAAGAAAGTGGTTGCGAGAGTAGTGCTGCGAGAATTGAGCTGTCAAAAAACGCTTATGAGAAAGTTGTAGACTATTTGGATGCTAATCGAATAAAGCTTTTTGATTTAAACTATTTTGTAGAATGACTGTTGGAAAGACGTTTTAATTCATAACAGAAATATTGCTTACATATTTTATAACAAAAACATTGCAGTTGGAAAACGATTGTCCGAGCGAATATGCGCACCAGACAAAAAATGCGCACTCAACAAAAATGCGCGCCCAACGAAAAAAATGCACGTCCAACCGAAAACGCGTGCTCAGAGAAAAAGTGCATCTGGCAAAAAATGCGCGCACTGACGGAAATGGAGGCACGAAAGAAAACGTGGCCACGGGAGAAAACGCGCGCCCGAGCGAAATGCGGGCCCGGGCGAAAATGCGTGGCCGTACGAATATGCGTGCCCGGACGAAAAACGCATGTTCCGCTGAAAAAGCGCTCTCGGACGAAAATGCACACCCGACTGAAAACACTTACCTGTCCGAAAACGTGCACCAGGACGAAAATACGCGTTGGGGCGAAAACGCGCACCAGGACAAAATCGGGCGCACGTCCAAAATCACGGGCTTACAAAAATCGTGCACCCGACCGATAACACGCGCCCAAGTAAAATTGCTCATCGCAAAGAATATGTGGTCCCCGATAAAATTATGGCACGGTGGAAAATGCGTGCTATCCCAAAAACGCGCGACTGACCGAAAAAGCGATCCCGGGCGAAAACGTGCACCTAGGAGAACACATTCCAAGACGAGAATGCGCGCCCGAGCGAAACTGCATGCCCGGGTGAACATGCGCGGCCGCATGAAAATGCGCTCTCGCTTAAAAACCCGCACTCGTGCGAAAATGCTTGATTTAAAAATGAATTTTTAAAAAAATAAAATTGGTGAGAGTATTAATCCTGCATTGTGAATTGGTATGTCGCGAAGTGAAGTTAATAAAAGAGAAAAAGCTAAAAGCAAATAAAGCGGTTTTTAGAAAGTTATGTTGGAACGACTGCTCAAGAGGCCTCCAAAGCACCTTTTTTGAAGTTCTTTTGAAAAATCTCCTCATTCAAATAACCTAAAAACAACTTTTGCAATTTGAATGGAACTTTCTGAACAGAAAGAACTGCCCCAAACAGAACTGAAGTCTTTTGGCCATGATCTTTCTCCCTCTCTTTCAAGGAACAAGATCTAGCAAAGCCAACAAAAGAGAGGAGAGGGTGATACCATGCAAGGTTATTCATATGCGCACATCATCTCCATCTCCTTCAAATGACAAAATCAAGCAAGCAAAATTATCCATCCTTTTGAAGATCAAATCCTTCAAAGATCAACACAAAGCGTGTGCCGAAGATTCAATCCACGCTTACATGACTATCAGACTATGGCTCTTTGGGTTTAGGTTAGGGGATGACTGGGTTTGGGTGTTTTCCTTCATTTTGAAAAAGACAATCCTTGGGTTTAGGTTGAATTTGCCTAGGATGTGAGTGTTCCTATGTGGGTTGCACATAATTAGTATTTGGGGTTAAGGCACGCCCAAACTTTGCATGTGCTTAAAGGAGTCGGTAGGCTCATAAGTGAATGAGAGTAGCTGTAAAGGTCACATACTGTCGGGATACAATTGTATCCATTGGCTAATCTCGTGACCAATCATATATCCATTGGCTAATCTCGTGACCAATCATATATCTATTGGCTTCGACTGTCGGTTTAATTTTAAAAATTCTCACAATATTAAATTCATATATTTTAAAATATTAAATTCATATATTTTCTTTTTACTAAATTATTTTTTTACTTATTTTTAAATTTTTAGAATGTAATTTAATAAATTATTAATTGATCAAATAGAAAATAAATAAAAATTTTAAAAACGTGGGGTCATTAAATGCCTACGCCGCCGCTGGCGGCCTGCCCGGCACCCACCGGCGAGTTCGCAGAGGCTGGGCGAACTCGTCGGTGGGCGTCAGTCAGGCCACCGGCGGCTCTGCCGCCATAGGCATATGCAAGATCTAACTGTGCGGGAAACTTGGGGGTCGCTGAATGCCTACCCCGCCGGCGGCTCCGCCGTCGACGGCATATGCAAGATGTACCTGTGCGTGAAACGGGAGTCCGGAATCGGGCAAACTGCGGGATGGAGGTTTGGGATTTGGACGATTTATCTATTTGCAACCCCAATGTATTAGATTTAACGGTTGAGATTTATTCTATGGGACATTCTTGCCTTAAAATGGGCCTTTAAGTTTTTCTTTATATAATATATATATATATATACACACAAGTGACACGCACGGACCTTCGGCCCTGGGGGCATTCGGCCAGGGGGGCATTCGGCGGGGGTGCGACAAATCGGCAGGGTGCGACATTCGGCGGGGTGCGACATTCGGCGGGGTGCGACATTCGTCGAGATGCGACATTCGTCGGTAGTGCGACATTTGTCGTGGGGACGACATTTGTCGTGGGCGGCGACATTTGTCGTGGGCGGCAACATTTATCGTGGATAGTACCCACCCCTATGGCCTCGCGCGATAGTACCCTACCGGCGACGGCGGGCTTCGCCCGCTCCCGAGGGGCTTCGCCCATCCGCAGCTGGCTCCGCCCGACCCGCAATATATACATATGAGTACTCAAAATGACCGTAAGAAAATATAAATCAAGAATACAATTTTTATTTTGTAAAACAAATTATATTTTAATGTTAAAACATTAATCTTTCTCTTGTCATTTCTAGCTAGAGGCAATAGGTTTAGGGTATCTAGTATTTTTTTTTTTTGGTATTTTAATATTGTAAAGTTGTGTAATTACCTAAAAGGATATTGTCCTTATAATATACTAATATAAAGTTTGGTATAATTGTGTAATTATGAATACAACTATAAGGGCAATATAGGGACATCAGGCAATGTTTCACCAAAGAGTAGTTTTCGTATAATAGTAGAGATATATGTATAGAGGCGAAATAATATGCGGATAGGCGTTGGTGCGAATGTGCGAATAAACTGTCTACGCCCTTCGATTTGGGTGATCAGGTTTAGCGATAGGCCAACAGCCATTGGATTGCTACAGTTCTGCCTGCGCAAACCAGCTTCACATCACGCCGGTGGGCTCGCCGCTGCCCTAGATTCGTTGGCGGGCACACCGACGAACCCAGGGAGGCCAGTGGACGGCGAGCCCGCCGGCGCCGGCCGCCGCGATGTGAAGTTGGTTTTTTTACACCCACCGCGGCCGGCGACTACAGGTTCTCCGGCCACCGGCCGCCCTGGGTTCGTCGGCGTGCCAAAAAACCTTCACAGAGCTTAGTTTAGGGTTTTTTGACGGCCAACGGCATACGGGAGGGCCAACGGTGACTACGGGTGTGGTCGGCGGGTTGTGGGTGACCTACGCCGACCCTTAGTCGCTGCAAGTGTCTCCTCAAACCGCCCTTACGGAGATGGCTGCTGTGAAAAAGTTTGCGCCTGTTAGATTTTGTGAAACTTGGCGGTCTGGCGGTTTGGTCGGGCAGTATGGAGGTTTGGCGGTCTGGTGGCTTAGTCCAAGCGGTATGGCAGATTGACAGTCTTGCAGATTAAGCTTGGCGGTCTGGAGTTAGCGGACTAGCGGGTTAGCCTTGACGGTCTGGTTCTAGCAATGTTGCAGACTGTCTCTGGCGAACTGGTCAAAGATCTTGCTAGCTTGGGAGCATTGAGCCCGCTTCCTTAATAGTTCAAGGAGGTTTGTTCAACCTGCTCTTGTGGGTTTGGCGGACAGGAGGTTGAAGTCGCTGTGGATAGAGGCCGCGATCCGAGGAGAGGCTTGAAGCTGCGGATAGAGGCGGAGCTGAAGCAATGGATAGAGGCTACTGTTGCGGCCTTGTGATCAAGCGAGTTGTGGTCCTGAAGTTTGGCGGATTTATGCAGCTATCCGCTTGTGTGGAGTGGGCTGTTGATAGAGATCTGTGGCGGCGGCCTGAGAAGTAAAGACCGGCGGATACTTGTGTGGAGCGGACTGTCTGTCTAACCGCTCAGTTATAGCGGTCTGAAATTTTTTAACTGTCTATCCGCATGTTTTATTTTAGTCTCACATTGTCTGTTGTATATTTATTCTTTCTCTTCTCCCTATAAATAAAGGGTCATACTCATGTAACTTAACTTTTTGTGAAATGAAGAGTTTGTTATTTAAATTTTCTCACATGGTATTAGAGCTAGGTTTGTTGTCAAAGGTTTTACTCAAACGTATGGTGTGGACTTCTTTGATACCTTCTCCCAAGTTGTTTGCATCAGCACTATTCGTGTTCTTTTCTCTGTAGCGGTTAACAAAGTTTGGGAGATGTATCAGTTAAATGTGAAGAATGTCTTTCTGTATAGTGATCTACAATGGGTGGTTTACATGAAGCAACCTCCTGGGTATGTTTCTCAGGGGAGTCTCAGGTACACAAGTTACGAAAGGCGATTTATGGTCTAAAGCAAAACCCACGGGCCTGGTTCGACAAATTCAGCAAGGTCGTCTCTCTTGTTGGCTTACTGGTGATGATAAGGAAGGAATTGATCTAGCAAAGAGACGCCTTCGATAACATTTTGCTATAAAGGATATGGGCTCTCTCAAGTACTTCCTTGGAATAGAAATTTTGCGGAAAAACAACTCTGAGGTGTTCTCACAACGGAAGTATGTGTTAGATCTTATAAAAGAAACCGGTCTTCTTAAGTTAAGACTTGTTCGATGTCCTATGGCCGTGTGTGATGACAAGAGTTGGACAGAGGATTCACCTATTCTTTCAGATAGTACTATGTGCAGACGACTCGTGGGAAAACTCATCTATCTGACTGTTACAAGACCTGTTATGCAGTAGGGAAGGTAAATCAGTTTATGCAAGCTCCCAGAGAATGTCATCTTCGTTCTGTCTTGAAAATTCCGGAGTATGTGAAAGGGTCTCCGGGGAAGGGTTATTATTTCGAAAACATAATCATCTGAAGGTTGAAACATATTCTGATGCAAGCTATGCTGACAATAAAGAAAGATAGAAAGTCTACTTCTGATTTTTGCATCTTTGTGGGAGGAAATCTTGTCAGCTGTAAAAGCAAGAAACAGTCTGTTATGTGATAATATCAAAAGTCCACTCTTTTATCATATTCCCTCGTCATTTAAAATTCCTATTTGCCTTTATAGTCGGCTGCCAATTTTGTAACCCCTCACTTTAGAAATAATATTTTATTTAGCAAAAAATAACTCTTCCTTTATAAGAACCCCCCACCCCCTGAATTTCCTAAATTTTGTTATCAATTAAAGGCAACAAATAAATTCCCCTTATTTAATCCCTAGCTCCTTCCACGAGTAGGGCAATCTGGAAAAGAGAACCGAACAGACTTTTTTTCTTGTTCGGTTCCTGATGCAGAGGTAAGGCCGATACGGGGTGGACGATCTAAATGCACACCTATATGCGAAGACGTGAAATGCAAGTGCAAGAGTGCTCCACTTAATATTGCAACATGTAATTAATTATCATAACTAAACGACTGAGGCACGGGCGATTGCAAATAATTAAGTAAGAAAACAAATATTAATTTTAATTTGACTGAGGCGCAAATATTTCAAGCGATCACAGAAGTCGCCCCGCAAATTTAACGGCGAACGAACTACTAGCACAATAAATAAAACAACCCACACAGTATAAGTTTTACCAAGATAAACAACAATAAAAGCAAAGACAGTTACCACAATTCACATATGTAGGCGGTGGCGGAGGCGGTTGTAGATGAGCATCCAAGGCTACAGCGATGTCGGGTGGCTGTTCTGAAGTAGGTCCATGACGGGAGGGTGGACTGGACAGGAAGTGGGCCTTGGTGATGGTAGTTTACTGAAGAAATGAAAGGGGTGAACAGTATGATTAAACTGCTGAACAGTAATAGGTAATTAAGGTGGCTGGTAGGCTGTGGGGAATGGGCAGCAAGGACGATGCAGGAAGGGGGAGTTGAAGGCAAATGGGGTTATCAGATGAAGTGGAGGGGTATGGGTAGACTGGAACGGCAGCCGACGGTGAGATTGGAGAGGAAATAATCGGCTCTGAAGGGTTCTATAGTGGAGGGAGCGGAATTGAGGGGAGGCGGTGGAGTATGGCGGGCTGGACGGAAACCTGCGGGAAGCAGGTACTGGCTCGGGAGAGGAGAGGAGGAAGCGGAGGAGGGCTTGGGTCCTGACGGAGGCGAGGCTGATCGGAGAGAAGGGGGGAGCTTGTCGGCGTCACACTGGAAGGAAGGAAGAAGGAGATGAAGACGGAGGGGTTTACCAAGGGCTGTCTGGTGGAGGAAGGGGGAGGGGAATGGTTGGCCTGGTGTCGCACCAAGCAGGGAAGCACAGGAATCGCTCCTGTGAGGTGATCGGAGGTTCCAAGTCTTGAAATGAAACCCACGACAACTCCTCTCCAAACCTCCGGGAATAAATAGCCCGAAATTAGAACCGCCGCCTAATATATGAACCGCTACCTACACAATAAAACTAAAATAAAACCACCCCGATCGGATGGCTATGATTGTTTAAGGGCCGATCGGGAGTTAAATACACCTCGGAATAAAAAACATAAAATACAAAAATGACTAGAAACAATCATCCGGACGCGACCACAGGGTCCGACCGCCCGTCCGAGTAGCGGGTCACCGCCTCCTGCAGGAATACGCGCATGTCGGTCGTGGTGCGCTGTCAACTCCCCCGGGCTTAAAAGCGCTCAGCTCCGGTGAGTGCGGGTGGTGTAGCTGCAGAGCAAGTCTCTGAAGTTCCTCCGAGGAAACCCAAGTAGCATTGTGCAAAGGCCGGCCACTCCAACGGACAAGATAACGCAGGCCATCTCACCCGCCCGCGGAATAGAAGTCGTGACCGACGATCTGAAGCATGTCGCTTGTGGAAGCAGGTAGTACCAATGTATCTCCGTCTTGCACTGATGTATCTCCGTCTGGCAATGAAGTATCTCCGTCTGGCAATGATGTCGGTGGAACCATCGGTGGTGCAATTCGATCTGCATGTCGCGACTCCGCTGGTGGTAACAAATAAGGACTGGTGGAGGCAATAGGAGGGGAAAGGCTCAGGTGAAGGGGCTATGATAGATGAAGGCTCGGGTAGAGGTGTGGTGAGTGGATCCACGTACACATGCTCCTCGTAGTAAGGAGTCAAATCATCTACGTTGAATACTCGGCTAATGCTCATACCATGAGGGATGTTTATATCATATGCGGTCGTACCAATTCGTCGCACAACTGTATAGGGGGTCATTCTGCGTGCGCTTAAATATTTTGTTGGTCCTTGTGGGACCCTCTCAAATCGAATGCGAATTAATACCTGTTATCCTGCTTCAAATATTTGTTCCTGCTTGTGCCGGTCTGCATGATCCTTATAATAATCATTACAAGCTGCAATTTTTCTACGGACCGACTCGTGGAGTGTGTGCAGATGATAGGTAAATGATTCAGCTGACTCACAGAAATGAAGGATACAAATAGGGTACAATATACTCGACACACTTCCTAAGGAAAAGTCTGACAATGACTTGGACAACAATAGCATGGGGAAACCTATTAGGAGGTTTACTAGGTGGTCGATAGAAAAATCCAATGTGACTAACGTCATCACCCGTAGGGATGTCGTGGATGGTGACCAAATAGTGTGTCGCGCGGGTATAACGTGTACCTATTAAACGATCAAGCTCGTCAGGAGGCTCACCAGGGGGTGTATACACAAAGTCATCACGTGTGAGATGAGCACTAGTGCGGACATGCGACCTATCACGAAGGTGTAAGCGGGGAAGCTCGTCAAATAAGAATTCCAGTGACGTAACCCCGAGGAGGTTGATAATGATGGCATGGTCCTCCAAGAGGACGGCACCAATAATAGTAGTGTCAGTGGGAGCAAGTAGAATACTCACAACAAAGTCAATACCTGGCTCATAAACCTCCCAAGGGAGTAGTGGATCTTCAGGAGGCTTATCTGGAGGTCCAACGATGAAGTCATTAATAATGGGATGATCCTCCAGATGAGTACAGCTGATAGAGGTCGTGTCCTCGTAAGTGGGTGAGCTGTCCACTATGAGGTTAACACTATCCTCCCGACTCTCAATAGTGATGTGACTCGATATAGAGACATGGGTAGAGTAGGAAGACCCTCTACTGAAGTGTGGATCACTCAGTATAGTGTCAATATACGGACCCCTAATCAAAAGAGACACTATGTCTAAGTGAGGTGTGAAGGATGGATATACCATCACAGTGTCACTGGGTCGCTCATCCTCACTCACGCGACCACGCTCACTAGTCATACGAGTATCGCTCTCCACCTGTATAATGAGATCATGATCAGATTCAACAACAAGATCACACGGACAACAAGCCTCGTCAAAAGAGGGAGTGGCAAAATAAAGCGTCGGGTCTCTCATATTAATCGAAGCACTACTAGACGTATCGGTGGCTTGACCTAAATCCCTAGGCTCTCTTCCTAGCGTAGGTCTTATGCGATCAAATTGAGCATCTAAGAGATAAAAGCGGTCGAGAACTAATCGCTGAAATTCGGCCTCGGGTAACTCTATTTGCGGAACCCTAGAAGGGTCTAAATGATGGTGATCTCTATAGAGTTCCTGAGGATCATCTAGACGGTAATTCCAGACATATTCAGATTTTGTTCGTGGGGTTGTGTGGGCCCTACGAACGTGCAGTGGTGATCGCATGTATCCAAACTCAGATTCCTCAATTAGAGGAGAGGTGTAACGACGAAGACCTGAACGATACCCCTCTATCATCATAAAGTCACGGAGAAGTGTAATGATAATAACGTGAGGACCTCTTGTCGTAGTGATCATCTCTAACATAATAGCACTGCGTCGAGGGATCAACACGATCGCTTGGAGTGGTGTGCGAGGAGTGATAATAATCATCGTGATAACCTGAGGGTTTCTCTAAAGGGGCTCGATGAGGTTGGACACGGGTAGACTCGAGATCCCCAAATAGAGGAGACGAACGACGACGATAACTAGACATAAATGAACTTAAAGACTCCTACCACTATACATATAAATGTGGCTCAAACCTAACCCTCTGATACCAATTTGATGCAGTGGTAAGGCCGATATGGGGTGGACGCTCTAAATGCACACTTATATGCCAAGACGTGAAATGTTAGTGCAAGAGTGCTCCACTTAAGATTGCAACATGTAATTAATTATCATAACTAAACGACCGAGGCACAGGTGATTGCAAATAATTAAGTAAGAAAACAAATATTAATTTTAATTTGACTGAGGCGCAAATATTTCAAGCGATCACAGAAGTCGCCCCGCAAATTTAACGGCGAACGAACTACTAGCACAATAAATAAAACAACCCACACAGTATAAGTTTTACCAAGATAAACAACAATAAAAGCAAAGACAGTTACCACAATTTACATACGTAGGCGGCAGCGGCGGCGGAGGCGGTTGTAGATGAGCATCCAAGGCTACAGCGATGTCGGGTGGCTGTTCTGAAGTAGGTCCATGACGGGAGGGTGGACTGGACTGAAGTGGGCCTTGGTGATGGTAGTTTACTGAAGAAGTGAAAGGGGTGAACAGTATGATTAAACTGCTAAACAGTAACAGGTAATTAAGGTGGCTGGTAGGCTGTGGGGAATGGGCAGCAAGGATGATGCAGGAAGGGTTATCAGATGAAGTGGAGGGGTATGGGTAGACTGGAACGGCAGCCGACGGTGAGATTGGAGAGGAAATAATCGGCTCTGAAAGGCTATATAGTGAAGGGAGCGGAATTGAGGGGCGGCGGTGGAGTATGGCGGGCTGGACGGAAACCTGCGGGAAGCAGGTACTGGCTCGGGAGAGGAGAGGAGGAAGAGGAGGAGGGCTTGGGTCCTGGCGGAGGTGAGGCTGATCGGAGAGAAGGGGGGAGCTTGTCGGCGTCACACTGGAAGGAAGAAGAAGATGAAGGCGGAGGGGTTTACCAGGGGCTATCCGGTGGAGGAAGGGGGGAATGGTTGGCCTAGCGTCGCACCAAGCAGGGAAGCACAGGAATCGCTCATGTGAGGTGATCGGCGGTTCCAAGTCTTGAAATGAAACCCACGATAACTCCTCTCCAAACCGCCGGGAATAAATAGCCCGAAATCAGAACCACCGCCTATTATGCGAACCGCTACCTGCACAGTAAAACTTAAATAAAACCACCCCGATCGGATAACTATGATTGTTTGGGCCGATCGGGGGTTAAATACACCTCAGAATAAAAAACAAAAAATACAAAAATGACTAGAAACGATCATTCGGACGCGATCACGGGGTCCGATCGCCCATCCGAGTAGCGGGTCACCGCCTCCTGCCGGAATACGCGCATGTCGGTCGTGGTGCACTGTCAGTTCCCCACCCGCACAGCTTTGTTGCGCCTCCCATCGCCCGACTCCCCATCCACCGCTTGCCTACCTACCACCGACTCCACCTCCGGATTCCTCGCAAGACGTCGGCGTCCAGACCTCCTCCATCCGCTGCTGGGATTAAGTCCCGCATCCTTTCTCATGTTTTCCTAGTCAGACTCATCGACAGTTCTCTCCCCCGCCCCGGTGGCTCCGCCAACCAACGCCACTGCCGGACAACAGTCCCTAGGACTCTGTCGACCTGTCATGTACCTTCCTCTGGCAGATTGAGCTCCTTCCCGGCATTACCCTCCAACCATTCGGTTGAAGAAACTATGTTAGTGCTCGCCTGCTCCACCAAAGAACCAACCAGATTTTGGCGGCCCCTCCTCCGCCTGTTGTTGTCCTTGCTGAAGACCTCCAGGCTACTGTTGGCGATCCCCATTCACCCCAACTCCCCCCTCCTCTGACTCAGTAGCCCACTGTTTTCAGAAACACATGAGCTTTTGGTATACTGTTGGGTACATAGGAAAATGTGTACCTGATTTGAAGGAGCCTCACTTAGCTCAATGATATACATCAAGGTGTATTTGATGTTATTTTGAGTTTATATGTGCAGGTTAAGAATATGCTAAAATGCAGAAAAAAGTTTCTAAGTCCATGTGTCGACACTTAAGAAAGCCTGTGTCGACACTTGGAAAAGCTGTGTCGACACCAGAAGCAACTGTGTCGACACACAGAAGTTTTAGTCGACATCAACGGTGTCGACACCTGGAGGCAGTGTCGACACACAGAATTCTTAGACTACATAACCGGTGTCGACACTTGGAGGCAGTGTCGACACACAGAATTCTTAAACTACATCAACTGTGTCGACACCTGGAAGCAGTGTCGACACACAGAATTCTTAGACTATATCAACTGTGTCGACACACGGGACTTGTGTCGACACACAGCAGAGTTTCAACAAAGTTGATTGCTGTAAAGTGAAGAAATGACTGTGTCGACACAAAGAAGCAGTGTCGACACATTCTACAGATGCAGTGTCAAGAAGCAGTGTCGACACCAAAGGAGCTGTGTCGACATCACCAAAGCTTGTGTCGACACTTAATCTACTTGTGTCGACACATAATGAAGATCAGTCTCGATGCTTTGCTGACAAAGACAAAGGTTCAAGAAATGACTGAAAACTTGACAGCTGTGAATTTCAACAAGTTTGCTGAAGCTATCAGAACTGTCAGAAGTTGGTTAGAAACCGGATCAGCCGGTTACAATGGATGAAGCCTATATAAAGACGGATTCTGTCAAATCACAAAACGAACAACTATTAAAGTATTGATCATTGATCAAGAAAAAGCACGTCACACAGAAGAAGATTTTTGTGAGAAGATCTAAGAAGACAATCTGAAGTGGCAATCTACTCAGAATTTGTCTAAGGAGAATTCAAACAAGAATTCAGAAGAAACTTCAGAAGATTTGGAGAGTGAGAGAGAGCTCCAGCTGTTTGAAGTAAAGAAGGAGACATTTACAAGTCTCTTAAGAAGCAGATCCTGAACAAATCTGCTAAGAATAATTCAGATCTATTTCTGAAATCTAAGAAGGAAGCTGTCAGCCAGCCAACTTCAAAGAAGATCAACCCTACTGAGTTCAGATTCAAGAAGCTTTGAAGAAAGCTAAGAACAGGTTGATCTCAGCAATCAGTTTTATCAAGAGCTGATCAAGAAACCTTTTATCCTTTCTCTCTCAACAAGGGTAAGAGTCAATCTATAAGATTTTTCATTCTGTAGGATCTTTCAAGATCTGAGTTGTAACCCTATTATATAAAGGCTGAGTGTAGGAGATATAGATCTCTGAGTAGTAAGACTTTTGAGTCTGATTGTAGGAGAAATCAATCTCTGAGTTGTAGGTCTTGTGACAAGACTGAGGTAGGGCTGTTAGCCTGAGCTGTAGGAGTGTGAATACATTCTGAGTTGTAGGAACCTTTCAGGGTTCTGAGCTGTAAGATCTGTGGATCTGAGAAGAAGGAAGAAGTTAGACTGAATCTAGCACACTGCTGGATAGGTGAAGGGGGAAAGTGGATGTACCCAGACCTTGGGGAACCACTATAAACCTGTGTGCAATCTATGATGTGTGTGTGATTGTGAATTCTGTGTTGTGGTTGCTGTGATAGTTGTAGAATTGTTAGATTCTCTTAAAGAACTGAATTCTTATTCTGCCTTAAGCAAAAAAGGAAAGAACCTTATTCACCCCCCCTCCTCTAGTTGTTTGGGTTATCTTGAAATCAATTCTATCATATACCACTCTCCCTCTCTCTTGCTCATAACATGTTAGAATAATATTTATGCTTAATGTTATTAGATCTCAAATTTCAGAGCTTTCCTAGCTATAGTCTTACTTATTTGTCGTCAATTTAAAATTTAGTTTGTTCTCGCACTTTCAATTCTCGAATTGTAAGCTTGTGGATGTTGTATATCCTATTGCATAATACACGCAAATGTTTGGCCTTATAATTGTATGCAAACCCTAGATCGGTTATCGCTAGATAAAACTCGCAAAAATTTGAAAGGCGTCGCTTAATTTAATATGCTTTCGAGTTTTATATTTTAAAATTAATCTGGTCATTTTGGGACTATATCAATTTGGTATCAAAAGAGATTGATTCGCTCATATCGTGAATCAAGCGATTCAAATTTAAAAAAAATTTAATTTTTAAAAAATGATTTAAAATTAATAAAAAACAATTCACTAGTTTTTAAATTCAAAACGTTAAAAAATGGAGAATTTTGAAGAGCGCATCAAAAATTTAATGAAAAACATTGAGTTTGTCACTGCAGAATTCAAGCAGAATCTGAATGAGTTGTGCACGAATGTGCACAACTTTGAAATGACAATGCGCAAGCAATATGTTTTTCTTGATTACATCTCAACTACATGTCAACTAGTGAAACCTGGGCTTCGGAATCTTAATAGTCATTTTAATGGTCTCGTCATTTCCCCCACGACCACCTTAACCCCACTAAAACACTCGCTTTAGTTGAGGAGGTTCTTCGTGAGCTCCAACTCCAAGAAGAAGACCTTCCTCCTCAACCCCTCATCCTAACTAAAATAGTGTTTTCACTTGCTCACACTAAAACGCAACCTCTAGTCATTGAGTTTAATCCAGAGGCTCCGCTCCAGAAAAAACTCACTAGTATTGTGTCACTCACCTTGGATGACACAATTTTGGACTCAATTCTCTCAGGGAAGTTGGTTAGTGATAAGTCATTCATCTTAAGTGACATAGAATCGATTTTCATGTCTTGGTTCTCCTAGTCCACTGCAACCGCAAACCCTTGGGGTCACAAACATTGTGCTTGGTGGCCACTCATCAGTAGCATTTGAGTCACCACCCTATATAAATTTTGTCTTCGGTGGCCGCACTTTAAGTTATTTTCACTATCCTATGATTATAGAAGAGTGTCTTAAGTTTCGTTATCAATTTATTAGTTTTTTCACGTTTAGTTGTGTTAGGAGGATAGTCACGATCCCTAAAATTTTCACACCTCATATAAACGCATGCTTTAAGGGATTTCTCTGGATGATTTTAAATCATAAATTTGATATCAAACTTAAATTTTGTTGCACTAGTTAAATTCTAACGTGAAATATTTTCGGGGTAATTAATTTGAGCTTAGTAAACGCTTGTAAGTGTTTAAAATACGAGCGAATAATGCGATATGATTTATTGATTCCACATGTCGATCATGTTTTCTCCATACCTTGGTTCTTCCCTTGATTTTTACCCAGCTATTTGACTCCACCGTCTCTTCCACTTTGTGTTTCTCTCCTGTCTGATGCTCTGAATTTTATGGGTCATTTAAAAATTTTGCATAAATTTATAACTAACAGTTTGTGAGCTTAGTTGGAAAATATGATTCTCTAGTTGATTTTTTCACCAGTGATTATATTTTCCCAATGGAGATGGTTTGTCTGCCTATTTCAGGAACGAGACTTTACCTACAGATCTTGGTTATTCAGCAACAGTAGGGCGGTCGCACAATATTTCTTAGATCGGTATTTGAACTTTCTACAAGCACGTCACATCACAGTCTCATCGGGGTCGAGCTCTTTCATCCCGGGAGAATTGATGCAACCTGAGTCGCACAAAATTTACTTTTACTTCCCGCAGTTTTTATAGTGTTGTGCACGTCTTTGCGCTTATTATTTTTTTGTGTGTGTTTGTGCATCGTGATCGTGCTTGTTACTCATGCTCATTGTACTTGTGCTTGTTTGTTTCGGTTTATTGATGTGACCGACTACTAAGACCACAAATAAAAAGGTCTATCAAATTAGGCTAAGTGATAAATAGGGCAAGCTATGAAATTATAATTTTATTAAGCTTTGAAATATTATTTTTAAGTATAATTAATTTTTTGAAATTATAATTATCAAAAACACAAATTAAATTATCAAATTTCAAATTGTTACCATTATGTGAGAATATCAAAAGTCTACTCTTTTTATCTTATTCCCTCATCATTTAAAATTCATATTTGCCTTCATAGCCGACTGCCAATTTTGTAACCCCACATTTTAGAATAAATATGTTATTTAGTAAAAAATAATTCTTCCTTTATAAGAACCCCCCCCCCCCCTCAAACTTCCTAAATTTTGTTATCGATTAAAGGCAACAAACAAATCCCCTTTATTTAATCCCTAGCTCCTTCCACGAGTAGGGTAGCCAGGAAAAGAGAACTGAACAAACAATTTGTCTTATTCAGTTCCCCTCGAGCACAACTCTTTTGCGCCTCCCATCGCCCGACTCCCCATCCACCGCTTGTATGCCTGCCACTGACTCCACTATCGGATTCCTCCCAACACGTCAGCGTCCACACCTCCTCCATCCTACGTTGGGATTAAGTCGCGCGTCCTTTCCCTTGTTTGCTCGGTCGGACTCGTCGACAGTTCTCTTCCCCGCTCTGGTGCCTCGCCAACCAAAGCCACTACCAGACAACAATCCCTAGGGCTCCGTCGACCTATCTTTATACCTCCCTCTGGCAGATGAAGCGACTTCCCGGTGTTACCCTTGAACCAGTCGGCTAACAAAACTGTGATTGTGCTCGCCTCCTCCACCAGAGAACCAACCAGATTTCAGTGGCCCCTCCTCTGCCTAGCGTCGTCCTTACTGAAGACCTCCAGGCTGTTGTTGGCGATCCTCATTCACCCCAGCTTCCCCACTCCCCTCTGACTCAGCAACCTACTGTTTTCAAAAACTCCTCAAACACATGAGCTTTTGGTATACCACTCTACATGAGCTTTTGGTATACAACTCTCCCTCTTTTTTGCTCATAACGTGTCAGAATAATATCTATTGTCTTGGTTGTTTGTCTTACTTGTTTGTCGTCGATTCAATTCTCGAATTTCAAGCTTGTGCATGTCGTATCTCATATTGCGGAATACGCACAAATGTTTGTCCTTATGAGCGTATGCGAACCATAGATCGGTTATCGCTATATAAAGCCCACAAAAATTTGAAAGGTGCCGCTTAATTTAATTTGTTTTCAATTTTTATATTTTAAAATTAATCGAATCATTTTGGGACTACATCAAGCATTGGCAGTGACAATAATTCCTTGATTATTTCTGGTTCACTTAATCCAACAAAAATCCCTATCACGACGCTCTTGGTGGGTGAAGCATCACGAGCCTCATGAGGTTGATCATGATGCATAGGATTCCTCTTTCGGGCAAGAAGGCTAAAAGTTAAAAATCAAAACCGCAACACCGCATCGAATTGAACTATTTTCAAAACACATCGAATGGTTTAGTTGCGGGCCAATTTTGTTGATTACAAAACCGTGCATTGTGTGGTGCGGTTCGGTGTTTTTCTACAAAAAATTAAAGAAATCGCACCGCAAATACACATATATTCATCTATTTTCAAGTTTTACGTGTTTCAAAGACATGTCTTCAGGTTCTGTTACCTATCCGAGGGGCGAAAGACAAAGACAAACGGCAACGGGGCTGACAACCGGTGCCCCCACTCTCTAAAGTTGCGGGTTGGGGGGATGAACAATCAGGAGACGGTGACCATTCTGGTGGATAATGGGAGCACCCATAACTTCATTCACCCCGATGTGGCACAACGGGTGGGGCATGCGACTGATAAGGGGGCCTCCTTTAAGGTCATGTGGCCACCTGCAGTGCGAAGGGGTGATGAAGGGTGTGGACTGGGACCAGGGCACACAGACGTCTACCTTCTACCTATCCGAGGGTCTGAGATGGTGCTAGGGTGCAATGGCTGCAACAGCTGAGGCGGGTGACCTTTGACTGGGACCAGATGACGATGGAGTTCCCACAGCACGGGAAACAGCACTGGCTGAGGGGCCTCAAATCTTCGCCTATGAAGGAAATATTCCTTCTTAGCGTGGAGCATCTAGAGAATCGGGGCAGCACGATGGCGGTGATTATGGAGGTTACACCGGCGCCTACTGAGGCTTCAATTGTACCAGCTCAGATGAAGGCACTAATGGCGTGGTATGCAGATATCTTTCAGGCACCCCGCACACTGCCACCACCGCGGTTTAGAGATCATCAGATTCAGCTCAAAACAAGTACAGAGCCTACCAATATCCGACCTTATCGTTACCCGTACATCCAGAAGACTGAGATAAAGCGCAGCGTCAGGGAAATGCTAACTGCCAGAATTATTCGCCCCAGTACCAGTTCTTTCTCGTCCCTCATCATTCTGGTTAAGAAGAAGGACGGGACATGGCGGTTTTGTGAGGACTACCATGATCTGAACAGCTCTACTATCAAGGACAAGTTTCTCATTCCCCTGATCGAGGAACTACTAGACGAACTGCACGACGCTCGCCTTTTTACCAAGCTCGATCTCCGATCGGGCTATCATCAGATCCGGATGCGCGAGGACATACACAAGATAGCCTTTCATACTCATGATGGGCACTATGAGTTCTTGGTGATGTCCTTCGGGCTCACCAACGCACCGTCTACATTCTAAGCAGTGATGAACGAGATCTTCTGGCCTCTCCTCCGCCATTCAGTGTTGATATTCTTTGATAACATCCTCATTTACAGTTCCAGTTGGGAGGAGCATTTGGTCCATGTCGAGCAGGTTTTCACCCTCCTCCGCCAACATCAGTTGTATGTCAAGCAGTCCAAGTGTTCGTTCGGGCAGACGGAGGTGGAGTACCTGAGACATTTGGTATCCTCTAGTGGGGTCAAGGCGGACCCTAAGAAGATCGAGAGCATGCTATCGTGGCCTCGTCCACACACGGTCCGAGCGCTACGGGAGTTCCTGGGGCTTACGGGATATTACAGGCGCTTTGTCAAAGGCTATAGCAATATCGCTCGACCGTTGACTCAGCTATTACAGAAGGACGGTTTTCACTGGCCACCTGAGGCGGAGGAGGCCTTCCAGGCCCTTAAGGGGGCCATGACGACTACCCTGGTGCTCGCCCTTCCTTACTTCACCAAGGAGTTCGTCTTGAAAACAGACGCGTCCGGCGTAGGCATTAGCGCGATGTTGATGCAGGAGGGCGGCCCCTGGCGTTCTACAGCAGGGCGTTAGCGCCTCGTACGCTGGAGCTCTCCACGTATGAGAAGGAGATGTTGGCAATCATCCATGTGGTGGCTCTGTGGCGACCGTACTTGTTGGGACGACATTTCAAAATATGCACGGACCATCAAAGCTTGAAGCACTTCTTGGATCAACGGGTCTAAACCCTGCTTCAGCAAAAGTGGGTTTCAAAGCTGTTAGGGTATGATTATGAGATCATTTATCGGCAGGGTAAGGAGAACGTGGTTGCCGACACCTTATCACGCCTACCGGAGAGCACAACCACCCACATTTCTGGGACCCTGCTCGACTCGTTAGATGATGTTCAGGAGGAGATCATGCGGGGCCCCGCACTGCAAGCCATTGTGGAGGCTCTTCGACAGGGGCAGATCACTACGCCGGGCTATCAGCTACAGAACGACCGACTATATTATCAGGGGCGGGTGTTCATTCCGCCAAACTTGGCCTGGAAGACGGTCATGATGCACGAGTTCCATTTATCGCCATCGGGTGGACACGCGGGAATCCTCTGTACCCTTCAGCGAGCACAGACAAATGTTTTCTGGACTGGATTACGACGCAACATTCAGCAGTTCGTGCAGCAGTGCGAGATATGCTAACAACAGAAATACGAGATGACCTCCCCAGCTGGCTTGCCGACACCACTGGAGATCCCGCACCACATTTGGGAGACAGTGTCCATGGACTTCATCGACGGATTGCCCAAATCTCAGGGCAAGACAGTTATATTAGTTGTGGTCGACAAGCTCTCCAAGTATAGCCATTTCTTGGCTCTGAGCCATCCTTACACCGGCGAGACAGTCGCCGATCTCATTGTTCGAGAGATTGTTCGTCTCCACTGCATTCCGCGCGCCATCATTTCAGATCGGGATCCGACTCTCATAGGTAATTTTTGGCGAGAGCTCTTCCGATTACAAGGGACTAGCCTACGCTTTATCATGGTGCATCACCTCTATACGGATGGCCAGACAGAGGTCCTGAATCGGGGGGTGGAAACATAACTCCGTTGCTTTGTGATGGACGAGACGCGAACGTGGACCAGTTGGCTACACTGGGCCGAATACTGCTACAACACCTCCTACCATTCCGCCAGCAAGATGACCTCGTTCGAGGTCGTATACGGCCGTCCTCCCCCCTCTTTGATCAGCTACGAGTCGGGAAGCACAGCATTACCAGCTGTGGATCGGGCACTCCGTGATCGGGACCGTACTATAGCCACGTTGCGTGAGAATCTCCGTACAGCACAGGACCGCATAAAGACCCAAGCAGACAAGCATCGCAAGGAAAGGGAGTTCGCAGTCGGCGATGAAGTCTTTCTCAAGCTACGTCCCTACCGGCAAGTCTCGGCGGCACGTCGGATGAACCGGAAATTAGCTCCTCGCTACTATGGGCCCTTTCGCATTCTCCGCTGCGTCGGCCCTGTTGCTTACACTTTGGCCCTTCCCGAGGGGTCGCGCATTCATCCGACATTTCATGTGTCCTTATTGAAACGAAAGATTGGCGATACCCTACAGGATAGTCCTTTTCTTCCAGAGGCAACAGCGGCGGGCAAACTCTGCCCACTACTCGAGGACGTCCTAATGCTCAAATGGAAGCGACGGGGTGCTGAGTACCGACCTGAGCTCCTTGTCAAATGGAAACACTTGTCAGAAGCGCACAATACATGGGTTGATCTGCTGGAATTCCGGGAACTCTACTTGGATTATCACCTTGAGAACAAGCTGATTCTTGATGGAGAGGGGAATGTTACGCCCCCGAACATGACTCAATTCTTTGGGAGTACTTACGCTCGCAGGCGGAAGACGAAGGCAGGCGGCAACGAGGCTGAACCAACCGATTCATCCCCCACTCTCTAAAGTTGGCGGGTTGGGGGGCTGAACCACCCCGGTTCAGCCCCGCTTGGGAGGGGCCGGCCGGCCCCTCTTGGCCCGGGTATGTATGTATATATATATATATATATATACACACACACCTGGGCCTCTTGGTGTGGAGTATGCAAGAGTAATTTAGGTATTTCTTCCCTCCTTCTCCCTAACCCTAATCTCTCCTAGCTTTCTCATTAGCCTCCACTTCTCTAGTCTTCTCCTAACAGGTTCTGGTTCACACGCATATCCAGGCATTCAACCGATTTAGTCATTAGGTATTACTTATTTAATTAGTTGTTATTTATTTATATACTGATATTAACTATTATTTACTATATCTTGATTTGCTTGCCAAATGTCAGTTCTATTTTTTCACTAGGCCTGAGAGAAGCAAATGGTGAGATGTTTTTTCTCTAACCATCACGCGTTATTACAACACAATATTTTTATCCTCGGAATTGGATTGCTGAGTATATTTGGCCTCAGCGCAGGGGCTTAACGAGGCGACGTGTGGATGAGGGGGATGACGCTGAGCAGGCAGGATTTGTATGGGCACGACCAGCTGATGTAGAGATAAAAATCAAGAGGGATTACGGGGTTGAAATGAACCCTATGTGCTAGGGCAGGTTGAACTAGTTAATAGCTTTGGCTATTGGCGAACAACAAATATTAATTAATATGAATGAAGAAACAAGATATCTAGATAAACTCGCAACAATCTCTTGAGGGAAGCATCTAAGATTTTACTCTCCAAGAGAGCCCAAATTACCTAATGATTTGTTATGGATCCCCACTGCTCGTTGTTGATTATGTTGTGCTTATTTCATTAATTGTTTTTATGTGTGTTGTTTCGAGTTGTATGGGTCGAGTCTTATCGAATTGATTTTGTGTTACGAGTCATTAGAGTTGTAATGTTTTAGTATTTCGTGCATCTCTTTTATTTTGGGGTTATTCACTTATGTCATTTTGTAATATTATGTATAGACCCTCGAGTCATGAGAAGGATATGAAATGAATTAACATGTTTCCTTCATCTCTCTAAGTTCCTCTCACCCTCTAGTTCTCTCATCTTCTTTACATTTTTAGGGTTAGGGTTAAGTGAGCCTCTCCTTCATCTCCCCTCGCATTTTTTGTGAGTTGAGCTCGGCTCCTCTTGTATCTCTGCTTCCACTGTCACCTCCGATGACGTTGCGGGCGAGCCTCATAACATCTTAGTATCAGAGTCGCTGACCCTCCTCTCTTTTGCACACGGTCTAAAAGCAACAGACCTTGAGCCCAACAACTCCCTCCATGGTCTCTCAGAACTGTAGCCGCTCAAGACTCTTTTTTACGCGGTTGTACAGATGTCATCTTCCCGGTTGCTCGACCCCCCTCCAGTGCTTATCTTTCAATAAGTGCTCACGATTCCTTCTCGCGGGAGCCACGCCACTCGGCTGCGGCTCCTCGGTGTCAGTGGCTACGACACCATCGACAACAGCGGGGATTAATCTCAGAATCCTGTGTCGACATCATCTCGCAAGATCTCCCCATATAGGCGGAGGTTTGGTATTGCACTCCTGCTAGCCCACACCCAAGCACATCTTCTGTCCATTAGTCACGCCCAGTCACATTTTTTTTTCAATCAGCCATTAGTCTCAAGTACCGCACGCATCTTTTATCTCGGAGATAATTATTTATTGAATACTCTTTGAGGGAACTTTGGTAATAATCTGGCAGAAGGATACGTGCAAAGAAGCAGCCTCTCTGTTCACTGTTGAAGGCAAGGCGTCCTTTGGCGTCCTTACGCTTTGGCTTTTTCCCATATCAAAGGCATTGACCGAATTTCTAGCATCCCACCTTCAAGATTCCACTGGCACCGCTTCCACCGGAGAAAATTTACCACTCTCCTTCTTGACGCCACTTTTGTGCACATTAGTCCCCGCAATCTCCATCTTCTTCATAGTGCACAAACTAGCGCCGCTTCCTAGTCTGCCTCTCATCGCTTGTCTGCATATTCTCCCCCGATTTATTTCTCCTGTCTTCCCTCAATTACTTCTATCTACATCTGTGTGCAGATGTGTTTAGCCTTACCGTGATGCGTTGCGCGGAAGGGGATATACTCATTCGAAAGCCTTGTCCGATTAAAGCTTGATTTGGAGGACTAAGGGATGTTAGTCACCACAACAATATTTTTCAGCATTTCATTATGTCATGTGTGTTACATTATGAGTCTGATATCGAGTCCTTGCGAGTAATTAGGATGTAATGTTTTAGTATTTTGTGCATCATTTTATTTTGGGTTATTCATTCATTTTGTAGTCATTTGACCCCCCTTGGGTCAAAAGGATTACTTTCCTTGTCTCTCCATACTTCTAAGTTCATAATAATTTTATCATACCCTTCTTCCTCTCCCCTTGAATTTTCCGTAGCCCGGCTCCCCTTCTATGTTTGATGTTGCAAGCAAATCCCTTAAATACAATTCCCCTAGAAAACCACATATTTCTTGTTATCTCAATAATGACGTATTCGGTATTATAATTAAAGACAATGTTAAATTGGGAAGCCCCAATGTCACATAATAATCTTTATAGTGTGTGTCCATAATAATCTTCTTACTGTTCCTGAAACTACTAGCGCACGTTTTCCCCCAGTGACAGACATGGGGCTCCTTCACAATCAAGCCCCTACGGTCAACCGAAAAATGCCCGACAGTACCTCAATTTATGTTTAGTGATTTTTGTAATGCATGAGGGCCCCCGCGCGTGCTATTTGTTGCAGCGCGATAGTTTTGTTTGGAGTTTTATTTTAATTCATTATCATATATATATATATAAATAAATATGCCGGTCACGATAAATATACATTAAATATTATACTGCCTCGGCACGACGACTGCTCGCAAACCCCTGAGTATTATACTCTGCTTGTCGCTCGTTTTTGCGGTGTGCACGGGAGTGTGCGAGCGACTAGGAGAACACATTTTTTATTAAAGATAGAGGGCATTGTCTATATGAGAGGACATTTTTTTAAATAAAAGAAAAACACAAATTTTAAATAAGGGTAAAATAGGAAAGTGAATGTTTAACCAAAGAATATTTTTTCCTTTTAATATAGAATAGATATATATATATGTTGTAAATATTGGATGTCGGAGACGTGTTTGATTGGGTTTTTAAATGCGGATATTGAAAGTCGGAGACATATCGGAGATTTTAAAATATCATATTTCCATCTCATAAATTAAAAATATATATGTATATTATGTATAATTATATGTTCTAAAATTTAAATTTAGTATAACAAGTTTACGAACACAAAGTCATGTGTATCCTAAAATAAATTCAAAGAGTATCAAAAAATAAAATATTAGTAGTACACTACAATTACTATTAACAAGTACAAATAGCTACATTATAAAATATATTTAATGTTATACAATAATTTTATTTCAATAACACAATTTTATATCGAATATAATTTTAAAAGCTAGATATTTTTTATTGATTAAGAGTGTTTTCAAGTTTAACAAATTTACGTTAAAAATATAAAAATAATCCGCTTATAGAAATGTTGAAACTTGTAATATTTTTTGTATTAATAAATAAGAAAGATATAGTGAAAGGTAATTAAAAAAATTAATTATAAGAATAATAAATATTAAAGAAAATAAAATAATAAGTCTTACCAATTTAAGCATATATAATATAATACATATATGGAAAAGTATAGTGCTAACATAACATAAAATAAAAAAATCGGATGATATATTCAAAAGTCATGCCGGCTAATATATGGAAAAAATCAAATATATCATGATATATTATACAAAAGAACATAATATATTTTTAAGAAAAAATACAATTTTGCTCGCAAAAAATGTCGGA
The DNA here is from genome assembly GCA_039513925.1 of Platanthera zijinensis. Taxonomy (NCBI): domain Eukaryota; kingdom Viridiplantae; phylum Streptophyta; class Magnoliopsida; order Asparagales; family Orchidaceae; genus Platanthera; species Platanthera zijinensis. Next base: position 39,334,475 of record CM077092.1, on the reverse strand, counting down.
GGTCATTTAAAGAGTAATATATATAGAGGAGGGGTCAGGATGGGGACAAGAGGGAGATTGATGGCATCTCATTAATAATACATTAGGAAAGTTAAAGATTTCCTGGGCACAACTCAAAAGATGAATAGAACTGCATTTGGGCATAGTCTAGACATACAGATTTACATGCCAAGCATCTGATAGACTCTGAACTTGCCCGCAGGCCAGCTTGCAGAAAAACCTGTTAGTCACGACAGAGAAAACAAGAACATCATATCAAAGAATGTCATTTAACATCCAAAACATAATAATTCCATCCTGTTACGAGATAAACGTATAAAAAAATGCAGAGTTCCATCTGGAATAACATATCTAATGATTTGATCTCTCAAATTTTTGGCGAGAATTAAACCTACATAAATTTTAAAAGAACTTTGCGGTTTGCCAAGGAAAAAAACCAGTACTTATGACACTTCAATATTATACAGCATGAACACGACATTTGAAATTTTATGCCCGTTACACTTTTCTTCTTTTTCCTGCCATACTTTTAAAGATGCTCTTTGAACCTACTCGAGTCAATACATTTTTAATACTATCTCTATCATGTGTGCCACACAAAAAATGTCATGTGGTCCCACCAGACCCTTGTGCATTGTAGTCCCATAGACATGCCACATGAGCAAATGTGTTGAAAATGTGTTTTGACTTCAAGGATGTGCAAAACATTACTCATTCTAGACTTCATTCTTATCATGGTCAAGTGATCATCTACAGGTGCAATGCATATACCTGCTTTTTTATGGCATTTTTTTATTTAAAGGGCTCCTTCTCCCGCTTATTATTCATACGTATTCGCAATATTTTAATATAAGATTGAGATGCAGCCACTTAGGTAACGTCACACTAGACGAATCCCCATCATTCTCCTCGGATCATAAGCATTCATCTTCAATGAATGGAGATTGGCATGCCCTAGCACAAGCTATGCAAGAATGGAAGTGGCTGTATGAACTTTGATGTTATCTCCATCTCATAACTCCTAGTAGGCATAATGTCACTTAAGGTTATCATCCATTGAAACTGTTGAGGGGCCCATAAATGATGTAAGATGGTATACGTGGAGGGTAAAGTCACAGTGACGTGAAGGCTGAAACTAGGGTATAACTTGGCATGCAATTGAGGCAGAAGGTACTGTGAGGTTCTCGTATAGGTGGAATCTAAAGTTGAGGCTGGAGGGAAGGCTTACGGTTTCAAAAACTAGATGGGTCCACATCAATAATCAAATCATCAAGAATGAATATAAGATTAATACTCGTATACCCAGGAATATCAAGCACATAAAAATTTGCCTCGGACTCTCTCATGATGGTGTGTTGACTTACCCACCGAGCACTCAAATTCATAGTTGTCTCCAATAGGAAATTCTCAAATAATGTATTAATCATCACTCAATCACTTTCTTTGAATATTTACTCTTGCATATGATTACCGGCACAGGTTTTAAATATTTCATTATTTAGCATAATATTACGTCGGAGTATGACATAAAAATCATACAATATATGCAAAATGATAATTGATCGACATGACATTTAGATATCGATGGAAATCCATAAAGATAGGTAGCTTATTCTGAGGTTCTTTCGGCGGATTGTAGAAATACTTGTAAAGTGTCTGACAAACACCCAAATAACTGCACGAGACATTGGTACAAAGATATGAGTTCATGACATGGCAACTGTACAACCCCGTGTTCGTCGAGTGGGCCCATCCGGCTGGGCGAGCGAGCCAGGGGGACCGGCTCGCGTCATTACAGTGGGCGGGCGAATCCAAATGGCCAGCTCGCTGTCGCAAAGGCTGGGCGAGCGAACCGTGCGAGCCGGCCCATCCAGCCCGCACCTGCCTAAGCGACCTTGTCGTCGGCTCGCCTCTGTATAGGGGCAGGCGAGCCATGACGGCTCGCGCTCGCCTAGAGATAGAAGGCGAGCTGCGGGAGCCAGACCGCGTTCGCCCAGTAGGGTGGCGAGTTGGCCCCGAGTCTGAGAAACTCGCCCCGTGGGGTCCAGAGGAAAATTACCTGGATGCCCTTACTAGGGGTGCAAATAGATTTCCAGAACAGCGGATTTACGCTGTTGGCAGACCACTTTTGGCTGCGTATAGCTTTCCAGAACAGTGGAGTTACGCTGTTGGCAGACCACTTTTGGCAGCGTATAGCTTTCCAGAACAACGGAGTTACGTTGTTGACAGACCGTTTTCAGACATCTATAAATAGTCCCAATGGGGTACCTCAGAAGGCATGCTTACCTGTGCACAGGTCTTCTTGCGCCTTCTGAGATACCCTTAGCTCGGCATTTGGCTAGGGAGGGGAAGCGTTCTAAGAACTTCCGGGTGTGTGGTGGGATCACCAAGTCGAGCTCTTGGGTCTATCCCCTGTTCTTTTTCCTTACTTGTTTGGCTCGCAAGAGAGAAGTGTGCGATCACCCCTTCCCCAAGGGTGAACTCCACAGAGACCGAGTTTTCGGTTTCAACTTTTTGGTGCGGTGAGCGTGGATCGTGTTCAGCACAGAAAATCTTCAGCAGGCTCGATGACTGGAGGAGAAGGGCAAGGTTCGGACAGGGCTGACTCGCCACCCCCTCCCCCTCTCGCCACGGTAGGGATGTTCGAGGAATTCAGGTAGGAGGTGCTCGGCCTCGTCAAATTCGCACTCGGCGCGCGTGCCGAGTACTCGACACCAGCTGTCCCAGTCACCGCCGCCCCGACTCTAGGCGAGGATGCCCCGGCTCGGCGAGCTGGGAAGGAGGTTGCAGAGGAGGGGAGGGAGCGCGATCTCCCCGGGCGAGTGCTCTTCGCCGGGTCGGCGAGCGGAGGCCGGTTTGGCGAAATGGGGGCGAGATCCTCCGGCTCGCCCAGCAAGGGGAGGCAGCCCCTTCAGCGAGTTAATTTCTTCTTCCCAAGTTCCAGAGGAGTTCAGGGAGCCAGAGATGTCTTATTACACTGGGAAAGACGACCCGGTCCAGCACATCCAATGGTTTGAGGATGTGGTGTCGATAAGGCAGATGTCGGATGCCTTCAAATGCAGACTCTTCGCCATCACACTCAAGGAGAAGGCAGGGGAGTGGTTCCACCAGCTGCCGGTCAACTCAATCTACTACTTCGAGGACCTGCGTCGGGGGTTCATGTTGAGGTTCACCACCTCCAAAAAGAGGAAGGAGTCGGAGTCCCTGTTCCACATCAAGCAGGGTGTGAACGAGACCTTGGGAAGCTACGTGGACCGGTTCCAGGAGGAGGTCACCCAGATTCAGGAGATGTCAGGACACACCCTGATGATGCCCTTTACCTTGGGGCTGCAGCAGGGTTTCTTCAGGATGGAGCTGAAGAGGGTGACACTTCTCTCCTACGAGGAGTTGATGGAGAGGGTGGCAAGGGAAGTCGAGGGGGAGGCGTCAAACCCCGAGTTCGCGAGGAAGCTGTCCAGGTGGGCCACGGAGGAGGAGAAGGGGCCAGGAGGTGGCCGAGGTCAGGAGGTGGCCGAGGTCAGGAGGTGAGGAGAGCTGAACCCCGGCAGTGGGAACAGCAGCAGCAGTTGCAGCAGCAGCAGCCGAGGTGGGGGCGCCAGGAGCCGAATAATCGGCTCTGTTGGAGGCAGCAGGAGTAGCAGGATCAGGGCTAGCGGAGAGGTTTCCGTGGAAGAGACAACCGCCAGGGGGGTAGGGTCACTTCCACCCTCCAGGCTAGAGGCAGAAGCAGAGGCCCCCTCTCCCCGATCAACATCAGGCTATGACGATAGTCATGCAGAGGAGGAGGAGGGAAGTCAGGGTGGAGTTACCCTATTGCGACTTCCACCAAGAGGAGAGGCATGCTACAGCCACGTGCCCGGAGTTCCTCGAGGTGAGAGCAAACAGGGAGCAGCAGCAGCAGCAGCAAGACCGCTGGGAGGTGCGGATTGAAGAAGTCCTGCCTCGGGAAGAGGAGGACAGGTGTGATGACCGGGCCGATGTTGGGGCCCGAGGAGGGATCGGAGTGATCCATGGGGGGGTGGGGGTCGAGGCTTCTCAGAAGGCAAGTCTCCACACCATATACCGTCGGAGCGTTGGCTCCATATCCCAGACTCCACCCCCGGAGGAGAAGAATACCTTCTCGAGGAAGAACATGCCAGATCATGCGGACCCCTTCTATGACGCATTGTTCATCCAGACCGCGGTCGAGAACTTCACCGTCTCCTGGATCCTCATCGACAATGGGAGTTCGGTCAACGTCATCTTCAAGAAGGCATTCGACGCGATGAAGGTGGAGGACAAGAGGGTGCTGGCCTCGGACGGACCTCTGTTTGGGTTCTCTGGGGAGAGAAAAGAAGTGGAAGGAGGAGTGGGGCTCCATGTCACTATGGGGGGGCAGTCCCGAAACTGCAGGTTCGTCGTCGTGGATGCCCCCAGCAGTTACAACGCCATCTTCGGGCGGGCTCTCATCAGCGCCTTCCGTTGCGTCCCCTCATCCTTTCACCGGTACTTGAAGTTCAACGCCGAGGGGATCCAGGTCCGGGTCCGAGGAGACCCCAAGGTAGCGAGGGAGTACTACGTCACTGCGGTGAACTCCATCTCTTGGCAAGAGGGGGCCGAGGAGATGGAGCGGAGGATGGAGGAGGCGGAGCAGGAAGTAGGTGGAGTGGAGATGGAGGTTGAGGAGAGCCGCACCCAGGTAGCGGTGGTGAAGGGAGTCCAGGAGGAGCTGGCCGAGGCAATGGCCGCGCAAGAGGCGGAGGAGGAGGTCCTTGTCCCAGGAGAGGGGGATGTTGGAGAATAGGGAGAGCAGTCTTGTTTGGAGGCTGCAGAAGAGGTGGTGGAGATGGAGGTTCTCACCCTGGGAGGTAAGATGGAGAAGGCGCGCATCAGCGGGGGGCTGACCCCGGTGGACCAGGAGAGGATGTTGGCATGCATCTAGAAGAACGTGGACATCTTCGCTTGGAGCGCCGCGGAGATGCCGGGGATCGATGCGGACGTCGTCTGCCACCGCCTCAACCTGGACCCAGAAGCTCGCCCCGTCCAGCAGAAGAAGAGGTCCATCGCTGACAAGCTGGCCGAGCCCATCAGGGAAGAGATGGCCAAGCTCCTGAATGCTGGCTTTGTATCCGAAATCTAATCCCCGGCTGGGTCTCCAATGTAGTAATGGTAAAAAAAGGAAACGGCTGGTGGAGAATGTGTGTTGATTTCTCTTTTCTTAATAAATCATGCCCTAAAGATTGTTACCATTTGCCTCGAATCGAAGCGTTGGTTGACTCAGCCGTCGGTTTTCCTGCAATGAGTTTCTTAGATGCTTTTTCAGGTTATCATCAGATCAGGATGCACCCCCTCCCCCCATGAAATATGTCTCCTTCATCACTGGGGATAGGTGTTACTACTACAAGATGATGCCTTTTGCGTTGAAAAATACAGGGACGACATATCAAAAGATGATGGATCGAGTCTTCCAGGAAGAAAATGGGAGGAATCTAGAGGTGTATGTGGATGATCTGATGATCAAAAGCAGAGAGGTGGACTCTCACCTCCAGGAACTGGAGGAGACTTTCGGCACCCTCCGGAGGTATAAAATGAGGTTGAACCCCTTGAAGTGTGTCTTTGGGGCTAGTAGGGGCAAGTTCTTGGGCCATCTTCTCACCCCCGCTGGGGTGGAGCCGAATCCTGACAAGTTCAAGGCGTTCATGGAGTTGGGGTCGCCTCGGAATGCCAAGGAGGTGCAGCGGCTGACGGGGAAGTTGGCCGGGCTAAGTAGGTTCCTTTCCCGGGCTGGGGAGAAGTGCTCTCCTTTCTTCAAGGCGTTGAGGGGAGGTAAGAAGTTTGAGTGGACTAAGGAATGCAAGGAGGCGTTCCAGGCCTTGAAGAGGCAGTTAACTCAGGCACCCCTGCTCCAAGGGTCGAAGGAGGGGGAGGATCTATCTTTGTATCTCGTGGTCAGAGCAAAGGTCGTAAGCTCTGTCCGGGTTCGGGAAGAGTGGAAGAAGCAGCTGCTCATATACTACGTAAGCCGGGTCCTGAGGAAGGCAGAGCTCTGTTATCCCATCTTGGAGAGGATGGCTTTTGCTCTGGTCATCTCGGCCCGGAGGCTCCGACCTTACTTCCAAGCGCACTCCATTCGAGTGGTGACCGACCATCCCCTCCGCAACATCTTCAAGGGGGTGGAGCATTCAGGAAGATTGGCGAAGTGGTCAGTAGAGTTGAGTGAATTCGACATCTACTTTGTCCCCCGCCTCTCGATCAAGGCCCAGGCAATGACCGACTTTCTGGCTGACTATGTGGTCGAGGTGGCGGAGACAGAACTCACTCGCCCGGTCTCTTGGAATGTGATGATGGGCGGCGCTTCGGGAAGGCATTCCCTGGGGGTGGGGGTGATCTTGGAGAGCCCTCAGGGAACGAGGATCGAGCAGACGGTGGTGGTGCATTTTCCCATCACTAATAAGCAGGCCGAGTACGAAGCTGTGATAGCAGGGTTGCGCCTAGCCAGGGAGCTGGGGGTGCATGATGTGGAGGTCATCACTGACTCCATGGTGGTGGCCTCCCAGATCAATGGGGAATTTGAGGTAAGGGAACCTACTCTCCAGTTGTACTTGACGAAGGTGAAGGGGTTCATCGGCACATTCCAAACTTTCTCCATCCGACATGTGCCGCGGGAAGAGAATGAGCAGGTTGATCAGCTAGCCAAGCATGGTCCCCGGGTGGGGGGTACCATCATTGACCCGTTCCGACCGTCCATCCAAGAGGGGGAGCTGATGGAGATGGACCAACACCCCTCATGGATGGATCCATTCGGAGCATTCCTGTCCACAGGGGAGTTCCCGGAAGGGACGGATAAGAAGAAGTTCAAGCACAAGTCGGCATATTATCTCAGGCGCAACGGGCAATTGTATAGGAAAACTCTCTCGGGGATGTTGGCACGTTGCGTGGCCGAGGGAGAAGTCCAGAGGATTCTAGAGGAGGTGCATTCAGAGGAGTGTGGAAGCCACTCAGGGAGCAGAACCTTGGAAGGGAGGATAGTCCGACAGGGGTACTTTTGGCCGACCCTAAGTCAGGACGCTGCGGAGTTCACAAGGAAGTGTTACAAGTGCCAGCTGTTTTCCCCCTCCAGCTCCAACCAGCTCAGCGGCTCAGGAGTATCACAGCCCCCTGGCCCTTCGCCATTTGAGGAATGGATTTGGTAGGGCCTTTCCCCAGGCCAGCTGGCAGAAAAGGTTCCTGCTGGTGATGATAGATTATTTTTCTAAGTGGTTGGAAGTGAAGGCGCTAGCCAAGGTGACCTCCCAGGTAATCGGGAATTTCGTTTGGGGGGAGATCATCTACCGGGACGACCTGCCCCAGGCCATTGTCACGGACAATTGGCCTCAGTTCGCCAGCACCGAGTTCATCAATTTTTGTGGACTGCTCGGGATCGACCTCAGGTTCGCGTCGGTCCACTATCCCAGGAGCAACGGGCAGGTGGAGGCGGCGAACAAAATCATCGTCAACCTCCTCAAGAAGGTGGAGAATTTGAAGGGTAGCTGAGTGGAGCAGCTTCCTTCAGTTCCTTGGGCCCTTAGAACCACTCCCAACACGGCCACGGGGGAGACCACCTTCAAGCTCTCCCATGGATGCGAGATCGTGCTTCTAATAGAGTTCGAGATCCGGACGCCTCGGGTGGTTGAGGCAGAGGCAGGAAGGGAAGAATGACAGGCTGAAAACGAGGAGGAGCTATGACTCTCCCTTGACATGGTGGAAGAGTTGCGTGATCTCTCCACCATCCGCCAGGAAGAGGTAAAGCGAAGAATGGCAAAGTACTTTGACAAGCACGTCAGGGTCAAGCAGTTCGCGGAAGGGGACTTGGTCCTGAAGAAGGTGGATGCAGCAGGGAAATCAACGGTAGTGGGGAAACTCAATCCTAACTGGGAGGGCCCGTATATTGTCCAAGAAGCTCTAAGGTCAGGGGGATACCACCTCCGATATGTGGAGGGCGAGACTCTGAGTCACACTTGTAGTGTTGATGACTTGAAGCGTTTCTGTCCGTAAAAATATGTACGTTTATTCCTTCAATAAATATGAAATCTTTTGATGCTCCAACCTTTTTGCAGATCAAGTTTATCACAAGTATTTATGAAGCTGGGTCCTTAAATGCTCCCGCTGTCAGGCTTCCGCCCAGCTGGCAGGGCCGGATAGGAAAGGAAAGTATTCTCGCTCTGGGGTTAGGTCCCGAGATGCTCTCGCTGTCAGGCTTCCACCTAGCTGGCAGGGCTGGGATCCTCGAGTGACGTTGTTATGACCCTGGAGGGCTGAGCCCGGTTGATGTTCAACACCCGCCGTCAGGCTCTCACCTAGCTGATTGAGTCGGTGGTAGCGCCCAGAGGTTGGGCAAAGGAAAGTATTCTCGCTTTGGGGTTAGGTCCCGAGATGCTCCTGCTGCCTGGCTTTCACCTAGCTGGCAAGGCCGGGATCCTCGAGTGACGTTGTTATGACCCTGGAGGGCTGAGCCCGGTTGATGTTCAACACCCGTCGTCGGGCTCTCACCTAGCTAATTGGGCCGGTAGTAGCGCCCGGAGGTTGGACAAAGGAAAGTATTCTCGCTCTGGGGTTAAGTCCCAAGATGCTCCCGATATCAGGCCTCCACCAAGCTGGCAGGGTCGGGATCCTCGAGTGACGTCGTTATGACCCCGGAGGGCTGAGCCCGGTTGATGCTCAACACCCGCCGTCAGGCTCTCACCTAGATGATTGGGCCGGTGGTAGCGCCCGGATGTTGGACAAAGTAAAGTATTCTCGCTCTGGGTTAGGTCTTGAGATGCTCCTGCTGCCCGGCTTCAACCTAACTGGCAGGGTCGGGATCCTCGAGTGACGTGGTTATGACCCTGGAGAGCTGAGCCCGGTTGATTCTCAACACGCGTCGTCAGGCTCTCACCTAGCTGATTGGGTCAGTCGTAGTGCCCAGAGGTTGGACAAAAGAAAGTATTCTCGCTCTGGGGTTACGTCCCAAGATGCTCCCGCTGCCAGGCTTAAACCTAGCTGGCAGGGCCGGGATCCTCGAGTGACGTCGTTATGACCCTGGAGGGTTGAGCCCGGTTGATGCTCAACACCCGTCGTCAGGCTCTCACCTAGTTGATTGGGCCGGTGGTAGCGCCCGGAGGTTGGACAAAGGAAAGTATTCTCGCTCTGGGGTTAGGTCTCGAGATGCTCCTGTTGTCAGGCTTCCACCTAGCTGGCAGGGCCGGAATCCTCGAGTGACGTCGTTATGACCCCGGAGGGCTGAGCCTGGTTGATGCTCAACACCCACCGTCAGGCTCTCACCTAGCTGATTGGGTCGGTGGTAGCGCTCGGAGGTTGGACAAAGGAAAGTATTCTCACTCTGAGGTTAGGTCCTGAGATGCTCCCGCTGCCAGGCTTCCACCTAGCTGGCAGGGCCGGGATCCTCGAGTGATGTCGTTATGACCCTGGAGGGTTAAGCCCGGTTGATGCTCAACACCCGCCGTCGGGCTCTTACCTAGCTGAATGTGTCGGTGGAGACACCCAATGCTCGGCCGAAGCGAAATATCGACTGATGCTCATCCCACATCGTCAGGCTCCTACCGGCTAACAGAAGGAAGAGAATTAGATATCCCTAACAACACCACCCAGCGCCCGAAATGCGACCAAGGTCGCAAGAACTCAGGCCAAGGTCGCAAGAACTCAGGCCACGTCGTAACCTCATAGGGCCCAGCTCACGCGAAGCTGAGCGGCTCGGGTGCGAGTCGAGCTGGTTCACTCCCTCCATCTCGCGAGCGGCATAGAGAGTCTCTGGACAAGGGAAATGAGTCGCCACTCGCGATCAGCTACTTAAGACCCCAATGTCTCCTAAGTTGTCCTCATGGAACGCGTGATCTCACCAACAAAATACGAGCCCTGAGGCAGCGGGCAGGAGGGTCGAGCTAGGTCGCAAATACGCAAAGAAACAAAGGGATGAACAGTTCAAAGGAGCAACATCGCAAACAATCTCATTCCAGAAATGCATATATTATTAATTTCAAAAGAGTTACGAGGAAGGGGCTCAGCCCGCGTTTATATTTCACAAAAAGAAAAGAAAAAAAGGGGAAGAAAAAAAGGATGCGACGTAGGGGTTCAGCGAGGCAAGCTCTCAGGCGGCGAGCCCTCCTAAAGAGGTTGGTAGGACTTGTAATTCCGGTACCACCTCGCTCATTGAAAGACCCGCCCGCGCCTTCGCTCGTGACAAGGCCCGCCCGCTGCAGGGTTTGGAGCGTATATGTCGCGGCCTTTGCAGCATTCTCTTGCATCATTTCCTCCAGCTCGAATTCAGAGTAATGGGCGAGCTAGGAGCTGCTAGAGGGCAGCGAAGGAGCTGCGGCTTCCAGTTCCCGCACCCGCGTCTGTAACGGCTCCTTCTCCTTCTCAAGGGCGGCGATCTGGAAACCTAGGCGCTTAGCCGTCGCCACATCCTGCGAAAAGAGGAAAAAAGCTTGAGAAAAGGACAAAAAATCTTAAAGCGACTAGTGCAAGTCATTGGACTTACCCCCCCCCCCAGGTATCCAGCGAGGACAGCGTCGGCCGCGTCCTCCCGTTTCCTCTGGTGCTCTGCGTCCTCCTGAGCGAGACGGCGAGCCTCTTCCTTCTCATCAACAAGTTTTTGGAGCGAGGGGGCGTTCCGCTCCAGCTGCGTGCACCGCCTGCTCACCATGTGGGCCAGCTCCAGGATGCGGAGCTGGGCCCGCGCGCTCTCAGGCACAAGAACCTGCGTGGCCTCCTCGTTGAAGATCACGGCGTCCTCCCGCGCATAGAGGCCGAACGAGAAGGCATAAGCCTCCCCGCTGATGGTTTCCTTCTCCAACCAACTCGGCAGCAGGGTGGAGATGGAGGCCTGGTTCGCCTCATTGTCCCAATGAAGGAGGGGAACGCCGAGCTCGTCCAAAGGTCGCTTGTCAAGGCCAAAGTTGTGGTGCCCTCTCGGCACGGGCTTAGCGGCGGGTTCCTGTCCTCGCAAGCTGGAGGTGTCGGCCGCCTCGCCAGGAGGGCCGCCGGTCGAAGCGCTCGGCGCGGCGGGCTACTCAGTTGGTTGGTCCGTCGAAGCCTTGCCTTTCTCCTGAGTTGCGGGAGGCGCGCCACCCGCGGCCTTCGTCTTCTTGGGCGGCGGCAGAGGCTGTTCGCGGGTGGCCCGCTTCTGGGTAGCAGGGGCTGGGGTTTCGCGACGTGCGGTAGCCGCCTCCTCGGAATTGGCGAGCTCGCCAGAAGTACCTCGCGCACTTTCATAAGGAGGGTGCAGGGGAATGTCTCGCTCACCTACAGAAGTAAAGTTAAGGCAAAGAAGAAAAAGAATGGGCTAAGTAAAAAAGAAAAGAAGAGGAAGGTGCGAGCAGCTTACCTCCTCCGGGCGGGATGGGGGCGAGGCTGTCCACGTTCCTGCGGAGGAACGCGACTTCAAAGTTCTTCCCTTGGAAGAACCCGCACAGCTCGGCTTCATGGCACCCCAGGCTAAGGGGGCGGTAGCTCGCCACACTGAGTTGGACCGGCAAGAAGGGGACGTTGCCGAAGTCGCCCTTGACGAAGACGAATTTTTTTAGCCAGTTATGGCTCTTATTTACTGTCTCCCGCACCTTGACATGATTGTTGGAGAAGTAGGCGGTTCCATCCTTGTTCGCTCGGAAGGAGAACAGCTTGCGAAAGACCGCAAGCCTGAACTCGATTCGTTCTTCTTGAAAGAAGCAAGCGAACCCGACCACGACGGCAATAGAATTGGGGGTCATCTGGCCGAGGACGACCCCAAAGTATTTCAGGATTAGGCGGACCTCGGGCCATAGGGGAAGCCGGAGGCCCGCATCGAAGTGAGCTATAGGAATGGCGAGTTCCTCTTCCGAGAGGTCATTGATTTTATCCTCTTCCCCGGGTCGCCTCGCCACGAAGCCAGGCGGGATGAAGTCGTCAATCGCGTCAAGGAATTCGCCTTCAGTAATGGCGGCGTAGGAGAAAGAATGGTCGGAGAAAGTCCAGGCGCACTTGCTTCGCCCATCAACGTCATCACTGCCGCCGCCCATCTCGCAGACAAATCGCTGAGCGGGACGCTGCAGTTCTCGCAAAAAGTAGAAAGGCTGGTAGTCGCGGGAAGTAAGGGGAAGGAGTCTTAAATGTGGTAGGTAAGAAAAGGCGGCAGGGTCTATTTATAGGAAGAGATGGTCGGCTCGCTCCCGCCAAGGTTGGGCATGCGAGTCGGGCGAGCCAGCTCAACAGCCTCGCGCCCGCCTGAGGAATGGTTGGCGAGCAAGAGCATCTCGTCCACACTCGCCTAAAGAAAGCTAAACAGTGACCGGCTACAAAAACAATATGCAACAAACATAAGCCCATCAGCGGGCGAGAGATCTCAAACAATTACAAATAAGAAGAGTTCAATGTCCTGAGAAGAGACGAATAAAGTTTCATGGTCCTATCACGCGAACTGATCAAAGATACAGGTACGATCCGGGCCTGGCAACTGGTAACGAGGAAGGGGAAAGGGGGGTGGCTCAGTACTGAATCCATTTCCACCTGCCTCGCCCCCGCATCCCGGAACGAGGGGGCACGCGAGGGTAGAAGTACTCGCGAACCACCAGTAATTCCCACTGGGCCAGGTCGACCTGCTCCGTGGCGTGCCTGAGCCGCTCCTCCGCTCGCGTGATATGCACCCCCGGAGAAGTCGTTCCATCCCCGTCAGTTGGGCGCCTCATGCCCTCCAGTACCGCGAACCGCTCCTCCACCTCGGCCTTATCCTCGTCCACCATGTCGCAAACCTCCTGTAACAGCAGGGATTGTTTCTGAAATAACCGATTCACCCGCCTCTTCATCCCCTCAACGTCCTGCGGGTCGCCCAGGTATTCCGAGATGTGTTATGTAGAAGGGGGAGGTGAGTACCCCCCGCTGATGTCAACGTCAGATGAGGAAATCACATGGAAACCTACAGAAGTGGGAGAGATAAAAAAAAGCAAGTTGTCATAAGCAAGCAAGCAAGCGTACAAACTCACCAGGGATCGGCACGTCCCCGGCGCTGGCAGGCGGCCGGGAGGAACCCGGCTGGCCCTAAAAGAGCTCGCCTTCAAGGGCTGCGAAGGATTTCCCTAGCCAAGGACGGATTGGCAGCGAAGGAACCGTAAGAGGGACATGCCCCTGGGCCGAAGGGCTGACAGCCCGCTCAGTTATCAGTGGGAAGGAATGCCCCAGTCCCCTTTCTATCGCCTCCATCTTCACAGGATGTCTCATGCAGAGAAATAAATCAGAGGCAGAGTGACGAATCAAGACAGGAGGTCCACATACCTCATGGGCGGCCTCGGTACTAGCCGCCGAGCTGGAAGGAGGGGCGTCATTCGTAGGAAACCGCCTGACAATTTTCCCTTTCTTCGGCCTAAAGAGGGGGCCAGGGGATCTGTGCGCCAGCCAAGGGGCGACATCAAGTACCTGCTCCCGCGTCCCCTCGCGGCCGCTAGGCGCGCTCGTATCTCTTCGGACACAGGCATCGCTCAGCTACTATTCGCAAGGAAGGTTAGAGGGAGAAGACGGGATTTTTCCCGTAGGCTCGGTGGCATATTTATAGCATATGGGTGGGATCCACCGAAAGATTCCCTCCAGCTCAGCAAAGCACTCACCGAACACGTGGGGTTGAATGATTCTTTCCGAGCTTTGTCAAGCTCAAAACGAGCGGGGATTGTGTACAACCCCATGTTCGCCGAGTGGGCCCATCCGGCAGGGCGAGCAAGCCAGGGGGACCGGCTCGTATCAATGCAATGGACGGACGAATCCAAACGGTCGGCTCGCTCTCGCCAAGGCTAGGCGAGCGAACCGTGCGAGCCGGCCCATCAAACCCACGCCTGTCTAAGCGACCTTGTCGCCGGCTCGCCTCCGTATAGGGGCAGGCGAGCCATGATGGCCCGGCTCGTGCTCGCCTAGAGATAGAAGGCGAGCTGCGGTAGCCAGGCAACATTCGCCCATTAGGGTGGCGAGTTGATCCCGAGTCTGAGAAACTCGCCCCGTGGGGTCCGGAGGAAAAATTACCTGGATGCCCTTGCTGGGGGTGCAAATAGCTTTCCAGAACAGCGAAGTTACGCTATTGGCAGACCACTTTTGGTTGCGTATAGCTTTCCAGAACAGCGGAGTTACGCTGTTGGCAGACCACTTTTGGCTGTGTATTGCTTTCCAGAAAAGCGGAGTTACGCTGTTGGCAGGCCGTTTTCAGAAATCTATAAATAAACCCAAGGGGATACCTCAGAAGGCATGCTTACCTGTGCTCAGGTCTTCTTGCGCCTTTTGAGATACTCTTAGCTCGGCATTTGGCTAGGGAGGGGAAGCGCTCTAAGATCTTCCGGGTGTGTGGTGGGACCTCCACGTCGAGCCCTTGGGTCTGTCTCCTGTTCTTTTTCCTTAGTTGTTTGGCTCGCGAGAGAGAAGTAAGTGTGCAATCACCCCTTTCCCAAGGGTGAACTCCACAGAGACCGAGTTTTCGGTTTCAACAGCAATTATTTCCCAAGAAGATAGAAATATTCATCGCAGATGCAACGAACACTCGAAGGAATGTTGGAGACATTAACACCATAGTGTAACTCTGGGTGTGTAAAATGTCTCCAAAAAGGAAAAGCTCAGCAGGTGACTCTTTAGGAGGATCAACAGGGGCTCATGACAAAACTCATCATATGGGTGGTGCTCATCCAGATGATCACTTGGGTGTGGTAACCATAACAAGGTAGCCAACCGGCTCTCGGCTATCATTCATAGTGAGACTTAGGCGAATGTGGAGAGACTAGGAAGAATAGCTAATCATGACAAGGTAAGTGGGTGGAGTACTAGATGATAAGTCTATGAAAGAAGAAATAACTAAGTCAACGAAGGAGGTAAAGGAAGGACACGTCACTATAAGATCATTGGTTCGGTCGTACTCAAAGCTTTTTGGGATTATAGAATATGAATCAGACTCAAATGGCAGACAATTCAGCAGACAATGTACATCACTGGGGTGTGATAGCTACGCATTAAGTGTCTTATTTTTCATGTTCAGGAGGACAAGAGTAGGCTTGTAGCAAGGGTGAGCTGAAATATCTAATCGATAATCGCTTAATATTACGTAGATCATATACCATAGTTTGAAACTAAATCTAGAAGCAGTTGATGAGGGCTCCTATTGAATATCGTTACCCACCACTAACTCGTTAAAATAACCCTTGTGCTCAGCAACTAACAAGGATCTTTGTCGAAGTGTAAATATTCGCTCAAGAAGGTGATTCATATATGGGCCGGTAAATATTTGTACCGCATTCTTCGTTTCAACTCCACCCAAGTACTGATAACGGCAAAGACGATCTCGCACAAGAGTTTTCTAAATGTCATCCAAGTACGCTCTTGCCTGACCTAGAATTCTAGGTTTCACGGACCGAAAGCAGCGCCCACAAAAAAACTCAAACTGATTTAGATAGTATTTCATTCCCATGACCCAATAGCTAAAGAACTCGGGACTCGACAAACCATCAAACGGTGGCAACTTTGTTTACCCAGAAATCAGTGATCCTCTCCAAGGTGTCTAGTTCGCGCTCCTGGAGGTCGCAGCCTGCCCTCCGGGTTGGTACTGGAGGTCGCAACCTGCCCTCCGGGTCGCTCCTGGAGGTCGCGGCCTGCCCTCCGGGTCGCTCGTGGAGACCGCGGCCTGCCCTCCGAGTCGCTTCTGGAGGCCGCGGCCTGCTCTTCAGGTCGCTCCTGGAGGCCGCGGCCTGCTCTCCAGCTCGCCTGGTAGTGTTTTGTTCCAGTAATATTCCCTCTTCCAGGGAATATTTCATCCTTGAGCTTATAAATTGGCTCTCAGACCTCTCTAAGAGGGGACGGCAATCGGGAGGACCAAAAATGCGACTAGAAGTAGCCTAACCGCATATATTGTGGCGATTTGAGTGGTTTGGCGACCTAAGCAGCCTGGCGATCTGAGCGATCTGGCGACCTGAGCGGCCGGGCGATCTGAGCACAACCACCTTCCTGCAGTTCGGGCAGCAAGACTTTTTTACTCTGCCATCCGACCCAACTCGCGGTAGAGTGCAGAGGGTTGGTATCAACATTTTTGGTACCAACATTTTGGTGCGGTGAGCATGGAATTGAGTAGTCGATGAAAGCAGTTGCGATGAAGATGTGGGATTTTGCTTGAAAAACACCCAATTTTAAAACAGCCATAACTTTTGATCTGATTTTCATTTTCAACCCAAAAAAGCCCATCCTGAAGAGCTTTGAAAGATCTATCATTTGGCGAATCGGAAACTCGTTCGGGCTCGGTTCGTGCTCTCAAATTGACCAAATTTGACTCAGTTTAGGAGTTATTGCATTTTTCTCTTCCGACAATTCCTGTTTTCATGGATTTTCCATCAGAGTCCCCCGAGCACCCCTCCAATCATCCAGAAATGCTTATCCAAAGTAGCGACTACAACCTCCTACTATCCAAGATAGACCTCCTGAAGGGGCAAGGTGGTTCTCATCTTAATGGTGTGGCAATCATCAGTAATAATGATCCTTCTACTAATCGTGTTGAGCATTTGTTGCAACCTGATGCGGAGGAGTTCTCCATCCCTCCCCGCAAGCTCCATAAAGCGAACATGACTACTTACCCTTATCAAGTTCATGAAGAACAAACACTTCCCTTCGAAGAAGAGCAAGACCCTTCTCCTTTTTCTGACCAAATCCGTTGGGAAAGAGTCTCAAATGATTTCAGAGAGCCTCGTCTGCCAATCTACTCTGGAAAAAGTGATCCAATCTCTCATCTGCAAGCTTTTGAATCAGCTGTTTCATTAAGAGCATTAATAGATGGTATCAAATGCAAGCTTCTCGTCACATCCTTTGATGGTCAAGTTATGGAATGGTTGTACAACTTGCCACCTCAATCCATCACTTATTTTGGGGATCTTCGAAGAGAGTTCCTCTTAAGATTCATTAACATGAAGAAGCGAAAGAGAGGCCCAGCAGCTCTCTTTCAGATCAAGCAAAGAGCGAACGAAATTGTTGTTCACTTCATCGATAGATTTCAAAAAGAAATCTTTGACGTTGTTAATGTTAATCAATACATGTACAAAATAGCCTTAATTCACGGATTGCAAGAGGGCCCATCAAAATTTAAAGTTAGCCAAAATGAACCTAGTTCTTATGGACATCTCATCAAAATAGTAAATCGGTTTATTGAAGGTGAAGTCATGAACCCCAGCTACATCTCTTCTCTAAACCAGAGGACTCAGCAACAACAGAGGAATTTTTATCATCAACATCCTTCTTCATCACAAGACCTCCCGTAGCAAAGCATTTCAGATCGTATTCTCCTCGTCAAAACATGCATGCACAACCTTCGCAGCAGAATGAGTCCCTTGCATATATAGAAGTTTGTCTTATCTTGTCATTTGATCCCAGAACACTTAAATACGAAAGGTATTCAGACAAGTATGTCAAGATCAATATTCTCATGGAGGAGCTTCTTCCAATTATTCAAAATATGCCAGAGTTTAAAAAACTTCGTCCTCTGAGATCAAATAGAAAGAGATCAAAAAAAGCTCTTCTGCAAATATCACATGAACATCGGTCATAAAATAGAGGAATGTCGGGCTCTCTGAAAGCTGGCAGATCAATTCGCGAAGGCAGGGAAATTACAAGATTATGTTGCTCAATAGCTTGTCAATGATCTTCCCTCCGGCAAAGTCATTAATACAAGCAAAGATTGTGTTCATCAATAATATGAGTGCCTATAGTACAAAGGGCAACTTGTTTTTATTGCATGTGTTTCATATATATCCCATTTGTTCAGAGTTTCTTACAACTTTTTCTTTTCTTTAGTATTACTTGTAACAGATATAGCAGCTGTTAGAAAAGCTCATGTAAAAGTCTCATTATTGGTCCCCTTTATTTATTGTATTTCCTTCTTCTCTTCTTAGTCTCACATCTTGTATAGGATTTTTTCTCACCTTTTCTCCTATATATTTGTATTCTCTCTTTGTATTTACATACACAAGAAATACATACAAGTTTTGCGCTCTCTCAATATGGTATCAGAGAGAGGTTCCCGATCCCTGCGGTCTCCCAATTTCTAACCGCCCAGACCGCCTTCCTCCCCTGTCCGCGGACTGCTCTGCGGCCTCTCCTTTCCTACCCGCTTCTATCCACAGGTTCCTCTTCTCGCCGGCCTGCCTGCGGTCTACCCGCTTCCTCTCCCTCTCTCCCGTGGTTCCACACCACTCCCTCTCTCTCTCTCTTTTATAGCCTTTTTCTCCCCTGACCCGTAGGACCCTCTCCCGGTTCGGCCTATCTTTTTCTGTCCATTGCGGCTTCCTTCTTGCCGCGCGGTCTCTTTGTCGCGCGCGTCTTTTCTTGTTGTCGCGCGAAGGCCGCCCCTCTCTTGCCGCTCGCTTCTCCTACCCGCTGCCTCCTCCTTGCCGCTCGAGTTCTCCTACTCGCAGCTTCTTCTTGCGACTTCTCTTACCCGCTGTCTTCTCCTTGTCTCTCGAGTTCTCCTACTCACGGCCTCTTCTCGCAGCTTCTCCTACCCGCTGCCTCTCCTTAACGCTCGATTTCTCCTTCTCGTCAGTTCTTCTTCTCGCGCAGTCTCTCTCCCTAACCGATGCGCCTAATCCCGTGTTTTGTTCGAGCCGACCTCTCTTGTCGCTCATTCTCTGGCCGCTAGTGTGTTCACTGTGACCGTGTGGTTTGTCTCACATCCAAGTACGCTTCCTCTCCCTCTCTCTCCCGTGGGTCCCTTTCTTTATTGTATTTCCTTCTTCTCTTCTTAGTCTCACATCTTGTATAGGATTTCTTCTCACCTTCTCTCTCCTATATATTTGTATTCTCTCTTTGTATTTACATACACAAGCAATACATACAAGTTTTGTGCTCTCTCAACAGCAGCAAATCGAGTCATACCAACATCCATGATCATAAAGACCTTCTCAGCAGTTGGGCTCGTATAGCTTCACATCTGTATCCTTTATCGTATCCTCCACTGCTAAGAATTATTCAAATGCTTTTTAAGTTCTCTTCTTCTCTTTACTATACTTTTAGCATTAACATGCGTGGATATATTGATGTGAGGTGATGAGTGGATACTATGGATGGATGTGATGTTTGAACATGATGTGAAGATATACCTCTATTGGTTGATCATGCACTCCACATCTTGCTCGAATTATTCATAGATGTGTAGTGGTAGCCTCGCTCAAATTATTCGCAGATGAGTAGTGGTAACCTCGCTCAAATTATTCACATATGTATAGTCATGATTGCTATTAATAGATGTGAAGTTTTATCGGGTTGTTTAACCCCCTTTACTTTACTTCAATTAAAAGCACCTAACTATTCATAATTTGATTGAGTGTTGTGCTACCTACCTGATGATAGGATAGAGGTACTAATCTATTGATAACTTGATTGATTTTTATGTTGTTTATCTGATGATAGGTCAGGAGTACTTAGTGCTGAAACTGAATAATGGATTAGAATTGCACTCATCAATATGATCATTTGTTGATAGCTATTATTTCAAGTGTTATAAGCCCATGCATATCATTTAGGCTCTATTTGGCGCCACGTTTTTTCATCAGTGTGCCGCGATTGCTCCGCCAAACGGAAAAAAGTTCCCGGATTTTGCAGTCACCACCGCCCTATAATCACGAAAAAAAAAACGATCTGGAGTCGCGATATTTTCTCACGACTCCAGATTGCGGAAATTTCCGATTTTGCTTCTTCAACCTAACCCGCACTCCGCCGACCCCGTACTCCTCCATCGCATCCATCTCCGGCGAGGAATCTGCCGATTGCACTTCTCCACTCCGGCGAGTGTTGCACTTCTCCACTTCGACGACGTATCTCACCTTCTCCTCCTCCAGAGTCGTTGTCGATCACTGTCCAGGCGATCTTCTTCTTCTTCCTTCTACAGTCACTGTCGAGCACTGCCCAGGCGATCGAGCCAAGTGCCTCTCCTTTTCCTCCTCTCCGACGACCACAGCGAGGAGTATCTTCCTTCAACGCCTACAAGACCTCCTCTCAGGCTGAACTTTTTCATCCGGCAAGGTATAACCTTTTCCTATTTTTTGTTCCTGCAAAGAGAGAAGTAACACTGTTATATGTTATTTTATTTTTGTGGTAGCATACGTGTGAAGCTCTTGATGAAGGGGTTTGTTATATGTGTTTGTTTGATCTGTGTATGTGTGTGTGTATGATTGTGTTTGTGTGTGTATGTATGTGTTTGTGTTTGTTTGATTTGTGTTTTTGTATGTGTGTGTGTATGATTGTGTTTGTGTGTGTGCGTTTGTGTTTGCGTTTGTGTGTGTATGATTGTGTTTGTATGTCAGCTGTATGTTTATGCATTAAATTTATTTTTTTCAATAGATGGGTAAATCAAAAGAAGGTGGAATTTCTGCAAATTGGGAGACATCGCATGTTCTCCTATTTTGCGATCTTTGTAGCTGAGAGATAGATTTAGGGAATAGACCTACCACCCATTTCAATAAGGAAGGATGGGGCAATTTGGTGAAAAACTTCAAGGAGCGCGCAGGTTTAGAATATAGTCGCGCACAGATGAAAAATAAATGGGATCAACTGAAGCGTGGTTGGAAATTATGGCGTTAACTCAAAAGAGGTGAGACCGGTCTTGATTGGAATCCTACTAAACGAACATGATTGGTGGAAAGAATGTATTGAGGTTAGATTTTTTTAATATAATGTTATTATGATAGTAATGGACATTTGATTAGGATGTGCATTTATTTTTCAATGTTCTTTTAATTTGTAGATGATTCCGAATGCGAAGAAGTTCCGTTTTGGTGGAATGGCGCCCGAGGTTGAGGAAAAACTAGACAAAATGTTTAGTTTAATTGTTGCGACGGGAGAAAATGTATGGATGCTTTCTTCTGGATAACTTCCTTCAATTTTTTTGCAGCCTGACACCTTATCTGAAGAAGTTGAAGACCACATCAATGAGAGCAATAATACACAGACTTTTGCTAATGAAGATCTTGACTCGGATACACTTGGGCAAAGTTCGCAAAGTGGCGCAGCTTCAAAACAAAAAAGAAGGGGGAAGAGGCATGAAATGGGAACCATACAGGTTTTGTTGACACACATAAAGAAATTATTTTCATCCTCAGAAGCAATTATGAAGCGCGTTGCAGCACCAATTGTTCCGCCTAGTATATATCTATTGCGAGAGGCAATTGAAGAACTCGAGAAGTACCCTGAAATCTTTGAGGACCGGTTGTTGTACCATTTTGCCACGGTTCATTTCCAAACACCAGTGAATCGCGTGACATTCATGAGCATCCCAGAGGATAGGAGGGTGGAATGGCTGAAGATCCACTACATGAATTCACATATATGATATCTTTTAGTTTATGAATTTCTATTTAACACTTGTATGATGTTGAAGTCCTGTCTTGTATGTTTTTTAGGTATTATTGTGTGGCACTTACATGTGTTTGAAGTTTATTTTGTTTACGATATGCTGATCTCTCACACAGTGATTTATATTTTTTCATATGTTTAGGTCGCTATGTCAAATGTAAATGATGATAGAGATGTTAACATTGATGATGATGAATTGGTGTTGAATTATTGTGCAACTCGTCAACAAGATTGCGCTCACTTCGTGGAACTCGTAACCTCGAGTGTATGTTCAATCAGTGATTATGTAAATTTGTTTTGTTATAAAACACCTTGCATGACATCATCTCAAACTTGACATAAATGGCTCCGAGAATTATTTGAAGGACATCCTGGACGTTTTCACAAAATGTTTCGAATGACTAAGGTCATTTTTTTTGACTTGCTAGCATTGTTAGAACAACATCACGGTATATGTGGAACACAGAGGACGCGGGTCAGTGAAGTTTTGGCAATAACAATTTATATATTGGGGCACAATGAAACATTCAGAAAAACGGGTGAAAGATTTCAACATTCCACGGAAACTTTGAGTCGGTTGTTTATGATCGGTCTAGAAGCTCTGACTAGTTTATCCATGCATAACATTGCTCCGATTGATCCCCAATTTCGTTCAATTCCTTCGCAAATACAAATGATGAAAGATATATACCCTTTTTAAAGATTGTATCGGAGCAATTGATGGTACGCATGTTGATGCACGTATAGCTACTGAAAATCAAGTTCCTTATATTGCACGACTCAAAAAGTAATGACCGTTTGCGACTTCAATATGTGTTTTACATATGTTGTACCTGGATAGGAGGGCTCCGCACATGACACGCATATATCATCGTGCAGTAAGAGATCCGCTAAGTAAATTTCCGTTTCCCCCAGAAGGTACGAATCATTAGCTTTTACATTATGTTAATTTATTTAGCTGTTTACATTTAATAAATATCATATGTTCAACTGTTTAAACCGTTTCTTACTACTGAAGGTAAATATTATCTTGTCGATGCTAGTTATCCATTGGAAAATGGGCTCTTGAAACCATTTCAAGAAACTAGATATCACTTATCGGACTTTGCTCGGGGAAATCGCCCAATTGAAGGCCGACGCAAAATATTTAATAAAGCACACTCATCGCTACGTAGTGTGATCGAAAGGAGCTTTGGTGTATGGAAGTAAAATTGGCACATACTTGACAAAATGCCTCATTTTGAATTCTCAAAGCAGTGTGTTATTGTGGTCGTTACGATGTCGCTTCACAACTTTATTAGAATACATCCATCGAGGGCTGACCCAGAGTTTGATGTATGCGACGAAAACGAAATCTTTATTCATCCAGAGGCATATGAGTTGTGACCAAACAATCGACCAAGAACTATCGATTCAAATCCGAACATTGCACCAAGCTCATTTGAGGGGACGGGAGCTACAGAAATGGCCAATATTAGGGACTACATTGCAGATCAACTCACGGAGTATCACAGGTATACACCATTATGGCATTTACATTTATAAACATATATAAAAAAAATTCAGTAATTATATTTATTTTTGATGTGCAGTTAATGATCGATGATCGAGGGACAAGTTTCATCAGCATGACAAGCACGTTTATGATTTTCATGACTGAAATAATCCTTTTGAAAACCATGTGTTATTTTGCAATATTATTGTTGGGCACTTGGGATTTAATTACGTTGTTCTTTTTATGTTAGTGCTGGTTGTGTTTAATTCAAAAAAATGAACTGTGCACCGCACATCTGTATTGCCAAACAGATTAAACAGCTTCTCTGTTTGAAACAGCTTTGCAAAAGCTATTCATCCAAACAGTTTCACAGATTCTTGTCACCACTCTGCAAAACAGCTAATTATTTCACCATTTTTTCTCACTACTGCTTCTGCAGTCACTGCAGCTGAGCCAAACAGAGCCTTAAAATGATCGAATTTCTAAATGTCGAGATTTCTACCCTAGATTTCTGACTATCATACTTTAAACATTTATACTTCTCAATTCATATTATCATTCTGAGTTTCATGTCACCATTCCATAAATATTCAAATTTGAGGTTATCAGGACATTGTCTTCTCTTGTGGTAAACGTGGATATTATTTAATGGATATGCCTCTTCCTCAATATTGAAAATGGCATCTCAAAGAAGTGATCATGTATAGATGTTCATATCTCCTATACAAAGCGAAATAATCATTTCTTAGGCCCTTCAAAGTGGTAAAAGCAGGTATCAACAAATCTTCTTGAAGTACTCCTCTTTAATGAATGTTTATATCTTGCACCTAGTAGTACAGGAAATAAGCAGGTATCAGTAAGTTGCCTCGAGTACCTGACATATCTCTTCGTATATTTCAGACACCTGCTTTGACACCTCTCTTTTGCGGAGACTAAAAGATGTTCGTGAGTTTTCTTCAGGTACTCACATATTATATTTCTTTTATACCTACTTTGACTTCTATTTTGCAGAGAATAGCTGGTGTCTGTAGTTCTCCAGGTACTCGTGTATTATATTTCTTTTATACCTGCTCTGACTTCTCTTTTGCAAAGAATAACAGGTGTTCGTGAGTTCTCCTCAGGTATTCGTGTATTATTTTTTATACCTGCTCCAACTTCTCTTGTGCAGAGAATAGTAGGTGTTCGTGAGTTCTCTTCAGGTACTCGCGTATTATATTTCTTTTATACCTGCTCTAACTTCTCTTTTGTAGAGAATAGCAGGTGTTCGTGAGTTCTCTGCAGATACTTGCGTGTTATATTTCTTTTTATATCTGCTTTGACTTCTCTTTTGCAGAGATTAGAAGGTGTTTGTGAGTTCTCTTCAGATAATAATAGGTGTTCGAGAATTTAGTTCAGGTACCCGCGTTACATGTTTTTTTATCTATGTTGACTTCTCTTCTTTGCAAAAGTTAATAGATGTTCACAAGTCCTCTTCAGGTATTCACGAGTTCATTTCAAGTACTCGCAGGACACATTTCTTTTTATGCTTTGTTTTAACTCTTCTCCCTTACCGAAGAAAAAGTAAGTATTCACAGGTTCTTTTTAGGAGAGTCATTAGATACTTTCACTTTCTATTTTATACACTAGTCTCTGCCAGTTTGTAAGAGGCGGATCATGATTTTCATGGGTAAGTTCTACTTTTTCAAAGTTCTCTTCATAACTTGAAAATGTGTGGTGATCGTGTTTATCCAGAAATCGGCGATCCTCTCCAAGGTGTCTAATGGAGGTCGTGGCCTGCTCTCCAGGTCGCTCTTGGAGGTCGCGTCCTGCTCACCAGGTCGCTCCTGGAGGTCACGGGCTGCTCTCCAAATCACTCTTGTAGGTCGCGGCCTGCCCTCCAAGTCACTCCTGGAGGTCGCGACCTGCCCTCCAGGTTGGTCTGGGAGGTCGCGGCCTGCCCTCAAGGTCGCTCCTGGAGGTCGTGGCCTGCCCTCCAGGTCGCTCCTGGAGGTCGTGGCCTGCCCTCCGGGTCGCTGGAGGTCGCGGCCTGCCCTCCAGGTCGCTCCTGGAGGTCGGGGTCTGCTCTCTAGGTCACTCGTGGAGGTCGCGGCCTGCCCTCCAGTTCGCTCCTAGAGGTCGCGGCCTACCCTCCAGGTCGTTGGAGGTCACGTCCTGCCCTCCAGGTCGCTACTGGAGGTCGCGTCCTGCCTTTCAGGTCGCTCCTCGAGGTCCCGGCCTGCCTTCCAGGTCGCTCCTGGAGGTCCCGGCCTGCCCTCCAGGTCGCTCCTGGAGGTCGTAGCCTGCCCTCTAGGTCTCTCCTAGAGGTGGCGACCTACCCTCCAAGTCGCTCCTGGAGGTCGCGGCCTGCTCTCCAGCTTGCCCGGTGGTGGCTTGTTCCGGGAATATTCCCTTTTCTAGGAAATATTCCATCCTCGAGCCAATAAATAGGCTCCCAGACCTCTCTAAGAGGGGGCAGCAGTCGAGAGGACCGAACATGTGGCTATAAGTAGCCTAACCGCATATATTGTTGCGATCTGAGCGGTCTGGCGACCTGAGCGGCTTGGCGATCTAAGAGGTCTAGCGACCTGAGCGGCCTGGCGATCTGAGCGACCTGTGCGGCCTGGCAATCTGAGCTATCCTCTCTCTTACTACACCTTCAGCTGTGACTCGGAGTAACCGACTACTCACGATCACCTTCCTTCAGTTCAGGCAGCAAGACTTTTTCCCTCTGCCATCCGACCCAACTCGCGGTAGAGTGCACAGGGTTGGTATCGACATTTTTGGTACCAACAAACTCTACTAAACATGTGCTCGAAATCCTTCTCAAAATCTTCATTGAAATGATGACCATCGTAGTCAGCATCCCTAACATAGTCGAATAGTGTT
Organism: Platanthera zijinensis; assembly: GCA_039513925.1. NCBI lineage: Eukaryota > Viridiplantae > Streptophyta > Magnoliopsida > Asparagales > Orchidaceae > Platanthera > Platanthera zijinensis. The sequence continues at coordinate 39,308,776 of CM077092.1, read as the reverse complement.
GAATGGTCAACATGATCTCTACGAGCGATGATCTATGGACAAGGATGATCATTGTAATAGTACGACGATCCCCTTGGACGGACTCTAAGTGATTGAGTATAGACGGACTCAATGAGATTGAGTATAGACGAACTCAATGTGATTGAGTATAGACGGACTCAGTGTGATTGAGTATAGACGAACTAGGAATCCTCAAATAGGGAAGAGATGGTGGCAATAATTAGACATAAATGAACTTAAAGACTCAATTAATGTGTATAAAATAGAGATTGAACCTGGGGCTTTGAAACCAACTATCACGGGACAAATCTGCTAGTGACGGTCATGTGATGCCCCACCTAGATGAGTAAGCACGCAGATGCAAATGGAATCACAAACAATCCTGAAATGAAGATGCAAATGAATGAATTCACGCAATTCGATAAACAAAATATCACAACATAAACTATAATCATAATGCAATGCAGACAAATGATTCAATCATGCAAGTATTTTCAACACAATTCAAATATTCACACATTTAACCACAATTAATCAAAAATATTTGAAATTACGTAATTATGTCGTAATTGCAAGAGAAACTGAGAGTGCACTAAAATGTATGGCGAATAAATAATGCACGTCTAAATAAAGAGATGAGTCCAAATTAGTAAGTCAAATATTACTACCAATACATGAATGTACCCGCACAATATGAAGAAAACTAAAATGCAAACTATCTCAGAGATCGGCATCGGAGGTGGAGGATGTCGTAGGCGAGTCTGGGATGGTCGTAAGAGTGATACGAGAGATCGAATGTGTAGTTAAATGGGAAAATATGGTACGGAAACATAAAGGCTTATGGATTTGGTGCTTGGTAAATTTACAGTGTGACAATTTAGGCTTTTCTGGTGGATATATATCGGAGTGTAGAAAGGCTCGATAATATACTAGAAAGGAGGGGGAGTGGCCCGTGATGTTGCGGAAGGCATGTGGGTGATGGCAGAGGGGTTGCAGGGGGTAACCATGTTGTAGATGGGGAAAATAAGTTAGATTGTTGTTGTAGGGGCGCTCTGCAAGGCTTGAAGAGGTTGTTGTAGGGAACTACGTTGTAACACCCAACATGTAATAACTATATTAAATGGGGTTCGGCTGGGCCCCGCATTATACTAAGTTACTAATATCACAAGTTAGATATTCAAGATGGTATAAAATTTTCACAAATCTACTACAGTCAATTAATATACAAAATATGAAATACTCACAGCAGAAGTACTAAACATAACAAAGTGTTCATGTCTACAACTAAGTCCTCGGCCTTGTGGCCATTAAAACAACATTAAAATATTCTACAACATTCAAATATTCTAAACATAAGAGTGTTCAAGACTATAAAGGCCTCGCAGAGGGCTCGCAGAGGGCTCGCAGAGGGCTCGCAGAGGGCTCAGAGGGCTTGACTTCATGCTCGACAAGGATCGCCTTGAGGTTGGAGTATTGTCGACGCTCGACGAGGGAGGAGGAAGCAGCAGAGGACACACTCGCAGAGGGATCGCAAATGGCTCGCAACTCGCGGGAATAGACGGAAAAGAGAATTAGGACATCTGTGATTTAAGTAAGCCGCATAAATCAACATCTCGCTAGATATGTTATATTCTCGGATCGGACTACCTCCGATTTATCGGCCGATTTAATTAAAAATAGTTTTTTCTATTAATTTGAAAAAATTGATTGTTTTTCTTTCAAATCAGATATGTCGGCCGGCATGTCGGACATGTCTGTCGATATTTAAAACACTATTGTTGTTAACTGCTGGGTTATCCCTCGTCGCAAGAGTATTCATCCCCATGGGTCCATAAATCCCTGGAGATTGATGAAAGTTGTGAGCATTGCTACTAATGGCCCCATATCTCTAGGATCACTTCTTTAAGTGCAACAATGCAGGTCGTCTAAGCTTCGCTCAGAGCTCTCTGAGACTTGGACTAATGAAACTTCAGCAGAAAAAGAAGCTAGGGAAAAAGGGAGTGAGAATGAAGATGCCTATCCTTAGAGGACAAACGAAGGTTGAAAAAAACCTGGATGTTTAAGACAAGATGCACGCTTGGCCGGAGAAAGGCTAAAGAAAATTTGGACGTTCTACAGGTCATGCATCCACAATTGTTAATGGATGTAGGTTGGTCCCTCTTCTAGAGATCTACCAGGAAGAGGTAGAGGGCCTGACGGCTCAGGTGGAGCATAACGTGCTTGTTCTTCTCCCTCGATTTCTGAGTACAGATCCAAAAAGAAAGGCATTTGGATTTACCCCTTCTCATGTGTGCTTTCATTCTCATCAAATATGGGGAGATTGTTGAGAATTTATTTTGATTTGATAAAAGAAAACACTGGTAAAGACAACCCATAAAAACAGAAGAAGTCTGGGCCAGGACTAGAAGTTAAGGAAGGCAGAGCAAAGAAGAAAAGGAGTTGTCAGCGATCAACAATCGTTGATCGGGGCTGGTTGAGCAAAAGACCAGCGCTGAGCGACCCGGCTCCTAGCTCACAACTGCTCAGAGCTCAACAATCAAGTATATGTACTGCCTATTTTCAGGGTATGTATTGCCTACTTTCAGCCAAATTGTCTTCTAGCTCTCGAGAAACCTTCCCCCAGTCTTCCCATGTTACATACTCAGACGTCCATTTTACACGCGTGGGCATAGGGCGTGTAAAGTGGTTTTACTTCATTTTTGTCCTCTAGAAAATGTCACAAGCTCTTGGACGCAACCCTCACATTATTAAGAAACAACTCGTCCATTTATGACCAAAAAAAGTAGTTTTATGCCCTCCACATTGCCTTAAACCTTCCTCGAATTAGGGTATTGATCAAAGCAAGCTAATAAAGTCCTTAAACATTCCACATTAAGGTACAGATATTCATACACACAATCTCCACTACGAAGGAAGATAAAGGATAAGAAAACTCATCGTATTACATACGAGGCTGGTTAGGCTTCAGGTGGGTTGTTAGAGAGAAATCGGGTGGGGCGGTGATTAGAAAAGGTTTCAGTCGGCTAGGGGGGTTCCAGGCAGGTAAATAGGTGGGTCGAGGTTGTAATAAGAAACAGGAAGCAGGTAGGGTGAGGGACAACTGGAGAATATAGGAGGTCACCGGAGGCTGTATGTGTGTTGGAAGGCGGTGGCGGGGCTAGGATAGCAGCTCAACATAGCACCGCGGGGGAGACGGGCGTTGCACGGATCTAGACCATGCAACTATCATGCTAAGAAGCCAACTGTCAATAAACCTAAAGTTAAAACAAGAGATATAAAGGGGGATATAAGTTAAAGTAATCGGATGGCTCATATTGCCCGAACTCTCAAAATAGCACTATGGAAAATACAAAAAATGCATAAAATGGGGAAAACACGACGATCGCAATTGTGGCTTTCAATCAACGATTCAACAGTCAAGAAACAGTCAATGACCAAAATCAATCAAACAAGTGTAATCGATTGCCATCATAATGAGAGTGTTTACTCCTCATTCATCTTTAACATGGAAATTTTTTGTGAAATCAATTCCATGGAAGATATAAAACATAAAAATCTCAAAAAATTCAAAAGCCTTTTTATAAATTAAAGTAAATTCAAAGACAAAGCACACATGTTAACTATCAACGGGCTCTAATAAAAGAACAGTAAAAAGATACATACAATATACTGTAACAAAAGTGAGGAGCCATATCCGGTCCTAAGTATTCTGTTCAAACATGCAACTGTAGTATCTTCTAGCTTAGGCACATCCACCTCCATCTGTAACACGCTGCAAGAATACAAAATTTATCGTCACCAAATTACACTAATGTGTTTCAATCATCTGGCATTAGTTCATTATACTACACAGAGCTTAGCAAACATTACTTTATTTAATTCAAAAAAACAAAAATACCATATCAAAGTATCAAACACAAATCTCAATGTATGCATTTTGTCATTGTGTGGATCTGAATAATAATTCTAAGAAGAACGTCAATGAGAGGAGGTGGTATTCACTTTCTGTTAAATAAAATATGACAATGAAACAAATTCCGACAAACGAATCTGAAGAAAATATTTAACAGAGAAGGATAATAAGGACTAAGGTGACGTTTGGTTGGGCTTATGCCTTGCGGTTCGGTGGAAACGCACCGCAGTTTAGGGTAATAAGCTGTGTTTGGCGCAGCTTATTTTAAAACCGCCGTTTTCAGTAAACAACAGTTTTATAAGGTTTAGGATCCGCAGTTTTTTTATCCGTCCAGCCGCAGTCGCGATAACCCCTCTTCGCTCCTCCCTCGCCAGCGCTCCTCCCTCGCCAGCGCTCCTCCCTCGCCATTCCACCCGCCGCTTCTTCTCCAACCCCATCCACGACGGCATCAGGCGGTGTTTCTCCGACGGCGGTTAACCTTTCTCGCCGTGTCTAGGGTTTGCGTCGGCAACCCTACGCCGACGTTTTTTCTCCCTTCAAGCAGCGTCTAGGGCTTTGCTTCTTCTCCGACGGCCGCTTCTTCTCCGACGGCCTCTTCTTCTTCTTCCTCACAGCGGCCTCTTCTTCGTACTTCTTCCTCACTTTTTTTCACGGTCCTCCTCACGCCTCAAATCCGAAGCGCAGGTAACCTTCTCAATTTTTTTTTTTGCTCATTTTATATCAAAATTGCTTCCTGGAAATTGATTTTTTCCTTCTTATCTCCATGATTTTGCTCTGATTTTGGTCATATTTCCTTCATTTGATGGCTCGGTTTGGTTGCCTCCCGTGCCAGATAATTGCTCTGTTTGATTTTTTCCTTCATATCTCCAGATAATGTATGTGAGTTGAATGGCTCGGTTTGGTTGCCTCCTGTGCCAGATATGTGTGTATGTGAACCTAAATGTGTGTGTTTGTATATATATGTATGTGTGTGTTTGTATATATATGTGTGTATGTGAGTGTGTATGTGTTTGTGTATATGTGTGATTGTGAGTTCATTGTGTGTGTGTGTGAGTATGTGTGTATGTGAACCTAAATGTGTGTGTTTGTATATATATGTATGTGTGTGTTTGTATATATATGTATGTGTGTGTTTGTATATATATGTGTGTATGTGAGTGTGTATGTGTTTGTGTATGTGTGTGTTTGTATTTATATGTGTGATTGTGAGTTCATTATGTGTGTGTGAGTATGTGTGTATGTGAACCTAAATGTGTGTGTTTGTATATATATATGTATGTGTGTGTTTGTATATATATGTATGTGTGTGTTTGTATATATATGTGTGTATGTGAGTGTGTATGTGTTTGTATATATGTGTGATTGTGAGTTCATTGTGTGTGTGTGTGAGTATGTGTGTATGTGAACCTAAATGTGTGTGTTTGTATATATATGTATGTGTGTGTTTGTATATATATGTATGTGTGTGTTTGTATATATATATATATGTGTGTATGTGAGTGTGTATGTGTTTGTGTATGTGTGTGTTTGTATTTATATGTGTGATTGTGAGTTCATTGTGTGTGTGTGAGTATGTGTGTATGTGAACCTAAATGTGTGTGTTTGTATATATATGTATGTGTGTGTTTGTATATATATGTGTGTGTGTTTGTATATATATGTGTGTATGTGAGTGTGTATGTGTTTGTGTATGTGTGTGTTTGTATTTATATATGTGTGATTGTGAGTTCATTGTGTGTGTGTGAGTATGTGTGTATGTGAACTGAGAATACAGCTACATCCGAGGTTGGGCAAAAAAGGAGGAAGGGACAGAAGAAAGATATTACGTCTGTGTTAGAGGATATGGCAGAATCTTCTCGGAGCATGTGTCGATTCATACAGGAGCCACCAAAGCGTAATTCTTCCTTCACCATTGCCCAAGCACTTGAGAAGTTAGCAACTTACCATGAAGTGCAATCAGATAGGGAATTCCACTTCTTTGCCATCACATATCTGATGGACAAAAATCATAGGGAGACCTTCATGTGCCTGCCAGAAAGTCTGAATATTCAGTGGCTTCATAGTCGCTATAGTAGTGGCGTGTAGTTGGGCCTATCTTCTTTATTTCTGTGTTGTTTTGTCAATGGATGCTACTATGTTTTTATCGCATTAGTGTGGACATTAATATGTTATCTGCTTTATGCCCTGCGTTGTTTTGTCTTTATATGCTTATTGACATTAATATATTATCTGCTTTATCTGCTTTAGATGCTAATTTGTTTTGTAATCCAACACTTTTATATTGACATGTGGTTATTGACATGTGGATGATTTATATGTATGACTTCTTATGTGATATCTATATTTGTTTACTCCAGAATATGTCGAGCGAGGACTCCGATAATTCCACGAAGCAGCACGAAATAGCTAGAAGAAAATGTGTTATTGTTCAACAACACACTATAGTAGCAGCAGCATATTTGGCCTCTGCACACAATTATCTATTACACAGTCGAGTTCCACGGATGACTTCGAAGCAGACCGGTGATAAGTGGATTGGAGAGATACTTCGTGGATCTACTGTGAGATTTCATGACTCTTTCATGATGAGTCAAGAAATATTTCTCGATCTATTACATTATCTGGAGGAAAGGTGTGGATTCCAGGGAACAAGAAGGACAGCCTCCAGAGAAGTGCTAGCCTTGACCGTATACATATTGTCGCACAATGAATCGATGAGAAAAACAATTGAGCGCTTTCAGCATTCAACGGAGACAGCTAGCCGATTTTTCTCTCAGGGTATTCGTGCTTTGTTGCGGCTAGGGGAGGAAGTTATCCAGCCATTAGATAGGTCTTTCGGGAGCACTCCACCCGAAATTATGTACGACAGACGTTACATGCCTTTCTTTAAAGATTGCGTTGGGGCTATAGACGGGACACATGTGGACGCGTGCATAGCAGTTGGACAGCAGGTACCCTATATTGGGAGACGGGGCAATCCAACTCAAAATATCATGGCTGCTTGCGATTTCAACATGTGTTTCACTTTCGTCATGGCGGGTTGGGAGGGATCTGCACACGATAGCCGCATTTTCAATTATGTCTTAAATGATCCTCAATATAATTTTCCTCATCCGCCTCGAGGTAATGTGAACGAATATGTTTATCTATTTCTTACTTTAATTTATTTGAGTGGTTAATTAACTTTTAACACATTAACAGGAAAATATTACTTGGTCGATTCTGGATATCCTTTGCAAAGAGGGTATTTGAAACCATATCAAGATACAATGTATCATTTGCCAGACTTCGCACGCGGTGGTCGTCGAGCAGAGGGACGTCGAGAGATGTTCAATCATGCTCACTCATCGCTAAGGAGCGTGATAGAACGATTGTTCGGCGTTTGGAAGAAGAAATGGGTCATACTGCGGGACATGCCGAGCTACAGTTTTGCGAAGCAGACAGATATTGTGATGGCAACAATGGCTTTACATAATTTCATTCGCCGACACCCTTCCCGCAACGATATAGATTTCAATGAGCGCGAGCAGGAGGGTCAAGCTGATAGGGTGGCCTCACAAGGGCGACAGGAAACCTGCTCTGACACTGCAGGTGGAGTAGAGGAGATGATCGCGCTACGTGATAGTATAGCGGATCAGTTGTATGAATCGAGAGCATAGCTCGAGATTGCGGGTGTACCTGGATTTCTTGTGTTATGTGTTTATTTAGCCTGGTGATTTTTTTTTGGAAAAAAAAAATTTAATTCAAAACTCCATTTTGAATCAAAACAACTTATTCAAAACTCTGTTTTCAAAACTCCATTTCATCCAAACAGTTTTTTAATAAAACTCTGTTTTCCAGAATCAGAACTTTTTCCATCAGCAGCTTCTCATCAGCAGCTTTCCATCAGCAACAGCCCAACCAAACAGAGCCTAAGTAAACAGACTTTAAAATTTAACCAGTAAATATAATTGATCATAATATTAAAATAAAGGTTGTTGATAATAATTGCAAGTAATGACAGGGAACTGAGGGTAGCAGAATTAACCACAAGCTGAATAAGTTATACTCGTTTAATCAATAAAGAGGTAAAATACCAGTAACTAAATGTCATTAAACTGATAAAGGAATGTTCGCACGATGTAACAGACAATGAAATAACTATGAAAATTCGTCGAGTACTAGAAAGGGAAGGAAAGAGATTTGCCAGTGATCTGCGGAAGGGGAAGGTCATTTAGGAGTTGGGAGGATGATTGTGAGGGAGCTGAGGAAGAAATAGTTTTGGGGGCTAGGAACTTGAGGTGTGAGCAAGGGCCGGCGATGGGGCCTCGCAATGAGCCGGGGAAGGGAAATGGAGGTCGGTATTGGAGTGAGTAGGATAAGCAGTCAATGGTGGTCAGGCATGCAGTGAGAGTCGAAACTTTTAGGTGAGGCTAGCAAGGGCAGGGGAAGATAGCGCAGGGACCGGGAGACCTGAGCTAGAGATGCGGAAGAGAGGAAGCAAAGGTACCTCCAACTGGCAAGCATGGGCTTCAAGTATCACGTGAGAATGGCAGTTTCTAGGGGAAAGTCGACTATCAATATGTATCACCTACTAGACAAGCGTGCGCTTCAACTCCCACATAAGACCAGAGGCCTCTAGGAGGAAGCCAACAATACCATGACAATAAATAGAGGAGGATTTGGATTAAATGTATTTGATGGCTTAAATCACACGTTCAGATCATTTAACCTCATCATTAAAATATATCACAAGAAAACAAATATTAAAAATAATTTTGAAAAGTCACGCTGAATGTGATGGCGAACTCCGATCGTCTGGATGACGATTATATAACTGACGACGGCGAGAATAGACAATAAAGGGCCCTTGATAAACATGCTTTGCTCGATGAGGGCGGTCCCCATCACAATCCTACAAGAAGCAGTTGATACCATGGATAAAGATGATAAAATGAGTAAATGCTACTCGGTGCTGGTTATGCAACTATCACAATTTCTCATCAAATTCTCCCAATTCAAGCAAATTACTCTTAGGGTTTACTGTCAAACTGTCCCAATTCAAACCCACAACAATATGCACAGTGCAACATTGAAATTGAGCGCAGATTCAACCCAAGACAAGCAATGCTTATATGTGAGTGACAAACACTGAGAAAAACTATTAGAAGTTCGCTCAGTAAAACTAGCAAGTGAACATACAATATGTTACAACCTATGCAAGTGTGGACATAATAATGATGATGATAAAGAAAATGAGTTCATCATGAATTTATTCAATATTAGGGTTGTTAACAAAACTAGATTTAGATAAGCCAAAAAAGAATTTGACTTTGTATACTCCATTTGCAAACTTCCACCAATCTCATAAGCCTGTAATCTTTAACAAAATTGGATTTCACTTCCTAAATAAAGGTATCCCTAAATATATTAATGCTCGTCAACAAACATGATGGGAGAAAGAAGAAATATGATACACTACAATGATGTCAATATCGAAGAAATGAAATTGCATTGAATTAAACAACAAAAGAATACAATCGAGAACAAATTCTCACCAAACATCCGGAGGCTGGGTCCTCCTTGACACTCCACTCTCCAAGAGAGCCAAAACCTAAGACTCCAAAAGGGTGATCATCTAAGGATAATACCATCTCCTATATCTAGGCAAATGGGGAAATACAAAGTGCAATAATGCCCATGAGCTACATAGACTGCAATCAATGTGTGGAAGCCGCCTCGTATCAACACGCCCTGCCCGAAAAACGACCTTAACCTCAAGGTCGAGGTCCAAGGGGGTCGTTAGAAAGCATCAACGAATCATATTCCTCAGAGTCCGGATCAGCATCTTCATATCCCAGCAACACATATATTTCAGAGAGGGCGGACGTGGGTGGGCCAGAAGGGTGTTCGCAGCGAAAATAGAGGCCCTTGCGACGAAGCTCGGTTTGTTGTTGGTACGACAGATGATGGGTCCGTCGGGGGGCTATGGGCGTGGAGCCGGCGATTGCGGAGGAGTCAGTAGTTGGGGCCCAGGTAAGGGCAAAGGGTCCACGTGCGGAAGAGGTGGCGATAATGGCCGCGGCAGTTGGGGCGGCCAGGTCGAGGAGGATGGTGGAGCTGGGTAGAGTTCCTCGTTGAGATACATAGCTTGCTCCAATGTGTAGGAAAGAGTAGAAGAGTTGTGGACCCAAAGGCACGCACGGAGGTGGGGGTGCAGACCCGCCTGGAAATAGCCCAAGTAGTTGTCGGGGGCTAGGCCGGGAACATGCATAGCGGCCACGATGAATTCGTCGATGTTGGTGACCACGAAGTCAGACTAGCGAACGGAGCTGAGGCGCTCAAAGGCATTACTCGTCTGGCGGCTATCGTAGTATCGGAGGAGTTCCTCCTTCAATGTGGGCCGGGGAATGTCAGATACCTGCTAACGAATCCAACACACCCAATGGAGCGACGAACCCTCCATATAGATAGTGGCGAGGGGGACCTTCTGGTTGGCGGGGGTGGACTGCAGGTCGAAGAAATGCTCAACGCGAACGATCCACCTAAGAGGGTCGGTGTCATCAAACACGGGAATCTCAATCCGGGGGAGATGTGTCAGGGCAATGTCCGACGCGGGGTGCAAAAACCTCGTGTGATCGAGAATGGTTTGAATTGGTGGTGGTGGCGGGGTCAGGGGCGATTAACTACCGCGGTAATTCCTTGAAGGAGCAGAGTGAGATCCGCCAGCTGGGCTTCGATGTGATCCATGCACTGAGAGCCCGAGGTGGCAATGGTGGAGGTGTTCTCATCGGCATGGAGGTCCATTGCTCGAGTCGTGGGTATGAAATAGCAGTTAGGTGTAGTGGCGGGAAACGACCAAGGGATGCAATAGTTGTAGGAGGGCAGCCCGACACGGAGGAATGCAGACAAGTGGTGAGGATAAGTGACCGCGGGAAGCCGATGTAAACGCCCGGAATTGTGGGAAGGAGGGAGTTGGAGGCGTAGCAAGGTGGAGAAGGTGCTAGAGGAGGTTGACGGCACTGGACTCTGTGGAAACGCCGCTGGAAGCAGTAGGCGGCACTGGAATGGCTCGAGTAGTCGGTGGGGATGAGGATTGAGGGCCGAAGAGACGATGCGGCATGCAGTGTGCAGAACAGACGATGCGGAGCAACGGCGTGCAGAACAGACGATGCGGCGAGCGAACGTGTCGAAACAGACGTTACGGCAGAGCAGACGATCAAGCAGAAGCGCTACTGGAAGCGACGCGCGGTTGGATCACGGAAGCCGCACTCGCGGAACAGAACGAATTGAGGCGGCGAAATTAGGGTTCGGTAGAACAATAATCGAGGGCAAGTCGGAACAGTTAATACACTACAGTCATGCCAAGATCAAAGAAATGAAATTGCATTGCATTAAACAATAAAAAGATACAATCGAGAACAAGTTCTCGCCAAGCCTCCGGAGATTGGGTCCTCCTTGACACTCCACTCTCCAAGAGAGTCAAAACCTAAGACACCAAAAGGATGATCATCTAAGAATACTACCACTCCTATATATAGGTGAGTGGGGGAATAAAAAGTGCAATAATGCTCGCGGGCTACATAAACTACTATTAGTGTGTGGCGGCCGCCTCGTATCAAAATATACACTTATCAAGTCACGTGAATGAACAGGGAACTCTTGTGCATTATGTTCCACTTGTCAAGTCGCATCACCATCTTATCAGTCAACTCTTGTGTATTATGAGCTTCTTACCAACCCAGTAATTTACGAATTAAGCGTATTCATATTGTGCCAATATGTTAAGTGATAATAAATAGAAAAAGTGCAGCATGTATTTTTCCTTCAATACCCTCAACAACAATGTTTTGAAAGTACGTTTTTTGGCTTCATTAAGGGAGGTGCTAGTCAATGACGGTTAGAGTATTGAGTTTGTGTGTATAGTGGGATAGGAAAGTGGGGGTGATCTTGTGGGGCTTACCATACATCTGAAATCCGCTTTATGCTTAATATTGATAATAATTGATTAGTTTTTAAAGATTATAATGATAGATCTACGGTCGAGAGTAACTACATCAATGTTTTCAGGTCAAAAAATTTAACCAAAGCTTTTTTTTAGTTAATCAAATAACTTTTAAATACCTATTAAGCCTTGCTCCCTAAATTGACTATGGTGAATGTTTAAACAAACCAAATCAAGCATATTTACCCGCGTAATTCTTCTTAGGACCAATAAATGCAAGTGTAAGTTTATTTTCCTTTATATAGATCTAACTTCTCTTCGTTAAAAGAGAATGGGCGCCCCTCAGTAGAAAAAACAGTGGACAGCTATGTGAATGAACAGGGAAGAAAAGGAAAGAATAGGAGAGGAAAAGGGAGATAGTCCAAGCTATATTTTCTCATTTCTCCTGCGGAATAAATTTTTGGGTTCTTCCTTATGCTATTTAATAATTGATACAATCTCTAGCATATTTGCAATTGATTTGCTAATATGTTTATATTGATTGCATGTTTGACATGGTTTGTTTATGAAACTTTTTGTCGAATCTCAGATTGAGATGTTATCAGCATTTGTTGGAGAGGTTGGCAAAACTGATGAGAGCAAGCACCATCTCTTCACCCATAAGAGTATAAATGTGAGATACAATGGAGGCCGGGTATGAAAATTTGAAATTCCTGATGTCTTCTAGTCAGGTGACAAAAACAGTTAGAAATAATTCACCTACAAATATAAAAAATACTGTGCTCAATTCACAACCTCTCTTTACCACAAATCTTTATTTATAATTAAACATGACTTTCTGTACCCTATGAGATCAAATACCCTAAAGGAAACAAGAAGATTCCCAAATTATTTTGTACCCTGTAGGAAACAAGAAGATTCCCTACAGGTACTGATTCGGTATATTTTGCTCAGAAGATTTTTTCTTTGTTTATCTTTCATATCAGAAGTGTTGGTAGGAGTCGCTTAAATACATGTTACTATCTGGTTGAAAGAATCTAAGGCTCCGTTCCTTTGGAATTCCAATTCCAATAGGAATTCCAATTCCAATAGGAATTGGCTCAATTCCAATTCCAATAGGACTTAGAATTGACCCAATTCAAATTATGTTGTCCAGCTACAAATCAAGAATTCTTTAGGTCGGAATTGGAATTGTCAATTCTTCACAAAACCAATTTAATTGTTAAATCTTTAACAAGCACAAAAATTGTAAAGAAACGCAGCAAATAACTAGAAACCTCCTTTAGAAGATCCTTCTCACTAAAATTGAATGCAGCTCAAATTCAGTTCCTTACCTCAGTAAGAACATAAAACTGGATGTAGCATTTAAATAAAAATATCGAGCATTGCACCATTAAAATTCCGGCTAAAGAGAAACTGAAATAAGAAGAAAATGTATAGAACACAGGCATAGCACCATTAAACAACAAAAAAGTCATAAAATTATGGTAAAAGAAAACCTGAAATCAGAAGACCTTTCAATTTCGTCCAAGCCTTAGTAAAATCAGATAACTAAATCTCATGTTGATGCCTTAATAGAAGCAAAGATCTAAACAAAAAAAAGTATACATATGAAGGTCAAGGCGGCGCAATCTGGTAGGTGCGGCGGGAGCACCTTTGTACTTCCAGAAACTAGATGTGATACGGTCCTTTGCTTGTGTCAGAGGTAGAGGAGTCGTGGACAGCAGAGAGTTAGTGGTAGAGGAGTCATGGAATTGCGATCTAGGTAGAGAATCGAAGGTAGAGGAGTTGCGATCTCATGTGGGTCAGGGCAGAAGCCACACGAAGAAGCAGATGGATCGAAAAATCGCCATACTCGTCATCGATGTAGTCTCCTTCTCGATTTGTAGTCGACGAGCGGCATGGGAATGGAAACGCAGGATTGGCAAGAAAGTGAAAGAATAGGAGGGGAAAAGGGAGATAGTCCAAGTTATATTTTATCCGTTCTCCCGCATAAAAAACTTTTTAGATTCTTTTGCTATTTAATAATTGATTGCATTTTTTAATAATACAATCTCTAGCAAATTTGCATTTGCTTTGCTCATATGTTTATATTGATTTCATGTCTGGCATGGTTTGTTTATGAAACTTTTTGGTGGATCTCAGATTGATATGTTATCAGCATTTATTGGAGAGGTTGGCAAAACTGATGAGAGCAAGCACTATCTCTTCACCCATAAGAGTATAAATGTGAGATACAATGAAAATTTGAAATTCTTCAAGTCGGGTGACAAAAATAGATTGAAATAATTTACCTACAAATATAAAAAATAATGTGCTCAATTCACAACTTTTCTTTGCCACAACTATTTATTTATAATTATACATGACTTTTTGTAGCCTATGAAAACTACTGCCTTAAAGGAAACGAGAGGATTCCCAAATCATATTGTCGCTCCTTTGGAATGAATTGAGAAATAGGAATTGGAATTGGCTCAATTCTAATTCCAATTGGAATTGGAATTGAACCAATTTCAATTCTGTTGTTCGGCTACAAATCAAGAATTCTTTAGGGTGGAATTGTAATTGCCAATTCTTCACACAAACCAATTTAACTGTTAAACCCTTAACACACAAAAATTCTAAAAAAAAGCAGAAAATAACTAGAACCCTTCTTGAGAACATCCTTCTCCCTAAAACTGGATGCAGCTCAAATTCAGTTCCTCTCAGTAAGACCATAAAATTGGATGAAGCTTATAAATAAAAATATCGAGCATTGCATCATTAAAATTTCGGCTAAAGAGAAACTGAAATCAGAAGAAATTGTATAGAAGCCAGGTATAGCACCATTAAACAACAAAAAAGGCAGAAAATTCCGGCTAAAGAAAACCTGAAATCAGAGATCTTTTAATTCCGTCCAAGCCTAGTAAAATCAAATGACTAAATCTCATGATCATGCCTTAATAGACGGAAAGATCTGAACAAAAAAACTCATACATATGAAGGAGGCGCCGTGTGATAGAAGCAGCGGGAGTACCTTTGTATTTCCAAAGACTGGATTTGATGGGGTCCTTTGCATGAGTCGGAGGCACAGGAGTCGTGGACAGTTGAGGATCAGCGGTACAGGAATCGTGAAATTGCAATCTTGTGTGGAATATGGTAGAAGAATCCGATGTAAAGGAGTGTGATCTCATGTGGGCTAGGGTAGAAGCCACGTGAAGAAGCAGATGGATCGAAAATTCGTCACACTCATCATTGATGTAGTCGCCTTCTCGATTTGCAATCAACGAGGACGTGGTCTGGGAATGAAGGCGTGAGATTGGGATTCGTCTGCACTATCGGGAGGAGAAAGAGGCAGAGCTTCTTTTGCGCAGGGCTCATTGTCTTTTTGTGCAAGCAGAAGAGTTGGGGTAGGGCGGAATCTCCAAGTTCGAGGTCGAGAGGATGAAATTCAGGGGAGGTGACGCAGGACAAATCTATAGACAGCGGATAAACAGTGACCTAATCCTACATGTCATGCAAAAGTCCCCAACGAGTTTACATTTCTCATCCGATTTTAATTTTGACCTCACTCATTCGTTCTGTTAAATTTAGTTTTGGTTCTAGTTGGAACTGATTGGAACCGGAGCGAACCGCATAGAACCGGACTGAACCGTTAGTAACCGGTTTGGTTTTGGTTCTTGTTGAACCGTAATCGGAACCGTTGACACGACGATTCTAAAAATTTTGCTAGAATCGGTCAAACCAAATAAGGTTTTGGTTCTAATTTAAAAAACAGTTACCTTAGCGGTTCAGTTCACGGTTTTAGTAGAATTGAAACCGCGACAGTTCTAGATGTAAGCCAGGTAAGACTCGAAGAGGCCCACCAGAGGTCGTCCAAGTGTCGTCGATGGAAGAGTGTCATCGCCAATCAACTCCCCCCGACTGAAAAATTGTCATCTCCGGTGAATGGAGACGGTCGTACTGAAGTCGAAGTCCAGAAGTGAATCGATCAAGCTCTGTTGCAAGTACCCAAATGTCATCAACGTCTGTAGTAGGAATGTACTAGTGGAGTCTGGTCTCCGTGATGCTCTCAACGCTCAACTCACAAGTGGTGGATCCCAGTGCGATCGGCGATGTCGTAGATAGAACCAAAGAAGACGAGTCCCCGGGTGGGTGGGTGTCAGAAGTGGGTGAGTAGTGGTGGTCATCAGATGTGGGTGGACTATGAGGGTGGTAAGGCAACATGAGTGGAGGTGTGGGCGGCTGGGGGTCTCCACTACTTGGGTTCACATACTCGCGAGGCACGTAGAATGGCGTCAGATCTCCAACATTAAATATCGGATGGATACCCATACTTGCAGGAATACCGAGATCATAGGTATTTGCTTCGATCCGTCTCATAATTATATAAGGATTCATTCGCCTAACGCTCAAACTTTTAGCAGGCCTCGCACGGAGCCTCACAACGCAGATTCTCATCATCACATGCTCGCTTTCATGACATATCTGCCCTTGCCAAAAAACATCCCCATGTGATTTATAGAATTTATTATCAATATTGATTTTCCGTCGAACCGACTCATGTAACGCATGCAAATGAGGAACATATAAATCAACAGACTCATGCAGATAATGCAAATGAAGAACAAATGACTCAACAGACTCATGCAGACAATGCAAAATGATGTGAATAAAACATGACAGACACGATACGCTCGTTATAGGAGAATCTAATAATGATCGGAATGTCTCAAAAATGTGATGGTCTATTAGGAGGCTCTCTCGATGGGGTGTAGAAAAACTCATCCCGTGTGTGTCGAGTGTTCAAGTGACCGTACGAGACATCTACACTCAAATACGAGCTCGTAAAGAGCCAAATCTCTCGGGGAACGTAACTCATCAGGGGGCTCATCAGGAGGGACGTATGAAAAGTCATCGTGAATACGGCGACCATCCGAGTGAAAATCATGTACGTCAACTAGAAGACGTGGCTCTGGAGTGTGGTGAGTGTCCCCGAAAATAAAGAACTCGTCTGGTGGGTCAGCAGGTGGTGCGTCTCAAAACTCATCGAGAGTGTGATGTGTCACAAGATAGGATCCCAAAATGTCAGGGGTATGCTCACATTTACTCGGGGAAGGCCCTAAATAATTGATGTTCCACACTATCCATCCTCTGGGGCAAGGCCATGGACGAAAATGGAAGAGACGTCAATAAATTGATACTCATACATGAGTGGCTCACCTGAATTGCATCCTCACCAGGATGTGGCAGATCATCAGGAGGCTTAACTTGAGGCTCGTCATAGAACTCGTCACTAGGGTCAAGGTCCTTCATATGAGTACCATCGTAAGAGGTAGTGTCCCCGTGAATGGGTGGCATAGCCACTACGAGCTCAACCCCAGGCCCTGGGCTCTCGGTCGTGATGTGACTCAAAGCAATGACAATGGGAGAGGGACATAGACCTACTCCCAAGAATGGGTATATCGGCGCGGTGTCAAGACATGAGTCTAGGGTAAGGGTGCTAATCAACGATGTACATGGCAAAAGTTGGGGTGTAGGTGAGGGAAAAAAATACTATATACTCAATAGGTCGCTCAGGCTCACTCTCAGTCGGGGTCATCAGAGGAGCATCAGAAACAAAAGATAGGTCACTTATTGTACTAAGCACCTCACTGGGGTGAGAGCAATCTGCATCAAGTATCACTTGTCGTGGCTGACAGGACAGTGGTAGGCAAAGTGGTGACCTCGGTGTGGGAGGGACTCGTCCTGCGGAGGTCAAGGTGAGAATCCAATTGACCAGGCGGACCAGCTCTTGTGGATCGCAAAGACTATTCATAATGAAGGGTGAGCTGATAGGTCTACTCGAGGGACTTCGAGCTATGATAAATCACCTCAGTACGTATGTCAGATCGAAGTCCAGGCCGAAATCAGGAAGTGGTTATGGTTTGGTCCTCTCGGATATCACTTCTCAACTAATTCATCAAAACAATCTTTATACTCAGCGACAGACATGGATCCTTGCTGAAGGGAAATAATTGCTCGAGCAAGCTACTCTGATACGACGAAGGCAGATACCTCTGACACAATATACGTTTCATATCCGCCCAACTGATGATGCGATGAAGACGGTCTCGCACGTGGGTGCTTTCAACGCTAGACCAATATGTTCTTACTTGATCTACAGGCCTAAGTTTCGCAAACTTGATGCGACGCTCACCTAATAACTCAAAATGATCGAGATAATACTCCATATCTACGAGTCAATAATTGAAAGACTCGGGACTCAATGAGCCGTTAAAGGAATGGGCAATGGTACGAAACCGACATTCAAGATCTCTCTCATAATGATGATCTGTATGATAATCATCCCTAAAGTAATTGAGTCGTGCCAAAGGATCAACATGATCCGCTCGCATGCAAGGATATGAATGACGGCAGTCATCATATTGATTGTCTCTAGCATAGTGGGGTCGTGTAGATGGGTCAGCACATTCTCTAAAAGTGGTCTGCTGCGATCGAGAGTAATCGTTGTAGTAATGTGAGAATCTCCCTGACGGGGCTCTATGAGAGCGGGTGTAAGCGGACTCGAAACCTCCAAATTGAGGAGGGGAATATTGGTGAAACATAGACATGATGAATACTTATAGACTCTAAAACTGCGTATCAAGAGAGTGCTCACAATCTGGCTTTAATACTAATTGACGCGGGGCGAATCTATAGGCGGCAGATAAACGGTGACTTAATTAATTTAAATGTCATGCAAAAGTCCAATAAATATTTCAAATTGAGTATTAAATTAATTAATTGCATACGCATGATTATGGCAAAAACAAAATAATTCTTTTAGGCGAGACGCGTGGAGGGCCAAAGCAAGAACGATTGGCGAATAAACCTTGCAAATCACAATAATTATCTAAAACAAACAACCGTAATACAAGAGCCCAAACAAGTATAAGATCTAAACCAATAATAGTAATGTTGAAAATAATTATCTGATACAACAATGACTCATCAAAGTAGTGGGCTGACCAAGACACTGAAGAATTCGGAGTAAGGGATGCGTGAACGACGATCATAAGGTGGAACCGGAGGCGTAGAGAACGACGTAGGTGGCTGTCCTTGGAGGTGGAAGGCGGAAACGGGCCGGAGATGAATAGATATGGCGACGTATGGGTAGATCCGGGCGAGGGAAGGATAGATCTGATGTTTAGAAGCGGATACGGGTTAGGGAATGAGGGGAGGCTGAGGGGGAATAGCGGATCGGGGATGAAACAGTCCAGATCTGGACTGATTTGGATGAGGGCTGAACGGAGGTGGTTCCACGAGAGTGAGGGGGCTGTGGAGGGCAAAACCGGCTGCTAGGGGGCTTCGGTTTGTTGTTGGGGGGATATGGAGGGCGGCGGGAAGTCCAGGCCCTGTAGGGGCGGCGGTAGTGAGAGGGAAAAGAGGGGGTGCAGAGGCCGGGAATTGGGTTGGAGGGGGCGGTCGGCGGTTGATGGGCTAGGGATGTGGTCGGCGGTTGGCTGTGAAGGCTCCAGGAGGGGTGGAGATGGGCTGATGGAAGGGAGGGAGGGCTGGCGGTAGGGATTTGTTGGAAGGGAAAAACTAGCTTGTTGCTGTATGGGGGAGAAACAGCCAACAGTTGGCTGTTTGGGAGGGTTTTAGGTGGTGGAGAGGTGGATTGGAGGAGGGGAAATGATGCTTAGGGTTAGGGGGTACCTTGGGGAGGGAGATGCACACCTAGGAGTCGTCACCTAGGGTTCCACAGAGTCGGAACCGTGGAGGGATCGCGGGAATTCGGGAATACTCTTCTCATAATTCTGCAATGCTTAAAACCAGCCCAGTACCTATCTATTTATAATAAAAGAAAATTAGGGCATCCCACCATCGACGGCTATGATTGGTCGGAGGTGGGGCCACTCAAATACAACAAATATAAACCAAAAACACTAAAGTAATAAATGATTTTAACTCGCAACACGAATCCGGACGCATCTGCAGAGTCCAATCATCGATCCGAGCACGTCATATATAGTAAGTCGCCAAATTAGCCCCGAAGAGGCCCAAAACTCGTCCTCCGCTGCGGCTCCACGTCTCCGCTCCACATCAGGAGGAAAATGAACTAGGTTGAATTCTTATGAAATTGGTTTCAATTCCACACCTACAGAAATTTAGGATTACCGAATAACGGAATTGGAATTGGCAACTTCAATTTCAATTCTTTTTTCCAATTCCGCCCAAATGAACAGGGTCTAAGAGCTTTTGATTCTCCTACTTTTGTTAAATTGCGAGCGCATTTATTAATAACAAAGCCCCACAATTTTAATGTTGGGAAACATCCAGATGGATTTAATGAAACAAAGTTAGGAAGTTAATGATATAAAACTCCTCAAATTGTTAGGTGAGGATGTAAATTAACTCTATCTAAATGAAGTCCATGAAGAGAAGTTAAGGAAAATTTCCTTCAAAGAAAGCTCTGCATTCAACGATTGTTGACCAGCAATCATTGACCGGTGATCGAGGCATGTAGCGATCGTTGATCTCAAGGAAAGCTCAACGATCAGCAATCGTTGACCACTGACCGTTGTTCGGTAACCAAGAAGCTCACAGATCAATGTTAGAAGAAGTGAGCACAGTGATCTGCGATCGTTGGCTGCTGACGGTTGATTTGCGACCGAATCGCTCAACTACTCGAGATCTGAAGAAGCCAGTACAACGAACGATCGTTAACAAGCGACCATAAGCATCGCTCAGCGATTGTCAACCGATGACCCCAGATCAAGGAAAAGGCCGATCAAAATTTGTTGATCAAAAATCTGTGATCGTCGACTGCATTGTCTCTCCTGAAAGAGCTTCACTCGGTGATCGTTGATTGAAGCGCTCAACAATCATTTACTGAGCTTAAAGTTTTCATCAAATCAAAATATAGTGGTTGCAAGTCCCGAAAAGAAAGGCGCCAGTTTTTTTCCGCTCATGTCATGAATGTCCCCTTGGAACTTAAACATATAAGGAAAGAAAGAAGAAATATAAAAGCTCATTTATTTTTTAAAGGATGTCCTAGATCTCAAAATGTGAAGTTAATTCTTCAAGCAACTAGAAAGATGACTTCTTCCTTCCTCACATTGTAAATTAAATCTACTCTTTCTTCTAGAATTCAGCTCGTCTCTCTTCTCCAGAGATAACTCGGCTTGAGCTAAAGCCTTTAAGTTCTTAACAAGTTTTTTGTAAAGGGTTATTGAGCTCTACCTTCAAAGAGCTGCTTGGGTTATTAGATCTCCAGTGAAAAAAATCATGTGGGTTGGAGTCTCCAGCGGGAAAGACTCGTCACTTGGTTTAGATGCAATAATAGCCCATTGATTAGTGGAAGATAAGATATACCCAGTTGATTGGAGAACCTCTATAAATCTTATATCTTCTGGATGAACTTTGGTGTTGTTTATATATCTTTTTGTTTATCTATTTAATGTTACAACTCAAACCTTTTCTGATAACTTAGATACTAAATCAAAAGAATTTAAAATTAAGTCATTTATGTCTTCCTCTATTCACTCCCCCCCCCCTATTCACCTCTAAGGGTTAAAACTTTGGTGAATCAAGATTCTGACTCAGAATACTCCTCCAGAAGATATAATATTTATCTATGTTTTCACAAAAGGATTATGCCACCACATCCAAACCACCCATATGCAACCTAGATAGGTTTGTTATATGGAATTCTAGGATTAGGATGTATATAGATTCAATTGATGAAGAGATTTATGAATCCATTCTTACAGGTCCTTTCATTTCAAAGAAGGTCAGCATTCGCAATCCAAGGGACCAATGATATGAGGAATGCAAGAGGTCTTACAACAAAAAAGTCATGAACATCCTTGTCTGATGATCTCTATCAGACTATCATCAATTCTGTATCTGCCAAAGAAATTTGGGATGCCCACATTTCTATGGCTGAAGGAAGTGAGGATGGCAGGAAGGACAAGAAAGCTGGTCTAATCAGCTAATATGAAAACTTCAAGATGAAGACTGATGAACCAGTGGTGGATCATCAATGGCCTAAAAACTTCTAGAAGAGAAATTTCTGATGAGGGCCCACAATGACAAGATCCTACAAGAGTCTCATCATGAAGTATCTCACATACTCCTGGGCTATAAAGGAAACCAGAAAGCTAAGGGAAATCACCCCTGAGGCACTTTATAGAAGGTTGTGATCCTTTGAGCTGATAACTTCTCAGACAAAGGATGAGCAAAAATCAATCACTCCCTTCAAGCCAGCTCCTGACAAAACAGAGATCTTGGCTACCACTGAATTAAGAAGAGCTCCTCTCTCATTCTCTGAAGAAGAGTTAAACTTCTTTGAAATGAAGCTACATGCTTGAAAGCAAAAAAACACTCCTTCTAAGTACAAGGAAAAAAGCTCCAAGAACATCAGGTGTGATTCTAAACCATATGATGAAATTATATGTTACTATTGCAGGAAAGTAGGGCATGCTCCACAGACTGCAGAAAGAAGATAAGGATCAAGTAAGATCGAAGGGAAAAGAGAAGGAGAGGAAGTCTAACAAGAAAGAGAAAGGGATAATTGCTCAAAGCTAGAGTGAATCATCCACCTCCTCTGAGAAAAGCTCAAACTCTGAAAATGAAGAAGGGACTAAAGTTAAGTACCTTATGGCAAAAGAGGAAGAGACCTCAACTTTCAATGAGGTACTCGGCATTCATTCCATAGATTTTCATTCCCCTAAATTTAAAAACATCTTTGAAAATCTTTGTAATGAAAATATAATATTTGAAAGGAAAATTAAGTCTTTAACTGAATTGAATGAGGAACTCACCCAGTGAATCAAGTATTGCATGAGAAGCTTGAATTACATGCTTCAATAGAGTCATAGACTGTGACTCCTGGGCTAAAGAAAAGAATGAGCTTGGGGAAAAGCTAAGAAAATCTCTTGATGAAAACAAGAGATTATATGTTGAATTAATTAAATCACAATGTGAGCTCAGCAACTTAAATTGCAGGAGCAACAAACTCCAGTACATCATCAATAACCTTCAAAAGTAAGGCACCTCTAGTATTTGTAGTTGGAGGATACTACAACTAGTGAGGCACCTCTAGTAAGGCACCTCTAGTATTTTCGAAAATTAAGTCTTTAACTGAATTGAATGAGGAACTCACCCAGTGAATCAAGTATTGCATGAGAAGCTTGAATTACATGCTTCAATAGAAGTCATAGACTGTGACTCCTGGGCTAAAGAAAAGAAAGAGCTTGGGGAAAGCTAAGAAAATCTCTCGATGAAAACAAGAGGTTATATGTCGAATTAATTAAGTCACAATGTGAGCTCAGCAACTTAAATTGCAGGAGCAACAAACTCCAGTACATCATCAATAACCTTCAAGTGAGGTTCGAAAAGTGGGATGTTCGAGTTGACCCTACAGGTTGCTGAGTAAGTCACTACTTCTTCAAGTAAGGCACCTCTAGTATTTGTAGTTGGAGGATATGATAATAAAAGGAGTCTTGTGGACTAAAAGGTTCACAGATCAGGAATAACACCTACGGGTATGTAAGGATATTCAAGCTACACAACCATCCTATAAAGATACAAACTATAAATGTCTATGAATTCCCCACCAATTTCTATCTCAAAAGATAAATAATTCAATAATCAAAATAAGGGGAAGGACAAGACAGCCGAATTCTGCTTGCCAGAGGAAGGGGTTAATGATCGTAGACCGCTTGGTCGACAAACATTAACTATCTCAATCATTGATCGCTGACCGATCGGTCAACAATCAATGAAAGATGACCAATCTACAACAACTGGTCGACTCTCGATCGCTGATCAGTGACCTCTCTTGCGTCCAGCAATCGTCGATCACCGATCGCACCCTCGATTAACGATCGTTGATCGCAAACCTCAACGTCAATCAACAATCATTGCGCGGGTCCCATTAGTGATCAATGATGGCAGATCAAAGGAAGTTCCCCAAGTCTGCCTGGACTCATTCTATGCAAACTCTTGTCACTTTCTCTTCTCTCCTCGAGCCACCTAAGAGGTCAAAGATGTACAATAGATTTTTTTTGTTTCTATTATGGCAAAGTAAGCCATTTTATGATAGATTACTGACACAACACAAACACCCTCACAATGAGCTATCAGGTCAGAGGAAGGATTTATAATTCTCATCTGATTTTTGGCAAGGGTCCCAAATCAATAGTGGGATCTTATTATGTTTGATTGCAGGCTCTGGTAGGTCCAAGCTCAACCAAGATGCACACTTGGTACTTGAATAGTGGATGCTCCAGACACATGATAGGAGATAGAAGTTTGTTGATAAGTTAATGTGCAAAGAAGGGACTCAAAGTCATCTTTGGAGATTCCGGTCATGGCTTCCCAAGAGAAGGTTATGGTAATTTTTTTCCAAGGTAAAATATTTTTTTACTAATGTGACTTGTGTGGAAGAATTGCAACACAATCTGATAAGTATAAGTCAATTATGAAATAAAAGTTATCTAGTATCATTTAAATTTAATAAATGTATTGTAAAAGATGGTAGGACAGACACTGTGGTTTTTACTAGAACTAGGGTTGGCAAGATTTATCTTGTCAACTTTAATCAGGTAGAAATCCTTGTGTCTTATGGCCTATTATCACAATTCAAGCCAACTATGACATAAGATATTAGCTCACCTTAATTTTAAAACTCTAAATAAGTTATCTAGGTCAAATCTAGTTAGGAGCTTGCCTAAGTCAAAATATGTAAATGATAGACTTTGTACTGTTTGTCAACTTAGAAAGTAAACCAAGGTCTCCCTCAAGAGAAAAACAATTCATGATACCCTTAGGTGTCTCTACCTTCATATGTATTTTTTGCCCTATTTTCATTACTAGTTTAGGAGGAGAAAACATCCCCTGGTAATTGTTGATGACTTTTCTAAGTTCACTTGGGTGCTCTTTCTTATAAGCGGGTCTAATAACAATGGAATTCTCACAACTTTTCTGAAACAAATCCAAAATGAGATAAGTACTTCAACTATCATGATTAGAAGTGATCAAGGGACTGAATTTGAGTCTCATGGAATGAGAGAATTTTGTGAATCTACGTGTATCAAACAAAGCTTATCCTCTTCTAGAATTCCACAATAAAATAGAGTTGTTGAGAGAAAGAATAGAACATTCAGTGAGGCAGGCAGAACTTTAATAGCTGAAGCCAAGATACTTATGTACTTTTGGGCAAAAGTTGTAAACAGCTCTTGTCTTGTGTTGAACAGAACGTTGGTTAATAAATTACATGAGAAGACTCTTTATGAACTATTAAAAGAACCTCAAACATTGCACACTTTAGGGTATTTTAGTGCTTTTTTTTCAAACATGGTAAGTCAACATTGGCTAAATTTGAAGCCAAAGTTGATGAAGAAACTTCCTGGGATATTCCTCCACTAGCAAAGCATATAGATGTTACAATAAGAAGACTGTGTAGAAGAGTCATTTCATGTAGTTTTGATGAGTCTAGCATTCTCTGTGAAAATGATTTCCTTAGGTAAGAAAGTTAAAGGTCAAGCTACCAAATAAAGCATCACAACTAAAAAAGAGAGTGGTGATGAGAAACATAACTCGGGTAGCAAAAGAAGGTGAAACTACTCAAGAAGATATTGAAAAAGACACATCAGTTCAAGGAGTTGATGAAGGTATAGAGGTTGATGATACTGTATATGTTGCTAAAGAAGAAACCCAGAAAAGCTCCCTAGAGCATACAGATACATTAAGGACCATCCTCTATGTTCACCCGAAATTCAACGTCAGTCCCTTCTTGAGCAAAATTATTCTACGGAGCATCCTTTTTCAATATAGGCAAACTCTCATAAGTTATTCGAGCATACCATATTCATGAACATTCCATAGGTCCGCGTGAACACCATCAACATGTTTGTCGAAGTTGTCAGGTCATTAGCACGACTCAACCATGCAAAGTCCTGCTAGCGCCAGAGATCTCGCCAGAAAACTCGCAAATAAGTGGAGCTCCAGTCGGCGTCAGTGAACTCAACAATCCATGACAGACCTCGCGTAACTTACAAAGAGAATATTCAAATGGTCTACAGGCACTCACAACTTCACTCTGCCCAGATTTCTTCATACTCGTTGTCAATGATCGGGATGATAGTTTGCTTCCAACACAAAGTCGAACATCTTGTTGAACAGTCATCGCAGCCATCGTGAACTCGCATACCTTCAGAGACACACTCGTAGACTATCAAAGAGTACTAGTCAACAATCAAGGAGTACTCACCAACCACTATAGGGGTCTTGCGGATCACGCAGTTCTCTGTACCAAGTATTTTTTTACCACATCTTGTAAGTGGGCAGCCCGTATTTTTGGAGGTTGTCTGCGGGTAGAGGCCCCCCCCAAGCCTATAAAGTAGCTTTAAAGACATCGAAAATACTGTCAGACACAATCAATGAACAACTAATATGGCGCTAAGAGAAATACAATTATCTATGACAGCATGTAAATATCTGACACAATTAATTAAATAACAGTATTTTAAATTCGCAATTGATCACAAATAATTTGAATAATATCAGATAACAATTGAATGTCAAATAAAAGTGCTAGAAATTAAATATAATGCAAATTAAAATTACACCCTTAATGGCAGAAAGATGCAAACGCAAGTGAACCAAATATCACTATGAAATAAAAAGTATACCCGTACAATACAGAGTAATCTGAAACAAAAATAAAAACTCGAAAGCAAGTTAGGCTGATGCGGGGAAGATGCAATTGCGGGATTTGGGTTCTAATTGGGGGATAGGTTTGCATTTTACAATTGGTTGGTGGCTACAAGGGCTAGAGGGGGAAGAAAAGGGCTTGTGGTGGTTCTGAGGGAAGGAGATGGGTAGGTAGTAGTTGGTAAGAAAAGTAGATGAGCTGGTGGTGATTGTGGGGGAAGCATAAGGGTTGCATGTTGTGGTCAAGATGAGTGGAAGGGCAGGGGTAAGAGCAGCAACTGGAAATGATGGTGGTGGGTTGCAGCTAGAGGCAAAGGAGGCTCTGTTTGACTCAGTTGCAGCGACTGGAGAAGCAATTGATTTGCAGAGTGATGGGAAAATCAGTTGTTTTGTATAGTGGTGAAAGAAGCAGTGAAACTATTTGGAAGATCAGTTTTTTCAGTGTTGTTTGAATAGAGAAGCACACTATACTATTTGACAGAGCAATTGTGTGGTGGCTGATTGTAAATTAAAATATTTTTCTTGCACGTTTATATACGTCATAAATGATACTAAAATTGTAAATACCACACAAAAAATTATTTAAAATAGTATATATATAGATGATATAATAATAACGTATATTCATAAATTAATTATTAATTATATATATAAGAGTTTCAGCACCATGAAACAATCTACAGCATCTCCTACAACGTCATGGAAGAAGCGAACAAGGAATGGCAGAGGAATGCCGGAAAACAGAGCTCTAGCGAACTGCAGCAACCACCGCCTTGAGAAACCACGGGAAGCAATTCAGGCGGTGGAGCTCTTCGTTCGCCCATGGGAAGCAATCCCAACTGGCAATCCGATGGCAATCGGCCAGCAGACCACCACCAACGTGGTCTCCGGCCTCCGGCGAACCTGACGGAGGCACCAACTTCCCTGCCAGAACCCTCCCCCACCACCGGCAGTGTTTAAAACAGGAGCAGCGGCATGGTTGTGATTCACGTGGAGGAGAAGTTGGGCCTAGGTGGATGTGCAACTGCAGGGAGGAAAGAGGTGAGGTGTGTCATGACCCTATCCCAGTTGTGGGAGTAGAGGCGCAAAAAATAATGTTTGGTGCAGAATTTTGAAAAATGGTGGTGTGCGGCTCCAAATAATTCCCTCAAAACATAGCCGGAGAGTGTGTGACGTCGGGACCAGGGGTGGATAGAAGTAGTAAAGAAAAAACTTTGACGTTGGTACCAAGAGGGAAGAGTTATAAGGCCTCGCCTTCAGCACCGAGCAGCCATCCTCTTTGCGGGAAGACTGATGGGCTCATTTAAAATCCTTGATAGATCCAAATGACCTAACATTTAGTACTTAAAGGAAAATGGGAATTAGGTTAAGTGATGTGGAGAGCCAGACTGCCCGTTCATGGCGTTGACCTAAACCATAAAATAAAAGTCCAATAAAATTACTGAGGAATATGAAATCGTGAAAGTCCCTGATAAATGTGCTCTAACTCTCTAAATGATGTAGCAGATCCACATCGCATACAACAAATTATCTATGCTTCAATGTTGAATATTTTATTTTATAGTTTACTTTCCTTTACATTATTTGGTGTGGCCAAGTTTCTCTCTGCTATCGCCTCTCTATTTTTCAAATCCTCTCTTCATCTCATCTCTGTTTTTCCATAGATCTTTAGATTCCAATACAAGACACACAGCACCATAAGATTTTGTTGAATTCTACTCATAGAACTTTGGAGCTGCCTGTAACAGTTGTTAGCCACGTGGCTAACAACTAATGGCTATGGTCATTATATGACTATAAATAAGCAGTCCGTGTAATAGTTTAAAAGGAATGAAAGTAATTAGCTGTTTGTTAGTTTAATAGTCTAGTTTAGGATCCTTGTTAGCTAGGTAATGCTTTGCCTTACCGATCCATCACCATCATCCACCACCGCTCCCTGCCATTCCGTTCATCTTCTCCGGCGAAGTCCCTGTAGCAAGCTTTAGCTTGTTACACAGCCCCTCGTCCTATCAACTTCATTATATGATAACCTAATTAGATGAACCACATTCTGTCTGCATACACTAGGAAGGCTGCCTAAAGAGCCATTAAGTTAACAAACTGTGCTACATTCATGTAACAAACTGTTTCATTGACACATCACGAGCCAAAATTGAAGTTTAAAGAGCGATTTAAGGGGCATTTACCCGAAGAGGACGGGAAGTGGGAACCGATTGAGGAATTCCTTTGCTGCGGCATCATTCACTGCTCCTGTGGGGGCAAACAAACATCTAGATTCAGGGTTTAGGGTACCTAGGGTTATACCAAAATCAACTAAGAGGAGGGAAATGGAAACTGGATACCGGGATAAGAGGCGAACTCGGACGCCGCTTGAAGGAACGAAGCAAGATCAAGAGTTGGTGCTGAATCCATTGAAACTTCGCAGCTATGTCGTCACGCCAGGCGGACATTTTATACTTGGGGAGAAGAACAGCACCTGTCGGAGGTATTTTTTACGATAACATTTTTTAAAATATTTAAGATATAATTATATTTATAATAATATTATGATATGATATCATAAAATGATTTATAAAAATAATTTTTGTTTCCAATATTACAAAAGAAAAAATAAACTTATATATTTATGTTTTAGTTTTTTTAAATCACATAAATCGAAAGGAATGGAATCAATAGGTTTGATTTTAATGGTTTACACGGTTCGAAATTTTTGGAACTATATAGGTGTACAACTTTTATTTGTTAAGAAGGGACCCAGGGGTGTCATGAAGGCAGAAGTCAACGTCAACATTGAAGAGCAGGTCAACAGTCAACAACATGTCATGGAGGTACTCTTCCGTTAAGAGCGAGTATCATACTCGCTCAGGCGTGCGACCATCCAGCAGCACATGCGAGCATCAAGCATCCAACTGTCCAAGCGACCACTTAGCTTGAGGTTCTGGCGAGCATCATCAATACTCGTCTAGTTGGCGACTTCTAGCAGTACCTCGTTAGGCGCGGTCGAGGAGCGCAAATGGTCGCCAGAAGATAGTAGCTGGTCAGTAAGACCAAGAAGCTCGCAGGGCTGGGTCTTCTCGCCTAAAGACTAGTTATTCACTAGGTGGTGCCTTCCTCGTACTTAGCTCAACCATTTTTTGGTTGTGGAGGGGAATTTATTCTAAGCTTCTGCGTACGTGATGAGACCTCCCTACTGCCACATCTAGGGTTTGTTGGGTACATTGGAAAATGTGTATCTGATTTGAAGAAGCCTAACTTAGCATAATGATATACATCAAGGTGTATTTGATGTTATTTAAGTTGAATGTGTGCAGGTTAAAAGTATGGAAAAATTTCTAAGTCCATGTGTCGACACCAGAAGAAGATGTGTCGACACTTCAGGAAGATTGTGTCGACACTTCAAAAAGGCTGTGTCGACACAGCGAAAATGAGTCGACATCAAATGTGTCGACACCGGGAGGCAGTGTCGACTCACACAAGATTATAGTTGACATCAACTGTGTCGACACCAGGAGGCTGTGTCGACACACAGAGGCAGAGTCGACAATATTTGTGTCGGCACCGGAAGACTGAGTCGACACATATAGGCAGAGTCGACAAAAGCTGTGTCGACACCTGAAGGCAGTGTCAACACATACTATGTTCTGAATCTACATCAACTATGTCGACACACAGGACTTGTGTCGACACATTGTCAAGTCTAGACCAAGTCATTTGCTGAAGAATGATGAAGTGTTTGAGTCGACACAAATACTCAGTATCAACTCATTCTCAAGTTGTAGTATGCAGAAGTTGAGTCGACTTAAAGGCAAACTTGTCGACTTCACCAGAGGTTGTGTCGACACCGAAGTTACTTGTGTCGACACATATAGACAGATGGTCTCGACACTTTCTGACAGACAGTCTCGACACTTTGCTGTCCAAGACAAAGGCACAAGATCTGTTTGAAGACTTGACAGCTGTGGGTTACAACAGGTTAACTGAAGCTGTCAGACTTGTTAGAAGACAGTTAGAAACCAGACCAGCCGGTCACCAAAAGAAGGACTATAAATAGACAGATTCAGAAGTAGAATGTAGAGATTTTATTTTTGGGATTGAGAAGCAACGCACATAAAAACTGATTAAGGAATCAAATCAAGAAAGTGCAAGGCACTGAAGAAGATCTTCATCAGAAGATCTAAGAAGACATTTTGAAGGGCTCAACCTCTCAGGATCAGTCTAAGGAGAATTCGTCCTAGAATTCTGAAGAATTTTCAGAGGGATTGGATAGAGAGAGATCCACCCATTTGAAGATCAAGAAGGAAGCTGTTACAGGTTTCTCAAGAAGCTGTTTGGAAATCAACTCAGCTAGTTCAGATTCAAGAAGCTTTGAAGAAAGCTAAGATTCAGTTGATTTCATCCATCAGCTGATCAGGTGCTGTTTTGTCCTTTCTCTCTCAACAAGGGCAAGATTCTATAAAACTCTTTTCTAAATTCTGTAGGATCTTTTAATAGATCTAAGTTGTAAGCCTAATTTATAAAGGTTGAGTGTAGGAGAGATAATCTCTGAGTTATAGGTCTTGAATAAAGACTGAGGTAGGGATGGATTGCCTGAGCTGTAGGAGTGTGGTATCACTCTGAGTTGTAGGAACCTTTCTAGGTTCTGAGCTGTAGGATCTGTGGATCTGAGTTAAGGAAGGGAGTTTGGCTGAATCTAGCACACTGCTAGATAAGCGAAGGGGGAAAGTGGATGTACCCAGATCATGGGGAACCACTATAAAACTGTGTGCAATCTGTGATGTGTGAATTTCTGTGATTGTTGTGCTGTGTGTATATATTCAGTAGTTATATTCTGCCTAAAGTGAAAACAAGCATTAGAACCTATTCACCCTCCCCCCCTCTAGGTATTTAGGTAGTCTTGAAAGTAAAACTATCAAGTGATATCAGAGGGAGGTTGCTCAAAGTAAGACTTAACAGTCTGAGTTAGATCTAAAGGCAGAATCAAGAATCAAGAAAATGGGTTCAGGTGAGAATCACAAGGTTGGGATCTATGAAGCTACCCATCTGCAGAAAAGAAATCTTTGGAATCTGGAAGGAAAGGGTTAGGTTGTTTATGGAGGCCTCAGACCCAAGAATCTATATCACAGTGAAATAAAGTCCATACATTCCAATGAAGATTTCTGTATTAGATGAAAATCAGCAAATTCCTAAGGATTTTTCAGAAATGACAAAGGATTAAATCATATTGGCAACTATGGATAAGAGAGCTCAGAATATAATAGTGAGTGTCATAGATGATTCTACATTCCAAAATCTGATTCACTGTAAAACCTCCAAGGAAATGTGAGACACCTTGATTGTCTACATGGAGGGTTCTGAAGAAGTTAGACATGATAGGAAGTCTATGCTCAACCAAGAGTATGAGAGTTTCAAACAAGGGAAGTCTGATAGCATAACTGAATACTATAAGAAATTCTACAGAATAGTAAATGAATTGACGTCCTATGAAAGGATCTTCAGTACCTA
Organism: Platanthera zijinensis; assembly: GCA_039513925.1. NCBI lineage: Eukaryota > Viridiplantae > Streptophyta > Magnoliopsida > Asparagales > Orchidaceae > Platanthera > Platanthera zijinensis. Next base: position 39,276,752 of record CM077092.1, on the reverse strand, counting down.
TGAACTGAATGACAAATTCCTAAGGTCCTTGACAAAGGACTGGGACACCAAGATTTGTTCCATAAGAGAAGTGGCTAAACTAACAGAGATTTCTCCTCCAACCTTGTTTGGAAAGTTGCTATCTTATGAAATGCAACTAATGGTTAGGAAGGAGGAAGAAAAGAATTCAAAAGGAGAGCATAGAGACAAGTCAGTAGCCTTCAAGGCAGAAGCCACTAGAAAGTATAGGAGGATATCTCCATCTCCTCCTAAGGAAGTTGCAGAAGTTAATTCTGAAAATTCAGACAATCAGGTTTCAGAAAGTAGTGATTCAGATACAGATTTTGCTGCTTTTACAAGACAGTATCAGAGGTTCTTAAAGAAGAAGCAGTGGAAGTCAAGGCCCTCCACATCACAGTCAGCTGATGATTATTATCAGAAGAGAAAATCATTAAGGAAGGAGGGGAGCAGGACTAAGCCCAGCAAAGCCATTACATCAAAGATTGTCTGTTATTGTTGCAATAGGCCTGGACATGTGGTGGCTGATTGTCCAGATAAGAGGAAGGAGTTATCTGACAAAAAGAAGACTCATCAAAAGGGCAAGAAGGAGAAATCCTTTGTTGTAAAGAAGGAAAAGAGCCTTACAGATCAGTACTCATCAGAGTCAGAATCTGAAGCAGAAGCATACATAGGGTTGTATGCAGCTAATGAAGAAGAGAAATTTCTGCAACTGATGGATTCCATTCATGATCAAGAAGACAAGGAATGCATGGGTCTGATGGCTGAGTTAGAAGATAATCAATGCCAGGATCAGCCTGGTCCTAGTAAGGTACAAAAGGGTTTTAGTTCTTCTGATTTTAGTACTGGTTCAGAGTCAGATTCATCTACATCAAGTGATGTGAATGGATCTGAATCTGAAGGTGATATTCATCAGTTGATGGATGAATATAGGGACTTGTTGCAGGCTCTTAAGAAAAGCAAGAACCTAGTCAAAACTCAGGCTCAGGAAATTGCTGATCTTAAGATGGCTGCAACTGAGTTTGAAAAAGTAATGGATCAAAAGTTAAATGAGATTGCCAAACTGAAAAATATAACCTATATTCAGATGGGCACAATCAAATATAACAATGATCAAATTAAGAGTCTAGAGGCCAGACTAAGAATAGAGAAAGAATTAGTGGCTAGTTACTCTAAGCCAAAATCTGTCTTACCTTTAATAGATGAGTTTGTGGCTCAAAAGGGTAAGGCTGGATTAGGCTTCAAAGGTAACCCCAGGGCTGTCCAATTCAAAAGAAAAGGCAAAGCTCCTGTTCAGCCTCTAAACCTTTCAGTCCCTGTTATGTTTAGAAATGTGCACTTACCTTCTAACAAATATGATCATGAACACATTCATGGTCATAAGAAGATTGAGGTTCTAAGTGACAAAGCTGTTAAAGCCAATAAGTCAGTCCATGACAATAAATCCCATCTTCCAAGGAAACCAATGGGTATGGCTACAGCAGCACCAGCACATGTCAGGAATTTTCCAGACTACAAAACTGCTAAGATTGTACCTAGAACTAGGTATAACAAATATGATTGCTGGTGCTGTGGCAAAATAGGGCATTTTGCCTTGGACTGTTGGCATAACACAAGTGTCAGGAAGAACACCAATCTACCTGTTAGAGGAATTGCTAAAAGATTTGATATGAATGGAGCTAACTTGAACTAAGGAATCAAGACATTCTTGGGCTCTAAGGGAAAGTAATTCTGTATTGCAGGAAAGTCTAAGTTGCCATGCCCCTATATGGTACTTGGACAGTGGATGTTCCAAACACATGACTGGAACAAAGGGGCTGCTGAAGGAGTTCACATCTGTCAAAGATGGACCTAAAGTAATCTTTAGTGGATCTGAAAGAGGAATCATCAAAGGGTTTGGTAACATTTCTTCAAACCAAAATACCATCACCCAAGTGGCTTATGTAAAAGGTTTGAAACATAATCTGATTAGCATAAGTCAGCTGAGTGATCTTGGATATGACATTTCATTTGTTAAGGATGGATGTCATATCAAAAGGTCAAGTGATCAAAAGATCATATTGACTGGGTATAGAAAGAAAAATGTTTATTGTCTTAATTTTGTATGTGAGAGCAAGGCTTCTCCCATCTATCTTGTAGCTGATGATAATGCATCTCATTGTGTCAAGTGGCACAAGAGGTTGGCTCATCTTAACTACAAGACAATTGGTCAACTCTTCAGCAAAGAGTTAGTGAGGAATGGTCCTCAAGTTAAGTGTATAAAGGAAGGGATATGTTCAGCTTGTCAAAAGGGCAAGCAGACAAAATCCTCCTTTCATAGTCTTGAAAACAAGGATTCTGTGAGGTGCTTATACCTCTTACATATGGATCTTTTTGGTCCTATGCCAGTTCATAGTCTAGGTAGGAAGGTCTACACTTTTGTGGTTATAGATGACTATTCTAGATACACATGGGTGTTCTTTCTGAGACAGAAATCAGAAACCCCAAGTGTCTTACTTAGTTTTGTGAAACAAATTCAGAATGAACTAAACAGTACAGTGGTCAAAATCAGAAGTGACCATGACACTGAATTTCAATCTGAAAGTATGACAAAATTATGTGAAGACTTTGGGATTTTCCAGGAATTCTCCTCACCTAGAACACCTCAGCAAAATGGTATTGCTGAAAGAAAGAATAGGACATTGATTGAAGCTGGTAGAACTCTATTGAGTGACACCTCTCTTCCAGAATATTTCTGGGCTGAGACTGTAAACACAGCATGTCATGTGATCAATAGGGCTTCTATCACCAAGTGCCTCAAAAAGACTCCCTATGAAATTATGAAAGGTAGAAAACCAAATCTATCCTACTTCAGGATCTTTGGTTGCAAGTGCTATATACTTAACAATGGCAAGTCACATCTAACTAAGTTTGCTGCCAAATCCCAAGATGGGATATTTGTTGGGTACAACATAAATAATAAGGCCTATAGAGTCTTCAACTTGACTACTCAAGTTGTAGAAGAATCTGTACATGTTGTGTTTGATGAATCAAGATTAATCAACTGTGAGTTGCCTTGTAGTTCATACAGTCCAACAGGTATAAGCAAAAGGATGGACAAGCTTTCTATTGAAGAAGCATCAAATGCAGATGAAGCAATGGAAAATGAAGGCTACTGTCCAGGGGGAGTACAAAACTCTATAGAAGCTGATGACAACCAAGAAGTACAACATGATGAAGGAGCTGGAGATGTTCAACCTGAAGGAAATCTACCTCCAGCCATAAGACATCTAAAAGATCATCCAGCTAATCAAATAATATGTGATCTAAGTCAAGGAGTACAAACTAGAAGCAGAAATCTGAGCATAGTCCTGCACTCAAGTTTTCTATCTCAAATGGAGCCTAAGAAATTTGAAGAAGTCATCCAAGACCAACATTGGATTAATGCTATGCAAGAGGAGCTTAATCAATTCAGAAGGTGCAAAGTCTGGGAGCTTGTTCCTAAACCAAAAGACCACAACATCATTGGAACAAAGTGGATATTTAGGAACAAGATGGATGAGAGTGGAGTAATTGTAAAGAACAAAGCAAGACTGGTTGCTAAAGGATATAGACAGGAAGAGGGAATAGATTTTGATCAGATATTTGCCCCAGTAGCAAGACTGGAGGCAATCAGGATGTTTCTTGTCTATGTTGTATATCAAGGATTCAAGGTATACCAAATGGATGTGAAATCAACATTTCTGAATGGAGATCTAAAAGAAGAGGTCTATGTGGAACAACCATCAGGTTTTATAGATTCTCTTAAACCTGATTATGTTTTTAGACTTAGGAAAGTTTTATATGGGTTAAAGCAAGCCCCAAGGGCTTGGTATGACACCCTGTCTACTTTCCTTATTGAGAACAAATTCTCAAGAGGCAAAATAGACAAGACTCTATTCCTTAGGGAATCTAAAGGCAAGATAATCTTAGTCCAAATCTATGTGGATGACATAATTTTTGGGTCTACAGAGAACAACCTTTGCAAGAAGTTTGCCAAACTTATGCAAGGGAAGTTTGAAATGAGTAGTATGGGGGAACTTAAGTTCTTCTTGGGACTCCAAGTAAGACAGACTGATGATGGCTTGTCCATATCCCAGTCTAAGTTCACCAAAGAGTTGATAAAGAAATATGGTATGAAATCTTCCTCTACCATGAAAACTCCTATGGGAACAAATATGCATATATGTAAAGATGATACAGGTAAGCCTGTAGATGAGTTTTTGTATAGAGGAATAGTTGGTTCTCTATTATACCTCACTGCTAGTAGACCAGATATTATGTATGCTACATGTGTATGTGCTAGGTACCAGGCATGCCCTAAAGAATCTCATTACACTGTTGTTAAAAGAATTTTGAGATATTTAAAGGGCACACCAAATCTAGGCCTTTGGTATCCTAGGAATGGAGATTTTCAACTAATAGGTTATTCAGATGCAGATTTTGCAGGTTGTAGAGAGGATAGAAAGAGTACTACAGGTACTTGCCAATTCTTGGGAGAAAGACTGATATCATGGAGCAGTAAGAAGCAGACCAGTGTGGCAATATCCACAGCTGAGTCTGAATATGTTGCTGCTGGAAGTTGTTGTGCACAACTATTGTGGATTCAGCATCAGTTAAAGGACTATGGTATTCAAGTAAGTAGAACACCTTTATTGTGTGATTCTAAGAGTGCTATTTCCATTGCTAACAATCCTGTTTCTCATAGTAGAACTAAGCATATAGAAATAAAATACCATTTTCTTAGAGAGCATGTAGAAAGAGAAGACATCTCATTAGAATTTGTTAAGACAGATTATCAAATTGCAGATGTATTTACTAAGCTTTTGGATGAAACAAAATTCAATAAATTTAAAATTGAATTAGGAATGCTGACCAATGATTAGTATATCAACAAACTGAAATTGGCTAAGTAAAATGGTGTCGACATTTTCAGTGATAAAGTGTCGACTCAGTATAGTTATGTCGACTTGTCAGAGAATTAGTGTCGACACAGAGAATTTGTGTCGACACTTAAGGGTCAAATAGTCGACTAATCCAGAAATGTAGTGTCGACTTCACCAGAATAATGGTGTCGACACTTACAGATTTTGTGTCGACACTTGTACTAAGAGTCGACACAGAATTTCTGATGCTCTACTATATCTCTCTTGTGTCGACATATCCTCAATTGGTGTCGACGCACAGTAGTCAACATTGATGTCGAGATAATAGAAGTTTGTGTCGACACATTTCATCTGTGTCGACACATTTAGTCTGTTTTTGCCCGACTTTTTTCTTTCATTAGAGGGTATAAATAGGTCAAGAACGTATTCTATCGACACGCTCACAAGGTTTTCGAGACTAAAATCCTGTGTCGACATTCTCTCTCTTCTCTTCTCTCCAGTTTTCTAATCTTTCCAATGGCGCCAAAGGTTGAGGATAACATCAATGAGGGATATGAGCTGGTTAGGGTTGCGTTCGACAATGCCTCGCCTGAAATAAAACAGGTGATATCTTATCTTGCTGATAATGGATTGGAATATCTGGTTTCTGAACCCACCAAGATCTGGAAGAAGGAGGTACTTGAATTTTACACTTCAGCATCAGTGGATTCTTCTGGACTCAAGATCAAATCCACAGTTCATGGAACCAAGGTGAAACTTACTCTACGGAGTTTAAGAAAGATTCTTCAATTACCAAGCATTGAGAATGTAGAAGAGGTCCCAGCCTCTAAGACAAGGGAGGCTCTTCAATGGTGTGGATTGGATCCAACCGTCAAGATTGGAGCAGCCATCAACAGAAAAGGTATGAATCCACAAGGCAAATTTCTATCTGAAGTGGTTGGGAAGGTGATTTTGTGTAAACCTGGCGGCCATGATAGGATTTCGGCCTTAATGTTTAACCTCATGACAAGGATAATCTTCAGGATTAACACAGACTGGTCAGCAGTTGTGTTTGATAAAATTAAGGAAGGACTTAAGAAGCCAAATCTGGCTAGGATTTTGAGTCTATATCTGGCTGGACTCATCCCAGAGGTCATGCAACAAATTCCTGGGACTAAGATCAATCACATGAGAAAAATGGACATGAGATTATTCTCCAGATGGGAGAGAGTTCTGTCCAAAGAGGTGCCTGATGTGGACAGGCAGGACACACTAGAGAAATCCCCAAGTCATGATCAAAGTACTGAACAACTTTCAGAAGATCAAGTGAGAGAGCAGGCTGAAGATCAGCCTGAGTCTACTCAAGTCCAGGGTGAATCTTTACCTGCACAGGTGCAGGGGGAGCAAGTTTATTCTCCTGCCCAGGACATTCCTAACACTGAACAAGTGCAGGGGGAGCAGATTTCTGAACAAGTGCAAGAGGAAGAACAAATAGATTTATCAAAAGATTTGAACACTGCTCACCTAGATGACTCATCTTCTGCTCAGGCACAAAAGGAATTCACTCTAGATGAGTTGTTTCCTGATGTTGAAATTGCTACTGATAGAGTTGAGAAGGATCAAGAAATTGAGAAGGAGCTCGAAATTGAGGGGGAGCAAGAGATTGTTGAAAAGGATCAACATGTCACTGAGACAGATATTCCTCCTTCACCTCCTGAGAGAGTTCAGATTGAAAGCTCTTCAGAATCTGAGTCTGAAGAAGCCAGAGTGACAAAGACAAGGAAGCTCATGGTCTTCAAAAGAAGAAGCCATAGCTACAAGCAGGCTCTACAAATTTCAACTCACCAATCTCCATCTGATTTTAATTACAACAAGTTCATGGTAGATTTGCAGATGAAGCTAGATAATCAGAGATTAGCCTTGGAGAAATATGTTGATGAAAGTCATAAAAATCTTCAGTTTGATCTGGCTCAAGATATCAAGTCTATAAGATTTGAGGTCAATCAACATAAAAGAGAAATAACAGATTGTTTTACAAAAAGAGGACATGCTGTTGTATATCTGGCCAAGCAACAAGCGGAAATGAAGAAAGAAATAGATGCTCAATCTATTAATCAAGGATACATTCTTGAAAATCAGACAAGGCTAAATGACAATCTAACAACTGCCAACACAGATATTCTTGCTCACTTTCAAACCACCATGACTAAATTAGCTGAAGCTAGGGCAGCTGAAATGCTAGCATATGATATCAAATTCAAAAATGCTTTAGACTCAGTACAGTCAGCCATAACCACTTCCCAGCAGGAAATTACTGCAAAACTTAACAAGTTGAAGCCCTTCTTCAAATATGGCATTAATTATTTAGATGGTCAGATCAGATTTCAAAAGGGCAATCTCAGAGATCATGTAGAAAGAGAAGTCCTAAAGGGGGAGAGGGTACTTATTTCTGCTGGCTCAGAACATGCCAAGTGGGTCACTAACAGTGTCAGAGCCACATTGGGATATCCACCCCTTTGTGATGATGATAATATGGCAGAGTCAGGAGTACAACCTCAAGGTCTACTTGAAGGCAACCAACCAGAGGTTGCTCAAGTCATATACCCCCCTACAGATTTTGAGGGCATTCATCAGATGGTGCAAAATATGTATAGTCCTCCAGAGGAGGTTTCAAATATTATACTTGGAAAAGTAGACATGCCTGAAGCTGCAATCAAGGCTCAACTATCAAAGAAGAGATTTAGGGAGCAAGCTGAACTCAAACCTGATTTTGAACAGTGGAGCCCTACCTCTAGAAACATCATTCTAACTGCCTGGAAAGCTGTCAAAGATCAAGTCCATGAAAGGGGCAAGTGGTACAATGAACAAGAATGGCAGAAGCATGAAGCCAGACAGGAGGCTATTGTTCAGTATAGAAGGAAAGCTAAGATGGGAAAGCTACCTCCTGATGCTGTGGAGCCTAGCAAATACTTTCCCAAGCCATATCACTATTTTGAGAGAAAATGACTGAAGGCTGAGGCTCAGGAGAAGGCTGATCTTAAAGGCAAAAAGCCCATGAAAGAAACTGAACCTTTTGTGCAGGCTCAAGTACAACCAGGAAAAGGGATTGTTATTAAGGAGTCTGATCAGTCTTAGTCTAAGATGTCTTAGTTTTAATTTAAAAAATGTGTAATGTGAAACATTCAGTGTTAAACATTTTGTAAACAATCATTTTGATATAATACACAAATCCTGCTCTTTCAGTATTTTTTTTTGTGTATATGCTTTTTATCTCTGTGATGAATCTGTGCAAGTGTTTTGATTGTTAATATTTTCTGTAATATTAAGCTTATATACATCATCATCATTTTGTTTATTATTATCATAAGTGGTGTATATCATTAGCTAATATGGGTTATGACTTCTCCAAATAGGGGGAGATTGTTGGGTACATTAGAAAATATGTGCCTGATTTGAAGAAGCCTAACTTAGCATAATGATATATATCAAGGTGTATTTGATGTTGTTTAAGTTGAATGTGTGCAGGTTAAAAGTATGGAAAAATTTCTAAGTCCATGTGTCGACACCAGAAGAAGATGTGTCGACACTTCAGGAAGATTGTGTCGACACTTCAAAAAGGCTGTGTCGACACAGAGAAAATGAGTCGACATCAAATGTGTCGACACCGGGAGACAGTGTCGACTCACACAAGATTATAGTTGACATCAACTGTGTTGACACCAGGAGGCTGTGTCGACACAAAGAGGAAGAGTCGACAATATTTGTGTCGGCACCGGAAGACTGAGTCAACACATATAGGCAGAGTCGACAAAAGCTGTGTCGACACCTGAAGGCAGTGTCAACACATACTATGTTCTGAATCTACATCAACTGTGTCGACACACAGGACTTGTGTCGACACATTGCCAAGTCTAGACCAAGTCATTTGCTGAAGAATGATGAAGTGTTTGAGTCGACACAAATACTCAGTGTCAACTCATTCTCAAGTTGTAGTATGCAGAAGCTGAGTCGACTTAAAGGCAAACTTGTCGACTTCACCAGAGGCTGTGTCAACACCGAACTTACTTGTGTCGACACATATAGACAGATGGTCTCGACACTTTCTGACAGACAGTCTCGACACTTTGCTGTCCAAGACAAATGCACAAGATCTGTTTGAAGACTTGATAGCTGCGGGTTACAACAGGTTAACTGAAGCTATCAGACTTGTCAGAAGACAGTTAGAAACCGGACCAGCCGGTCACCAAAAAGAAGGACTATAAATAGACAGATTCAGAAGTAGAATGTAGAGATTTTATTTTTGGGATTGAGAAGCAACGCACATAAAAACTGATCAAGGAATCAAATCAAGAAAGTGCAAGGCACTGAAGAAGATCTTCATCAGAAGATCTAAGAAGACATTCTGAAGGGCTCAACCTCTCAGGATCAGTCTAAGGAGAATTCGTCCTAGAATTCTGAAGAATTTTCAGAGGAATTGGATAGAGAGGGATCCACCCATTTGAAGATCAAGAAGGAAGCTGTTACAGGTTTCTCAAGAAGCTGTTTGGAAATCAACTCAGCTAGTTCAGATTCAAGAAGCTTTGAAGAAAGCTAAGATTCAGTTGATTTCATCCATCAGCTGATCAGGTGCTGTTTTGTCCTTTCTCTCTCAACAAGGGCAAGATTCTATAAAACTCTTTTCTAAATTCTGTAGGATCTTTTAATAGATCTAAGTTGTAAGCCTAATTTATAAAGGCTGAGTGTAGGAGAGATAATCTCTGAGTTATAGGTCTTGAATAAAGACTGAGGTAGGGATGGATTGCCTGAGCTGTAGGAGTGTGGTATCACTCTGAGTTGTAGGAACCTTTCTAGGTTCTGAGCTGTAGGATCTGTGGATCTGAGTTAAGGAAGGGAGTTTGGCTGAATCTAGCACACTGCTAGATAGGCGAAGGGGGAAAGTGGATGTACCCAGATCTTGGGGAACCACTATAAAACTGTGTGCAATCTGTGATGTGTGAATTTCTGTGATTGCTGTACTGTGTGTATATATTCAGTAGTTATATTCTGTCTAAAGTGAAAACAAGCATTAGAACCTATTCACCCCCCCCTCTAGGTGTTTAGGTAGTCTTGAAAGTAAAACTATAAGGGTTCTTTAGTTTTTCTCTCTCTTATTTTATCTCCAGATCCGTGCGAGCCGAACCACTTGATCAGTAGCCTCGGACTGCACTTAGATCTGAATACTTGGAGTAAGGAATTTACCGACTTCAACACTTTGGTGCGGTGAGCGTGGACCGCAGACGGAGCAGGAAAGTCCAGCAAGGAAGCAGCATGGCGAATGGAGGTGGGCAGGAAGGAGTGGCGAGAAACTTGCAATGTCCAAACAAGTTTGTTACCTGGGTCGAGTTTAATGCGGAGTTCAGTTGGCTCACGCAGTGTCTCGAGGACACTGTGTGCGCACTTTTGGCTCCTTGCACGGAGATCACGACGATGTCATCTCGTCGCGAGACCTTGTCATAGAACGTCACGCCATTCAGGAGACCTGACAAGGAGCATATGATGGAAGAGCAGGAGGGACCAGCGCAGTTGATGTACTACCCGTCGAGAAGCCAGGGGATCAGGATCCAAGAGGGCGAGTATTAGGGGAGGACGCGAGATACTCGCGCAGGTGAGTTGAGAGCTTCTCGCCAAATCGCAAGTTATCGCCAGGGGGGAGCCCGTTTAGCAAAAGGGGTGATGTCGGCTCCGGTCCTAGAAGGTTTCAGGGACCTGGTCCTAAGCTATTACTCACGAAGAGATGACCCGATCAGACATTTGTAGTGGTTCAAAGACATGGTGTCAATCTGTAGCATGACGGACACTTTCAAGTGAAGGTTCCTCACAATGAATTTTGAGGGGAAGGTTAGGGACTAGTTTCATCAGTTACCGATAAATTCTATCAACTACTTTGAGGACATGTGTAGAGGGCTGGTGGCAAGGTTTTCCACTTTGAAGAAGAGGAAGAAGGAGGTGGTTTCCCTTTTCCATCTAACGTAGGGAAAGCAAGAGTCGTTGGGTCATTACATTGACCGCTTCCAAGAGGAGGTCTTGGGTATCCAAAAGGTGGATAATGTTACCCTGTAGCTGGCCCTAACTTTCAGGCTGAAGCTCTTCAACCTCGAGGTCAGCACAGATCCTCCGAAGTCGTACGAGAAGTTGATCGAAAGATCCAACAAGTTTGTGCAAGGGGAATCAACCAACTCCAACTTCCTGGCCAGGCTAGATCGGGCAACCAGAGATAAGGAGGAAGAGGATGAGAAGAGACCAGAGAGGAGGCCCAAGGAGGGGAAAGAAACTGAGAAGTGAAGAAGCGGGAAGAGAGACGGGAATAGCCGAGGAGGATGGAGGAGCAGTGGAGACAGGAGAAGAGGAGGCTCGTCGTGGCTCTTGGTAACTGAGCGGAGGAGCGGAGGTTCTAGTGTCCCGTAAACTGGCCCCCGTTGAGGCCAGCTGGAAGAGAGTATTTCCCTGAAAGGAGGGATGATCGGAACTAGCCAGGAGGGCATCAAGAAGGAGGGGACCAGGGAGAAGTGATGGCGGTTACCAAGTAGGGCAACCGTTTCTGGAGGAGGAACCAGAGGATGAGGAACAAGCATGCGGAGATCCCCCTCTATTTTGAGCTCTATCAAGTCGAGGGGCACAGAACTATGACGTGCCCGAACTTTCTGGAGGCCAGGAGGAGGGTCAGAGAAGGAGTGAGAGAAGAGGGAGTCCAGGAGCAGAGGGGTCAGGAGGACCCAGAGAGGCAGCGGGGCCCTGTACGGAGGAGGAATGAGGACCGATTTGACTAGGGGGCTTGTGGAGGAGTCGATTAAGGAGGGGGAAGAGGGGTCGGAGCGATCCATAGAGGTGCTGGGATAGAGGCTTCTCGCAATGGGACTCTCCACACTATTTACCGAAGGGGAGTCACCTCAACCTCTCATGCCCCTCAACAGCTAGAGGAGATCACCTTCTTGATGAAGGACCTATTGGGGAATGTGAAACCTTTTAATGATGCTATTGTCATCCAAGATGTCTTCAAGGACTTCACCATCGAACGGATCCTCATGGATAATGGGAACTCCGTGAATGTCATCTTCAAAAAGACGTTTGACGGGTTAGAGGTAGAAATAAGGAGGGTGATCGCCTCGAACAGTCCTCTCTTCGGCTTCTTCAGAGAAAGGAAGCGGGTGGAAGGAGGAGTGGAGTTGCTGGTGACTTTGGGAGGGATGACAATCAAGTGACGATTCGTCATTATGGATGCGCCAAGATATTACAGTGCCATCTTTGAAAGATCGCTGATTAAATTCTTCAAGTTTGTCCCGACCTCCTACCATCAATGTCTAAAGTATTGTTAGGGGGATGTCTAGATGAGGATTAAGAGTGATCCAAGAGACGCCCGGGAGTTGGGGAAGGTCCTGGAGGGAAAGTCCAGGCTGTAAGCGACAGAAGAGGTGGAAGTGGTGACCAAGGGTGGAAGGCCCAAAAGGATGAAAATAGGACGGGCTCTCAAGGTCAAAGGCAAGGTGGAGCTAGTGGCGTGCTTGCAGGATAACATAGACATCTTCGTGTGGAGCGCCGCTGACATGCTTGGGGTTGATGCTGAGGTGGACTCCCATCGCCTCCACCTTGACCCTGAGGCCAAGCCCATCAGACAGAAGCAGAGGTCGATAGCCACCAAGCTAGCCGAGCCCATCAGGGAGGAGGTGGAGAAGTTGTTCAAGGCAGGTATTGTATCGAAGATCCAGTAACCAGGTTGGGTCTCTAATGTGGTGATGGTGAAAAAGGCCTCAGGAGGCTGGAGGATGTGTGTTGACTTTTCTCTATTAAATAAAGCATGTCCGAATGATTGTTATCCCTTGCCTCGGATCGACGCGTCGGTTGATTCAGCCGCTGGTTTTTGCTGTGATGAGTTTCCCTGATGCCTTTTTCAGGTTACTACCATATTCAGATACATCCCTCGGACTATCGGGGCGTCTCCTTCATCACACGCAATGGTTGTTATAGTTACAAAATGATGTCATTTAGGTTGAAGAATGCAGAAGCTACCTACCACGGATGATGGACCTGGTCTTTAAGGGGCAAAAGGACCGCAATTTTGAGGCCTACGTCGATGACCATTTAGTAAAGAGCAAGAGAATCCAGGAATATATCCAAGACTTGGTGGAGACCTTCGCAACACTACAATAATGCAAGATGAGCCTCAATCCGACAAAGTACATGTTTGGGACAGTTCGAGGCAAATTCTTGGGGCATCTTCTCACCCTTGAGGGAGTGGAGCAAAATCCTGACAAAGTCAGAGCTATCATAGAAATGACATTCCCTAAGAACATAAAGGAAGTCCAGAGGCTGACTGGAAGGTTAGCTGGCCTCAGTTGCTTTTTGAACAAACCCCGGGAGAAATACTCTCCCTTCTTCAAGACTCAATGGGGTCGTCCCGATGGACAGAAGAATGTGAAAAGGTCTTTGAGTAACTCAAAGTACAACTGGCGCGGGCACCCCTACTCCAAAGCCCGAAGGAAGGAGAAAACCTGCTACTCTGTCTAGGAGTGGGGGCTGAAGCGGTGAGCTTGGTGCTGGTTCAGGAGGAAGGGAAGTGGTAGCTCCCCGTCTACTTTGTGAGCAGGGTGTTCCGAATGACAGAGTTGAAGTACTCCATTCTGGAGAAGCTGGCATTGGCATTGATGATCTCGACCCAAAAGTCCAGGCCCTACTTTCAAGCGCACTCCATCTGCGTGGTGACGGATCTTCGAGGTATCTTGAGCGAGGTGGAACAATAGGGGCAGTTGGCGAAGTGTTCGATGGAACTCAATGAATTCGACATCACCTTCAACCCTAGGGTCATAATCATGGCACATTCGGTGGCTAATTTCATAGCAGATTTCTCAGTGGAAGCAAGTGAAGGCATAGAGCCCCTTTGAGCCAGTCCCTGAGAAATGTGCGTGGACAGAGCTTCAGGTGTACAACCCCATATTCGCTGGTCAGGATTGGGCTAGTCTCAGGCTGGCCTCGGGTTAACCCTAGGGCATACTTGGGGAGTTCTTGACCTGTAGGAGCTCTCGCCAAGGGCAGGCGAAAGCGGAGGAAACCAGGGCAGATGGTCGAGCTCTCGGCAGGAGAGATCGTCGACCGACCAGGGCAGATAGTCGAGCTCTCGGCAGGAGAGATCGTCGACCGACCAGGGCAGATGGTCGAGCTCTCGGCAGGAGAGATCGTCGACCGACCAGGGCAGATAGTCGAGCTCTCGGCAGGAGAGATCGTCGACCGACCAGGGCAGATAGTCGAGCTCTCGGCAGGAGAGATCGTCGACCGACCGAAGCAGAGGGCCTGACTACGGAAGCTCCCGCTTTAGGAAAAGCTTCCGCCCAGGGTAGGCGAGAAGGCTTTGGGTGAACCTTCTTTCGCATTGACATCATGACTACCTAGCGCGAGAACCTTCCTGGCAGAAGCTCTCGCTAAGGCGGGCCGAGGGGGGACCCAGCGAGAGCCTTCTAGGTCGGGGGTCTCGCCAAGTGGGCCCACGAGGTGGGACCCGGAGTCTAGAGGAGATTATTTTATTATTATCCCGAGGTAAAATTACCCGAATGCCCTTGGAAGGACAGCGGGATTTGGCTATTGGCAGACCCCTCAGGGGTATTTCAGTATTTTCAGGTCAAAGGAAGACTATAAAAAGACCCATAGGGGCTCTTTGGAAGGCAAGACTTTCATTATTCTCCAACTCTAGTGCCTTCTGAGGAGCTCCCAGCCCAGCATTTGGCTTTGGAGGGGAAGCTCTCAGAGATCTTCCGGGTGTGTGGTGGGACCTCCCAGCTGAGGCTTTGGGTCAGTCTTTTTGACCTTAGCAGCCAGTCAAGGGTCGAGATAAGAGAGAAGTAGGCGTCGGCTACACTTTGGTTCGTGAACATTCGTTGGGGTCATTTTTGGCTTCAACAGTTCTGGTGCGGTGAGCGTGGAAGCAGCCGGTGTAAGAAAATCTCGAGTTAAGTCCCATGGCAGGAGGCGAAGGTTAAGGATCAGGCGCAGGAGGATCCCCCACCCGGGTGGACGAGGCGACGAAGAAGATGTTTGAGGACTTCAGGCGGGAAGTCATGCAGACGATCAACTTGGCCTTCTCGGCAAGGAATGAGTGGGAGACGCCGCAGGTTCTGGTGGAGGTGGTTCCGCTGCTAGGCGAGAACGCTCCAGGGCAGCGCCCCGGGAAGGAAGTCCCGGTGGAGGCAGGCGAGAGGGACGTAGCCGCGCGGGAGCTTTTCCCAGGCCAGCGTCTCGAGAAGGAGCTTCCAGCGGATCTGGGCGAGAAGGAGGCGACGGTGCGGGAACTTTTCCCCGGGCACGGTCTCGCGGATCGGTCCAGTCAGCCGAGGTCGCGGGACATGCCTTCTCGCCAGGCAGGGGGCGAGACCCCCTTTAGTGAGCTCATTGTCTCGGCTCCAGTACCGGAGGGGTTCCGGGAGCCGGACATGACCTACTACACCGGGAAGGACGACCCGGTTCAGCACGTGCAATGGTTCGAGGACGTGGTATCCATCAGGCAAATGTCGGATGCCTTCAAGTGTAGGCTGTTTGCCATCACTCTGAAAGAGAAGGCCAGGGACTGGTTCCACCAGTTGCCGGCAAGTTCCATCTACAGCTTTGAGGATCTGCGGAGGGGTTTTCTGTTGAGGTTCTCAACTTCGAAGAAAAGGAAGAAGGAGGCTGAATGCCTGTTTGCAATAAGGCAAGGGCAGGAAGAGACGCTGGGTCACTATGTCGACCGGTTCCAAGAGGAGGTTCTCCTGGTCCAGGAGGTCCCGGGGTACGCGTTGATGCTTGCCTTCACCCTGGGGCTGAGACCAGGGTTTTTCAGCATGGAGTTGAAGAGAGTGCCCCCTCTCTCTTTTGAGGAGCTCATGGAGAGGGCGGCGAAGGACATAGACTTCGAGAGGGCGAACCCTGCATTTGCAAGGAAGCTGGCCAGGTTGGCCGAGGATGATGTGAAGGAGCTGGTGGCGGGAAGGCAGAGGGAGCCGAGGGAAGATAGGAGAAGAGAAGAGCCCCGAGGGCAGGGACAGCAGCATGGGGGGGCCAGGGAGCCGAACAACCGACTGGGTTGGAGGCCTCAGGAGGGCCGCCCCCAGGGGCAAGGAGGACTTCAGGGAAGAGATAACTTCCGGGAACAAAGAAGGCTGGAGCAGGGAGGATGGCGACAAGGACCGAGGGGTCATTTCCCACCGCCGCAGGAGGCTATGGAGGTGGGAAGGGGAAGAGGAAGAAGATTTCGGGGAGCCGGAAGAAGGGGAGGAGGAGAAGGAAGAGGGGGCAGGGTGGCGTTGCCTTATTGTGACTTCCATCAGGAGGAAGGTCACGCAACGGCCACCTGCCCAGAGTTTCTGGAGATTAGAGGGGCCAGAGGGGTCGGAAGGCAGGATCCGCCTATAAGGATCGTTGAAGTGCAGCGGGAAGAGGTTGAGGACAGGTGTGAAGACAGGACTGACGTGGGGACCCGAGGAGGGATCAGAGTGATCCATGGGGGAGTGGGGATCGAGGCAACCCGCAAGGGGAGCCTTCAAACCATGTTCCGCCGAGGGGTCGCCTCAACCTCCCAGGCTCCCCCCCCAGAGGAGAAGATCACTTTCTCATCCACGGATATGCCAGACTACGAGGATCCATTCTGCGACGCGCTTGTGATCCAGACGGCGATAGAAAACTACACCGTCTCCCGGATACTGGTGGACAATGGGAGCTCAGTGAACGTGATCTTCAAGAAGGCCTTCGATGAGATGAGGGTGGAAGGAAAAAGGGTCCTGGCTTCCGATGGACCGCTTTTTGGCTTCTCCGGAGAAAGGAAAGAAGTGGAAGGGGGAGTGGGCCTGCATGTGAGGCTTGGGGGCGTCTCACGGAACTGTCGGTTCGTGATCGTAGACGCCCCGAGTAGTTACAATGCCATCTTTGGACGTCCCCTCATCAGCGCCTTTCGCTGCGTGCCCTCCTCATACCACCAATGCCTCAAGTTCAACAACGGAGGAGTGCAGGTTAGGATCAGGGGGATCCGAAGATGGCAAGGCAATGCTATGTGACGGCGGTTAATACCGTGTCATGGATGGCGGAGGCAGAGGAGTTGGAAAAGGAGATGGCTGAGCAGGAAGGGGTTGAGAAAGGGGAGATAAGCCTGGGGGAGGCGATGGAGGTTGTTGAGGAGTTGGCAGAGGTGGAGGAGATCAGCCTAGAAGAGGCGAGAGGAGTGATGGATGAAGAAGAGCAGAGGCAGGGGAGAGCCTGGAGGAGGCGATGGAAGTTGATGAGGTTGGGGGAGAGGAGCTCGAGTTTGAGCAGGAAGAGGCAAGGGTAAGTTGGGAGCGGTCGGTGCTGGAGCCGGCCGAGGAAGTGGTGGAGATGGAGGTGCTTACAAGAGCGGGGGAGGTGCAAAGGATTCAGATCAGCGGAGGCTTGAGCCTCGAGGATCAGGAGCGGATGCGAGCCTGCATCCAAAGCAACGTCGACATCTTCGCTTGGAGCGCGGTAGACATGCCGGGCATCGACGCGGACGTGGCCTATCATCGCTTGAACCTGGATCCCAGAGCCCGCCCCATACGCCAAAAGATGAGGGCCATCGCCACCAAGCTAGAAGCCCCCATCCGAGAGGAGGTCAAAAAGCTCCTGGACGCAGGCTTCATCTCAGAGATCCAGTATCCAGGCTGGATCTCCAACATGGTAATGGTAAAGAAGGGAGGAGGAAAATGGCGCATGTGTGTTGATTTTTCTTTATTAAATAAATCATGTCCCAAGGATTGCTACCCCTTGCCTCGAATCGACGCGCTGGTTGACTCAGCCGTTGGTTTTTCTCTTATGAGTTTTTTAGATGCATTTTCAGGTTACCACCAGATCCGGATGCACCCTCCTGATGTCAAGGATGTTTCCTTCATCACGAGAGAGGGATGCTTCAGCTATAAGATGATGCCCTTTGGATTGAAGAACGCAGGGGCGACGTACCAACGCATGATGGATCGAATCTTTCGAGATCAAAGGGGAAGGAACCTGGAGGTCTATGTGGATGACCTCATGGTCAAGAGCAAGTGTGTTGATTTCCACTTGCGAGACTTGGAGGAGACGTTTGCCACCCTACGAAGGTTCAAGATGAGGTTGAACCCCTTGAAGTGTGTCTTCGGGGCCAGTCGCGGAAAATTCCTCGGACACCTCTTGACTCCTGCGGGGGTAGAGCCTAACCCCGATAAGGTTAAGGCTATCCTAGACCTAGAATCGCCTCGCAGCGCCAAGGAGGTCCAGCGCTTGACCGGGAAGTTGGCCGGGCTAAGCAGGTTCCTCTCTCGGTCAGGGGATAGATGTTCCTCTTTCTTTAAAGTACTTCGTGGTAACCAAGTTTTCGAATGGACGGCTGAATGTGAAGAGGCATTTCAGGGGCTGAAGAGGCAACTCTCCCAAGCTCCGTTACTTCAAAGCCCGAAGGAGGGGGAGGACCTAGCCTTGTATCTCGGAGTAGGGGTAGAGGCAGTGAGCTCTGTCTTGGTTAGGGAGGAAGGGAAGAAACAGTTACCCGTCTATTATGTAAGCCGAATCTTAAAAAAGGCGGAACTCCGATACCCCATCCTGGAGAAGCTAGCGTATGCTTTGGTCATCTCAGCTAGGAAGCTTCGCCCCTACTTTCAAGCACACTCGATTAGGGTGGTAACCGACCATCCCCTTCGCAAGGTCTTGGAGGGGGTGGAACATTCAGGAAGGTTGGCAAAGTGGTCCATCGAGCTAAGCGAGTTCGACATTTCTTTCGTCCCGAGGCTCTCCATCAAAGCCCAGGCCGTAGCGGATTTTCTGGCGGACTATGTTACCGAGGCCGAGGTTGAAGAACCAAGGCCGCAAGAAGTGTGGAAGATGGTGGTCGACGGGGCCTCAGGAAGGCACTCCCTGGGAGGAGGTGTGGTGTTGGTAAGCCCCCAGGGAGTTACCATAGAGCAAGCAGTGACTTTTCATTTCCCTGTAACCAATAACCAAGCGGAGTATGAGGCTGTGATCGCTGGCCTTCGCTTGGCGAAGGAGCTGGAAATCCAGGATGTGGAGGTCTTCACCGACTCAATTGTGGTAGCATCGCAGATCCGAGGCGAGTTTGAGGCCCGGGAGCCTACCCTCGCAAGATATCTATCAAAGGTAAGAACTATTATTGGAGGTTTCCGTTCTTTTTCTATTCAACATGTTCCCAGGGAGGAAAGCATGGCAGCTGACCGATTAGCAAAGTTCGGGCCTCGGGGTGGAGGTACCCTAACCGAACTATTTCGGCCAGCCATTGAAGAGGGGGAGGTGATGGAGGTGAATCGGCGGTCCTCATGGGTAGATCCGCTGGTGACTTTCTTGACCACAGGAGAACTGTCGGAAGAAGTCAAGGATGCAAAGAGCTTCAGGCACAAGGCGGCTCATTACCTGATGCTAGAGGGGAGCTTGCATCGGAAGATGTTGTCAGGGCTCCTCGCGAGATGCGTAGCCGAGGAGGAAGTCCCGAGGATCCTGGAAGAGGTGCATTCTGGAGAATGCGGCAGCCATTCAGGGGGAAGGACATTGGAAGCAAGGGTGATAAGGCAAGGATATTTCTGGCAGACCTTAAGGAAGGATACAGCTGAATTCGCAAGGAGGTGTCGGAAGTGCCAAGTACATGCTCCTCTCCAGCTCTTGCCCGCCCAAAGGCTTCGAAGCATCACGACGCCATGGCCCTTCGCCATTTGGGGAATGGACCTGGTTGGACCCTTTCCTCCAGCTAGCGGGCAGAGGAGGTTCCTCCTAGTTATGATTGACTACTTCTCCAAATGGCTGGAGATTAAGCCGTTAGCCAAGGTAACCTCCCAGGTCATCAGGAACTTCGTTTAGGGGGAAATCATTTGCAGGCACGGATTGCCCCAAGCGATAGTGACAGACAACGGTCCTCAGTTTGCCAGTGAAGAATTCATCAGTTTCTGCACCCAATGGGGGATTGACCTCAGGTTCGCCTCTGTCCATCATCCTCGGAGCAATGGCCAGGTGGAGGCGGCAAACAAAGTCATCGTCAACTTGCTCAAAAAGAAGGTGGAGAACCTGAAGGGTAGCTGGGTGGAACAGCTCCCTTCCGTCCTGTGGGCCTTGCGAACAACTCCGAACACGGCCACAGGAGAGACCCCCTTCAAGCTCTCTCATGGGTGTGAGGCTGTCCTCCCGGTGGAGTTCGAGGTTCGGTCCCCAAGGGTCGCGGCCGCAGCTGAGGGAAGCGAAGCTTGGAGGTTGGAGAATGAGGAAGGGTTGCGCCTCTCATTAGATATGGGGGAAGAGCTGCGGGATGTTGCCGCCATCAGGCAAGAAGAAATAAAACGGCGAATGGCTCGGTACTTCGATAAGCACATCAGAGTCAAGCAATTCGCCGAGGGGGATCTAGTACTGAAAAAGGTCGACGCTGCGGGAAGGTCGGCCGCGGTTGGTAAGCTCAACCCTAGCTGGGAAGGGCCTTATATAGTAGAGAAGGCTCTGGTTAACGGAGGCTACTATCTCCAGGACGCGGAGGGAAGGACCTTGAGTCACACCTGGAATGGTGATGACCTGAAGCGTTTCTACCCGTAAGAGGGAAAGAAGGATTGTAATGTTGTAAACAACTGTTGCATTTTCAATGAGTTTATTTCAAAATGTTGACTGTCGCTGAATATGCAATCTTTATGTTTTTGGTTTTAACTGGCTATGATTCCTCATCTCAGTGATAGAACAGGCCTGGTTGAAGGAATCTTCATCAACACCCCGAGCTCGGCTCGGCCCCAGGTAGACCCGCTGCGCAGGCTCTCATCTAGCTGGCAGGTCCGAAGGCTCGCCTGTGGGGGAGAGGTTTGGTTATCTTCATCAACACCCCGAGCTCGGCTCGGCCCCAGGTAGACCCGCTGCGCAGGCTCTCATCTAGCTGGCAGGTCCGAAGGCTCGCCTGTGGGGGAGAGGTTTGGTTATCTTCATCAACACCCCGAGCTCGGCTCGGCCCCAGGTAGACCCGCTGCGCAGGCTCTCATCTAGCTGGCAGGTCCGAAGGCTCGCCTGTGGGGGAGAGGTTTGGTTATCTTCATCAACACCCCGAGCTCGGCTCGGCCCCAGGTAGACCCGCTGCGCAGGCTCTCATCTAGCTGGCAGGTCCGAAGGCTCGCCTGTGGGGGAGAGGTTTGGTTATCTTCATCAACACCCCGAGCTCGGCTCGGCCCCAGGTAGACCCGCTGCGCAGGCTCTCATCTAGCTGGCAGGTCCGAAGGCTCGCCTGTGGGGGAGAGGTTTGGTTATCTTCATCAACACCCCGAGCTCGGCTCGGCCCCAGGTAGACCCGCTGCGCAGGCTCTCATCTAGCTGGCAGGTCCGAAGGCTCGCCTGTGGGGGAGAGGTTTGGTTATCTTCATCAACACCCCGAGCTCGGCTCGGCCCCAGGTAGACCCGCTGCGCAGGCTCTCATCTAGCTGGCAGGTCCGAAGGCTCGCCTGTGGGGGAGAGGTTTGGTTATCTTCATCAACACCCCGAGCTCGGCTCGGCCCCAGGTAGACCCGCTGCGCAGGCTCTCGTCAAGCTGGCAGGTCCGAAGGCTCGCCTGTGGGGGAAAGGTTGGCTCTTGTGATACTTTGTTCTTAGCCACTTCTACGACACCCCGAGCTCGGCTCGGCCCCAGGTAGACCCGCTGCGCAGGCTCTCATCAAGCTGGCAGGTCCGAAGGCTCGCCTGCGGGGGATAGGTGGAGTCCTTGACTTTTTGATCCTTGGTTCTTGGTTGGTAGTTACTACGTTACAACGAGCTCGGCTCGAACCCCGGTAGACCCGTTGCGCATGCTCCCATATAAGCTAGCAGGTCCAACGGCTCGCCGGTGGGGTAGGGGTTTAATTGGTTGGAAAAATATGTGGGCAGGGCCCTGACCTAGACTGGAGGCAAGGCCCCAAAGGTCTCGGCCAGTAAAGGTCTCGGTTTGGAGGTCTCGGCCAGTAAGGGTCTCGGCTCAAAGGTCTCGGCCAGTAAGGGTCTCGGCTCAAAGGTCTCGGCCAGTAAAGGTCTCGGTCAAAGGGGGGTTCTCGCAAAAGGAGGCTCCCGGCGGACCTGAGCAGGACGACTTAATTGACGACGCAAGGTTCCCGCCTAACGGATTTCTAAGAAAGGTTATCCTAAAGAGACTAAGGGTCTCGGCGGAAGCTCGCGCGGAAGCCATTCGGCAGAACAATATACTTTCAAGCACACACTGAAAATGAAAGATGAAACATTACTTTACATAAAATTAATTACAAAAGTTGGAGCCTCTCGTTCATTACAAAAGAAACAAAAAGAAAGAAGAAGCTTAGGGGGACGCGCTGTAACTCCCGCTGGTGCTCTCGCTTGAACCATCGCCAGAGCTCTCTTCAGATGTCTCGCCAGCGGCGGTAGAAGACCTCGGGATGTCTGAGGGAGGCGAGTCCGGCGCGCCCGGAGGTTTGGGAACTGGATCGTAGAGCCAAGGAAGGAGTTGGCGAGCGTCGATGGTCGCGCCGTCCTCCCGAAGCAGCTTGACGTCTCGCAGCGTCTCGAGCGTCAGCTTGACGGTTGCCTGAGCGTTGGCTTGCAGCAGCTTGTCAACGTCGTACTCCGAGAGGTAACGACTCCGCAGCCTCGCGTCTAGCTCCGGAGGCGGGACCTTCGCCATCTCAGCCCGAAGCTGTTCCCTCAGGAGGACGCTCTCGCAGCGCGCGTTGGCCAGCTCTGCGCGAAGCTCCTTGACTTGGGCAGAATCCTGTGAAAAAAGAGTTCAGTCTGGAAACGTCGCACAGTCGTAACTTTGAGAAACGAGGGCAAGGGTTCAGGAGGGTCTCGCTTACCTCGGTCGCAGGGCGCAGAGACAGCGCCAGTCGAGCATCCGCAAGCTCCTGTTGAGCTCTCGCGAGTTCTTCTCCCGCGGTGTGCGCTCGAGCCACCGCATCCTCCCTTGCCTTGCGCATATCGGTGAAATTCTTGTCGAGGGTGATGCTTCGGCGCGCACACATATGCGCGAGCTCGAACCCGCGCAATAGAGCCCGGACGGCATCGAAGGCTAGAAGGCGGGTAGACATCTGGTCAAACACGCTGGCATCCTCTCGGCTGTAAAGGCCATATCCAAGCGCGAAGGCCTCGCCAGTCACATCTTCCCCCTCCGCCCAGCTGGGGAGGAGCGTCGTAACCTTGATCGAGTTTGACTCGGGGTCCCATTCCATCTGAGGCTTCCCCTCCGCGTCGGCGTACTTCATGCCGAAACCAAAGTTCCTGTGCCCTTTCGGCACCTCCCGGGGCGGAGCTCGGACGGAGGTTTCGGCGGCGAGCACTTCTCCCCCAGCCTCGCTTGCGGCTGGTGGGTTCCCGGTGGAAGCCTCGGCGCGGCTCTTGGCGGCGGCATCCATCTCGCTGGCCCTTTGGAGGATCGCTTCGAAGGAGCTGCCTGCGGGAAGGGGTTGGACAGGCGAGACGGCCGGGGCTTTCCCCTTCTCGAGAGCAGAAGGTTTGGGCCTCTTCAGCGTTCGGAGAGGAGGAAGGGTGACCTTCCGTTTCTTGGCTAATGGCGGCACAGGAGGGGCTGGATCGTTTCGGCAGGCGCTGGCGCTAGCTTCCGCGAGCGCAAGGGAGCCTCTCGCGGCCAGACCCTCGACACCCCGGCCTTCAGCAAAGGGTTGGCGCAGAGGGACCTCCCGCTCTCCTGCAAAGTTAAAACACTTCAGCGCAAGAAAATCTTTGATAAAAAAAGGGAATCTGAAGCGAGACCGTACCTTCGCCCGAGTGAACGAGTGGGAGGGAGTCGACGTCTCGCCTGAGGTAGGGAACATCGAACTCCTTGGTCCCAAAGAATTCCAGGATTGCGCTCTCGCGTGATCCCAGAGTAGGCGGCTTGTAGGCCGCGTCCTCGTACTGAACGGGCTGAAGCGGGACGTTGCCGAAGTCTCCGCTGACATAAACAAATTTCTCGCCCCAGTGGTGGTGCTTGTTGGCGAGACCGGTAACCTCGAGCAGTTGCCCGGAGAAGAAAACCACCCCTCCTTTGGCGCGGAAGTTGAATAGCTTCCGGAAGATGGGCAAACTGAACTCGATCCTCTCGGATCGCATATAGCATATGAATGCTATAAGGATCGCGACTGAGTTCGGGTTCAGTTGAGCGGGAACCACCCCATAATAGCGAAGAGCAAGCCGAACCTCCGGCCAAAGGGGAAGGCGGAAGCCCACCTCGAAATGCTCGAGGGGGATGGCGAGTTCTCCCGGCTCCGGAGTATTCACCTTATCGTGGTTTCCCGGGTTCCGCGCCGAGAAGCCGGCGGGGATGTAGCGGTCAACGATCATGTTATATTCGTCGAGGGAGAGCTTGCAGGAAGGGAAGAGATGTTTTTGGAAAGCTTCCGCGCAGTGGGCGCGACCCTTGTTCTCGCCAGGCATGGTGGGTTTGTGAGTGAGAGCGAGAGCTGAAAAGAGGTCGAAGCGGAAGCAAGAACGCGAGAGCAAGGAAGGAAGGCTGAGGTTCCGGATCGAAGAAGTAAATGCGGTTGGTAGACTTCTCTATTTATAGGGAATCGTAATCATCATGGATCCATCCGACAGAGAGAGAAAGTGACAGCGGAGTACAGCTATCAGAATCCGGGCTAACGGCGCCTCGATTTTCCCCCTCGGGATGGCAGCGGTCAACGGTCGTTCCGGGTTTCGACGCAACTATCTGGATTGGCGCAAGCCTCCTAGATTGGCGTAAGCCTCCTAGGTTGGCGCAAGCCTCCTAGATTGGCGTAAGCCTCCTAGGTTGGCGCAAGCCTCCTGGATTGGGAGAAGCCTCCTAGATTGGCGCAAGCGTCCTAGATTGGTGTAAGCGTCTTAATTTAAAAGCCTCGCAGAGCAATAAAAAGAAAAAAGAAAAGAGAGACATGGGTAACAGCGAGATCCTCGTTAGCGCAAGCTGGATAAACTTAGTTAACAGTAATGTTTATTACAGATACATTGATAAAAGAGATACATTGAGATTCAAAGCGGGAAGGCTAATAGGGCTTCCAGCTCCATCGTCCTCGTTCTCGCCGCCTAGTTCTTGGGGGCGCTGACGGGTTGAAGTAAGACGATAGGGTGGTACACCCAAGGTTGATCCGCCTGGCGTGATCCCGGATCTGCGAGATGCACCTCCCTGGCGAAGACTCGGCAGAAGGCCCTCCCGGGCAATCAGTCTCGCCCAAGAAGAAATCCCGCTCCAGATCCTCCAGCCTTTGCTCCACGGATTCGCGGAATGCTTTCGCCGCGGCAGCATGGGCACGGTCTCGCCGGATAAGCTTGGCCAAAATGACCGAGATCTTCCTCCGTCTCCCCTTCGCGCTCCCAGCGCTGTTCAAGGTTTCTTCTATCTCGCCAGACGAAGGGAGAGGGGACTCTTCATCCTCTTCTTCCTCCTCTTCTTCTTCCTCTTCTTCTCCTTCCTCGTTGACTCCCGACCGTAAGCCAGGATCACCTGCGAAAGAAACGTGCGAGAATTTTGGTTAAGGCATGGCGATCAGTGGTTTTAAAAGGTCTCGCATACCTGCGGTAGGGCGAGAACCATCAAGCGACGTTGGGCGAGAAGGCCCAACCCCTCCGTTGGTTCCGTAGAGGAGGTGGAGAGGCTTGCCCAGCCCCGGGCGAAATGGCTTGCGCACGATGATCCCGGCCTGGCCGGAAGCATGAGGGGAGTTGTCTTCTCTTAAGGGACGATCAGCATCCTTGAGAGTAGCGGAAGGTTCAGAAGCCGCCCCTCCCGCCTGCAGGATAGGATTGGCCGCCGAAAGAGGCACTTCAACGGTTCTCGCTTCATCTTCCCGGGTGGTTAGACCCGGGTCGGCGGGAGTTGGCACTGCGAGAAGACAGTTCAGAAAAGAAAGGGTCGGGTTGAAATATTGACAGGGGAAAATGTACATATCGTTCCGGTCTCGGCTGGAGGAATCCCCTCCGAGACCCGCGTTTGGTCCTTGGGGGAATGAGCGGGCAGGTTCGAAGAACTTGGCGGGATCTCGGCGTCATCATTAGGAGCGGGTTCCTGCGAAAGCTTACTTTAATCATCGGATCTAGTGCACAGTCAGCTCGGTAGGCACGGTCGAAAGGCTTACCTTCTGCGGGGAAGGATCCTCCGCAGGATTGGGAGTGGGGGAAGGAGGATCCCTGTTCTCGCGAGAAAGGTCCCGCCGGACCACCTTCGCCCTTTTCTTTTCCTTCTTCTTCGGCTCGGAAGGCCCGACGGTTGAAGTCTTTCTCGCTAACCATGGAGCCACCGCCGCACAGTTAGCCAAGGCCCGCGCTTGGGCAGCGGCTAACCGGTCTTGGAGGTCTTGCGGAAGTGGTTTGGCGGCGCGTTTCGGATGCATGGTAAGCTCGCGCAAAAATCCCTGAGGCGAGAGCTCAGTTGTAAAACAGTATTTCAAGGGCGAGGCACATGGTCGCCTATCGGTGCATATTTATAGCCGCAGTAGGGCCCACCAAAAGATTCCCCTGGTTAGCTGGCACGTGTCCATCGAATATTTTGGGGGTTGGACTTGTCTTGTCGAGCGCAGGGCTAGCTCGAAAAGAGCGGGGATTGTGTACAACCCCATATTCGCTGGTTAGGATTGGGCTAGTCTCAGGCTGGCCTCGGGTTAACCCTAGGGCATACTTGGGGAGTTCTTGACCTGTAGGAGCTCTCGCCAAGGGCAGGCGAAAGCGGAGGAAACCAGGGCAGATGGTCGAGCTCTCGGCAGGAGAGATCGTCGACCGACCAGGGCAGATAGTCGAGCTCTCGGCAGGAGAGATCGTCGACCGACCAGGGCAGATGGTCGAGCTCTCGGCAGGAGAGATCGTCGACCGACCAGGGCAGATAGTCGAGCTCTCGGCAGGAGAGATCGTCGACCGACCAGGGCAGATAGTCGAGCTCTCGGCAGGAGAGATCGTCGACCGACCAGGGCAGATAGTCGAGCTCTCGGCAGGAGAGATCGTCGACCGACCGAAGCAGAGGGCCTGACTACGGAAGCTCCCGCTTTAGGAAAAGCTTCCGCCCAGGGTAGGCGAGAAGGATTTGGGTGAACCTTCTTTCGCATTGACATCATAACTACCTAGCGCGAGAACCTTCCTGGCAGAAGCTCTCGCCAAGGCGGGCCGAGGGGGGACCCAGCGAGAGCCTTCTAGGTCGGGGGTCTCGCCAAGTGGGCCCACGAGGTGGGACCCGGAGTCCAGAAGAGATTATTTTATTATTATCCCGAGGTAAAATTACCTGAATGCCCTTGGGAGGACAGCGGGATTTGGCTATTGGCAGACCCCTCAGGGGTATTTCAGTATTTTCAGGTCAAAGGAAGACTATAAAAAGACCCATAGGGGCTCTTTGGAAGGCAAGACTTTCATTATTCTCCAACTCTAGTGCCTTCTGAGGAGCTCCCAGCCCAGCATTTGGCTTTGGAGGGGAAGCTCTCAGAGATCTTCCGGGTGTGTGGTGAGACCTCCCAGCTGAGGCTTTGGGTCAGTCTTTTTGACCTTAGCAGCCAGTCAAGGGTCGAGATAAGAGAGAAGTAGGCGTCGGCTACACTTTGGTTCGTGAACATTCGTTGGGGTCATTTTTGGCTTCAACATCAGGCAAAAATTCATTGGGTGTGAGCATCATTCTGGTGAGTTCTCAAGGAACTAGGATCGAGCAGGCAGTGAAGATCTTTTTTTCCGATCACAAATAATCAGACAGAGTACGAGGCCATAGTGGCAGGCTTGCGCCTTGCCAGGGAGCTGAGAATTCAGGACGTCAAGGCCTTCACTAACTTAATGGTGGTCGCGTCACAAATCCAAGGGGAGTTTGAAGTATGTGACCTCATCCTGCAAAGGTATTTGGTAAAGGTGAAAAGCTTAATAGGATACTTCCAGTCATTCTTCGTTGAGCATGTGCCCCGAAAGGAGAATTTGGCGGTGGATCGATTAACCAAGTATGGTCCGAGGGCCGGTGGAACAATCACAGAGTTGTTTCGGTCATTCAAGAATAAGGGAAAATGATGAAGATCGAGCAATAAGCTTCCTGGATGGATCTGTTCATCACTTTCCTAGCGAACGATCAACTCTTGGCAGACGAAAGAGACAAGAGAAAGTTCTGTTATAGGGCGACCTACTACCTGCTGCACGAGGGTGAGTTATAACGGAAGGCTCTCTCAGGCCCCTTGGCCAGGTGTGTGTCAGAGCTCGAGGTCCCTCGAGTCCTGGAAGAGATTCACTCGGGGGAGTGCGGGAGTCACTCGGGGATTCGCACTCTGGAGCAAAGGATCCTGCGGCATGACTACTTCTGGCCGACGATCAAGAAAGATGTTGAAACCTTCTCCAAGAAGTGTTCAAAGTGCCAGCTTTTCGCCCCTCTCCAACTACAGCTAGCCTTGCAGCTCCGTTCGATTATGGCCCCTTGGTCGTCTGCAATCTAAGGGATGGACTTGATTGCCTCTTTCCCTCAATCCAGTGGGAATTAGAAATTTTTTATTGTAATGATCGACTACTTCTCGAAATGGATTGAGGCCAAAGCTCTAGCGACCACATCCCAGATCGTGATGACCTTCATTTGGGGGGATATCGTCTGTAGGTTCGGGATTCCCCTCGCCATCATTGCGGACAACGGGCTACAATTCGCCAGCTTGGAGCTCACTGACTTTTGTAAGCAGTTGGGGACGGATCTCTGATACGCTTCAATACATCATCCCCAGAGTAACGGGCAGGTGAAAGCCGCGAACAAGCTCATCATCAATCTTTTGAAGAAAAAGATCGCAAACCTAAAGGGGAACTGAGTAGAGCAGCTTCCTTCAGTTTTGTGGGTGTTAAGAACTACTCCCAACTCAACTACTGGGGAGACGCCTTTCAAGCTATCTCATGGGACTGAGACCCTAATCTCGGTTCAGTTCGAGGTTGCGCGGAAGGAATGGTCGCGGGGTAAATCAGCCGCGGGCTAGGGAGAGCATACTCGCCAGCATGGGCATTGATATCCTCGCACAGGCCCATCTGATTTAGCACGTATTGGGTGGCGACCGGGATTGTGGGGTGCTCGGCGGGGGTAGTGAGACTTACGCCAGGGGCGGAGGACCCCACCCTTGCAGAAGCATTCTTCTTCGGCTTCTTCTTTTTCGCCTTCTGGCGATCACTTTCCTCGTCATCGTCGTCTCGATGACGTTTTTTTTAGGTCGAGGGCAGTGGGTCGAGCACCTCCCCCAAGATTAGGATCTTCTTGGAGATTTCTTCAGCTGTGAACGACATCTCGCGATAATCTAGAAAGAGCGCCCGAGGAATGTCTCCTCCCCCACTATTTATAGAGGTTGGGGTGGGGGGGATTTAGCTGATCGACGTGCATAAATAGATCTCGTTTGCAGCCTTGCCGAATAGAGGGTTGGATGTTTCTTTTCGAGCTCCAAGATCGCTCGAAAAGAGCAGGGATTGCATACAACCCTTATTCTTCAAGAAAGGACCCAATGGCGCCACGAAAGCAGGAGTCAACGTCAACATTAAAGAACAGGTCATCAGTCAAAAAAAGATCATGGAGGCACTCTCCGTTAAGAGCGAGTATCATACTCGCCCAGGCGTGCGACCATCCAGTAGCACAGGCGAGCATCAAGCATCTGACCGTCTAAGCGACCACTTAGCAGGAGGTTTTGGCGAGCACCATCAACACTCACCAAGTTGGCGACTTCTAGCAGTACCTCGCCAGGCTCGGCTGAGGAGCGCAGATGGTCGCCGGAAGATAGTCGCCAGTCAGCAAGACCAAGAAGGCAAGTTCGCAGGGCTGGGTCTTCTCACCCGAAGACACCCCCTCTTATGTTTTGTCTATAAATAGGACCCCATGAGTACCATGAATGAGACCTTGAAATCGCTATTTCGCACCCTCCTACTCTCCCCTGAGAATAACTACTCACTAGGTGGTGCTTTTCTCGTACTTAGCTCAGTCATTTTTGATTATGGAGGGGAAACTCTTCTAAGCTTTCAGGTACATGGTGGGACCTCCCTGCTGTAGCTCCTGAGATTCTTTAGTTTTTTTTCTCTCTATCTCTCTTGTTTTATCTCCAAAGCCAAGCGAGCCGAACCGCTGGGTCAGTGGCCTCAGGCTGCACTTAGATCCGAATATTTGAAGTAAAGAATTTCCCGGTTTCAACAGTAGGGATAGTTCAGTTTGCGATTTTACTCAAAAATCAAACTAAACCGAACTATTACACCACTAGTCGGATGTATCAAATAAAATTTGCGTACCAATACGACGGAGTGGGACGTCGAGCAAGTTAAGATCTATTTGGGGAGGAATTTTTGGTTCTGAACTCTACTTTCAAATCATCAAGCATGATCTCCACACATAGCAATAAGTATCTCCACAGAGTTCAAACATGATCTCTGTGGAGATCACTCTTGATCTCTGTGGAGATCATGTGTGCTCTCGATGGAGATCACTAATAATTTCGCGTGCAGTTATTCCTCTTGCATCATCTTTTTTTCGCCACACTTCAGCATTGCGATAATCCCAGACAAAAAATTGGAAACGGAGCCTGGAACCAAAATTGTTGCTTGTTTGGGGAGCAGTTTAGCTGCAGAATTTTTTTTATACATCTACCCTACCATGTTCTGCGTGGGAAAATAAATACGTTTTTTTGCCAGTCCCTCATTTAAAAAGAGAATTGATATTAGCAGTCCATAAATGGCTATTCGCAGTTCACTTCTATTCGCAGTCCATAAATTATAATCGTAGTCCAAAATAAAACTCGCAGTCCAAATAAAGTTCTTAGGTAGAATAAAAAAATATAAAAGTCCAATTATACAAAAATAAAATTTCAAACAACAAAATGTTTAAAATGAGCAAAAATGTTGATTTAGAGCCCTCGTAGCGATCATCTGCAAGAGGAAACAAACACAAAATAGATAAATACTCGCATGTATTGGACCTTAGAAAACCTTAAAATTTTGGAAAGGAAGAATGGAATTAGCGCGGGCCCGTTTTTAAAAAAAAATAATTTTTTTTTAAAATAAATAGGCGCCTTTTTGAACTGCGTCTTCTAGGTGTATTTTCGGGAGAAGTGTTAAACATGAAAGTTGTAGATCTCGACGATATCAACAACTTTCATGTTGAACACTTTTTGATTTGAAGCCGTTTAAGCCCCCGATTTGGCCCCCGAAAAAAATCACGCGGAACATTTGAATGTTCAGCGTGATTTTTTTCGGGGGCCAAATCGGGAGCCTAAACGGCATCAAATCAAAAAGTGTTCAATATGAAAGTTGTAGATATCGTCGAGATCTACAACTTTCATGTTGAACACTTCTCCTGAAAATGCTCCTAAAAGACGCAGTTTTAAAATGCGCGTAGGAGCAGTACAGGAGCAGTGATATATCAAGGAATTTATGGACTGCGAATAGCCATTTATGGACTGCGAAGAAAGGAGGATTTTTCTTTATATTTTGGACTGCGAATAGCCATTTATGGACTGCTAATATCAATTCTCTTTAAAAAAACTCCTGAATTCCAAGTTCGTCGCCTCCCTCGTTCTAAACCCTTCGCGATCCTCTGGAAATTGTTAGCCTGGCATCGGCGAAACCGTCGAAGAAGAAGGCGCAAACCTCTGAAAATCAAGGGGCAAATCTTCGTGAAGACCTTCTATGCACAAGGAGAACCATTGAAGCCGTTGTGCTGCAGATTGTCCAGGACTTATTGTTCTTGTTAATAAAGGTGGCTTCTTTTTTTTTTCTCAAATGCTAGTGAGTCAATATTTGAGCAGCAGATGTGCAGTGTTCAGCCTCAAAGCGAATTATGAACACTCAATGAACTAAAAAAAGTCTATGATGCTAAAAGATCTCAAAGCACTGTAGGTAAATATTATATAAAGATGGTAATTATCACTAAAACACATTGAAAAAAAAACATAACAATCTAGGCTTCGTTTGATTCGCCGCTTTGCCGCCTCCGTTTGGAGGAAATGCTAGCGAGTCAATGTATATTTAGGCTTCGTTTGATTATGAACCGTCGTTCGTGAATGCCCGATCTCACCTAAAGAATTTCATCCACGTTTATATTCATAAGTAGTTCTTTCCTTGGTGGCCAACATAACCATTGTCTTGCCAAACATGCAATCTATGATGATTGTGCTTTCGTCCAAACTCACCAAAGCAAAAAAAGCCGTGCCAAACTCGAGCCTCAATTAGTTTTATTGAGCCTCAATCAGTTTGCGCGCCAGACTTGTGGATATGCACCTGGCGCACAAGCAGCTTTCGTGATCCCCCCCCCCCCCCTCCGACGCACGTTCCGGCATCCGTTTGAGGGATCAAACGGACTCGCACGAGAATGAGGCCGCTGGAATCATCTTCGTGAGCCGGTCGAGATAGCGGCAAAATATCTTCAAAATATAATTGAGTATAAGAAAAATGTCTACAAGCCAATAGAAAAAAGAGAATCATTTCATTATTATGAAGCTCAAGGCAACATACAACATAGATGAGAAAAATATAGAGTTAAAGGCATTTAGATTGTAAGATGATCAGAACACTATTATCATTTTTAACTAGTACTGTAGCTGAGATAGAGAAGGGGAGCCTTGGCGCACCAGTTGAGGTGTTGCCGTGTGATTTTAGGTCACGGGTTCGAGTCCTGGAAGCATCCTCTTGCAAAAATACAGGGTAAGATTTGTCTACATTTCACCAGTGTTGTGAGACCCTTCCCCGGACCCTCGCTGCACAGGGATGCTTTGTGCACTAGGCTGCCCCTTTATTGTAGTGGAGATAGAGAGTTGACGGAAGTATGGTTTCTTTAGGAGAAGTGTGGGAACACAAGTTATGAGATATTAAGGCTACGTTTGGCACGGCGGTGACAATCGGTGGTTATGAACTGCTGTTCGTGAACGCCCGCCCTCGCCTAAGAAATTTCATCCACTTTTAACACAGTTTGATGAATAATCATGATTTGAATAGAAATATGTAAACTGAGACCGCAAACATTTATGAATGTATCAATAAGTAATGGCTGATCAAAGTAAAGTAAGAAACTTATATTTTTGCTAAAATTATTAAAATACATGTAAAACCTCTGCCTAAGTAACCCTAAGAAATTAATCAATTAAAGTGGCTAAGCAAACATACATAACTTATAACTTGACACAAACCCAGAAGCCCAAGTGAATAACTCAAAAGGAAGAATACAATGGGTGTTGTAAGAGACAGAGGAGACATGAAATTTTCGACATGAAACTCAAGCTTGTGAGGAGAATACAAAGTAAAACATCAAAGTAACATGGTAGGAGACTGGCCATTGATATGAAGTGAGAAGAAAACATTATATAGAGTGTAGGGGATGCCAAGCAGTAAATTTCTCCAGCTTCGACACTTAGTCCAACCGCATTCCTCGAGGTAAGATCTTCAAACATAGAAAGCAAAAGGGAGAAGATTATGAAAGACTTGTGTGCTCTAGTAAGAATGTCACAAAAAAGATAAGAACTATGGTACAACATGAAAACATTACAGAAAGTTGAAAAAATGCTAGGATGAAAAACTGTTTGGTAGAGACATGGTATGAGGCAGAAAATAACTTGTTGCAAGTCCTGTGGAAAGATGCAAAGGATTGAAAACCTACTGTGTTAGTACACAAAACAACAACAAATCACAAGGACTTGATGTATAGGTCCCTACACATCCTAAGATAGTAAATAATCCAAAAGAAGAATCTAAAGCTAATAGTGGTAAGCTGAGCTAATGAGGGGTAACTGATTTTGATCCAAAAATATTCAAGCAGGTCATTCATGTGACTGCAATAAGGATAAGTGATGCAGTGCAGACATCACACCTGCTTGTCATACTGGAGTCTCATCAGGTGACCCACCTTGGAGTCCACCATGGAAGTTTTCATCAGGGCTACCGCCCATACACCTCAACCAGCTCTCTGTCTCCCATCACCAAGAAACGGTAGGTTGTTGAGGCCCTGGATAGAACACCCTACCTCCGAGATAAGAATCTTTCATGGGTAATCTCCTAGATAAGAGTTTAATCCCGGGCCTCAACAACCTACAGTTTCCTGGTGATGGGAGGCGGAGAGCTGGTTGGGGGTGTATGGGTTGTAGCCCTGATGAAAGTTGCCATGGTGGACTCCAAGGTGGGCCACCTGATGGGGCTCCAGGGTGTCAGGCAGGTGTGACGTCTGTCCTGTATCATAAAAGTGCAACTCAGTTGGTGATGGGTGCTATGGTGAAAGACTCTTATCTAGGAGGTCGGGTGTTAGATCTCGGGCCTCAACGACCTACCGTTTCCTGATGATGTGAGGCAGAGAGTTGGTTGTGGTGTATGGGCTACAACTCTGATGAAAGCCGTCTTGGTGGACTCCAAGATGGGCCTCCTGGTAGGACTCTAGGGTAACAAGCAGGTGTGACGCCTCTCCTCCATCAATAAGGTGTAAGGGTAATTGGATCACAGCCATGCCTGCCACTAGATCATCCGTCAATATTACCATGACCCCCACCTTTACCTTTATGGTTAACAACGGAAGCTGAGTAGTCAATAGCCTGAGGGAAGTAAGGAGAGCTTGTTGACTTTACTATCGACTAAGATTGAGCGTTGAGGCGAAGGATGCTAATCGAAAGAAATTTGGTAAAAATAGGTTCATTCTAACTCCATAGAGCAAACAATGAATGGACAACAAAGAAACTTGCCCTATTTACCCACACAAGGTGTGTAATACTCCTGAATTTGCGTATTATACACAAGATTTTATTTGTCTTCTTAGCACCATCTTGAAACATTTAATGTGGAAGTAATATACGTTTCGAGGTTATTGATCATTCATATAAGAATGATATAGTTAGAGACTTGCCATTTACAGAATTTGATAACATTGTGTCATCAAGAAGCTTTAGTTCATCACTGAGACACAAGTATTTGAATTACCCTATACCACAAATAATAGTTGGAACATTAAATTTGATGGAGGTGCTAAATAGGAAGGAAGATTTTATTTCACAAAGGGAGGTCATGATATTGTAAGACAAGGGGTTGAATGGATAAAAGGCCTAAGTTTTAACTAAATTAAAGGCTAGGGTTTGAATGATTGTTGGTGGCTGCAACAACATGATAAAAGAGAACCATAGACCAAATATAACAAACTTCTCGAGCATGTAATACAACAACAAGATCATTGCATGTAAATTGACTAATGCATAAACTTATGGATGAAGTAAACAATTATCATTCAACTGTGCATTTTCACACACAATGCTGACGATTTGTTACAAAGAACTACATGCCAAAACATTTAGGCAGTTGCCGTCGAAGTTGGAATATACCAAGCATGGTGGATTTCCACACTCTTCTTCCTCCTAGCAAGTCGTGACTTACGGTGTGCTCCAGTGTTCTTATGTAAAGTTCCAGATTTTACTGCCTTGTCAATTGCCGAATAAGCCTCTGAAATCAGTTTTTCAACAGAAAGGATTTCCTCAGCTTTGGCATCCACCTTCTTCTTTAACACATCTAGTTCTTCGAACACCTGCAGTGGATGTACATATGTTATGAGCAGTCTTATCTTGGAGATACAATCAAATAAAGTAGGTAAAAAGCTGAAGGTCACTCAATAAATCTTAAGTATATTTGATACTGGTCAGAGTTTCCAATGGACCGCACTGAAACATTACATAAAATTATGCTCATGCATTTATTGCCAAATACAATATTAGTACTCCATAACTTGAGCTTTGCTTGCCGTTTCGTAGCCCACATGACATGCATGGGTCCTAATGTATTAGGGTGCAAGTGGCGTTAGTGGCAGGCGCGTTCTTTAGTCTACCACACGCAAAGGCTAAAAATGATGGTGGTGTGTGACCACTCATCAGGACCATAGGATTCCTTCTGTGAATCCAACCACCCCCTCCCCCTCCTGCTCTCTAGTTTATCTTTGTTGCATTTCACACCTCATGCTTTAATCATTTACACTTCACCACTTGTGAGAAGAATGGCTGATTAGTACATTTAATTAGACATAGTCTTATATCAATTAAAAAATAATAATTTAGCTTCATGTCAGGAGGCTCAACTATATATGCAAATCTTCTCGTAAAACAATTAATGAAAAAGTTTAGAGAGCAAAGATAAGATGTTCAAATGATTTTATTTATTTAGAAAGTGCATATGATTGAGTAACACAAGAATTAATTTGGTTCGATTTAAGGAAAAAGAAGTGCATCAAAGATATATTGAACATATTAAAGATATGTAAAATACTAACTAGAATAAATAATTTCCAATCACAATTAGTTTATATCAATGAAAGGCATTAAGTCCCTACTTTTTGTAATAGTAATAAAAATGTTTATAAAGGAAAGCCAGAGTAAGGTCCTAGGGGGAATGGTTTTTGATGACAACATAGTTCTAATGGGTGAGACATCTACTAAGGAAAGTGAAAATTTTGGAACAATAGAGATATTTGTTTGGCAAATTGAGAGCTTCAAATTATAAGAATAATACCGATTTACATAAGTTGCAATTTTAGTGGGGTAATATTAGTAATTATTAATCTATCTTATTAAAAGCAGAGATGTCCATACATTTGAAAAAATTTGATCGACTATTCAAAGAATGAGGATATAACCTTCAT
The DNA here is from genome assembly GCA_039513925.1 of Platanthera zijinensis. Taxonomy (NCBI): domain Eukaryota; kingdom Viridiplantae; phylum Streptophyta; class Magnoliopsida; order Asparagales; family Orchidaceae; genus Platanthera; species Platanthera zijinensis. The sequence goes on along the minus strand of CM077092.1, from coordinate 39,240,350 downwards.
AACTAATGTTGGGTGGCTAAAATGAAGAAGTGTCCCGTGAATACAATGCAATAAAAGGTAACTTGTAGACATAAAGGTAAACTTTTTATAAAACTTGGTATTTAAATGAAACTTGTATAAATTTGAAGGTAGGACAATAAAAAATCATTGATAACTAGTCGAGATAGAAATGAAAATACTAAATGTATGGGTGAAAAAAATAGATTAAAGAATGATTATATGTAGAAACTATGAGAGTGATGTGTATAATAGATATGACGATAAAAAATAGAGTTGGGAGGTTAGATCATCTATACTATACTACAAGGCAATTCTTCATTGCTACAGGAGCCTTTGTCATCGTGTTATTTTGTATCTCCCAATTCTACCCCCAGCGAGCCGGCGCCTTTCCTATATTAAAAAAATGAGGCCATGGTCGCCGACCTACCCCGCCGGCAGGGCCACCGCCGGCGGAGGCCCTGACCGGGGAAATTTTTGTGTCCGGGAATCCGGGTAGAACCGGAACCAATAAAAAGTCCTGAATGCATGGGCTCCGCGCAAAAGTGTATGTCAGACTTCTAAAATGCATGGTCCCCACCCTCATTTTAACGGTGATCCGTAGCTCCCGGTTCCAGATTTGGAACCGGGGCTCGGACCCAATAATCTGCCCCCTGACCGTGACCGCATGTCGCCATTAAAAAAAACATACCCCTCCACCGCCGCCGCCGGCCTGACCGCACCCCTCCGACGGGTTCGCCGGACACCGGCGACCCCGGCGGGGGTAGGCCGAAGGCTCCGGCAGGGCCACCGACGGCGGACAGCGGTGCTCCTGACCGTGACCGCCAATTTCGGTGGTCACGGTCAAGGCCACAGCCGGCGGTGGCTCTGCCGAACCACAGTCGGCCTACCCCCGCTGGGGTCCCCGACGTCCGGCGACCCCGTCGGTGGAGTCTGATAAGGCCTTCACCAGCTCCGCCGGCGGCTATAGCCTCCACCGTCGGGGTACCTCTCCTCCGATTAATTTTCTTCCACCGTCGGGACACCACTCCTCCAATTAATTTTTTTAGTATTATAAATATAACATTATTTGGAACTAAATGAAAATAAATAAATAAATACAGGAACCTGTATGATTCTCTGTGGGTGCTTTGGTATTATAAATATATTGTATAAACCTGTGTTGGTGGCTTGGTGCCATGTTATGTGGCGTGACGACGCCAGTAAGCTACGCATTTTGCTACGTTATTTTCAGTTATCTTTGTATTGTTGCTATAATAATTTTAAATATTGTGCTCATTTGTCGTAAAAGCCCAAATGGGAGGCGTATTGTTGTGAACTTAAATAGTGGCTAGTTGATTTGGAATGGAAAGCAAGAAAATTAGAAGTGAATTCCCTCTCTCTTATTTCCCCTCCCCCACTCTCTCTCTCTCTCTCTAAGTCATGAAAAAAGCCGTGTACGCCCTAGCCGCAACCTGCGCGGAACAAATCCCTCCCGATCGACGCCGCTTCTTCCTCCTCCGCCATTGCGCCTCCGCCGGTTACTCGATCCAAGGGGAAGGCCCACAACAAACTGGTTTCAGAGCCCGACGCCGCCCACTCCGGCGTTTCCTCCGCTCGCCCGAACCCGCGACACCCACGTTCGATCTGCCCGACTGCCGACTCTGCGGGCCGCTTCTCCTGTGCACCAGAGCCACCTTCCAGCCCCGCGGCAGCCCACCACCTACACGGCATGATAGTCGGCCCGTCGTCCAGTCCCGTGGACCTCTCTCTGAGCGATTCGGCGGCTACCGCCTAGTTTCCTTGCCTCGAAGCCGCTTCTCCGCACCTCCTCTCCTATGTCGGCCTCCTTCCAACACCACCAGCCGTCTCTCCAGCCCTATCCCAGATGGAGGATGCTCCCCCTTCTCTCGTCGAGCTCATGGAACTCTTCCAAACCATGTTTGCAACTCAGAACGCCAAAATGGACGCCCTCAACGCACGTTTATATGTCGTACAGGGGAAGCATTCTCCTCCGCCCTTGCACACAGTTGATCATCCTTCAGCAGGCCGCGTGGACTCCGCCACTCCTACAGGCGTGGACTGTCCCGCCTACGCACGAACTATCCGAATGAATTTTCCCATCTACGACGGCCGCGAAGACCCTCTTCCTTGGCTTAGCCGATGCGATATTTTTTTCGCTAACCATCACACGCAAGAGGAAGAACGTGTCGGCATTGCCTCCTTCCACTTGGCCTAGCGCAATTATGATTCACTCAACTTCTGCGGGAACACCCCAAAACTTCCCGGCCAGTCCTGTGTCAGTTGCAAGTGGGACTTTGTTATCAAACATGTTGCAAATGAGACTGTTGACCGCTTAAAAGCTTGCCTCGTGGCCCGGGAATTCACTCAGCAGCAAGACCTTGATTATGATGAAACCTTCTCCTCGGTCGTCAAGCTAAATACCGTTCGGGTCCTGATCTCCTTAGTTGTGCATCGTCAGTGGCCCTTACATCAGTTAGATATTAAAAACGCCTTTCTCAATGACGATCTCCAAGAAACAGTTTATATGCATCAACCGCTCGGATTTGAGACCACGGGGGAGTCTCGTGTGTGTCATCTCCGGAAGTCTATATATGGTCTTAAACAGTCTCCTCGTGCTTGGTTTGAAAAAATTCAATAAGGTGGTTCGTGAAGTTGGGTTTACGCGGAGTTCGGCTGACTTCTCCCTCTTCACTCGTCATCGACCAACATACAATGATTCTCCTTATGTATGTTAATGATATTCTAATTACGAGTGACGACTCCAAAGGGATACAACAAATTAAACAACATTTAAACTCAACATTTCAGACGAAATATCTGGGAAATCTTCAATACTTCCTTGGACTTGAGGTCGCAAGACAACCTGATGATCTTGTCATATCCCAACGGAAGTACTGTATTGACCTTCTTCAAGATGCTGGCTATTCAGGGTGCAAATATACATGCACCCTTATGGATGTAAATCACAAGCTTTCTGCACATGGTTCTGATTTCGACCCACTGCTTACAAATCCAGAGTACTATCGACCTTGGTGGGGAAGTTGGTTTACTTTACGGTTACATGACCTGATAACTCTTTTGTTGTGGGGGTTGCAGGTCGATTTATGCATGCTCCTCGGACATCGCATCTTCAAGCCGTCAATCACATTCTCAAATATTTGAAGACTACTCCGAGTTAAGGACTCGTTTGCAAACCATCTACCTCTATATCTCTGGTTGCGTATTTTGATGTTGACTACGCGGGTTCTCTTGATGATAGGCGTTCCACAACTGATTTTTGCACATACTTCGGTGGACACCTTATTACCTGGCGTAGTAAAAAGCAGACTGTTGTTGTTCGCTCGTTTGCTGAAGCCGAGTACCGTGTTATGGCCGCAGTTGTATCTGAGCTAACCTGACTTGAAAGTCTTCAAATGATATGAGACTCAAACTCTCATCTTCGTCGACCTTGTTTTGTAACAGTCAAGCAGCGATACATATTGTCAAAAATCTCGTATTTCATGAACGAATAAAGCATATTGAAGTTGATTGTCACTTCATTCGAGAAAAAATTAAATCAAAGAAGTTAGAATTGGAGCATGTTCCCGCTGCAGGGCAAGTTGCTGACATTCTGACTAAAGCTCTCTCTCGACCGTTATATCATCAGTTCTTATCCAAACTTGGTGCCTACGATTGTATGCTCCAGCTTGCGGGGGAGTGTTAAGGAAAAAAGAAAAAGCTCGAAAGGAATTAGGAAAAATCCATTTTTTGAGCCAATGTACATTCTCTTTAGTCCCACATCATAGGATTGGAGTTTTCTCCTCCTCTCTCTTTCTATATATATGTATGCTTACATGTACAAGAGATATACAAGTTTTGAGAAATTAATAAAATTTGGCCTTTTTTCTCTCTCTGTTGACTTTTCTTTACAGTTATAAATGTGGTCACGTGAGATGTCGGTGATATGGGAAAATAGCTAAGAAAACTTAAACATAGTATATATATAATACATGCATACATACATTGATTCTCATGTAAAGTAAGAAATTTTCTCGTGCAACAAGTTTATAACCAAAATATCATCCCAAAACAATGGAAAATTGTGTATAGAAGAAGAAACAATGTTAGATAAGTGTTATATAGTTTTGTTTACCTTTTTAGGTATTTGCCCTCATCACCAATATCTTATATGATAAAGTTTTGATAATGAGTAGAAATACTGTCTCCTGAACCACAGCGGGATTATGCATAAATTAAATCAAGAGGTTTTATCTCCTGAACAACAGCGGGATTATGCATAAATTAAATCAAGAGCTTTTATCGAGAGAAATGAGATAATGTCAATCTAAATAAAATTAGTTTGTTCCACCTTCCACACTAGCTCCATAAGCACATCCATTATAAAATACTATGTCCAATTGTCCATCATAGAATTTGGTAACTGAATCCCCGTCGACCAATGATCCTAATGCGGTACAAGATCGCATTGCTCTTCACAAAGGTAAGTGTTCATGTATTGAGCATCCTTTGTTCAATATTATTCAACTTTATCACTTGGCTCCTACTTTTCACAACTCTGCTCATTCTCACTCTGCAGTCACTGTTTTTTTGTCCATGAGACACTACAATTTATGGGGTGACATTGACATGTTGCGATGAATGAGGAGATGTAAGCTTGTTAGAGAAGCCCACTTAACTAGGCCTATTTAGTTTTTTGTTGTTATTTCTCTCTCCTCTTTAGTCCCACATTGTGTATAGGACTTTGCTCTCTCTTTCTCTCATCTATATATTTGTACTCATTCTTTGTATTCTATACAAGTGAACATATATACAAGGTTGCTTTTCCACTTCTCTACATGGTATCAGAGCCACCGGTCCTCCTTGGGCGGCTTCCCTCTGCTTAACCGCCTCACTTCCTGTGGTCTCTTGTCTGTGCGTGTGGCTAGCTGCGGACTGCCCTTTCTGTCCGCTCCCCGCTCTTCCCGCTCGGTCTCTGGCGGTCTGCTTTTGCCTGTCCGCTTCGCCTCTCTTCTCCCCTCTCCCCTCCGTGGTTCCACCCCTCCCCTCCCGCCTCTTATAGCATTCCTTTGGGGCCCGCCTCTCCCCTCTCTCTGTTACGGCTCCGGTCAGCACTCTCCTCTTGCGCGGTCTCCCTTGTGCTATCCGCCGCGGTCTCCTGCTTCCCGGCTTCTTGCTATCCGCAGCTCTCTCCCGCTATCCGGCGCGCCCTCCTGCGGCCTGTTCCTGATCGCCATTTTTCTGCCTTGTCGCAGCTCCCTTCTCGTGCGGTCTACGGTCTCTTTTAACCTTGTCGCCGAGTTCTTTCTTTGCTCGTCGCGGCCTCTTTCTATCCGCTTGAGTGTTCCTTACTCGCAGTTTCTTCTCTTTGCCCGCTCGTGGCCTCCGTCTCTGACCGCTGCTGTGTTCAGCCTGACCGTGCGGACTGTTACCTCCCGCATTTAGGTCGCGGTCTTCTCCTCCTATCCACGCGGATTGGTCTCTGTCTGCCGGTTTTCTATCCGCCTCTGGTCGCGGCCTCCTGCCGCTGGTGTCTTCATATCGTGACCGGGCGGTCTCCGTTCTAGTCGCGCGGACTTTTTCTTCCCCTCCTATCCGTGCGGTCTGGTCTCTATCCGCCCCTAGTCGCGGCCTCCTGCCGCTGTCCACATCGTGACCGGGCAGTCTCTGTTCTAGTCGCGTGGACTCCTCTGCTGCCGGTCTGCCCTCCTAGCCGCCTCTCCTCCATGGGTTCTTATGCTGATTCTACTGGCACGGCGGTTCCTCCTACAGACCGCCTGACCTCTATTCCAGAAATACGGGATGAACTCCGTATTACTACTATATCTCTGATCGGCAAGAAAAATTTTGTCGAATGGGCGCATTCTGTTCACCGGGTCCTACAATCTAAGGGGTTTCTTCATCACTTGACCCAGGTGGTTACCAGTACTCCGACTGACGAATGGTTACGCAATGATGGTCGTGTGCAAACATGGATTCTTAATTCTCTTGATAGCGAATCCTATCGCCTGGCTATGTACCACGAGACGGCCAAAGGCATGTGGGATGAGCTTCATACCCTTTACTCCGGAAAAGATAGTCCCCACCATTTGTATGACATTAGCACTGCTCTCCAGGCCCTTGATAGCAGTGGTGCGACCGATCTGACTTCTTTTGTGGCTCAAGCTCGGTCCTTGGTCGAGGCATGGATCAAACATCAGCCTCCTACTGTTGACCTTGTTGCCCAACTTGCTCAAAAGGAGGCTGTGGCTATACCCATGACGATGGCTCGGCTACCCCATCACCTTCATAGTGTACGGGCCAAAATCCTCTCCTCTACTGTTACCCGGTCCTTCTCAGATGTGTGCTCAATGCTTCTCAAAGTTACCCCGCCTCCGGATGTGTCGGGCCCTCCTTCTCCAGCTCTTGTCCAGCAGGTTCCTGCTCCTTTACTGCTTTTACCATCTTCTGTCCGTGGAGGCCGCTCTAACTCGCGGGGACGTGGGCGGGGTGGCCGGTCTCGGCCTAAGTGCTCATTCTGCGACAAAGATGGGCATCTTGAAGCCACGTGCTATCGCAAGCATGGTCGCCCACCTCGTCCGCAAGCGTTTGCTGCTGCCACCGACTCCTCTCCCACTCGTACTGACCTCGACGAGGTTCGCCTTCAGCTTCAGCATCTTCATGGCCTACTAAGCCGCCCGCCAGCCTCGGTTGCCTCCGCTGCCTCCATCTCCAATGAAGGTATCACCTGTCTTTCCTCTGTCCCGCGATGGATCCTCGACTCAGGTGCCACTCACCACATCACCGCTATTCGGCCGCCTCAGTACTTGTCTTCCCCTCACCCGAAGTACATTACTGCGGCCAATGACGCCTCTGTCCCTGTTTCTGGATGTGTTGATATTCCTCTCACCTTCTCTTCACCTGCGCTCGGCTCTTCATGTTCTGGGCTCTCCTTTCAATTTACTTTCTGTTGGTCGTCTTACTTCTGATTTACATTGCTCAGTGACCTTTACTTCTTCTTCTTTTCTGATAAAGGATCAGCAGACACGGACTATCATTGGTAAGGGGCGACTGCAGAACGGGCTCTACCTTCTTGACGACACTCCTACTCTCCTCGCATCCGTCTCCTCTTCCGATTGGTATCGACGTCTTGGTCATGCTCCTCTACCTGTCCTCCAGAAGGCTCTCCCGGATGTATCTCTTCCTGTTTTTCAATGTGAAACATGTATTTTTGGCAAGCAGTCACGTTCATCTTTTCCTTCTCATTGTACTCGGAGCTCTGCCCCTTTTATCTTAGTACACTCCGATATATGGGGTCCGTACAAAATTACTAGTATTTTTGGCTATCGGTATTTCGTTACCATTATTGATGATTATTCGCGCATGACGTGGTTGTATCTTCTTCGCGATCGTTCTGAGCTTCCCCGCGTCTTCCGGGCGTTCATTCTTGAGACTCGCACTCAATTCTCTGCGCTCATTCGCACTATTCGTACCGACAATGCGCGAGAGTACACTAGTCATGACTTCGCGACCCTCTGCTCTGAGTTCGGCATTATTCATCAAACCTCGTGTGTGTATACTCCGCAACAGAATGATGTCGCCGAGCGCAAGAATCGGCACCTTCTTGATGTGGCTCGGTCCCTTATGTTTCAAATGCGGGTTCCCAAACCATACTGGAACTTTGCGCTCTTCACCGCCTGCTTTCTTATCAACCGTCTACCGTCCTCCGTTCTTCAGAATGCTACTCCGTTCAGCCTCCTCTTTGCGTCCACTCCGTCTTTCCCTGTTACTCCTCGTATCTTTGGGTGTACTTGCTATGTTCACCATCTCGGCCCTTCTACCGACAAATTGGATCCTTGTGCGGCCAAACATATCTTTGTCGGTTACTTGCGCACTCAGAAGGGGTATATGTGTTATTCGCCTACTACCCGCAAGGTAACTGTCTCTGCGGACGTTACTTTCCGGGAAGATCTTCCCTTCTTTTCTGCTCCGGATGTCGTTACCTTTACAGAGCCCGTCGTTCGTCCTATCATCCTGATTCCCTGCTCCTCATCATCTCCTCCTCCTGACCCGGCTCCGATCCGTCCGACTCCACCTGTTATTCGGGTCTATTCTCGTAGCTCTTCTCATCTCGTTGCCCCACTGCAGTCGGCCTCGCCCTCTGATGCTCCGCCACCTGCTGCTCCGGTTCCTGCCTCCACCGCTCATCCGATGGCAAATTACGTCTCTCTCCATCGCCTTTCACCACTACTTCGCCACTTTGCCACATCATTATCCTCTGTTTCTATTCCTAACTTTGTACAGGAGGCGCGTCAACATCCTGGTTGGCGGGCTGCCATGGAGGAAGAAATGACGGCCCTTTGGGCCAACCAGACCTGGACCCTGGTCCCTTTGCCTCCCGGTCAGCACCCGGTTGGGTGTAAATGGGTTTTTGTCATCAAACATGCTCCGGATGACACTATTGCTCGACTGAAGGCCAGACTGGTGGCTCGTGGCTTCACTCAACAGCAGGGCCTCGATTATAAGGAAACTTTCTCTCCGGTGGCCAAGCTCAACTCGGTTCGTGTGCTTCTCTCCGTAGCTGTACACCGCCACTGTCCCCTTCATCAGCTCGATATCAAGAATGTCTTTCTGAAACCGTCTACATGCGTCAATCGCCCGGGTTTAAGACCACGGGGGAGTCTCATGTGTGTCTTCTAAAGAAGTCCATCTATGGTCTCAAACAATCCCCCCCGGGCGTGGTTTGACAAATTCAGCAAGGTGGTTCAGGATATGGGTTTCACTCGGAGCTCTGCTGACTTCTCCTTTTTCACCCGACACCGGGCAACGGGAACCGTCATTCTGTTGGTTTATGTTTACGACATCCTACTTACTGGGGATGACTCACAGGGGATCCAAGCGGTCAAACAACATCTGAGCATCGTATTTCAGACCAAAGACCTAGGGCATCTTCGCTACTTCCTCGGTCTTGAGGTCGCACGACGACCGGATGGGCTTGTCCTCTCCCAACGGAAGTACTGTCTCGATCTCCTCAAAGATGCTAGCCAGTCAGGTTGTAAGCCAGCTAATACACCGATGGAGACAAATCACAAGCTCTGTGAACATGCCTCTGATAATGATCTGCTTCTCCAGAACCCGGAGTACTATAGACGCCTTGTCGAAAAGTTGATCTACCTATAGTCACGAGGCCTGATATATCATTTGTTGTTGGGGTTGTCAGTCGGTTCATGCATGCTCCCCGGGTTTCTCATCTCCAAGCTGTTGAACGGATTCTCCGGTACCTTAAGGAAGCTCCGGGTCAAGGGCTTGTTTACAAAACCTCCACCTCGGCTACAGCATTGGTTGTTTACTCTGATGCCGATTACGCTGGTTCCCTGGACGATCGGCGGTCAACCAGTGGGTTATGTACTTACTGATGGCGATCGGCGACACGCACGCGTTTATTCCCGCAGGAGGCGGTGATCGATGACCCGGACGGACAATCCGAGTCCGCGGATGCGTCCGGAGGGTCGTCGCGAATAAATTTGATATATTAGTTTTTAAGTTTTGGTTTGTAATTAGCCCCCGATCGGGTCGTGCAATTTCGGCCGTCCGATCGGGCGCCCTAGTTATTTCATACCTTGCTTTTCCTATATATAGACATGCTTAGGGCTGAGTTAGGGGATGGGAGTTGCTGAGCTAGCAACCCTCCGGTCCAGCGGAATTCGTGCAGCCAGCGGAAAACGGCCCATTCCCCCTCCTCCGTCCAGATCCCGCATCTTCCCCCCCCTCCGCCTCCATCCAGCCCGACTGCCCTAGCAACCACCGCCTCTACCTCCGGCCAGCCCATCAGCCCCGATACGTTTCTCCCCTGCAGCCCCTTCCCCGCCTCCAGCCAGATCACACGGCCCCTTCCTCCTCTTCCGTCCAGCCCAACAGCCACCTCCCCGTACCTCCTTCCCCCATCCAGCCCGACAGCCAACCTGCAGCCCTCTTCCCCGTCCAAACCTGACATACTCAGCCCCCCCTACCTTTGCAGCCCAGCCCCTCTTCCCTCCAGATCCAGTCTCGAAGCTTCGCCGCTTTCCCGGACCGGCCTTCAGCCCCGTCATCCCTAACTCGGCCCGCCGCATGTACGAACTAAGCATGGTATGATGTGTTATTTTCTCATTTGGATGTTTGGTACTAAACTGTTGTTGTGGTTGTGCAACCCACATATGCTTTCGTATTAATTGTTATTTGACTTGTTGGATTCTTGCCGGCGCATTTAATTGGATCGCACCTTGCGCGTTGGCACGTTATAATTTGCTCTAGAGATAAATTTGTTGCTCGTAACTGTGGTTATCGTGCTCGTAGCCTTTTCTTAAATTCATATTACTTGCTAGTTGATCTACTTTGGGCCGCTCTCATGTTTACACGTGCACGATACATTGGTCTCATACTTCACTAGTTCGCATTTTAGAGTCCTTTTATTTTAGCCGGTCTACCACTGCATCATTTGGTATCAGAGGGAGGTTTCACACCTGCATGCTCCGTAGTGGTAGGTTATTTAGGACCCCTATGGCGGATCGACATCTCACGGACGAACGAGCCACTAGCTCGAATCCGGATATGACGACTGCCGAGTTTCAACGCTTAATGCTTGAGCAAGTCACCAACCTTAGGAATGATTTGGCTAGAGTCCACGCTAGGGTCGATCAAATGGAAACTAATAGAGGCCCAGCCTTAGCGCCCCCTTATGAGGAGCCGTTAGAGGACCCATTTCTGCCTGGCCGCCCAGGGAGGGAACCACTACGTCCGGATCTCGCTCCACAGAGGCGGATCCCTGACCCCCCTCAGGATTTTCGTCGTGACCCTGCTCCTAGGGATCACCGGCGCCCACCCTACGAGCCGCGCGTTCCACCGGCTCGACAAAGGCGTGGCCCACTTGCACGACACGACTACGATTCTGACGAGCCGTATGAGGAGTATGTGGCACCTCGCCGTGAGCGTACTCCGGTAGAGGATGACCTTATCCGGCGCCTGCGAATTGATGCGCCATCCTTTGACGGCCACCTTGATCCGAAAGCGTTTAGCGATTGGATTTTGGATATGGACCATTTCTTTGACTGGTACGAGATGACGGACGAACGCCGAGTTCGTTTCGCCAGGATGAAACTAGTAGGCCAAGCGAAAATGTTTTGGATTAGCATGGAGAGATCACTCGAGAGAGAGGGATACTATCCCATCACCCGATGGAATGAGATGAAGCAGCGGCTGAGGGACAAGTACCTCCCCGCCTCATATCGTGATCAACTCCTCGACCAACTCTATGCGTTACGGCAAGAATCACTTTCCGTCGCCGACTACATGACCCGATTCGATGAGTTGGTAGTGAGGAGTGATATCCTCGAGGAGCCCATTGCGACTGCGTCCCGATTTAGAGCGGGCCTTCGAGCCGAGATTCGAAGAGAACTGATACCCCACCGGTTAGAGACGATCGAGCAGGTGTTCCAACTCGCACTCGAGTTTGAGAGCTACCTGCGTCTCGCCGGATCGAGACCGACGCCACACCGTTCTGACACCTCCACCCGCACCCCTCTGATGCGAAGGGCAAGGCCATTGTGCCGGCCGGCCCTAGACCCGGCCCCGGACAGTGTTTCCGTTGTTCGGGCAGGGGACATATTGCTGCTCAATGTCCCACGAGGAATTTATTATTGGAGGACGGTGATGAGACAGGCGTTGAGGATGACGAGGCGGTAGTGGAAGAGATTACCGCAGGGGTCGAGGATGGTTGGGAGAGCGACGCGGAGAGAGCGTTAGAGTTAGGAGTCATCCGTCGCCTCCTCCACACCCCTCGAGCTGAGGAAGATTGGCGACGCACCTCGATATTTTACACATACTTTCAGAGTGCAGGCGGTCCCTGCAAGCTCGCCATAGATAGCGGTAGTTGCGTGAATATTGTGGCAAAGAAGGGTTTGGATAGGATGCAGCTTACCGCCGAGCCCCACCCACATCCCTACCGTGTCCACTGGGTGGACAAATCGGCCATTCAGGTCACACAGAGATGTCTTGTTCCGGTCCGGCTAGCGTCCGTAGAGGACAAGGTGTGGTGTGACGTTATCCCGATGGACGTCGCACATGTTCTCCTAGGCCGCCCTTGGCTCTACGATCGTGACGCCACGTGTTATGGGCGCTCCAACACGTGCGTCTTCTTTGACAAGGGACGGAAGATCACCCTTACTCCGACCCAACCCAGGGAGCCCCCCAAGGGCCAAGTCGAGTCATCTATTAGTGCAGGGTCGACGAGACCGGTGCACATCGTGAGGAGAGGTGCTTTTATTCGTGAGAGTTTAGATTCGGGAGTCATGTTTGTGGTGGCCGCCGCCTTGGCTTCCGGCAGCCCCACGACTGTGGAGAGTGTGGACCCAGATATTCGGCGCCTTCTAGCCGAATATATTGATATTCTGCCTGAGGAACTCCCCGATGAGCTTCCCCCTATGAGGGACATCCAGCATGCGATCGATTTAGTCCCAGGGGCATCTTTGCCCAACATGCCCCATTATCGCTTAAATCCCACAGAGCATGCTGAATTAAAGCGACAGATTGACGATCTTCTTAGGAAGAATTTTATTCGGGAGAGTCTAAGCCCATGTGCCGTTCCGGCCCTTCTCACTCCGAAGAAGGACGGGAGTTGGCGCATGTGCATCGACAGTAGGGCCATCAATAAGATCACGGTGAAATATCGCTTTCCGATCCCTCGCCTCGACGATCTCCTTGATGCGATGGCGGGTGCCCAGCTATTCTCAAAGATTGATCTACGAAGTGGGTACCATCAGATCAGGGTGAGGGAAGGCGACGAGTGGAAGACAGCCTTCAAGACGAAGGATGGTCTATTTGAGTGGTTAGTTATGCCGTTCGGATTGTCGAACGCACCGAGTACTTTCATGAGAGTGATGACGCAGATCTTGCGGCCCTATATGGGCAAGTTCCTGGTAGTCTACTTTGACGATATACTGATTTATAGCCAGGACCGCATGGAGCACCTGAGCCACATTCGCCTAGTATTTGACCTCCTACGAAAAGAGCATCTGTATGTCAATTTGAAAAAGTGCTCGTTCTTGACACCTTCGGTACAGTTTCTGGGTTACATTGTCTCACAGTCGGGCATATCTGTTGACCCCGAAAAGGTCAAGTCCATTCGCGAGTGGCCTATTCCGGCCAATATCCACGAGGCCCGGAGCTTCCACGGACTTGCTACCTTCTATCGGAGGTTTGTCCGGGGATTTAGTTCGATCATGGCCCCGATTACGGGCTGCCTCCGCAAGGGAGATTTCACCTGGACCGCAGCGGCCACCAGAGCGTTTGAGTGCATCAAGGAAAGGCTAGCGACCGCCCCCGTGCTATGCCTTCCGGACTTTTCCAAGGCCTTTGAGGTGGCCTGTGACGCGTCTGGGGTGGGCATTGGTGGAGTACTGAGTCAGGAGGGTCATCCAGTTGCTTACTTTAGTGAGAAACTGAATGACGCCCGACAAAAGTATTCCAACTATGATCGGGAATTTTACGCGGTCGTACAAGCGCTCCGATATTGGCGCCATTATCTCCTACACAAGGAGTTTGTCTTGTACTCTGACCATCAGGCCCTTCGATATTTAGATTCGCAAAAGAAGTTAGGACACCGGCACGCCAAATGGGTGGAGTTCCTGCAGGAGTACCATTATGTCCTCAAACACCGCGCGGGTGTTGAGAACAAACCGGCTGACGCGCTGAGTCGCCGGGTTACTATTCTCCATACCATGGACGCGCGAGTTGACGGATTTGAGCGCATTTGCCAGGACTACCCTGAGTGCCCCGATTTTAGTCATATCCATTCCGCCTTATCTAGAGACCCACCTGAGCCCCACGAGGGTTTTATGTTTTCTGAGGGTTACTTGTTCCTTGGGACCCGCCTGTGCATTCCACAGACCTCCCTTCGGGATTACCTCATCTGGGAACTGCACGCGGGCGGGGCCGCGGGACACTTTGGGCGTGACAAGACGATCGCGTTAGTTGAGGATCGCTTCTTCTGGCCGGGTCTGAAGAAGGACGTCACACGGGTCGTCCGACATTGCCGAGTCTGTCAGACGGCGAAGGGGATTCGTCAGCCCACGGGTCTATACACCCCATTGCCTATTCCTCACCGGCCATGGGCAGACATCAGTCTAGACTTCGTATTGGGACTTCCCCGCACGCCGCGGAAGTTCGACTCGATCTTCGTCGTCGTGGACCGTTTCTCGAAGATGGCCCACTTCATTCCTTGTCATCGGACGTACGACGCCCCCCACGTGGCAGCCCTGTTTTTCAGGGAAGTATTCAAGTATCATGGACTGCCCACCTCCATAGTCTCCGACCGGGACGTTCGATTCACAAGCTACTTTTGGAAAACGTTGTGGAAGAAGACGGGCACGACACTGAAGTTTTCCACCGCCTACCACCCACAGACGGATGGACAAACTGAAGTTGTCAACCGAAGTCTTGCGACCCTTCTGCGTTGCCTTGTGAGGGATAGCCCGGCGACCTGGGATTCGGTCCTACCGATTGCGGAGTTTGCATTCAATAGCTCGGTCAATAGAACCACGGGTTTGAGTCCATTTCATATCATATTAGGTTATGAGCCTAGGAAACCCATTGACTTAGTAGATGTCCCACTAGGAGCCCGACCGAGTGAGTCCGCCGAGTCATTCATTCAGCATATACACACACTACATGAGACAGTCCGAAGGAAGATTGCAGCCAGTAATGAATACTACAAGGCTCAAGCCGATCAGCACCGGCGGGAGCAGACATTTGAAGTTGGAGAGCAAGTTATGATTCGCCTTCGTCCCGAGAGGCCCCCCCTGGGGGCTGCGAAAAAGTTAAGTGCTCGTCGGATGGGCCCTTACATTGTCACTCGCCGGATTAATGCGAATGCATATGAGGTTGACATACCGCCAGCGATGGGGATACACCGGGTATTCAATATAGAGGACTTAACCCCGTACCATGAGGAGCGAGTATATCCGGACCCGTTTTCCCCACCTCCCTTTGTGCCTCTGCCTGATCCTCATCCTCCCTTTGGGTCCCCGCCTGATCCCCACCCCTCCAGTACACATGTGCCCATTTCACCCAGGCCGCCGCAGGCGTTGGAGCACCGGTTGGGGGATCCCCCGTTGCCGCCGCCAGTTCAAGTGGTACCTCATGCTGACGGAGACACTTTGCGACGACAGTCGCCCACCAGAGATACGCTACAGATCATTGGACATGACTTTACGACGATGGGCGGACTGACGGTTCTACGGTACTTGGTTCATTGGTCGGCCCGCCCGACTTCTGACGATTCTTGGATTGCTGCTGAGGAGCTCGAGAGACTCGCCCCCGACTTGCGCCAGGAGTATGATCGTCTTCACTCACCGGAGATGAGTGCTTTCAAGTCTGGGGGAGTTGATGGCGATCGGCGACACGCACGCGTTTATTCCCGCAGGAGGCGGTGATCGATGACCCGGACGGACAATCCGAGTCCGCGGATGCGTCCGGAGGGTCGTCGCGAATAAATTTGATATATTAGTTTTTAAGTTTTGGTTTGTAATTAGCCCCCGATCGGGTCGTGCAATTTCGGCCGTCCGATCGGGCGCCCTAGTTATTTCATACCTTGCTTTTCCTATATATAGACATGCTTAGGGCTGAGTTAGGGGATGGGAGTTGCTGAGCTAGCAACCCTCCGGTCCAGCGGAATTCGTGCAGCCAGCGGAAAACGGCGACACCGGCGACCCTTTTCTTCCTCCCGTCCGATACCTGCGGCCTTTCCTTCCTCCCGTCCGGTACGTTCCTCCCCTGCAGCCCCTTCCCCGCCCCCAGCCAGATCACACGGCCCATTCCCCCTCCTCCGTCCAGATCCCGCATCTTCCCCCCCCTCCGCCTCCATCCAGCCCGACTGCCCTAGCAACCACCGCCTCTACCTCCGGCCAGCCCATCAGCCCCGATACGTTTCTCCCCTGCAGCCCCTTCCCCGCCTCCAGCCAGATCACACGGCCCCTTCCTCCTCTTCCGTCCAGCCCAACAGCCACCTCCCCGTACCTCCTTCCCCCATCCAGCCCGACAGCCAACCTGCAGCCCTCTTCCCCGTCCAAACCTGACATACTCAGCCCCCCCTACCTTTGCAGCCCAGCCCCTCTTCCCTCCAGATCCAGTCTCGAAGCTTCGCCGCTTTCCCGGACCGGCCTTCAGCCCCGTCATCCCTAACTCGGCCCGCCGCATGTACGAACTAAGCATGGTATGATGTGTTATTTTCTCATTTGGATGTTTGGTACTAAACTGTTGTTGTGGTTGTGCAACCCACATATGCTTTCGTATTAATTGTTATTTGACTTGTTGGATTCTTGCCGGCGCATTTAATTGGATCGCACCTTGCGCGTTGGCACGTTATAATTTGCTCTAGAGATAAATTTGTTGCTCGTAACTGTGGTTATCGTGCTCGTAGCCTTTTCTTAAATTCATATTACTTGCTAGTTGATCTACTTTGGGCCGCTCTCATGTTTACACGTGCACGATACATTGGTCTCATACTTCACTAGTTCGCATTTTAGAGTCCTTTTATTTTAGCCGGTCTACCACTGCATCACTTACTTTGGAGGTCATCTCATTACTTGGAAAAGTAAAAACAAGTCGTGGTCGCTCGATCCTCCGCGGAAGCTGAATACTGATCTATGACATCGGTTGTTTCTGAACTCACATGGCTTGAAAGCCTTCTTGCTGACTTGGGAGTAAAACTTCCTTCATCTGTTGTTCTCTTTTGTGATAGTCAAGCGGCCATACACATAGCGAAGAATCCGGTGTTTCACGAGCGTACGAAGCATATCGAGGTCGACTGTCACTTCATACGAGAAAAAGTTCAAATGAAGAAACTTGAGTTAAAGCATGTTCCGGGCACTGATCAAGTTGCTGATATTCTCACGAAGGCCCTATCAAGCACTTTGTTCTACCAGTGTTTGTCCAAGCTTGGTGCATATGATCTATACGCTCCAGCTTGCGGGGAAGTGTTAGAGAAGCCCACTTAACTAGATCCATTTAGTTTTTTGTTGTTATTTCTCTCTCCTCTTTAGTCCCACATTGTCTATAGTACCTTCCTCTCTCTTTCTCTCATCTATATATTTGTACTCATTCTTTGTATTCTATACAAGTGAACATATATACAAGGTTGATTTTCCACTTCTCTACAAAGCTCTTAAGGTCAATCAACCTGAGATCTAGTGTCTTTGAGTTCCGAACAATCTCATGGTGTCTGTAGTTGGATATTCATGATAAAATAGAAGTCGGATGGTTCAGTTGATTGCCTCAAGACACAACTTTAGTTGTGAAATTGAACATTGTTTGGGTCTTAATGTCCATATTAGTTCATCACCATGGAAAGTTGCATCAATTGAAGATTAGGAATATCATCCTCAACGGAAACCTAACTAACACTGTCTACATGCATTAACCACCAAGATATTAGACTATAAGGGAATCACTTGACAGTCATCTAGGTAAGTTTATATATGGTTTGAGGTATAGGTTCCTTGAGCTTGTTTAAGAAGTTTAGCCAGGTGGTTCAAGTAATTTACTACTGATGCAACTCTTTTTATTTCTCCCTTTTTATCGATCGTCATCAGAACACCGTGAGTATTCTTGCCTATGTCGATGACATTATAATCACAGACAATGATGTTCTAAGGTTAAGCTTCACTGAGTATAATCAGAGCAAAGATCTGGGTCTTCTTCACTACTTCTTGGGGATTAAGATAACTTCATTTGGTTATTTAAGATATAAATCAGTTGATACGCCTACCCACTTCTTCTGCGCCATCTCGGAGAGAGAAAAAACAAAACTAGGATTAGAGGCTTCTCCCTCTATGAAGCAGTTGGCCAAATCGATTAACTCCCGGTAGGAGCCAGGTGTCCTTCGAGTTATCTCAGACTTGAACAGGCTTTCTTGAAGACCATAGAAGAGCGTCATTTTATACATGGAAGGGTCCACATTGTGGATCCCCAAAGTTGCCTCTTGAAACCTGTCAACAAAGTGGCCCAAAGTTTTAGTTACCCCTTGCTTAAGCTCAAAGATGGCATGACCGTCACTCTTCCTTTTCCTTGAGGTTTCAAACGTCAAGAGAACCTCCCATCGCAGATCTTCAAAGGAGAAAAAATAAAACCAGAAGGAAACTTAAAGAACCATTCCCTCGCCTTGTCGTCGAAGATTGTGGCAAGTAATCTGCATCAAATCCCATTGGTCAGATTTCACATGGTGATGGTGGACTCAAATGCTTGGAGGTGGCTAGAGGGATCTTCCCTTCCAGAGAAATAAGGGAGATGAGGCGAGACGGCTCGACTCCTTCCTCCTCGACGGGAGGGTACTCGGGGTCCTGAAAATTCAAGACTCTGGTTAGCCCAGACCGCGAGTATGCCCGAAAGAAGTTGTGGCGGGCGGCGAACTGTTTTCTTGTGTTTGTAGGGGCGGAGGTGGGGCGGTCACAGAAATTGTCGGATAGACGAAAGGATTTGTGGACACTCCTGCAGAGGGTGCCAATCTTTGAGTCAATTCAAAAATTGCCTTCAACATTATTTCAAACTGTTGGGTGTTTTCTCATTGCGACTGCCCAAGACTCTGCTCGAGAGCCTCTATGGAGGTCGCGTCCTCTAAAGTTGGGTGGATTCCTTCTAGGCTGGCGGTCTCCCATGCTTAACCGACTGATTCCTCTACCCACTCTAATATGAAGGCCACGTTTTTGTTCTGTTGGTACCAAAAATGTACCCAACAAACTCACGCTCTACTATGAAGGAAACTGAGAGTGGTCGGCTACTACGTGGTTTCCAAAAGCGAGCTTGAGAGAATATGGAGAGATGCCGCAAGCGGCAAAGCCAGACTTCCGACAACCGCAACTCAGTGCTGCGGGTGATGTTATTACTACCAGAAAAAATTATTACACAAGAACCACGAGGAGCTCGTAACAATTTGAAGGGCACAAAAGGGAGTTCGCAGCAGGAAGAAGCTAAAACTTGAATCCATTTCCCAATACTATGCACCACTATTTATACTAGTGGAGAACGGGCAAGTAGAAAAAAAGACAAGCTGTTCGGGTTACAGGAGAGCCGGGCAGGGAAGAGATACTATATGGTGTGCAAATAACCTAAAAAGAAGAACCATACGGACACACATGAGTGTTCGCACGAGCTTAGGCAAAAGAAGTTGCACTAAGGGAACAATACTATACTAGCTAAAGAGTCAGTTGGTCTTCAGAGGTTGATCGCCCGAACTGGTAAGGAGGGGGACCATCTTTCTCATAAGGCTTGAGCAAAGCGAATACAGAAGGCTTGTCCGCTTGAACTGCAAAGGATAACACTGGCTTGCTAGAGATTGAGGAGCTGTGCGGTCACGCGGAGGCGACCGCAGGGGTTGCTAAGGAATTAGGTTGGGCAACCATTGGAGGGATGACCGCCTGCTCCCTGAGGCAAATTGGAACCGCTTGGCTTGGAGGACGACATGAAATCAAGGAGGGCTCCAAAGTCTGTCTGCACTGACTGTTATAGAGATGATTTTGAACTAAACCTGAGGCCATAAAATTTTGGGTAAACAACCCGGCTTCAGCTTTTTTCCAGATTTGTGATCCAACGAACAACGGTGTCGCGGCTATTCGACGTTCTCCTCCTTAATCATTTTTCACGCCGCACGAAGAATGGAATAATTTCGGCCCTTCAGAACTATATCCTCTCTTTTCACACAGTTAGAAGAACCTCTTATTTCTCCATATGATATCATATCAAGGCTACTCTGGAATGACTGTTAAAATGTTTTATCATGTTAAGTAATGGCTTCAGTACAATACATTTATTTCAATACACTAAAGTTGATTCAGTAGCCGCTTCCTTTAATATAATAATTTCAATTCTCCGTTAAAGAAATACAAGTATAAATTGATGCTCATTTGTGTTTCAGATCATAAAATTAGGGCTTAGAAAATTTTTATCCTCTAAAAACTTATATGCAAAATTAGCATATAAAATAAACAAACTACGCGTTGAAAATTTTTCACAGTATGAAAATTTATAAAATTAGAGTGTTGTTATAGGCAAACAAACTTTGGCTATATGCAAATCAAATATTGTAGGATTTTTTATGCTCCAAAACACCTATATGCAAAGCAAATAAAACCTAAAAAACATTTCTTCCCTCCCCCTCCCATGACACGTGTGTTGTAATGCCTCAAATTTCTTGAAAAAAACAGGTAGTTGGTCACTGGAGGTTACCATCAGACGGTAGAGCTAGCGTTGACGGTATCCAGCTGAATTAAAAGACCAACGTCTCAGGAAGGTACCGCGCGGCGGTAGTGTGATACCGCGCGGCAGTAGCCAATTAATTCGACTTTTGTTTCGGGACAGTACCGCTCGGCGGTAGCGGTAGCGGTACCGCTGGCGGTAGGTGCCACATGTCGGATAAGATTGAGGCGGGCTTTGAGTGGCAGAACGGCTCCAACTGGGCCAAGCGGCCACCGCCAGAACTATCGCGTGACGGTAGCTAGTTACCGCATGGAGGTAGCGTTATGTTAAAAGCTTGACTTGAGAAAGCGTTCTCATTTTCTCTCTTTCTCTCTCTCTTGGATCCTGAGGAAGAAAAAGAAGAAGGCTAGGAGAGGAAATGCAAGGCTGATTCAATCCTGCTGTGGAGGTGTTCTTGTGATCAGAGTTGCGAGTCGAAGCCAGATCTGCGGAGTGGAAAGTGTGGTGATCATTTCCATCCGGATCAAGTGCAGATCATTGCTCCTAAACGATCGACAAGGATAACGATCTCCTCTTGGACAAGTGAAGTCCTTAATTTGCATAATTGCATGGAACCCTCGCCAAAGGGTGAATAAAAAGGGTGGTTTCCAATGGGTAGATCGTTGTGATCCCCGGTAGAACTTGCATATAGAATCTGAAATCGAAGTACGGAATAGGCAGGTTATGTGAAGCTCATTCAGACAAGTTGGTCTGAATTGGTGATGATGAATTGCTTTGCGTGCCGGAGAAGACTCCGTGGATAAACGTGTAATTTCCGGGGCCATGGGGTGTGCAGGATGCTGCAATGAAAGTACTGAAGGTGATCTCTAGGAAAACACCCAAAAGTGGGGGAAGAAATGAATTCTGCCCCTACCGCGCGGCGGTAGTGCTATCGCCGGTGGTAGCTCCCAGAGAGCTTTTGTTGTGGGCCTGTCTCCTGGAGACTTGGGGGGTCAAATGATTGAGCTGTTGAGCCTGAAGAGCACAGTTGTGGTGTCCTTCAGAGTCATTATTGTGATGATTGCGAGCCCAGGTCCTAGGGACAAGGTGGGTGGCAAATGAAGCTGTTGAGCCTGAAGTGCCCAGCTATTGTGGCCATGAGAGCCAATATTGGACATAACTTGGTTATGTATATATGGGAAAAGGGAGGCTGACCCGCGTCCTGTCTCTCGTTTTGATTGCTTTGGCTTTCGACGTTGGCATGGTGATTTGAGTAACGGGAAAGAGCTGATCCGTACCTGCGTTATGTCGTTCTTGTACTAGATTTCCTAAAGTACTTGGCTTTCGTCGTTAGCATAATGAGAGTCTTAGGCTTCGGGCTGAAAAGACTAGAATGCTCAAGTTTGGACCATCAAGTCTGAGATTGTGGATGGTGGTGTGATCCTAGGAAATCCAGTACACCGATAATGTGCCATGAGTGCACGAGGCGTGTGGTTGTGCGTGCCTAAGTCTGTGGCGAATGGTGCTTAATTGCACGTTTTGTTGCCAAAAGAGATATATACTAATGTTTGCAGGGAATGAGCACCGCCGCCCCGAGTGAGGGGTGGGGTCGTTATAATTTGGTCAGCTAATGTTGACCGCTGTCTTGTTTTACCACATCTTGGTGGGTCGTGTTTGTGCAGGTGCTGGAGAGCCAAGTGGAAAGTAGCGGGCTGAAGTCCATTATATTACGTTGGTTGGCCCTCGAAGGCCTAAAGGCGAATCATTTACTGTTTTCATGTGTGGCCGGTCTGTGTGCCGATGTATGAAATATATACATTTGTGAAGAGAACAGTTGTAAGGCCTTAAGGCCAAAACATTTTGTGTATTTTCAATATCATTCCTAATGTTGTGGTTAGTGAATATTCCTGGTTTTGGGGTTCTAAGTTAAAATAAATACTTCTGCTAGAATGCACTCTAGGTTAGGATGCGTGAATGTTAGGATTTCAATGAGTAACTCCATTGACTGTCTGTGGAATATGGCGTGGGCCGCGACCGGACCTTATGTTATATTCTATGAGACGAATGGAGGTGTTACATGTGTTCAGGAGAAGAAGTCGACTGCCTCCTTGCCCTTCGATGCAACCTAGCCGTCTTCTAATACACCGTCGCAAAGCAATTCATTTCCTGTGCAAAATCCCACTAGTCGGCGGCAAGCGTTTCGACCTTAGAACTTCGAAAATCTCCTTAGGTTTCACACCTTTGCCCGGCTTTAGCTTTCTCCAGATCTGTGATCCAGTGAACGACCGATGGTGTTGCGGATATTCAAAGTTCTCCTCTTTAATCCTTTTTCACGCCGCAGGAAGAACGAAATAATTTTGGCGCTCCAAAACTAAGTCCTATCTTCACACACAGCTAGAAGATCCTCTTTTTCTCCATATGATATCACATTAAGGTTGCTCTGGAATGATTGTTAAAATGTTTTATCATGTTAAGTAATGGCTTCAGTACAATACATTTATTTCAATACATTAAAGTTAATTCAGCAGCCGTTTTCTTTAATTTAATAATTTCAATTCTCTGAAAGTAAATATAAGTAAAAATTGATGCTCCTTTGTGTTTTAGATTATATTTTTTGGCTCGAGATTTGATGCAAATATTTTGTTTATTTTTAGTAAATTAGGACCTCTCTCTGTTGTGAATTGTGATTTGATGAAACCAAAACACTAAAGTTGCAAGCACCTACCTTTTCTTTAATGTTAACATGCTCTTTTATTTTGGCGTAGATTGATTGAATGAGCTTAAAATCCCTTTACACGTTAATTTTTTTTAAGCTCTAGACATTTCTATTTCTTAAAAGATATCATTTTGTAATGTTTAAGTACTTCCTTTTTTTCCCACTTACATGGTGTTAGTTACTTGCATAGATATAACAATGATTTTTTTTAATATTTGCATTGATGCATAGCCTCACTATAGTGAGATAAAGGCTTGACTGTTGTTGTTGTTGCATTGATGCAAATAACAATTTTTCATTCATTCTTATTTGCATGTAGTAATGGTTTGCGTATAACAACAAACAACAACAACATTCAAGCCTTTATCCCACTATAGCGGGCTCGGCTATATGGAACCTTTTGTCGCCATTGTGCCCTAACTTTTGTCATAATCTCACTAATGCCTAAGTACATCATGTCTTTCCTTACAGTTTCATTCCAAGTCTTTATTGGTCTACCCCTCCCTCGTTTAACATGCCTAGTGACTAGACTCTCACAACGCCTAATAGGTGCCTCTAATGGTCTCCTTTGTACGTGTCCAAAGCATCTTAGACGAGCTTCTCGCATCTTCTCTGCAATTGGTGCTACTCCTGTCTTATCCCTGATACTTTCATTCCTAATTTTATCCAATCTCGCGTGTTCACACATCCACCTAAGCATTTTCATCTCCGCAACTCCCATTTTTTGCTCATGTACACAATTCACTGCCCAACACTCCGAACCATAGAGCATTGCGGGTCTAATTGCAGTACGGTAAAACTTGCCCTTAAGTTTTAGTGGTACTTTACGATCACATAAGATCCCTGACGCGCCTCTCCACTTCAACCAACCCGCTTGGATTTTATGTGTCACATCTTTATCAATACCTCCGTCTTTTTGAACTAACGATCCAAGATATTTAAAACACTCACTACGGGAAATATCTTGATCACCCAACTTAATAACGAAGTCATCTGTCCTTCTTGTACTGCTAAATTTAAGCTCCATATATTCCGTCTTTGCCCTGCTCAACCTAAAACCTTTTTTTCTAAAGTATCTCGCCAAGATTCAAGTTTTGCGTTTACTGTTGAGTTTCTCTATGAGGATGGCACAATGCTTGTGCACGCAGCGGAAGGAATAAAACATCAAAAACAACCCAAAAGAGATGGGATCGGGCCATGAAAGTTGAATCAAGAAGTTAACAAACAACTAGGCAAAAATTACCTTAGCGGCGTTGAGTCACAACTCAACGGAGATGCTCCAAGCTTTGAGTCATTGTCAGTGGCGAGTTCTACGTGGAATAATGTCCACGTCTATGCAGAAATCCACACGAGCGGGAGAACACCGAGCTTCTTCGCACGAAGGGTCGGGAAGGAGATCAACCGCACCTTGCACTTCCACGGACTGCTAGGTCCGTTCCAGGAGGAGCAACACCGGCGACAGTCGCCGGAGAGGAGGAGGTCGGCGGAGCGAAGAGGCGGCGAAACACTTCTGTCCGTCGGGGTTCGGGAATCGGCGGAGCGAACGAGCGGCGGAACGTTTCCGTCGGATTCGATTCGGCTACAGGAGAAATCCCGATCTTTCTATTTTTCCCAAAACCCTAAGTCCCCTATTTATACCAAAGGCATAAACAATCCAAAGGTATCGCTATCCGCAGACCACACAGGATAGGGCATCTGGACCGTTCGGCGAGAATCACCTCCAGGTTCGGCGAGAATCAATCGCAGAATCGGCGAGAATCAGTCGCAGAATCGGCGATAATCGAACAGTTCGATTCTCGACGATTATGCCTTAGTCGGCGAGTCATACTCGACGACTCTCGACGATTTTGCCTTAGTCGCCGAGTCATACTTGACGACTCTCGTCGACTCTCGTCGACTCTCGACGAATTGGCCTTAGTCGCCGAGTCATACTCGACGACTCTCGTCGACGCTCGACGAATTGGCCTTAGTCGCCGAGTCATACTCGACGAATCTCGTCGACTCTCGACGAATTGGCCTTAGTCGCCGAGTCATACTCGACGACTCTCGTCGAACAATTCTCGACGAATCTCCCGGGCAACATTTGTCTGACCCCATTCTGTATGGTGATTGGTAACCTTTACCAACACAATCAATCTTCCAATTTCTCCACATGCTCTTATGTGCGACCCTGCAGGCTCATATCGCATTGGCAGTGAGATCACATGTTTGACCACTTCTAGATCACCATGGTAACTCCAACATTTACACCCTTGCGCGTTTCATCAACCAAAACGATATCATCCGCAAACAATAAACACCAAGGTATTGCTTGTTGGATATGTCTAGTGAGCTCATCTAAGATAAGGGTAAAGAGATAAGGGCATAAAGCTGAACCTTGATGTAAGCCAACAGTGATAGGGAATTCTTGTGTTAATCCTCCAGATGTCCTCACCCTTGTCACTGAATTTGCATGCATATCTTTGGTTGTGTCAATATATGATATATTTACACCTTTCTAAGACTCTCCATAAGATCTCTCTTGGAACTCTATCATAAGCCTTCTCAAGATCAATAAACAACATATGCAAATCTTGTTTTGCGTATAACAATGCCATAAAATTAACATGGATGAGCACTAATTGGGTAAGCACAAGTAGCTTGTCAAACATTCATTTTCAACCCTAGCTCAGAGGATCAGATTTGCACAATAATTACAAATAGGTGAAGCTGCCGTCAATATAACAAACAAACATTTTGGCTAAATGCCAGTAATGGTTTTTGCAAATTGTCACTGAACGCTTTGGAAATACTAGTTTAGCTGAAATCTTGGCTTTTTGGCACTTTGCATTCCGAATTTTTAAAATTGGCACTTTGCAGCCCCCCCTCACACAACCAATTGCAGATTTTTGGCACTTTGCACCTCAATGCTGAAATTTAAGAGGTATTTAGGTATGAGCACCACCTAAAATTCTCATTTTGGCACTTTGCAAGTAGACAAAATAAGATAGTTCAGGGTGCAAAGTGCCAAAATGAGCATTTTGAGTGATGCACGGACCTAAATACCCATTAAATTTCAGCCTTGGGGTGCAAGGTGCCGAAAAACTGTAATTATAGGGTGCAAAATTCGGGGTGCAAAATGCCAAAATAGAGTAATTGGGTGCAAAGTGGCAAAAATCCTGAAATCTTTCTACAATGGTTTAACCCTGTCACTATTCAAGTGGCATGTGAGAAGTTCAATCGAACAACTTAGAAATCCAGGTCTTATATGCTTCAGTTCCCTTTCAGTGACAAACAATGTTTTTTTTTGTTTGCAAATCGTCACTGAAAACTTTGGAAATACTGATTTAGCAGAAATAGAGCTCTAAAATGGTTTAACCCTGCTGGCTATTCAAGTGGGTTGCGAGAATGATACCTTCCTCATCCGGGTCTTGACCTCGGACTTCTTCCCCTTGTTATAGATACGCCTCTTCTCAGCCTGCCGAGCCCTCTTCTCCGCTGAATCAGCCTTCTTCGTCGGCATCGCATTGCAAACGACCGACCTTCGCAGTGGCTTGGGGTTCTCCAATGCCCTAATTGAAGCTCCGCCTGATACTCCAAAAGCATAATCTGTTGTGTGCGAGTGAACAATCGAAATATATATATATATACAGAGAAAGAGCGGAGAGATTCAAGATGGCTTACCAATGGGGAGAGAAATGGAGGAGAGGCTGTTAGAGAATGCTAGGGTTTTGGTGAGATGAGCGCCGCGAGGAAGAAGTTTTTCATGGAGACTGGAGTTGCGGGTGGTGAGCGGCACGGCTCCTGGTTTGCAGGGAAGCACGAAACAGGAAATGATTGTCGCCATTTTTGGCCCTTGCTCCTTCCTCCATCCTGCCTAAACATTATCTCTTCTAGGTTTTACTCGTCCTTTTCAAAATTTTGCAAGATATTTGACAAAATAACTAAATAAGTAAAATTTTTTTATATAAATACAATTCCTCTGGAAAATTTTAGGATTGTCGGTGATATATTGACTTTTTGGAATTGATTTTGGTCAGAAAATCAATATATGCAGGAATTGATTTTGTGCAAATAATCAATTCTGTTCGGCTACAGGATGGTATTCAGTGAACATAATTGAAATTCATAACTAAATGGTGTTTGGTTGCGTAAATAATTTGGTTTTCTGGAACTATAATTTTTATAATTTATAATTTTTAAAATTTAAGCATAAAATGAAACATGTAACAACCACAAATATGAACTAGGTATAATGAAGCACTAATGTTTGGTAGATAATGAGAACATATTAAATAAGTATCCCAATAATGAATGCTCAAAAAATTCAGCCAAATAGCAATAAGAGATGACATATGTGTGATGAAATAAAAAAAAAAAATCAAAAATTCGGGACCTCAAGCATAAAGAAGATGCTTGTATCAGAAATTATGAAATCATACAATCAGAAATTCTTCTTCAGTCTGAGGACTACAAGCAGAAGAAGAAGAAAAATAAGAGGAAGAAGGAGAAGAAGAGTTACCAACGCGATTTATGACACGAGAGCGGGAGCGGGAGCGGGAGCGGGGTCAGGGGACGGGAGTCGGAGTGTCGGCTGGGCACGAAACCGGGAGTGTCTGCGGGGCACGGAAGCCAGAGGCGATGGGGGCGGAGAGGAAGCTTTCCATCGCACGTACAGCGGGAGGTGTCGCGGAAAGGGTTCGGGGTGGCGATATGGGAGCACATCCATGGAATGCCTGCATCGGGGGATAAGTTTTTCGTGACTTGAATTTTAGCCTAAAAGGAAAACCGTAGTGTTTGTTTTGAAAACCAATTCCAGTGCAATTCTAACGCGCCGAACAGCATAATTGGCTTTCTGGAACCCAAAACCAATTCCAGAAAGTCAATGTCTGCGTCGAACGGACCCTTAAAGCATTGGCTCAAACTCATGGGCTTTTTGGTAGAGTGCATCACCCAATATATCAATTTTGGCGAAGTATATCTCAAATATTTTAGTATTACTCTTTGCGCTTGAAGGGGAGCGAAGCGAATTCCTGAGCAGAGGATCGGTCTAAGTCCATGACCTCGCTGAAAAACCTCAAATCTTTTTCTAGACTCTCGAGTTGCTTATCTTCAAATGAAGGCCCGGAGTCTTTTTATAATTTTTTGGATGGTCGCGTCTGTAATTATGTCGGGGCGTGATTTGTGCTGGCAAATGGAGTCGCTCCGTTTCGGTCACCTGGATCACCAAATTTAGGAAAATGACGAAAGTGCCCCCGGGCAGTCCGGACAGGGTGCCCAATGATGGCGGCAGCCATAGGTGGCACCGACGGGAGCGTCGGCGCGCGCGTATCGAGCGCGTTCGCTCGCGCACTGCGCTTGTGCGTCTGCGTCTGGCTGCGCCCCTTCCTTCGGGATGGTCCTTCCTGCACGACTGCTTGGGTCTCTCGGCCTGACTCGGAAATTTAGAGAGGGGACCCCATCAACTACCATTGGCCTCAACTATAAATATAAGACCTTGGGTTAGTTCTACAAATATCCATTCCATCCCAAATGGATGGTTCAAGAGACCAGTTACTCACTCTGCCAACAACTAAATATTCAGTATCCAGAACTCCGAACAAAAATGGGCCTCTCAAGAACATTAGCAGAAATGTCAAACCAGACTTCGGCTCCGTTTGGGGACTTATTTTCGCCGGTCAAGCGGTCACGACCGCATGAATTAAGGCCAGGTTCATGCGATCGTGACCACTTGACCGGCGAAAATAAGTTCTCCCAAACGGAGCCTTCATCGCTCGGCTCCTAACTTTTAGAAGACTTCTTATGACACTAGCTCTCAGGTGAGACAGTTGCATATTTCATTTGAACAGCTTGTGCACAAGTCTTCACAACACTATGGCCTCATTAGACAGTACCAAAATCAATGATATCCTAAAGAGACTCAAAATTTTGAAGAGGGAAGACAACCTATGATTAGAATTTCAATAGACAAGAAAAGATTATTATTCTTGGAATATTAAGTGTCTGGATAAATGATACGATCACGGGTAAATTTCAGGAGGAATCCGGCGAGGGGAAGGGCCGACGGAGGTGAGTGAGAGACGAAATCCTAGAAGGGAGGAGGGAAGACTAGAGAGAGAGAGGGGAAGTTAGAGAGATAAAAGAAACCTTAGATTAATTCTTCCATAATCATTACAAGACCTCAAAGGCCTATATAGGCGCCGATGACATAATTATAAATAACAAAACATACAACAAAATTAAAACACTTAAACGTCACGACATAACTCGATACAACACGACTCGATACATCACAACTCAACATATAAATAATAATAATAATAATAATGCAAGATAATTGATGGTGGATATGGATCCATAGCACTCCATCCGTCCCTCAAAACGAGCTTGCCCTCAAGCTCGTGTAGCAAGAGAGTGGTCAAATCATCTGGTAACTTGACCTCCAGCCAAAACAAAGCCAGGTAGCGCGTAGCAGCGGCGGCGGTGTTGGCGAGTAGCAGCGGCGCCATCGGAAAGACGGGCGGCAGAAGCAATGACTCCACAAGGTCGGTGGAGCGGTGGTGAGCAGCAGACGCAAGGATGTCAGAGACGCGACGACGACAGTAGGAACAGATCCATCGGGAACAACGGAGCGCGGGGCGGCAGAAGAGGCGGCGATGCGGCCGATGGAAGTGTCAATGCCGGGGTTGGCTGGGCAAGAGCCGGGAGAGGAGGTGAAATGGTTGGAGGGGGCGACAAGACTAGGGCCGGTGGAGCGGGTGACCGGAGAGATGGTGGAGGAACGACCACCGTGGAGAGAGGTGATACATCAGCAACCGATTTGCTTTCGAAAGGAAGATCGACTGTGGGGAAAGGGGTAGGTTGGTGTCGTCGAGGAATGTTGAGGGCGGCATGGCAGGATAATGCTCGCATGTTGCGGGAGGCAGCCGTGGTGGAGTCGACCTAGGGCGGGAGCCTCATGGGAGGTTGCGAAGGCCCTTCCGCCAAGGGGGAGAAGACAATTGACTTTGGCATGGAGAGAGGTGCATGTGGCCAGGATTTGTGCAGCGAGGGCATAAAAAGCCAGTCGAGGGCTAGTGTCCGACGATGGCAAGAACAGCTCCCCGGTCGCGGGCGATTGGACGGAGACTATGGTGCCAAGGAGGTAGACTGGAGATGATGCCACCCGATTGGTGTGTAGAAAGGGCAGATATGGCGGGGAGCGGCCGGTAGGGGGCGATTTGATGAGGGCGGCGGAACCCAAGCTTTTGCGTCCGATTAGGGGGTATAAATGGCGTGACCTGGGCAGTGAACGACGCCCGGGAAACAGACATGCGTTTCTGCGACAGATAGGCTCAAAGAACCCTGGATCGGTGGATGGCCTACAGTAGTTCCGGTGGAGTTGGGGCTCAAACCCACTGTTCGGCGAAAATAAGGGGCATCAACGTCTCTTCGTCAAATCGGTGCAGGAATGGTATCAAAAGTGGCGGTGCAGGGAGGGAATGACGTATCACAGCTTGCGGGTGTGGACGGTCTGGACTGCAGATCTGCGGATTGCGCGGAACACAGTTACATCAGGAATTAATTATCTCGATGGCCAAATAAGATTTCATAAAAATGATTTGAGGGATCGATCAAATTGAAAGAGAAGTCATAAAGGGGGAGAGGGTAATGATTAAGGCTAATTCTGAACATGCTACTTGGATATCAAACAATATCAGAGGCACTTTAGGCTTTCCTCCCCTATGGTATGATGGAGATCAAACTGCTGAATCTGGTTGTCAACCACCTCTACTTGAAGCACCTCTTGCTAAAATCTATGATTTTAATTATCCTGTAGTACATGCTAATTTTGAGTCTCTCCAAGCATCTGTTCAACACATGTACAGTCCTCCTTAAGGCTTAGATAAGAATGTAATCTATGAGAAAGTGGACAAGTCTTCTACTGCTCTAGAGATAGAGGCTCAGTTATCAAAGAAAAGGTTTAGAGAACAAGCTGAGACTAGACCAAATTTTGAGCAATGGAGTCCAACCTCCAGATCAATAATTCTTACTGCATGGAAGGCTGTAAATGCTAATGTCACAGACAGAGGGAAATGGTATTCAAAATAGGAATGAGCCAAACACTTGAAGCAGTAAGAAGTTATCTAAAAGTTCAGACATGATATGAAGAGAGGAAAGCTCCCTACTGAGTCTATCGAGTCCAACAAATATTTCCCAAAGTCATACCATTACTTTGAAAGGCAAAGGCTGAAAGAAGAAGCTATTGCAAAAGCTAAAGCTAAGAATGACAAAGGAAAGGTGGTTCCTAAGAATAAAGTACCTAAGGTCAAAGCAAAGATACAATCTGGGAAAGGCATAGTTATCAAGGAACCTGAGTTGCCTTAGGATATTCTTAGTTTTATATTTCATATGGACAACTTGATCTGTAACTATTTAGTAACCAAAGCTTGTATCAGTAAACTTTATGATAAACAATTAATGGAAATCCTGACTTATTCAATATTTCATGTGTTGTTAATTAGGACTGAAATTGTTTGTCTTATCTACTGTTCAACATTATTGTTTTTAACATGTGTTTTATTTGTGTTATTTCATATATAATATTGAACTGTATTCTAAATGTCTTTATCATTATATTTTGGTATCATGTTGTATATCATTGATTTAAGGTTATGACTTCTCCAAATAGGGGGAGATTGTTGAGTACATTATTCACAATATACTTGATTTGAAGAAGTCCTTTCAGCTCAATGATATACACATAGTTGTATTTGATGGATGTTAAGTTCATGTGTGTAGACAAATAAAGCTAAGTACAAAAGCGTCGAGACATTCAGGACTTATGTCGAGATACATTAAATAAGTTGTGTCGAGACAAAGAGAAGTTGTATCGACACTAAGGACAACTGTATCGACACACTCTATTCAAGCTGTGTCGAGACTGAAGACAACTGTGTCGACACTCAGGACTAGTGTCAACACACTTCACAAGCTGAGTCAAGACTGGAAGCAAGCTATGTCGACACTCAGGATTAGTGTCGACAAATTCTACATAAGTTGTGTCGAGACAAAATGAATAGCTATATCGACACATTCAGAAGTTTGTCGACACTACAACAAGAGCAGTGTCGACACTCAGGACTTCTGTCGATACCTTCAACTGTCAATTGTCAACTCTTCAAGCAGATTTGTTTTCTAAGTACTAAATTCAAGACGGAGGTACTGACAACTGTCAGAACTGTCAGATGTCAGTTATTAACCGGATCAGCCGGTTACTCCTATCAGAGCCTATTTAAAGGGATCTAGTCTTCAGAAGAAAGCAGAGAACAACTAGAAGAATAACAAGCATAATCTGTTGAAGTCAGATATTAGAAGCATCAGCTACAAATTTAGAAGGTGGAGAGAAGCTAGATCAAGAATCTGGGTTGGGGTAGAGACCCGACCTCAACAACCCACCATGAATAAAATGGAAAAGGGTTGGGGTGTACGTCTGCAGACATAAAAACATAAATAAAATAAATTTCAACATAATGTGCACTTTATGTTGGAATTTATTTTATAAATATTTTTATATGTCTGCAGACGTACACCCCAACCCTTCTCCATTTTATTCATAGCTGGTTATTGAGGTCGGGCCTCTATCCCTTGGCTGGAAGTTGGGTATGAGGAGATAAATAAAATCCCTCATAAAGGAGGTCAAGGGATAGAGGTCCGACCTCAACAACCAGCCATGAATAAAATGGAGAAAGGTTGGGGTGTACGTCTGCAGACATATAAAAATATTTATAAAATAAATTCCAACATGTTGAAACCGGAAATCGGTCTCTGTGGAATTCGACCCTTGGGAAGGGGTGGTCGCGCACCTACTTCGCTCCTGCAAGAAAATGACAAGAAGGTGAAGAACAAAGGACTAGACCAAGGGCCCGGCGCGGAGGTCCCACCACACACCCGGAAGATCTTAGAGCGCTTCCCCTCCTTAGCCAGGTGTCGGGCTAAGGTACCTCAGAAAGCGCTAGGAGGCCTGAGAATCAGTCAGCATGCCCTTCTGAGGTACCCCTTGGGTCCTATTTATAGAAAACTGAAAATGACCTGCAAAAAGCCTACCTCTGCTGGTCTGAAATTACTGAAAGCCCCATTAGGCTGGCCTGCCAACAACCAAACTCCGTTGTTATGAGAGGCTAGGGGCAGACTACTGGGGGCATGATGGCCACTGGATCCCCTTACTCGGCCAGGGCGGCGAGAGCTCGATGGGGCTGGCACTCGCCGATTCTTCTCGGCCAATGGCGAGTGCGAGCTCGTCTGGCGAGCAACTCCGCTTCGGCGAGTGCGGGCTCGGCTGTCGAGTACCTCCACTTCGGCGAGTGCGGGCTCGGCCCTTGCCCCCTGACGAGTAAGCGACTGGACTCAGCTCCATAAACCCTGAGCTCGGCCCGACGATCCCCGAACTCGGTACGACGATTTACCGAGCTCGAGCTCGGTAGAGAACCCTGCCCGGCCGTGAGGCGGTCTGGACCGGCCGGTCTGGCTTCCGCGGACCCACTCGGCGGATACGGGGTTATACACAATCCCCGCTCTTTGCGAGGTTGGGACAAGCTCGGAAAGATACATCCAACCCCGCAGGATTCGGCGAGTGGGGGGCATGTGCTAAAGAAAGAATCTTCTAGTAGGCCCCACAAATAGCTATATATATGTACCCCTACGCATCTGACTTACCCTTGCCCTTCCTGGAGTTCTGCTACGATGTTGCTTCCCAAGGAAATCCTAGAGCGGCTCGCACGCACCCGCGATCAGATCGCCGTTCAAGCCGCGGGCTTGACTAGCCTAGAGGTCCCTGCTCGCCACTTCGCTGATTTTGGCTCGGCTAAGCGGGCGAAACCCTTTCCTCTGGGGGCCGAACCCATTCTAGCCGATTTTACAGTGGCCTTGGGGAACGGGGCTGGCTCCTCCAACCAGCCGGCTCTTGGTTCTACCGCTAAAGACCTCGTGGAGCTTTCTTCCGGCCGGGAGAATAGTGGCGAGGCATCCACTCCGCGGGCTAAAAGCATTCCTGACAGCTCGCCAAAATGGGATTCCGAGGTCAAGGAACCGGACTCGCAGAAGTTAGCGTCGCCGAATCGTCTCCCTTCTCGGCAACCATCCCCTGGTTCCATAGTCGTGGGGGGAGGCGCCGGGCACATCCCCGTCCTCGAATATCAACCCATCCATCAGAAACTTCTGCATGGACGTGTCAAGGACCTGCGCCACTTCTCTCCTCGCATCAACCCAAAGGAGCCAGGCTCGCGCGGTAAGTCTTCAACTCTATACTCTTCTGTTCTGGGGGTGCCTGCTCTTCTAACCGTCTTTCAGTTCTTCATTCAGACCCTCTCGGACTGACAGAGGACGGAGAGTCCGTGGATCGACCTCCTTACTCGCCTCTCCCTTCTCATAGCGCCCTGGACGCCTTACTGGACTCCGAACTGGGCAGCCCTGAGCGTGCAAAACGGGAGCGGAAGGTTCTCAATAAATTGGTGCGCGAGCTCCACGACCTGCAGAAGGACAACAACAGGCTGCAATGGGAGTGCTCGCGTCTTGCGGACGGTGCGGGGGTCAGCTTGGCGTTCGAGGAGGCGTCTTCCTTAGTGTTGATGGATGAGATTGATGAGAACCTGCGGGTGGTGAATAAGAACATGGGGCGGCTTCGCGAGCTCCACGCGCGGCGATCTGTGACGGCAGATCGGCGAGACCGGGGAGAATAAGAAGGCTCCTCTGTCAGCCGACCGGTACTCGCGCTCGCCCTCGCATGGTCCTCGCGCCTTTATTTTTTCTTGCTTTGAACAATTCACCTGTCTGTAATAATTTAAACAAATTTTATGTGACTTTGTATATATGTAGATGCATTTTCAATATCCTAGTAAGTGTCCTTTCGAATTCCCCCTTCTGGGACCGGGCTAACTCGCGGGATTCGGTGAGCAGAGGGTGGCGAGACGGCGTGGAGGGGCTGGGCTGATCGGTCGGCTCGCCCTCGCCCTTCCCTGCCTTACTTTCTTTTTTTATAAATAGGCCCTCTCACCTACCCCCTGGGTACGCTTTTATTGCTTCCGAACCCTTGCCTCCCCTCCGTCATCCCGAGCTCGCGCCTTTCCTTCGTTTGTGAGAATGGTTAAAACTAACCTTGACGCGGATGGCCGGTCCAAGTGCGCCCGGCACTTCATCGACCACTGCTTATTCGAGGGGCATATCACCGAGGAGGAGCTCGCCGAGTTCATGGCTGAGTTCGTCCCTCCTGTCTTCCAGGCTCGCAGGCCCGCTGAGCACGAAGCTATCAACTCCTTCCCTGAGGGTGAGCTCGCCTTCCCTATCTCGCACTTTGAGGTGGGGCTGCGCCTCCCCCTCTGGCCATAGATCCGTCAGATCTTGAAGTACTACGGCGCGGTGCCCGCGCAGCTGAACTCTAACGCCATCGCTATAATGGTGGCGTTCGCCTGTTTCCTCCGCCGAGAGAGGATTGAGTTCAATCTTATGGTTTTCCGTAAGTTGTTCTCCTACAAGGCCACCCCCGATGGGGTCGCCTACTTCGGCGGATCCCTCATCAAGGTTCGCGAGCTCGCGAACAAGAACCATAACTGGATGACACGGCTCGTCTTTATCAAGGGCGAGCTTGGCAACATCCCCTTCCGGCCCCTGCAGAAAAGCGAGGACATCTACCGTCCTCCTTCCCTGTCCGGCAACGACGCCGACCTCCAAAAATTTTTCCTTCACAAAGACTTCGAGGTCGCCTACCTCCGCCGCGGCCTCGACTCGCTTCAACCTGTTCTCCCTGGTCAAGGTATACCTCGCCCTGTCTTCTCGCGAGCTCTGTCAAAGTGAACCTCAACTTTTATGATCAAGTCTTTTTCTGCAGGGGAGCGGCTTCTGCCGGAGCACCTGCCGTTTGCCGACCCGGGGATATTCTCTGATTCCCTGGAGCTTGCCCGGGCAGCGGCGGAGGCCTGCCGAAATGAACAAGCGCGGGGTCAACCCCCCAGCAGGAAGCGCTTGGAGTTTGGGGGGTCAAGCTCGCACCCAAATCCTTCACCCCCGAAGAAGAAAAAGGCTAAGGTGGTTTCGCGTGGGCGGCTACATCTCCCTTCGTCGCCCGTTAAGTTCATGAGCTCGCTGGAGGTTTCTTCCGACGAGCCCCCGATGAGCCCGCTGAAAGAAGCGTCTTCCCCCCGAAGGCAGAAGAAGAAGAAGAATGGGCCTTCCCCCTCAGATTCTGTCGAGGAGGTCGTCCTTCGCGAGCCCGGCCTTCCGAAGGATCATCCCCACTTCGGCAAGGGAGGAAGAAGCAAAGATACGGCTGGCGAGCCTATTCTGAAGTGGGATAAGGGGGCCCACCGAGTCTCCGTTTCTACTCGCGCCCCCTCCTGGGGAGCTCGCCGGCCTCCTACTGGTCATGCCTTCGCCTTCACCTTCGGCCTCTACGGCCGCGATAGCGCCGAATCGTATAAGCAGCTAACCCCCCGCCAGCTCGGCCATGAGGGGTTGCAGGCCCACCTGCGGGCCTTCGAGCTTCATCATATGATGGTCCGCCGCAGCTTCCAGCTCAGCAACGCCTTGCTGACCGCCGAGCAGGAGCGCGACCTGGCGAAGGAGAGCGTGACCGACGCGGAAAGGAGGTTCGGCCTTGCCGACGCTCTACTCGCAAAATCTGTCGGTGGCTTGGTAATCACTGGATATCTCTGCTCATCTTACTTAGAAAGGATTCTTCTTGCGCTCGTTCTGAACTCTAGCCTCGCAAGATGCCGAAGCCGCCAACGCGCTGCGAGGCGAGGTGGCTCAACTGCAAGCTCAGCTTGCCGAGCGGGAGACTCAGCTTGTCGAGCAGAAGACGCGTTCTCGCGAGCAAGAGGCTGTTGCTGCCCAGCTGAGGATAGAGGTGGCGGGGTTGAAGGAGAAGAATAAGGAGCTCCACGACGAGGTCCTCCGCCAGGCTGAAGCTCTCATTCCCCCAGGCGCCAGCGAGTCACCCTTCCCCTACAAGAGGCCTCGGGTCTTTGGCGAGACTGATGTCACGGAGTGGCTGCGAGTCAACTCCATTGAGTCTGCCGAGTGTCTCCTGAAGGCCATGAGGGGGACGGGGATTTTGGCAGAAGGCTGCGAAGGAGTCACCGTTCGGGATCTCCTGCCGACCTTGTTCCCACCCAGCTCGCTCAGCGAGAAGGAAGACAGCTTCGACTCCCTCTTCGCAGGGGTGGGAGAGAAGGACACTCGGCTCGGCGGCGAGGAGGATCGCCGCACAGGGGAGGAAGACGAGAGCTGACTGGGCTCCTCCATTTTTGTTTTCTTTTTACCTTGTATCTTGTCGAGGCAAGATACAAGGTAAAACAAATAATTTTTGCACAATTTTTCTATCTTCTTTTTAAGCTAACTTGCGACATTGTACCCGCGTGTGTGATACCCCTTTAGGCGATCCTGCCGAGTCCGACCTCGTCTGTAGGATGCTTTTGAGTTAGGACCAGCGCTTGCGGCGAGACCATAGGCGTCGGCCATAGCTGGACTCACTAATGTTGCCGGTGCTTGCGGCGAGATCAGACTCGCTTGAGAGAACTGCCCCCCTGAGTCCGAGACAGGACCAGGAATTCCTTAGCAGCGAGCTGGAGGGGGCAGGATATCCAGAACTCGCCGTCTTGGCTGGCGAGCTTGCCCCTGGGTTCTTTTTTCGGACCAACTCAGCCGTGCCAACTAGGTGGAAGCCTGACAGGGGAGTGACGAGACCTAACCCCAGAGCGAGAAGACTTGGAAACATTTGCTTCTCCCGGGTGCTACCACCGGGCCAGTCAGCTAGGTGAGAGTCTGAGGGCGGGTGTTGAACATCCTCCGGGCTCAGCCCCAGGTACATAGCGATGTCCATCGAAACTCAGCCGTGCCAACTAGGTGGAAGCCTGGCAGGGGAGTGACGAGACCTAACCCCAGAGCGAGAAGACTTAGAAACATTTGCCTCTCCCGGGTGCTACCACCGGGCCAGCTAGCTAGGTGAGAGCCTGAGGGCGGGTGTTGAACATCCTCCGGGCTCAGCCCAAGGGTCATAGCGATGTCCATCAAAACTCAGCCGTGCCAACTAGGTGGAAGCCTGGCAGGGGAGTGATGAGACCTAACCCCAGAGCGAGAAGACTTGGAAACATTTGCCTCTCTCAGGTGCTACCACCGGGCCAATCAGCTAGGTGAGAGCCTGAGCGCGGGTGTTGAACATCCTCCAGGCTCAGCCCCAGGGTTATAGCGATGTCCATCGAAACTCAGCCGTGCCAACTAAGTGGAAGTCTGGCAGGGGAGTGACGAGACCTAACCCCAGAGCGTGAAGACTTGGAAACATTTGCCTCTCCCGAGTGCTACCACCGGGCCAGTCAGCTAGGTGAGAGCCTGAGGGCGGGTGTTGAACATCCTCCGGGCTCAGCCCCAGGGTCATAGCGATGTCCATCGAAACTCAGCCGTGCCAACTAGGTGGAATCTTGGCAGGGGAGTGACGAGACCTAACCCCAGAGCAAGAAGACTTAGAAACATTTGCCTCTCCCGGGTGCTACCACTAGGCCAGCCAGCTAGGTGAGAGCCTGAGGGCGGGTGTTGAACATCCTCCGGACTCAGCCTCAGGGTCATAACGATGTCCATCGAAACTTAGCCGTGCCAACTAGGTGGAAGCCTGGCAGGGGAGTGACGAGACCTAACCCCAGAGCGAGAAGACTTGGAAACATTTGCCTCTCCCGGGTGCTACCACCGGGTCAGTCAGCTAGGTGAGAGCCTGAGGGCGGGTGTTGAACATCCTCCGGGCTCAGCCCCAGGGTCATAGCGATGTCCATTGAAACTCAGTCGTGCCAACTAGGTGGAAGCCTGGCAGGGGAGTGACGAGACCTAACCCCAGAGCGAGAAGACTTAGAAACATTTGCCTCTCCCGGGTGCTACCACCAGGCCAGCCAGCTAGGTGAGAGACTGAGGGCGGGTGTTGAACATCCTCCGGGCTTAGCCGGGTCATAACGATGTCCATCGAAACTCAGTCGTGCCAACTAGGTGGAAGCCTGGCAGGGGAGTGACGAGACCTAAACCCAGAGCGATAAGACTTGGAAACATTTGCCTCTCCCGGGTGCTACCACCGGGACAGTCAGCTAGGTGAGAGCCTGAGGGCGGGTGTTGAACATCCTCCGGGCTCAGCCCCAGGGTCATAGCGATGTCCATCGAAACTCAGCCGTGCCAACTAGGTGTAAGCCTGGCAGGGGAGTGACGAGACCTAACCCCAGAGCGAGAAGACTTGGAAACATTTGCCTCTCCCGGGTGCTACCACCGGGCCAATCAGCTAGGTGAGAGCCTGAGGGCGGGTGTTGAACATCCTCCGGGCTCAACCCCATGGTCATAGCGATGTCCATCGAAACTCAGTCATGCTAACTAGGTGGAAGTCTGGTAGGGGAGTGACGAGACCTAACCCCAGAGCGAGAAGACTTAGAAACATTTGCCTCTCCCGGGTGCTACCATCGGGCCAGCCAGCTAGGTGAGAGCCTGAGGGCGGGTGTTAAACATCCTCCGGGCTAAGCCCTAGGGTCATAGCGATGTCCATCGAAACTCAGCTGTGCCAACTAGGTGGAAGCATGTCAGGGGAGTGACGAGACCTAACCCCAGAGCGAGAATACTTGGAAACATTTGTCTCTCCCGGGTACTACCACTGGGGCAGTCAGCTAGGTGAGAGCCTGAGGGCGGGCATTGAACATCCTCCGGGCTCAGCCCCAGGGTCATAGCGATGTCCATCGAAACTCAGTCGTGCCAACTAGGTGGAAGCCTGACAGGGGAGTGACGAGACCTAACCCCCGACCGAGAAGACTTATGAACATTTGTCTCTCCCGGGTGCTACCACCGGGCCAATCAGCTAGATGAGAGGCTGAGGGCGGGCGTTGAACATCCTCCGGGCTCAGCCCCAGGGTCATAGCGATGTCCATCGAAACTCAGCCATGCCAACTAGGTGGAATCCTGGCAGGGGAGTGACGAGACCTAACCCCAGAGCGAGAAGACTTAGAAACATTTGTCTCTCCCGGGTGCTACCACTGGGCCAGTCAACTAGGTGAGAGCCTGAGGGCGGGCGTTGAACATCCTCCAGGCTCAGCCCCAGGGTCATAGCGATGTCCATCGAAACTCAGCCGTGCCAACTAGGTGGAAGCCTGGCAGGGGAGTGACGAGACCTAACCCCAGAGCGATATGACTTAGAAACATTTGCCTCTTGGTCTTTAAACCGCGAGCCCTCCTGCCATCATAGTTTTGCAAAAGCACAAGATATGATGATAAGATTCATTTTTATTCATGGAATAAGAGTACCTACAATATTTTCAAGGGTAAAAACGTTTCAGATCATCGCCACTCCAAGTGTGGCTGAGGGTATCCCCTTTTACATCCTTGAGGCGATACCCCCCTGATTTTAAGACCTCCTGTACAATGTAGGGGCCCTCCTAATTGGGATGGAGTTTTCCCACAGCGTCCGATCTCCCTGCTGCGTCCACTTTCTTCAAGATAAGGTCTCCTTCCGCGAACTGCTTGATACAGACGTGCTTGTCGAAGTACTTGGCCATCCTTCGCTTGGCCTCCTCCTGCCTAACGGTGGACAAGTCACGTAGCTCCTCCACCATATCAAGGGAGAGTCGAAGCTCCTTCTTATTTTCTTATCTCCACTCTTCCCTTCCAGCCTCCGCCTCGGCGACCCGGAGTGTCTGGACCTCGAACTCGACAGGTAGAACGGCTTCGCAGCCATGAGAAAGTTTAAAAGGCGTCTCTCCCGTGGCCGTATTGGGAGTGGTCCTCAGGGCCCAAAGGACTGAAGGAAGTTGCTCCACCCAGCTCCCCCTCAAATTTTTTACTTTCTTTTTCAAGAGGTTCACGATTATTTTGTTGGCCGCCTCCACCTGCCCGTTGCTCCTGGGGTGGTGGACAGAGGCAAACCGAAGGTCAATTCCCAGTTGTTCGCAGAAGCGAATGAATTCCGTGCTGGCGAACTGAGGCCCGTTGTCCGTGACGATAGCCTGTGGTAGCCCATGCCTGCAGATGATCTCCCCCTAGATAAAATTCATGATCACCTGGGAGGTCACCTTGGTTAGAGCCTTCACCTCAAGCCACTTAGAAAAATAGTCGATCATGACCAACGGAAACCTTCTCTGCCCGTTGGCCTGAGGAAAAGGCCCTACGAAATCCAAACCCCATATGGCGAAGGGCCATGGTGTCATGATGCTTCTTAGTCTCTGAGCCGGCTGTAACTGGAGCGGGGCATAGAGCTGGCACTTATGGCATTTTTTCGCGAATTCGGCTGCATCCTGACCGAGGGTGGGCCAGAAGTACCCTTGCCTGATGACCCTCCCTTCCAAGATCCGGCTCCCCGAATGACTTTCACACTCGCCGGAATGTACCTCCTCTAAAATTTTATGCACCTCCCTTT
The DNA here is from genome assembly GCA_039513925.1 of Platanthera zijinensis. Classification (NCBI taxonomy): domain Eukaryota; kingdom Viridiplantae; phylum Streptophyta; class Magnoliopsida; order Asparagales; family Orchidaceae; genus Platanthera; species Platanthera zijinensis. Next base: position 39,199,077 of record CM077092.1, on the reverse strand, counting down.
CAGCCACGCAACGAGCCAGCATCCCCGAGAGGGTCTTGCGGTACAACTCTTCCTCGCGTAGGAGGTAGTATGCTGCCTTGTGTTTGAGCCCTCTTCGGTCCATCCCCTCTGGGTACTCTCTTGTGGACAGAAAGGTGACGAAGGGGTCCATCCATGAGAGATGCTGCTCCACCTCCATTAGTTCCCCCTCCTCGATGGAAGGTCGGAAGAGATCTGTGATGGTTCCCCCCACCCTGGGGCCGTGCTTTTCTAGCTGGTCTGCTTGCTCATTTTCCTCTCGAGGCACGTGCTTGATGGAGAAGGTCTGGAAGGTCCCTATAATTCTCTTCGCCTTTGTCAGATAGAGCTGCAGGGTGGGCTCCCTTGCCTCAAACTCCCCATTGATCTGGGAAGCCACCACCATGGAGTCAGTGAGGACCTCCATGTCATATACCCCTAACTCCCTTGCCAGGCGCAGACCTGCGATTACAGCTTCGTATTCGGCCTGATTATTGGTGATAGGGAAATGCACTACCACGGTTTGTTCGATTCTTGTCCCCTGGGGACTTTCCAAGATGACTTCAACCCCCAAAGAATGTCTCCCCGAGGCACCGTCCACCACGACTTTCTAAGGGACCGGACGAGTGAGTTGCTCCTCCGCCACCTCGACCACATAGTCTGCTAAGAAATCAGCCATAACTTGGGCCTTGATCGAGAGGCGGGGGACGAAAGAGATGTTGAACTCGCTCAGTTCCACCGACCATTTGGCCAACCTGCCTGAATGCTCCACCCCCTTGAAGATGCTGCGGAGGGGGTGGTCAGTCACCACTCGGATCGAGTGTGCCTGAAAATAAGGTCGGAGCCTCCGGGCCGAGATGATTAGGGCGAAGGCCAGCTTCTCCAAGATGGGATATCGAAGCTCGGCCTTCCTTAGTACCCGACTCACATAATAAATGAGGAGTTGCTTCTTCCCCTTTTCCCAAACTAAAATCGAGCTCAAGGCCTCCGCCCCGACCCCCAGATACAAAAATAAGTCCTCCCCCCCCCCTTTGGGCCCTTGGAGCAGGGGAGCCTGAGTTAGCTGTTTCTTTAAGGCCTAGAATGCCTCCTCGCACTCTGAGGTCCATTCAAACTTCCGACCCCCTCTCAAGGTTTTGAAAAATGAGGAGCACCTCTCCCCAGCCCGGGAGAGGAACCTGCTCAACCCTGCCAACTTCCCTGTCAACCGCTGTACCTCCTTAGCATTTCGCGGTGACCTTAGTTCCACGATTTCCCTCACCTTATCCGGATTAGGCTCCACACCGGCAGGGGTGAGGAGATGCCCCAGGAACTTCCCCCCGCTTTCCCCGAAGGTGCACTTCAGGGGGTTTAACCTCATCTTGTATTGGCGGAGAGTGACGAAAGTCTCTTCCAAGTCCCGGAGGTGGGAATCGACGTCCAGGCTTTTGATCATGAGGTCGTCCACGTACACCTCCAAATTTCTTCCTTTCTGCTCTCGGAAGACCCTGTCCATCATTTTCTGGTAGGTAGCCCCCGTATTTTTCAGTCCGAAGGGCATCATTTTATAGCAATAACACCCTTCCCCCGTGATGAACGAGACATCTTTGACGTCGGGGGGGGGGGGGGTGCATTCTAATTTGGTGATGTTAAAAGTAGACCCGTCACCGTGAGATAAATGAGTTTGCCCACCAGACGTCTATACCTCGTGGCATCGGATATAAGAGGTGGGTCATCTGTCCATGTTTTGTCTTCTCCAATGGCCATGGGATACCGGGCCGGTTTGGCCCCGGTCAATCCTGCCTCTTGTAGAAGATCAAGCGCATACTTCCGTTGGGAGAGAACCAACGAGTCGGGCTTCCGAGAGATTTCTATCTCCAAAAAATATTTCGGGGAGCCCATATCCTTCGTGACAAGGTGTTGACAGAGGTGTTTCTTTGTCAAGTCCACCCCAGCCTGGTCATCGCCGGTAAGAAGGATATCATCCACATACACCGCCAAAACCACAAGGCCAGATGCGGTTTTGCGAATAAACAATGAGTGATCGGCAGAACTTCTTGCAAAGCCAATTGCAGCTACAATGCCACTAAACTTGTCAAACCACGCCCGAGGGCTCTGCTTTAGGCCGTAGATGGCCTTCTTCAACTGGCATACTCGTGTCTCCCCCTGAGCAACATACCCTGGAGGTTGCTCCATATAGACGCCCTCCTGAAGATCCCCATAGAGAAAAGCATTCTTGACATCAAGTTGAGAAATTTCTCACTCCCTGTTGACGGCCACAGAAAGAAGAACCCGGATGGTGCTGAGGCGAGCAACCGGAGAGAAAGTGTCAAAATAGTCAACTCCATAAGTCTGAGTAAAGCCTTTGGCCACCAGTCGGGCCTTGTAACGATCCACAGTGCCGTCCGGGCGAAACTTCACAACGAACACCCAGCGGCAGCCAACCACATCAGTACCGATCGGTGGAGGAACAAGGGTCCAGGTACCTCTTTCAGTAAGAGTGGCAATTTCCTCATCCATGGCAGATTTCCAATGAGGAATAACAAGAGCCTCCTGGTAAGTGCGGGGAGTGGTAGTAGCCGAGATGGCCAAAGCAAAGCACCTGCGAGAGGGAGTAAGCCGATCATAGGAAACAACAGCCGCAAGCGGGTGTTGGGTACACGCCCGCACCCCTTTGCGAAGGGCAATAGGAAGATCCAGGTCGCCTTGTGCCTCAGGGACCGGAGCATCCGTGGCAGAGAAGGCTGGCCCGGGACTAGAGAGAGACGGCTGCTGAGAGGAAGGAGGGGAGATAATAGGGAGAGGAGGAGACGGCATAGGAGGGGAGACGTCGACATGTGTGGAAGGCTCACATAGAGATGGAGGAGAGTCAGAGACAGCAGGAGGAGGTGAAGATGGGAAAGAAAAGTAGGATGCATTTTCAAAGAAGGTGACGTCTGCGGAAACAAACTGTTTGCACAGAACGAGATCAAAGCAACAGTAGCCTTTTTGAGTTGTCGAGTAACCCAAAAAAACACATTTGGTGGAGCGGGGGGAAAGCTTGTCGCGGGTAGCAGACGGAGCATGCACAAAGGCCGTACACCCAAAGATACGGAGAGGAAGAGGAAAGGGTTCCTTGCTCGGGTAGAGAATGGAGAAGGGGGTCTTGCCGTGAAGAACAGAAGAGGGAATGCGATTGATGAGATAGCAGGCAAGAAGAACAGCATAGCCCCAGTAGGAGCGAGGCACCTGCATCTGTGTCATCAGAGTGCGAGCGATATCGAGGAGATGACGATTTTTACGTTCCGCCACCCCATTTTGTTGGGAGGTGTAAACACAGCTGGTCTGATGAATAAGACCATGTTGCATACAAAAAGATGAAAACTCATGACTGAGATATTCTTTAGCATTATCAGAGCGCAATACTTTAATAGAAATAGCAAACTGAGTTTTAATCATATTATAAAAAGATTGTCATACAGATAAGAGTTCAGAGCGGTCTTTTAATAGATACACCCAGGTACATCTGGAGAAATCATCAATAAAAGTTACAAAGTAAAAAACTACCCCGACCAATGGTGGGAGTAGGAGCAGGACCCCAGATATCAGAATGAATGAGATCAAAAGGGCGGGAGGAACCACGGCCTTGCTTCTGCGGGAAGGAGGAGCGGTGATGCTTGCCAAGCTGACACGCATCACAGTTGAGCGGAGGACTGGTTTGAGGTAAGTGGGGAAGAAGCTGACGAAGAATCCGAGGAGGAGGATGGCCAAGGCGAAGATGCCATTGAAGCAGATCAGTAGACGAGGAAGAGAAGGCGGACAGAGCGGAAATATTGTCGAGGAAGTAGAGGCCGCCGCTCTCAGTCCCAGTAGCAATCGTCTGTTGGGTCCTCGGGTCCTGAAAACAACAAGAAGTATGAGTAAATAATACAGAGCACTGAAGTTGCTTGCATAAAGTAGTAACTGAGAGTAAATTGCAAGGGAACTTCGGGACATAGAGAGTGTCCGCTAAGCGAAACGAGGGAGTGACTTAAACCATGCCCGTCCCATGAACCGGGGAAGGCGAACCATCCGCAACGAGGACCGGGGGTAACCGATCATGCGTCTCTAGGAGAGAGAAGCAGTGAGGGTTTCCGGTCATGTGATTTGTAGCACTAGAGTCAATCAGCCATTTACCTTGGGTAACGACGTGTGCACTACCTGAGGTGGTGGCCACAGAAGCAGATGGCCGAGAGGAGGCGGAGGTTGAGGAAGAAGTATCACCGGAGGGACGAAGATGAGGATGTTTCTGCCAGCAGCGGTCAACAGAGTGGCCGGTACGACCACAGTGAGAGCAGAGGAACCTTGACGGACCGCGCGTGCCAGATTGGCTGCGACCACTATTGCCACCCCGCTGGACTTGGTGAGCATAGGAGTCCGGTGGAGGAGGGGAGGACAATAGAGGACGTTGGAGCAGTGAAGTAACAGCGGCGATGCGAGCCACGATGGCATCCAAGGTGGGAGACTCGGCTTCGCCCAAGATCTGCTGGCGGATCATATCAAAAGATTCAGGAAGCCGTAGAAGATAACAAACAACCAGGAGTTCCTGGAAGTGTTTGTGCTGTTCGGCCAAGTCCGCGGAGAAGGGGCGATTCTGGAGGATTTCGGCTCCAAGAGCCTGAACTTGCTGATAAGCCGCAGCAGGAGACAATGAAGGGCGAGCGAAGAGATCCGCGTAGAGAGTATAAATGCGGGATTTCTGGGCCCCCTTTGAGTAGAGAGCAGCAAGGTGAAGCCACGCGGTCTTGACCGTCTCATCATGGCGTATGACAGGAAGACATTCATCAGAGAGGCTGTTAGCCAACCACGTGCGGACAAGCGCATCACTGGCATCCCAGTCATCAAATTCAGCAGAGTCTGAGGGAGGAGGGTCATCGGTGAGGTGATGACGTTTGCGCTGAGAGCGGAGAAGAAATGTGAAAAAGACGCTCCAATCCGTATAGTTGGAGCCAACAAGTTTAGAAACCGTGCCAAGGTTGCTAGAGGGAGTAGGAAGCGGCGCCGGAGTGGCGATAGGAGTGGTGGTGGTGGAGGTTTCAGAAAGGGCCATAGGAGAAAACTGCGAGAAGCCGCGCGGTTAGAATATAAGCCGTGCGGATAGAAAGAAGAAGAGCTGCGGCGGTCACGATGTTAGACACCAGCGGCCAGAGAAGCCACGACCAAGCCGCAGGTCCAAGACGGGGAAGAGGTCGAACGGCTAGAAGATAGACCGCGCGAACGGACAAGGCGAATAAAGCAGCAGGTCGCGACGAACAAGGAGATAGGTCGCTGCGACTGAAAGGCAGGAGAAAGAGGACGCACGGACAGGGCGCAAACAGCGAGAACAGGTCGCGAGAAGAAGGGGCAAGCCGCGCGGACAGGGCGCACAGAATCAGGAGGAGAAGATCGAGTGCTCTGATACCATGTTAAAAGTAGCGAACAAACGACTAGAGCAGAGAATAAACGACTAGAAAACAAGCCGGAACTTTGAATAATTGAAATTTTATTATCCAAAAAGATATCATTTACAAAGGTATGACCTCCCTTTTATAGAATGGAGGAGAGAGAGAAGAATACAAACTAACAATGTGGGACTAAAGCTATACAACAGATCTGGGCGGCTAGAATAAGAGACCGGAACAGGCCGCGCGGTTAGACAATGTTCTAACCGCTCGGCAATACCAGAACCAAGAGAGAGATGCGGTAGGAGACCTCTAGACCGGCCGGTTTCCAAGCCGCCGGAGATAAGCGGTTAGACCGCCGGATACCACACAGCAACAGTCTGGAAATCAACCCGCCAACCTCAATCCGCCAGACCGCCCGGTCAACAACCCGCCATGCTCAAACCGGCAGACCGCCCGGTCTCATACTTCGATAGGTGATAACCTGAAAAAGCATCCAAAAAACTCATTACAGGGAAACTGACGGCTGAGTCAACCAGCGCGTCGATCCGAGGCAAGAGATAACAATCTTTCAGGCATGATTTATTAAGAAGAGAAAAATCAATACACATCCTCCACCGACCGTCTCCTTTTTTAACTATTACAACGTTGGAGACCAAGCCAGGGTATTGGATTTCGGATACAAAGCCAGCCTTGAGGAGCTTGGCGACTTCCTCCCTGATGGGCTCGGCGAGCTTGTCTGCGATGGACCTCTTCTTCTGCTGGATGGGGCGAGCCTCCGGGTCCAGGTTGAGGCGATGGCAGACCACGTTGGGGTCGATCCCCAGCATCTCTGCGGTATTCCATGCGAAGACGTCCACATTCTTCTAGATGCACTCCAGCATCCTGCCTTGAGCCTCCGGGGTCAGTCCTCCGCTGATGCGGACCTTCTCCACCCTTCCTCCGATGGTGAGAACCTCCATCTCCACCACCTCCTCTGCTGCCTCCAGACGAGACTGCTCCCCCCATTCCTCAGTACATCCCCCTCTGGGGGTGAGGATCTCTTCCTAAGCTTCCTCCACGGCCATTGCCTCGGCCGGCTCTCGGGCCTCTTCCGCGACCTCCGCCTGGGCGCGGCACTCCTCCACCTTCATCTCTTCTCCGTTAGCTTCCTGCTCCACCTCCTCCAACCTCCGCCCCATCTCCTCGGCCCTCTCCAGCCAAGAGATGGAGTTCACTGCCGAGACGTAGCACTCCCTTGCCTCCTTAGGGTCTCCTCGGACCCGGATCTGGACCCCCTCGACGTTGAAATTTAGGCACTGGTGGAAGGACGAGGGGACGCAGCGGAAGGCGCTGATGAGGGGTCTTCCGAAGATGGCGCTGTAACTGCTGGGGGCATCTACGATGACAAACTTGCAGTTACGGGACTGCCCTCCCCCCAGAGTGACGTGGAGTCCTACTCCTCCCTCAACTTCTTTCCTTTCTCCCGAGAAGCCGAACAGGGGCCCGTCCGAGGCCAACCCCCTTCTGGACTCTACTTTCATCGCGTCGAATGCCCTCTTGAATATGACGTTGACCGAGCTCCCATTGTCGACGAGGATCCGGGAGATGGTAAAATCCTCGATGGCTGTCTGGATGACCAGCACATCGCAAAAGGGGTCCTCGTGACCTGACATATCCTCCCTAGAGAAGATGATTTTCTCATCCGGAGGCGGGGACTGGGACGTGGAGTCAACGCTCCTACGGTACGTGGTGTGGAGGCTTGACTTACGGGAAGCCTCGATCCTAGCCCCACCGTGGATCGCTCCAATCCTTCCTCGGGTGCCCACATCAACCCGGTCCTCACACCGATCCTCCTCCACCCGAGGCTGGATCTCCTCTATCCGCACTTCCTGATGGTTTTGCTGTTGTTGCTCCCTGTTTCCTCTCATCTCGAGGAACTCCGGGCACGTGGACGTGAGGTGCCCTTCCTCTTGATGGAAATCACAATAGGACAGGTCCACCCTGACCTCCCTCCTTCTCCTCAACTGCCCTCTCCTCCTCCCTCTCATGGCAATTGCCATCGCCTCCTCCTGGTAGGGGAGAGGGGGTCTATGGCCCTGCCTACCTCCCTAGGGGTTGAACTGCCCCCGGCCACCCTGACGGTTATCTCCTCCCTGATAACCCCTCCGTAGTGCCTGATCCTGCCACTCCGGTCTCCATCCCAAATGGTGGGTCTGCTCCAGACGCCCCCACCTGGGTTGTGGCTGCTGCTGTGGTTGCTCCCTCTGCCGGGGTTCAGCCCTCCTTTCCTCCTGAGTTCGGCCACCCCTTGGCCTCTCCTCCTCCACGGCCCACTTAGCCAACCTCCGCGCAAACTCCGGGTGCGCTGCCTCCATATCAGCCTCCCTGGCCGCCCTCTCCAGGAGTGCCTCAAAAGACACTGGAGGTGATCTCTTCAGTTCCATCGTGAAGAACCCGGACTGGAGACCCAGGGTGAAGGCCACCATCATGGTGTGTCCTGGCATCTCTTGTACTTGGGACAGTTCCTCCTGGAACCTGTCCAGATAGCTTCCCAGAGTTTCCCCCACCCTCTGCTTGATGCGGAACAAAGACTCCGCCTCCTTCTTCCTCTTCTTGGAAGTGGTGAATCTCAACATGAACCCCCGTCGCAGGTCCTCGAAGCAGTAGACGGACCCGGTCAGGAGTTGATGAAACCACTCCCTTTCCGTCTCCCTGAGGGTGATGGCGAAGAGTCGACACTTAAAGTCATCCGACATCTGTCGTATAGAGACCATGTCCTCAAACCACTGGATGTGGTGGACCGGGTCTCCTCTCCCGGAGTAATAGGAAATCTCCGGCTCACGGAACCCCTCTGGAACTGGGGCTGAAGAGACGAACTCGCTGAAGGGGCTCCCCCCTCAGCCGGGCGAGGTGGGAACTCCCTCCCTGCTGTCTCGCCGAAGTGGTACTCGGCAGCCGAGCCGGGGAACATGACTCACCCCTGGAACTCGCGCTCCCCCCTCTCGGCGGGTTCCTTCCCTGGTCACTTGAGTGGCGCGTCGTCGCCGAGCGCAGGAGCGGCGACCACCGGGACTGCTGGTGTCACGCTCTCGGCCCGCATGTCGAGTGCCGTCCTGACGAGCCGGAGGATCTCCTCCCCGAGCTCCACTGGCACACCCGCCGCTGGGGGTGGGGGAGGGGGTGGCGAGTTACCCCTGCATGATCCTTGCCCTTCTTCTTCGATCATCGAACCTGCAGAAGATTTTCTCTGCTGACCACTTTCCACGCTCACCGCACCAAAAATGTTGAAACCGGAAATCGGTCTCTGTGGAATTAGACCCTTGGGAAGGGGTGATTGCGCACCTACTTCGCTCCTGCAAGAAAATGACAAGAAGGTGAAGAACAAAGGACTAGACCAAGGGCCCGGCGCGGAAGTCCCACCACACACCCGGAAGATCTTAGAGCGCTTCCCCTCCTTTGCCAGGTGTCGGGCTAAGGTACCTCAGAAAGCGCTAGGAGGCCAGAGAATTAGTCAGCATGCCCTTCTGAGGTACCCCTTGGGTCCTATTTATAGAAAACTGAAAACGGCCTGCAAATAGCCTACCTCTGCTGGTCTGAAATTACTGAAAGCCCCCTTGGGCTGGCCTGCCAACAGCCAAACTCCACTGTTATGAGAGGCTAGGGGCAGACCACTGGGGGCGGGATGGCCACTGGATCCCCTTACTCGGCCAGGGCGGCGAGATCTCGATGGGGCTGGCACTCGCCGATTCTGCTCGGCCAATGGCGAGTGCGAGCTCGCCTGGCGAGCAACTCCGCTTCGGCGAGTGCGGGCTCGGCTGTCGAGTACCTCCGCTTCGGCGAGTGCGGGCTCGGCTCTTGTCCCCTGACGAGTCAGCGACTGGACTCAGCTCCATAAACCCTGAGCTCGGCCCGACGATTTGCCGAGCTCGGTACGACGATTTGCCGAGCTCGAGCTCGGCAGGGAACCCTGCCCGACCGTGAGGCGGTCTGGACCGGCCGGTCTGGCTTCCGCGGACCCACTCGGCGGATACGGGGTTGTACATTCAAGCAGATTTGTTTTCTAAGTACTAAATTCAATACGGAGATACTGACAACTGTCAGATGTCAGTTATTAACCGGATCAGCCGGTTACTCCTATCAGAGCCTATTTAAAGGGATCTAGTCTTCAGAAGAAAGCAGAGAACAACTAGAAGAATAATAAGCATAATCTGTTGAAGTCAGATATTAGAAGCATCAGCTACAAATTTAGAAGGTGGAGAGAAGCTAGATCAAGAATCATCTTCAACATTTCTCCAGCCTAGATCAACCCTAATTTCTACTTCAAGAAGCTTTGAAAAAGCTATGAAGGGTTGGATCAGATCTATCTTAACAAGATCAAAGGAAGCAAATTCACCAAGATCATATCAAGAAGTTGTCACTCATATCTCTCTTGCTGGGTGACATTTTCTGAATCAATTTTCTTTTATCTTCATTCATTGTGTAAGATCTACTTATAGATCTGAGTGTATGGTTAACTCTCTTTATATTGTAAGCCTGTGTTATAAAGGCTTAGGTAAGGCTGGGATTTCCTGAGGTAGGAGAAGCAGGAAATTCTCTGAGGTGTAGGGCAGGAGTTACCTGAGAAGTAGGAGTGACGATTCATTCTGAGGTAGAGTTCTTGGGAAGAACTTGAGGTGTAGGATCTTGGTGATTTGAGTGGTAAGACTTGTAAAGTCTAAGTTGTAGAAGCCAGCTAGGCTCTGAGTTGTAAGATCTAAGGATGTGAGTAAAAGAAAGAGAAGGAGTTTGGCCAAATATATTTCATTGCTAGATAGGCGAAGGGGGAAAGTGGATGTACCCATAAATTGGGGAACCACTATAAATCTGAGTGTATTGTGCTGTGTTTGCTGATTGTTATGCTGTGATATTTTTCAAAGTGTTGTTCAAACTATCTTGTTTATTTGACAGTGTTAATCTACATATAGAAAGCATAACTCAAATAATTTAAAAAGAGGTAGCCATAATTTAAATTGGACCTATTCACCACCTCTAAGTCATTATCAATCCTAAAGTAAACATTTACCATCTCTCCAGGTCCCGCCCCTCCGCCTCTCTTCTTACAGAGCTCCAGTGAATCTGCCCCTCTACCTCTCTTCTTCCAAAGCTCCGGCGGCCACAAATCACCGACAAAACCAGTGATCGATTGCACTTGCTACTCGCACTACAACTTTCCTAATCGCCGCTATCTTTCTAGCTATCCCGCCCCTCTGCCTCACTTCTTCCAGAGTTCCGACAGTCACGAACCACCGATTAAACTGGCGAGGTATCACGACTATCCTTAATTTTCCCAACTATGTTTTTAGAGGAAACGTAGTGCTCATCCTTGGATCGATCATCCCTGCATCACCCTCTTCGTTCCTCTTCACAGATGTTGGACTTCATGATAAAGGCATATTAGGTTTTGTTTTGGGGGATTTGGGTGTTAGTCTTGCTGTCCAGCTGCTTTCATCTATATTTTATCATGCTTTTAAGGAATTTCTTTTAGGCTATTGTTAACCGCAATCTGGTTTTGGCTATTCGCACCTCATTGTTAACCACAACTAGAAAATATAACCGCACCCCATTTTTTCCTTGCCGCACCCCGCTATTTTTCTTAACACACCTAAAAATATCCTCCAGTGGTGAGCGTGAGACGGTTAATAAAGTATTGTTAGACAATGATTTCTCTCAGGTATTGTACTTTTAGAGTACCCGAAAATATCCGCGTAGGGCTGATATCGAGTCGAGTTCAGTCCCCCCCCCATATTGCAGGTAAAACTTTCCTCTTCTCCCATGTTTCACTGTATTTTTGGTTTGGGTTGTTCCCCAATCTCTCATTTCCTTTGATCGGCCTTTTGTGCTGTAATAATTGGATTAAATGCTTCAGTTAATTCAATGATGTTGAAAAGTCTGTTGAAAATTGTGAAATGAAAGTGGCAGATTGTTCGACCTGGGATTTCTATCCGCGCGGCCTGTGCGGACTGGATAGGCGAATAGGCAGGTCGGCAAGGAGGCAACAGTTTGCTGATGGTCAGGCAACCAGGGCGATCTGTCCGCGCGGACTGTGCGGACAGGACTGGCGGTTAATCAAGACAATAGGATGTTCCCAGATGGTAACCAAGCGGATATCTCCTCTATCCGCGGAGTCCGGCAAGGTGCGGACTGGACAGGAGCTCGGCAGACTGGCATGGCAGATGCCTTGGTCCAGCTCTTGTGGTGCGGCTAGTGGTAGCTGCAAGGTTCGCCGGTTAGAGCAGAGTGATACTGGAGTTCACCGAGCTTGGCGGACTGGTACCAATATCCGCCAGTAAGTGCGGACTGGCTCTGGTGGCCAGTGATATGGTCGGTTGTTTTTGAACAAGTCCATGGTTGGCTCAGTCCGGGGGAGATCGCGCAGTAGTGCGCGGATTGCTTCTCAGTCCGCCAAGCTCGGCAGGTGTTGCCCTGTGGGTTGGCTGCTTGCTTGGTATATTCTCACTGGAGGAGTGTCCGCCTCGGCGCGCGGACTGGAGCCTTGTCCGCAGAGTCCAGCAGCTGTCAGTTTTGATGTCTTGTTGCGTACTCGGAGTAATGCAGACTGATGCTGTGTTCGCAAGGCGGGCAGTCTGCTTTCTTTGTCCGCCGAGTTCAGCAGTTGGCTTGGTGTCTTGGCTGCGAACTTGGGGTTGGCGGACAAGCTATATTGTTGCAGAGTCTTGCATGGTGTTGACCAAGTGTCCTGGTCCTTTGGCGACAAGGCGGACTGGGATGTCAGTCCGGCCTTGGTGATGCTGAGGCGAGCTGGCTATCGCACAAGGTCGTGGCGGACTAAGCAGACTGCTTGGTGTTCGTCGCGGGGTGGTGGCGGTGATCCTATCAGCTAGGGCGGTGACCACACTCTTCATCATGCTTATAAATAGTACCCCCCCGTCACGTCAATTGTATGCGAATGAACAGTAAGTGAGCCCGCAAACATTTGCTGCGGACTGGATTTTGGTATCCGACTGGCTTGATGGAGTTGACCGGTTTGTGCTGTGCAAGTTGTGCGGATAGCGCTGGAAAGCCAGGATGTGGCTCTGATTGCGATCATGGACAGTACGGACTCTGCGGTTAAGCAACCGGTGGTAAACAGCAGGTCGCGAACAGCGATCGGGCGGTCTTCTCTTTGGCATCTTGTCTCGGGGTTCAAAAAGTCATCTGCTTCAGGCGGCCTGTTCAGTTCGGCATCAGCAGCTCGTGCGGTCTGGCAGCTAGGCGACCTCGCGGTTAGGCGGCTTGCAGATCGGCGGCTAGAGCTCAGCATTTGAATAAGGGGCAGTCCGCGCAGCTTGGTTTGCGGTCTGGCGACCTGGCGGACTGGGCGGTCTGTGTGGACTTCTTAGTGAAGTAGTAGAATCAGCGGCCTCTCCTTGAGTCCGCGCGGTTAGTTTGTCTTGTATTTTTTGCTCGGTTTGATATATTGGCGAAATCATGTCTCGCCATGTATGTCTCGCCTTGTAAGAAGATTGCTGTGATCAATAAAGATTCTTGTTACTGCTTGTGTCTCTGGTTGTGTTTAGCATTCTAAGTTGAGATAACTCCTGCTCATTCCAAGATCCGGGAAATTCAACATAGTATCAGAGCGAGGTTGGAATGGATAAGCAGTGATCAACTAGAAGTTGCTATTGCTCTTGTAAAGAGAAAACCAGTGTTGGACCATGGAAGCAGGACGAGCAAGTAATCTTGGTATTGAGCTCCTAACTCAGACGAACTTTAAGAAGTGGATGTCTTGTGTGGAGAGCTTTCTTCTAGGTGAGGACCTCTGGGAGGTGGTTTGCGAAGCAGAAAGGCAAAGGTTTACTACTGTCACTGGCAATGCTGAAGCGATGAGAGCTTGGGAGGAGAGAAACGCAAATGCGGAAAAGATCCTCAAGCAGTTGATCTCATCGGAGCTCTTGGATTACATCGACGGATGTCAGTCAGCTGCGGAGATGTGGACTTCTCTTGTTGGGTTGTTCAACAAGGAAGGGAAGGTGGCTGCAGAAGATGGTCCTTCTTGATAGTTTTACTTTCAAGACAACCTAAACACCTAGAGGGGGGGTGAATAGGTTCTAATTTCTTGTCTATAAATCTAGGCAGAATTCAATTACAATTTAAAACATCTAGCACAGCATTCACAGACAACTAAGCATCACAGATTGCACAATGTTTTATAGTGGTTCCCCAAGGTCTGGGTACATCCACTTTCCCCCTTCACCTATCTAGCAATATGCTAGATTCGGACAAACTTCCACTATACTCAGATCCTCAGATCCTACAGCTCAGAACCAGGATAGGTTCCTACAACTCAGGCTCAACAGCCCTACCTCAGCCTTGCCTCAAGGCCTACCACTCAGAGAATAACTTTCTCCTACACTCAGGCAAATAGCCCTACCACTCAGAGATCACCTCTCCTACACTCAGCCTTTATAACATAGGCTTACAACTCAGATCTGTGTAAACAGATCCTACAGAAATTTAGAAAAAGATATTTTGATGTCTTGCCTTTGTTGAGAGAGAAGAGGACAAGACACTTCTTGATCAGCTGATGAAATCAACTGAATCTGAGCTTTCTTCAAAGCTTCTTGAATCTGAACTTAGCTGAGTTGATTTCCAAACAGCTTCTTGAGAAACCACTGATGGCTTCCTTCTTCTTCTTCAAGATGACTGGATCTCCCTCTATCCAACACCTTTACTGATACTTCAGACTTCTTCTTCTTAGACCTTCTGATGAAGATCTTCTTTTTCACTTTCTTGAATTGAAACTTCAACAGGATCGTAATCCTTCTGTTTCTTCTTCTTAGATCTTCTTCTATTATTTTTCTTAGCTTAGCTACCTTTTAATTCCTTCTGAATGTGTCTATTTATAGACTTTCTTCATGGTAACCGGCTGATCCGGTTTCTAACTGTTTTCTGACAGGTCTGACAGCTTCAGTTAAACGGTGGCAACCCACAGCTGTCAAGTCTTTAAACAGTTCTTGTACCTTAGCCTTGGACAGCAAAATGTCGAGACAGTCAGTTAGAAAGTGTCGAGACCAATCTGTCTATCTGTGTCGACACAAGTGATTTTGGTGTCGACACAGTCTTTGATGATGTCGACTAAGTTGCCTTTAAGTCGACACAGCTTCTTCAGAAAATAACTTGGTCTAGACTCTGCAGTGTGTCGACACAAGTCCTGTGTGTCGACACAGTTGTTGTAGATTCAGAACTCAGCATGTGTTGACTCAGCCTTCAGGTGTCGACACAGCAATCTTCAATCCTGCCAAAATGTGTCGACTCAGTCTTCTGGTGTCGACACAAGCATAGTCGACTTCTGCCAATATGTGTCGACACAGTCTTCTGGTGTCGACACATCCACCCAGTGTCGACACAGTTGTGGTCGACTATCTTCTTCTGTGAGTCGACTATCTTTCTCTGGTCGACTATCTTTCACTAGTCGACTATCTTTCACGGTGTCGACTAACCTTCTCTGGTCGACTATCTTTCACGGTGTCGACTAACCTTCTCTGGTCGACTATCTTTCACGGTGTCGACTAACCTTCTCTGGTCGACTATCTTTCACGGTGTCGACTAACCTTCTCTGGTCGACTATCTTTCATGGTGTCGACACTGCTTCCCAGTGCTGAGGTCGACGATTTTCTTTATGTGTCGACACTGCTTCCCAGTGTCGACATAAATGTGGTCGACTATCATTCTCTGTGTCGACACTGATATTCTGAAGTTTCGACACAAATATTCTGAAGTGTCGACACAAATATTCTGAAGTGTCGACATGTGGACTTAGAATATTTTTCTGCATTCTTTAATACTTCTTCACCTGCATATGTCAACTCAAAACAACATCAAATACACCTTGATGTATATCATTGAGCTAAGTTGGGGTTCTTCAAATCAGGTACATATTTTTCAATGTACCCAACAATCTCCCCATATTTGGAGAAGTCATAACCCTTATAGCCAATGATATACACCATTTACAAAAAGTATAATCTGATGATATATGACATAACAGGAATACTTAATATAAACAAAACATAAAAACAATCCATCACAGAATGAACATTATATGATACCAACCAACATTTTGTTTATAACTTGATAATGTTTGAATACAGAGATTTACATTTAATGATTTAATCAAAACATTACAAAATACTTTGAAAGAACTAAAGATTAAGACTGATCAGGCTCTTTAATGACAATTCCTTTGCCAGACAGAACTTGAGCCTTCATAGGAGCTTCAGAATCTTCAGCTGGCTTCTTGCCTTTTAGATCAGCCTTCTTCTTTGCTTCTTCCTTGAGCCTTTGCCTTTCAAAATAATGAAAGGGCTTTGGGAAGTACTTGCTTGGCTCCTGAGCATCTGAAGGCAGCCTACCCAGCTTGGCTTTTCTTCTAAACTGTACAATGGCCTCTTGCCTGGCTTCATACTTCTGCTATTCCATCTCATTGTACCACTTGCCTCTTTCCTGCACTTGGTCTTTGACAGCCTTCCATGCAGTGAGTATTATATTTCTGGAAGTAGGACTTCACTGCTCAAAGTCTGGCTTAAGTTCAGCCTGCTCTCTAAACCTTTTCTTAGATAAAAGAGCATCTTGTTGGTCTTTCAAAGTAGCCTCAGGCTTATCAACCTTCCCAATAACAATATTAGTAACCTCCTTTGGAGGACTATACATCCCTTGAACCTGCTGATCAATCATATCATAATCTGGAGGGGGGTAAATGACTTGGGCAACCTCAGGTTGATTGCCTTCAAGTAGACTTGTTTGTATTCCTGACTCAGCCACCATAACATCATCACACAATGTGGGATATCCCAATGTGGCTCGAATACTATTGGTCACCCATTTGGAGTGCTCTAAGCCTGCATGAACTAGCATCCTCTCCCCCTTTATGGCTTCTCTAGAAACATGATCTCTGAGATCTTCCTTTTGAAATCTGATTTGGCCATCCAGATAATTGACACCCTCTTTAAAAATGGTTTTAACTTTTGAAGCTTGTCAGATATTTCTTTTTGAGAGGTAGTGATTGCAGTCTTAACAGAAGCAATAGCAGCTTGAAAGTTCTTATCAAATTCTTCCATTTCTTTTGTTCTATCTGCAGGCAGGCCTGGAATAATCTTTTTCAATTCCTCTATTATCTCATGATGAGATTCAGTTAAATTATCATTCATTCTTAACTGATTTTCCAAGACATAGCTTTGCTTTAAAGCAATGTCATCCACCTTAGGGATGATAGTCTGTTGTTGTTTTGCCATATATACCACAGCATTACCTCCCTTATGGAAGCAATCTGTCATTTCCTTCTTATGCATATTGACCTTAAACCTAATTGATTTTATATCTTGAGCTAAGTCAAACTGCAGAGACTTGTTGTTCTCATCAACATATTTTTCAATGGCTACCGTGTGTTCATCCAATTTCACTTGCAAATCTACCAAGAACTTGTTATAATCAAAGTCAGAAGGAGTGTGATGTGCTGTAGACTGTAGAGCCTGCTTATAGCTCTTGCTCCTTCTCTGAAAGACCATAAGTTTTCTTTTTTTAGCCACCCTGGCTTCTTCAGTCTCTGAATCAGAAGTGCTATCAATTTGAACTCTTTCTTTGGGAGGAGGAGAAACAGCTGCTTCAGTGCCATGTTGTACAGTCTCAACATGCACTGGCTCCCCCTCAATTTCTTGCTCCACTTCCAGACTATCAGTAATTATTTCATCATTTGGAAATAACTCCTCCAGAGTATATTCCTTCTAGGCTTGTTCATTTGCAGTATTCAAATTTGGAGATTGATGAATTGGAGCATCTTCTAGCACTTGCTCCCCCTGGACCTGTGCAGAAATAGAAATATTAGAAATCTCTGTTGTAGGAAAATACACCAGCTCCCCCTGCACCTGTACCTGGTCATGAGTAGATACAGTTTGTGTAGGCCGGCCACACATGAACAAGAATAAAAAAAACCTTCAAGGGTAGCATCGCAATACAGGCTTCAACCTGCTATTTCCCGCTCGGGCCAACACCTCCTGCAAAGAAGCAATCCACCAAACGGCGGCAAGCGGGGCAACAGTCAGCATTCAGCTAACGAATTTAATCAAAATCCCATGGAGTTAGTACTCAAAATGATAGTGGTATGCATATTTATATTATTTTGAATTTTTTGTAGATATGTAGTGGAAAAAATGCAGCAGTGGTTGGTTCGTGCGGTTTTAGATGGTGGTATGCACTGATTTCAAGCTAAGTTCGTGCGGTTTCAGAGGGTCTCCATTTAGTCTTCTCAGCTAAAACTTCAGACTTTTTGACTTTCTGCCTTTGGAAGTAACTGAAGGGTTAGCCTAAGTAAACCTGTCGATTAGCTGGCAGTTAACTTAAATAAATTTGTCGATTAGGTGGCAGTTAGCTTAAGTTTAAATTCGTCGAATATGGTGGGGCCAACCTGAGTGAAAATCGTCAAGTATGGGTTTTGGACTAAGTCAAAATCGTCAAATAGTTTTATCATTGTGTAAAGTCTGATTCATCTAGTACGAAAATCGAATATCTTACCACCGGCGAATGTCGCACCCCGGCGAATGTCGCACCACCGGTGAATGTCGCACCCCGGCGAATGTCGCACCCCGCCGATTGTCGCACCCCCGCCGAATGCCCCATTATGGCTGCTGAAGTGTCTTCCAAACTCTGGACGCGCAAACAGGTACGTCTGGGGGTGTGATGAGTACGATTTATATAGGGTTTTTGGGACTCATCTGGGCTTATTTTCTTTCATGTGCACTAATTTTTCAATTGGAAAAGTTATATTTTTGTTTAGGGCTTCACTTCACCAAAAGTGCATTGTTTTAGCCCATGGGTGTGCAATTGTACATTCTTTTGTTGGGGGTATTCACATGGTGCTCCCCATGGCTCTTTTTGTGGTTAAGGATTGCTATGTGTTGCTGGGAGCTTGTGCTCTAGTTGGATTCATTGCTGTGCAGGTAGTCGGGACATCCCAGACTCATTTTCTAATTCTTGTGCAAAACATGCTATAGGAGGTGTGACACTCCTATGGATACCTCAATCTCCTTTCTCCCCATCTTGAGAAACCTCTTGGCAAATAATGTCATTAGTTCCTCATTTGATTGGCTGCCTTCAGAAGCATTGAGGTTACAGAGTTCAGAAAATAAAGAAATATTAAAGATTACCATGGATGAGGTCATTCTTACCACCATGGCAAGAGAGCTCAGAACATTATAGGCAGTGCTATTTATTATTCTACCTTTCATAATCTGGTCTGCCTCCATACCTCCAAGTAGAAGATAGGTGGTCCTATCTGGACTTTGACACCACTTCATCTTATGCATCATGGACTTTGACCCCCAACAAAAGACCTTGTGAGAAGTGCGAGTAACATTGGAAATTATATTCAGTGGAATGCTTTACTGGAGCATGGCCCACCAGTTGAATCCAATGCATATGTTTAGGAGCAGTTGAATCCAATGCATATGTTTAGCGTGCTCGATCGCTCCCAGGCTAAGATAGTAAAATCTATTCCGGTTTAGGAGCATTGAAGATTGATGTATGCGATTTCTGTGTGAGGATTTCTGTGTGAATTCCTGTTAGAGAATTGCGAGAAGGCATTTCAGGAACTGAAAAAACATATGCATTGGATGCAATCTGAGAGAACCCCTTTACGAACTTCCGGTAATAACCGGCAAGTCCCAAGAAACTTCGAACATCCGAGGCCGACTTTAGCGGTGGACAATCCCGTACTGCCTGGACCTTCGCCGGATAAACTGCCAGACCTGCTCCACTGATGACATTGCCAAGAAAGCCACCTCCTTTAGCCAGAACTGGCACTTGCTGTACTTGGCATACATCTTATGCTCCCGCAGCTTCTCAAAGCTGACATAAGGGGTACAAACCAAAGACAAAAAATACTAACATAAAGTACCAAGTAAGCATCAAACAGGAAAAGAACACTTATGTGAATCGTAACGTACATCGCAAACACACCATATGCACAAGGCGCCAAGGTGCTCCCCATGGCTCTTTTTGTGGTTAAGGATTGCTATGTGTTGCTGGGAGCTTGTGCTCTAGTTGGATTCATTGCTGTGCAGGTAGTCGGGACACCCAGACTCATTTTCTAATTCTTGTGCAAAACATGCTATAGGAGGTGTGACACTCCTATGGATACCTCAATCTCCTTTCTCCCCATCTTGAGAAACCTCTTGGCAAATAATGTCATTAGTTCCTCATTTGATTGGCTGCCTTTAGAAGCATTGAGGTTACAGAGTTCAGAAAATAAAGAAATATTAAAGATTACCATGGATGAGGTCATTCTTACCACCATGGCAAGAGAGCTCAGAACATTATAGGCAGTGCTATTTATTATTCTACCTTTCATAATCTGGTCTGCCTCCATACCTCCAAGGAGAAGATATGTGGTCCTATCTGGACTTTGACACCACTTCATCTTATGCATCATGACAAGAGCCCGCGTCATCGACGGCTCCGTCTGCTTCCAGCCTCTCCCGTCGGGATCTCTTCTTCTTTTCTTCTTCTTCACTTGCTGCACCTGGCGCAACTCTTGTCAGCGATATCTCCCCTAGTCCGGCGATTTGGGCAACGGGAAAGTGTTGTTCTGTACGAATACAAAGCATCATATCTTGAACACAACTTGACGTGGGTCGGCTATCCTCTCCCAGTCTTTTTTTGATGCTTTGTATTCGTACAGAACAACACGTTTTCCTCCATACGACTATCATTTCACCATCATACGACTATCTATCTCGTATGGAGTAATTCATTTTCCCCCTCTCTTATGCTCATGGTTTCTCGTAAATTTCTATGTTAGGTTTTACCTGAAACACCCCTTCGTTACCCGAAGATTATCTCATTCCGTGTTACGGAATGAGTAGTTTTGAGCCCTTCAACAGGTATAATTGCCATTAAAATTGGGGCCTCCGAAACTGTTCTTCCTTGGAAGATAGGTGGTCTGCCTCCATACCTCCAAGGGCGATTCCACAATGTGCTTATAGTTCTCGAGAACTTTACTTAGGCTAGGGTTTACCAAATTCCATACCAATTCATCTCCAAATGGAATAACATTTTATACAGAGCCTCATATATATCCTAGATGCTTCTGAAGGAAGATGTCTCGAACTGTATTGCTGTCTTTAGTGTGCAATGGTGTGGAATCAGACAAGGAAACTAGTCGACTCCGGGAAGAGAGAGGGGGCCACCGCCATGGCTTTCGGTGAGCAGAGGGACGGAGACTGGAGAGTGGATAATCGTCGGCCGCATTAGCTCGCTGTTGGATATCCTCGGGAACATCTCCTTCACCGCCTGTAGCGCCTCCATCCACGCCGTCCGGTCCTCCCTGGTCTCCGCCCTCAAGTGAAGCTTTTTCGTTCCATGATAGAAATAAACATAGAGACTGCCAAGCTTTATCTGTTGATGAAGTCCTTGCTCAGCATCAATAGGAGGGTAGGTAACCTCAATGCTTCTGAAGGCAGACAATCAAATGAGGAACTAATGACATTATTTGCCAAGAGGTTTCTCAAGATGGGGAGAAGGGAATTCAGAAAGAAGTCTTCACGCTATGAAGACAAACCAAGGTATGACCGTTCACCTGCTAAAGTCAGGTCAATCTGTTTGGAGAGAGCAAGACCTTGATGAAGTTTCTTCTTCTTCCTCGCTAGGGTTGATGGAGGGTAGATGAAGGGCTTTGCCTAGACTCTTAGGGTTTACATTAATCTTAATGTCCTCAATCTTAGACTTAAGTGAGTTAGCTGCTCTGGTATCTGTTGATGAACTATTTATTACTCTAGGTTAAGCGGGGGTTGAAAAGATCACGGGTTCTTCGGGTGCTGCAGTTGGAGGCATCGTCAACCGCTGGTTAAGAGCAGCTAAAGTTCGGCCGATTGCATCAAGGCGTTCGCCGGTTTCCCACCCCTTTACTATGTTCCCGAAGCCTCAGCAGGGAGGTCACACCTCTTATCAAACTGAGTAAGTCCTTCGTCGAGCTGAACTTCAAAGTAGAGAAATCAGTTTGTCGACCTCATTTTGACTTTCGTCGAGCTCAACTCAGAGAAGGAACTCTGAGTTCATCGATCTTAGATCGACGATCGTCGAACTTAGTTCAGCTTTCATCAAACGACTTTTTCTGCATACTTTTAACACAAGGGATATTGAGGTTGATTGCCTAGAGTAATAAATAGTTCATCAATATTGACTTCACTTGTCATGGTTGAAGTGGTGTCAAAGTCCAGAAGCTGCAGGAGCAAATTCAGCCCCATATACTGGATACCACTTGTTAAATCCCTTCTCTCCCAAGCTGATTGCAGATGATACCACAGGTGCAACTATCAGTAGAAATACCTTGCATTATGCGACGAAGAGCAAGGACTTCATCAACCGAGAAAGCGTTAGTTCTAGGGTAGGTGAAAATTCAGCGGTTTTGTTTAGGGTTCAATATGACCGCTGCTGTGCTCATCCTGACCGTGCGGACTGTTGCCTCCCGCATTTAGGTCGCGGTCTTCTTCTCCTCCTATCCGCGCGGTTTATTCTCTGTCCATCGATGACAAATTCAAGGTGTCTTCCTCTCAAAACTCACTTAAGTCTAAGATTGACCCACTTATGATGGGAAGACAGATTTCATGGTGATAGACGACTGGCTGATCTCCATGGAGAAGATGTTCTCGTATTCAGGGATTGCAGATGATCAGAGGGTGATGATAGCCGCCTATCAGCTTAAAGGTTTGGCTAAGTGTTGGTTGCTGAGAGAGAAGGAGAGTTTAGTAGCTGGATGCTCTTGGGAAGTGTTCAAGGAGATGCTGTTGAGGAAGTTCTTACCCTCGGTCGAGCGTGACCGCCTCATGAACGACTTCCTCCATCTGAATCAAAGGCAACTCACGGTGGGTGAGTATGAGATAGAGTTCAGAAGGTTGAGCGTTCATAGCGGTGCTGCCTTGATCGCCTCTCCTGTTGTCTGCTCCTCCCTCCTCCCCCCGCCGCCACTCCTCTCTTCAACCTCGCTGGCGCGCGCACAGATCCTCCTCCGGCCAGAGCACCGCTCCTCCTCCACAGCATCGTCAACGCTGAGCTCATGAATGTCTTTAAGCACATTGTGGAATCCATTGGTCCCACGAACCCCCTCCGTCGGCTCCAGTGCGCAGTCACACCGATCGTCGACTGCAGTTGGACAAAGGATTGCATTTTATTGGAGGTGAAAATGCAGCTTTAGGCAGGGTCTCTTGAATATTTTTGGAATAAGGTATGCATTCCACAATGTGCTGACAATATATGTCGAATTTAGTAGAGTTAAAAGCTCTATTAGTATGCACTAAAGTGTTTGGGCTATTTCCCACCTTTTTATTAATAAATTTAAAAGAAACATTCACTTTTCTTCCATGAATTTTTTTAGCAAATGAATATTTAATTAATTGTTGTATTTAATGATGAAATAATAATTTCAGTAACTAAAAAGTCATTATCGCATTGCACAAGCAGTGACTTAATAAGTTTGGTTACTAAATATATTTAGTGACGAAAAAGTAATCACTAATAATGTACATTTAGTGACAAAAATAATTGTTTCTAATAATATATATTTAGTGACAATACTAGTTGTTATAAAAAAGTATATTTAGTGACGAAAATTAATGATCACTGAAATAGTACATTTAGCGACGAAAATTAATTGTCACTATAAATATACATTTAGTGACCAATTTTTTTTGGGTTGCTAAATACATTTTGTGACGCCCATTTTGCAACCACTTTGTAACAGATCAAATTTGGTTGCTAAATGTCTTTAGTGACCAAATCGCAATATTTTGTGACCAAAAATTTCGTTACTAAAAGGCTGTTTTCTTGTAGTGATTATAATAATAATAAAACACAGAGATGCTAAATGTCATTAGTGAATTTTCTCCCCCACACTAATTTTTTTGCTTGTCGAGCAAAATAATAATAAAACATAAAATTGGAGCAAAATATTTTTTGTTAGAAATAAAATGATTACTTGTAAAATGAACTATATAAGATCATGCATGTATGAGCCTACACATTCAATTATTCTTAATTTTTAAGAGATAAACTTAAAACGAAAAGGTCAATCCAATCTAATTTGACATTGAGTTTGCTGCGGCGGGTATTTTGTTCAGTTCACCTTGTATCCATATAATCCTTCTCCATATAAAGGACAATCTATTAGAGTACTCATGTATCACAATAGAGATAATAAGAACCCTAATGCAGCAGTGTGAGCTCAGAATCTCGAACCATATTACCTTTTTGTTCATTATATGGAGAAGGATTGTCCTTTATATGGAGAAGGATTATATGGATACAAGGTGAACTGAACAAAATACCCGCCGCAGCAAACTCAATGTCAAATTATGTAGAGATGCCTGAAGGCAACCAATCAAATGAGGAACTAATGGCATTATTTGCCAAGAGGTTTCTCAAGATGGGGAGAAAGGAATTCAGAAAGAAGTCTTCACGCTATGAAGACAAACCAAGGTATGACCGTTCACCTGCTAAAGTCAGGTCAATCTGTTTGGAGAGAGCATGCTTCATCTTCTTGCTGGCATTCAGTCCAGGCAGTCTTCTTTCCCTCCATGAGGTCAGAGATTGTTTTCCACATGGACTTTGCAGTCTTACACTTATCAATCTAAGCACCTTATCAACAGATAAAAGAATTTTCTTTTCCCAGAAACAGGATTTGCTGCAATGATTGGTTTCTTAAAATTAGGGACAGGGCAACAACAAAAGGGGTGTCTCAAACTGACAAGCTTTATCGGGCTCTGATATCGCCATCATATTTCAAGGAATCAAACTGTTGACTGACTTGATGGAGGACTTTGACACCACTTCTCTGTGACCTTCTTGACTCAATACCCCACAATGTGCTTATAGGACTCTCCAAGCAGACTTGTGTTGCTGAACTCACCATATTACTTTTGGAAAGTGTTGATCTTCGCGGAAAGTGATATCCGCAGAAACGGAGATCTTGCGGGTAGTAGGAGAATAACATACGTAGCCCTTTTGAGTGCGGGAATAGCCAACAAAGATATGCTTATACAGAGTCTCTATGTATATTTACAACTAAAAATATCTGGCTAGGTCCTTGATGTAATGTGAAGTTCTTGGGAAATGAAATTGTTAGATTTGTAATGCCGAAGCCTCAGCAGGGAGGTCACACCTCTTACCCGGAAGATCTCTGAGACCTTTTCCCCTATTGTCATGGTTAAGTCCATCTGCCAGATCTCGTAGTCATAATACGCGCCCGGGCGAAAAATACAAGCCCGGGCGAAAAATAACGCGCCCGGGCGAAAAAATAATGCGCCCATAGGAGTCCTCTTCTTTTTGGATTTGCACCTGCCAACCTGCACACTCTATCAACACAAGACGTGTAATACCCCCCTCCCGAAACACAAGACACGACACGAGAGGGGTCTTATGCCCAGAACAACCGCCTTGCAATGCCCCTCCAAGGTTCAATTCCTCTTTTGAAAAATTAGAGCTCTGAGTTGCTAAAGAAGTTTCTCCTATCAAGCAGGTAATGGCGAGTTGGGATCTCAGCAATTACTCAGGGGTAACACTATCTAAGGCAATGCCAAAGGTGGTTGTTAGATCGTGAGGCGCCCTTAGAGGGGGTGAATAAGGTTTAATTAATTTTCTTTAACTAAACAGAGTTTACTTGGTGAAAAATAAGGAAATCAAGACTAATTTTTCAAAAGAGGAATTGAACACTCAGAAATTTATAGGGTACTGGTAAGAGGTGTGAGCCCTGTATGGTAGGAAGTGTCGCACGCCGTTATCATGGCTTGAAACGGGTGAGGCAAGGTTGTACAAGAAGCAGGAGGTGGAGAGTGCTACCTCGTTAGTGCGGATCATTCGGGAGCGCTTGTTGATCGCTCAGGACCGGCACGCGAAGTGTCGGTTATTACTCCGTCAGCTCCACAGGTTGCGCTTCCGCCTCCACTTTGGACCTCAGCTCTGCCGCCTCCGGACACATCGTCGGCTCTTGCTCCGTCGGCCCCTGCCATGTCAATCCCATCGGCCGCTTCACCGCCTCGACCACCGACACTTGCTCCAGATGGATTGTGCAATGCGCCAGCTACATTCCCCCCTTGCATCATGACGATGGAGGTGAAATCATGGGGGTGGGAGCTTGCAGATTCTTGCGCGGTGGGCTACTGGATTTTGGATCCCGGCTAGTACCTGACTCTAGGAAATATCAGATTCATGTAATATCAGAGCCAGATAAAGCTTGTCAGTTTGAGACACCCCTTTTGTTGTTGCCCGCAATATCAGATAATGGAGGTGTGCGACCAATGGATTGGGAATGGGTGAGTGCACATTTACTTCTCCTAGCAAACTTAGCTGTCTGAAAACTCATAGCTCGAAACTAACCCAAGGCTCTAGCACGGAGGTCCCACCACACACCCGAAAGATCTTACAGCGCCTCCCCTCCTTAGCCAATGCTGAGTTAAGGGCACCTCAGAAAGCACAAGAAGATCTGGGAATTAGAGAATTGGAAAGTTTGCCTTCTGAGGTACCCCAGACGATACTACAGGGATACAACATATCAAACAACAGTTAAACTCCGCCTTTCAGACCAAAGATCTTGGCAACCTTCGGTATTTTCTTGGGCTTGAGGTTGCACGACGCCCTGATGGTCTTGTGTTATCCCAGAGAAAGTATTGTATGGACCTCCTTCATGATGTATACCCCCTCCGTCGGCTCCAGTGCGCAGTCACACCGATCGTAGACTGCAGTTGGACAAAGGATTGCATTTTATTGGAGGTGAAAATGCAGCTTTAGGCAGGGTCTCTGAATATTTTTGGAATAAGGTATGCATTCCACAATGTGCTTGGAAGCCTCAGCAGGGAGGTCACACCTCTTACCCGGAAGATCTCTGAGACCTTTTCCCCTATTGTCATGGTTAAGTCCATCTGCCAGATCTCGTAGTCATAATACGCATCAGAGCCCTGGAGCCGACGGAGGGTGGTCGGGTCTCCCAAGCTGATTGCAGATGATACCACAGGTGCAACTATCCGTAGAAATACCTTGCATTATGCGACGAAGAGCAAGGACTTCATCAACCGAGAAAGCGCCATGGAGGACAGAAGAATCAGCACTAAGCAGAGAATGAGAAGTATTCACAGCAGCATCAGTGAGATGGACAGAACGAGGAGGTGTGCGACCAATATGAAAGTTAAATTGTCGTTCGCTAATGCCCATCTAAAAAACTTCATCAACTTTTATGTGACGGTTTAACCCATATATTTACGACCGCCGTGCCAAAGCAGAATTATGATGGACTTAACCATGACAATAGGGGAAAAGGTCTCAGAGATCTTCCGGGTAAGAGGTGTGACCTCCCTGCTGAGGCTTCGGGAACATAGTAAAGGGGTGGGAAACCGGCGAACGCCTTGATGCAATCGGCCGAACTTTAGCTGCTCTTAACCAGCGGTTGACGATGCCTCCAACTGCAGCACCCGAAGAACCCGTGATCTTTTCAACCCCCGCTTAACCTTGCGTTCGCCTGTCTACTCTAGGAGTGTGTTATTTGTAATCTTTGTTCAAGCACCGGTGGATAAGTAATGCTGCGCGTAACTCTACTGGATTGGGTTCCCCACCCAATAGCGGGGTTCTTAGCGTAATGCGGGCGTTAAGAGGAATCTTTCATTGGACTAACGTTCGGTCAAAATAATCTTAGCGTTCAAGTGAGCGATATTACCTAGAGATAGGTGTGCTCATTTTTGTGGAACTTCCACGGCCAAGGCATCTGCAAGGAATGTTACCTGAGATTGAACTTCCGGGTAAGAGATGGCGGTGGAGTCGACTCGAGGAGGCAAGTAGTCGGTCTGCAGGAGAGGAGCTCGTGCGAGTTGACGGGCTACGACATCACTCCAACAAGAAAGTTGATCTCTTCGAGGAGGTTCAATGGTCGGTATGCAGGAGAAGAACTGATGTGACTTATCTGCCAGATCTCGTAGTCATAATACGCATCAATAGAAAGCAGAATTATGATGGACTTAACCATGACAATAGGGGAAAAGTACCTAACTCCACCACTGCATTTTTGGAGGGGCAGGGTGGTTGACAGCTCTACTAAGCTTCGTAGGGTTAATTTGCAAGAAAGATTGTCGACAGGATGATCCAGTTAATGCATACAATGTAGTCGACATGATGTAGTCGATGTAGTCGACATGATGTCATTGATGCAGTCAATATGATGCAGTCTATATGATGCACTTGCAAAGGCGGCGCACCTGGTTTCCGATCTCACCACTGTTATCTTCAATCCAATCTCCGACCACTCCTCAGACGGACGAGTCAGTTTTTGTTTCCCCCTTTCCTCGCTTAACCTTATGTTTCGCTCAATTGCTACGAGAAACGCTGTTTGCCGTCGGTCTCTGTTTCTTTCACATAATATCAGAGCCAGATAAAGCTTGTCAGTTTGAGACACCCCTTTTGTTGTTGCTCTTGTTTTTCCATGTTTATTTCTATCCTTCTTAGCCTAAACCCTAAACCCTCACCTTGGAGGAGTGGAAGGTGAATCATCCATAAAGGATCTGCAAACGCAGACTAGCCAAACGCCGGTTCAGATCTCAAGTCCTCACCTTGGAGGGGCATCCTGTTTTCATCAAATGAAGAGTTGACTATGAGGTGTACACGGATGATGACTGGGCTGTATTGATTGAAGATCGACGGTCCACGTCTGGGTATTGCAATGTGGTGTGTGGAAATTTAGTCACCTGGAGGAGCCAAATACAACATGTAGTTGTCAGATCTAGCGCTGAGGCGGAGTTCAGAGCTATGGCTCACGGAATCTATGAAGGGCTATGGATCTGACAACATGTAGTTGTCAGATCTAGCGCATCAGGTTGTGGGATGGTTTGCGTGTTGGTGCAGCATGGAAATATGATATCCCTTGGGTCTTGATAGCTAAAGCCTAATGAGAGGAATTAACCCGTCCGTGACTTGGAGTTGGCAGTGACTTTTTTGTGTTAAATTTTTGGCAGCATTATATGTATGGTGCAAAAGTGGAGAACTTCACGGATCATAAAAACTAGAAGTACATCTTGGAACAAAAATATGATTTCCATTGGCTCTAAACTTCCTCACGATCTATGACAAGGAGTGATTTGGAGAGTTTTTCAAGCAAAACCAAGGCAAGTGGTGGTTTTCCGTCCTTCCCCCTTTTCCCTGATCTGGATGGTAACTGTTTAACTTTTGTTTATCCTTCGGTAGAAATCCCCGTAGGCGCAACCTCAATTTCGTGGACGAAAATTTTGTTTTGTTTATTGGGATTTGTAACATCCCATTTCCGGCTAGACCCCTAGGAGTCGGTCTGCCATGACAGAGCCCTAGGAAACCCAAGAATCGAAGTCTATCGATCTCTCGCTGCTCTGCTCTCTGCTCGTTGCGGCTTGCCTTAGTCGCTACAGCTTCTCTTCTCTCCGCGCTTTGCCTCTCTTCTCGTTGCGGCTTCTCCTCTTCTTGGCACGCTCCGCATCTAGGTCGTGGCATCTCAGAATGCACACAGATTTATAGTGGTTCCCCAAGGTCTGGGTACATCCACTTTCCCCCTTCACCTATCTAGCAGTGTGCTAGATTCAGCCTAACTTCCTTCTTTAACTCAGATCCACAGATCCTACAGCTTAGAACCTGGAAAGGTTCCTACAACTCAGGCTAATCAGCCCTACCTCAGCCTTGACACAACTGATTATCGCAACTGTAGGGATTTTTGTTTGGGAGAGATCCTAATCAATCAACCTATAATTTATTTTAGTTTGCTCGAGAGAGAAACTAATTTTCTTGTGAAATCTTTGCGGTCTAGTAAGAATTGAGAGTATAAAGGAAGAATTCAAGAAGTATTTTTGATAACTAACAGCCACTGTTTTGCTTTTAGCTGGTCTTGGAGGCCTCCTTTCATCATGATCAACATCGACTATATTGCCAATTTGTGCAAATGTTGTCCTGCCATCATAAAGTCATGAAGAGGTGTAATGATGATAACGTGAGGACCTCTCATTGTAGTCATGGTTGTCAGGATCGCGAGCTGGATCATAGGATTTTACAATCCCACGATCCAGATTTTGTAAATCGATCCAGATTTTGTAAAGCGATCCTCAATCCAATCCTACCATCTGATCCGATCCAACCTCAAAATGATCTAGGATCTTGATCAAGCAACTCAGAGTTGGGACTGAGTACTCTTCGAGCCATCATCTTTACACCTCGCAGCTATTTGAAGAATTAGAGTCTGTGTATACTTGATCCCATAAAGCTCGTCCAAAGAGGTCCTCATACTATCATGTTGATCATCCTTAACTGGTAGGAGTTGGCAAAACAGCTGCAAGCCTGACTAGCCTGAACATAAACAGCAGCAATAGTTACTTCTCCCAAATTAAAACGAGAGAAGCGAAACCAACAATAAACGGAAAAGTATGAAAGTGACTTCCAAGGAAGAACAGTTTCAGAGGCCCCAATTTTAATGGCAATTATACCTGTTGAAGGGCTCAAAACTACTCATTCCGTAACACGGAATGAGATAATCTTCGGGTAACGAAGGGGTGTTTCAGGTAAAACCTAACATAGAAATTTACGAGAAACCATGAGCATAAGAGAGGGGGAAAATAGCCGGCGGAATATGGTTCATGCTCGCAAAATGTGACATTCATACTAACAAATAATCCCAGATATATCCATGGCGTCGAAGAGAGTGTGTGCGGGTTTGCCGCAAATGAAGACAATGCCTGAGATTGTGACTTAACTTAGAGTTCTGTTCTTGGTTTTTACTACCTAATGCTACAGACAATAGTTTTCTAGGAAAGGATGGCAAGAAAGGGAACAAAACCTTGTCGTACCTATGATGACTTGCTCAAGATGCCGGGGTTGGGCCAGGTCCAGTGCATATACCTGCTCAGCTCAGTGGAGAGGAGATTATTTGTTAGTATGAATGTCACATTTTGCGAGCATGAACCATATTCCGCCGGCTATTTTCCCCCTCTCTTATGCTCATGGTTTCTCGTAAATTTCTATGTTAGGTTTTACCTGAAACACCCCTTCGTTACCCGAAGATTATCTCATTCCGTGTTACGGAATGAGTAGTTTTGAGCCCTTCAACAGGTATAATTGCCATTAAAATTGGGGCCTCCGAAACTGTTCTTCCTTGGAAGTCACTTTCATACTTTTCCGTTTATTGTTGGTTTCGCTTCTCTCGTTTTAATTTGGGAGAAGTAACTATTGCTGCTGTTTATGTTCAGGCTAGTCAGGCTTGCAGCTCGGGCCTTCTACGATGACATCACCAGGATTGTGTTTACAATTCCAACGGATTGGTCATCTGTAATTTTTGAAAAGATTAAGGAAGGGATCAAGAAGCATAAAAGACGTGCCTTGGTCATTAGGCTGAACATATAGGCAGAAATCCTATCATGTCCACCTGACTTGCACAGAATAACTTTTCCAACTACTTCTGACAGGAACTTGCCTTGTTGATTCATTCCTTTCCGATTGAACGCAGCTCTAATTTTCATGGTGGATTCCAATCCACACCATTGAAGAGCCTCCCTAGATTTAGAAGCAGGGACATCCTCTTCATTCTCAATTGTAGATAATTGCAGAATTGTTCTTATCTTTCTTTGTGTAATCTCCACAGGTGACCCATGTACTGTGGATTTTATCTGATGACTTTCAGAGTTCACAGATGCAGAGGTAAAGAACTCGTGCATCTCCTTCTTCCATATCTTTGATGGTTCGGAGACCAGAAATTCTAAACCAGAGTCGGAGAGGAGAGAGATAACCCCAAGAACATCTGGAGGGGCAGCTGCAAAGGCCTGGCGCACCAACTCATATCCTTCATTCACATTGTCTTCAATCTTCGGCGCTATTGATCAGTCGAGAAAGCTTGCAAGATGAGAGATAGAGAGAGAGGGAGAATGTCGACACAGGGTTTCGAAAACCTTGTAAGCGTGTCGACAGAATGAGTTTTTGACCTATTTATACCTTCTGTTTAAAGAAGATCAAAAGTCGCCAAAAACAGACTATAAGTGTCGACACAGATGGATTGTGTCGACACAAGCTTCTATTGTCTCGACTATAAGTTCGTCTACTATGTGTCTACACCAATTTGCGGTTATGTCGACACTAGGGATATATAGTAGAGCATCAGAAATTCTGTGTCGACTCTTAGTATAAGTGTCGACACAAAATCTGTAAGTGTCGACACCACTATCCTGGTGAAGTCGACACTACATTCCTGGATAAGTCGACAATAAGATTCTTAAGTGTCGACACATATTTTCTGTGTCGACACAATATCTCTGACTTGTCGACATTACTACCCTGAGTCGACACATTATTACTGAATGTGTCGACACCATCTTACTTAGCCAATTTCTGTTTGTTCAATTCAACTTATAAGTACCACAAAGTACTTTATACTACTTCAATGTGTCTTAATATCACTTGAATGTCTTGTTATCACTTCAACTTCATTGTTGATGATTTTGTGATTACACTAATCAATGGTTAACATACCTAATTCAATTTTGAATTTATTGAATTTGGTCTCATCTAGGGGCTTAGTAAATACATCTGCTATTTGATAATCTGTTTTCACAAATTCCAATGAGATGTCTTCTTTTTCTACATATTCTCTAAGAAAATGGTATTTTATTTCTATATGCTTAGTTCTACTATGAGAAACAGGATTATTAGCAATAGAAATTGCATTCTTAGAATCACACAAAAGAGGTGTTCTACTTACTTGAATACCATAATCCTTTAGCTGATGCTGCATCCATAATAGCTGTGCACAGCAGCTTCCAGCAGCAACATACTCAGACTCAGCTGTGGAAATTGCCACACTGGTCTGCTTCTTACTACTCCATGATATTAGTCTTCCTCCCAGGAATTGACAAGTACCTGTAGTACTCTTTCTATCCTCTCTACATCCTGCAAAATCTGCATCTGAATAGCCTGTTAGTTGAAAATCTCTATTCCTAGGGTACCAAAGACCTAGATTAGGTGTGCCCTTAAGATATCTCAGAATCCTTTTGACTGCAGTATAATGAGATTCTTTAGGGCAGGCTTGGTACCTAGCACAGACACATGTAGCATACATAATATCTGGTCTACTAGCAGTGAGATAGAGTAGTGAGCCAACTATTCCTCTATACAAAGTCTCATCAACAGGTTTACCTGCATCATCTTTGCATATAGGCATACTTGTTCCCATAGGAGTTCTCATGGTGGAGGATGACTCCATACCATATTTCTTAATCAATTCTTTGGTGAACTTAGACTGGGATATGGACAAGCCATCATCAGTCTGTCTTACTTGGAGTCCCAAGAAGAATTTCAGTTCCCTCATACTGCTCATCTCAAACTTCCCTTGCATAAGTTTGGCAAACTTTTTACAAAGGTTGTTTTCAGTAGATCCAAATATTATGTCATCAACATAGATCTGAACTAAGATGATCTTGCCTTTGGATTCCCTAAGGAATAGAGTTTTGTCAATTTTTCCTCTTGAGAATTTGTTCTCAATAAGGAAAGTAGACAGGGTTTCATACCAAGCCCTTGGGGCTTGCTTTAACCCATACAGAGTTTTCCTAAACTTATAAACAAAATCAGGTTTAAGAGGATCTACAAAACCATATGGTTGCTCTACATATACTTCTTCTTTAAGATCACCATTCAGAAATGCTGACTTCACATCCATCTGATATACTTTGAAGTCTTGATAGGCTACATAGGCAAGGAATATTCTGATTGCCTCCAGCCTTGCTACAGGAGCAAAGGTTTGATCAAAGTTAATCCCTTATTCCTGCCTGTATCCTTTTGCAACCAACCTTGCTTTATTCTTTACTATTATTCCACTTTCATCTAGCTTGTTCCTATATATCCATTTTGTGCCAATTATGTTGTGGCCTCTTGGTTTAGGAACAAGCTCCCAGACATTGCACCTTCTGAATTGATTCAGCTCCTCTTGCATAGCATCAATCCAGTGCTGGTCTTGGATGGCTTCTTCAAACTTCTTAGGCTCCAATTGTGACAGGAAACTTGAATGTAGAACTGTGTTTTGATTTCTGCTTCTAGTTTGCACTCCTTGTCTTGGATCACCTATTATCTGATCAGCTGGATGATCTCTTAAATGTATTGTAGCTGGAGGAAGATTTCCTTCTGGTTGAACATCTCCAGCTCCTTCATTTAACTGATTCTCTTGACTTTCATCAGCTTCTATAGTGTCTTGTTCTCCCCCTGGACTGAAGCCTTCATTTTCTAATGCCCCATCTTCCTTTGATACTTCAGTAATGGAAAGCTTGTCCATACTTTTGCTTATACCTGTTGAGTCATTTGATCTACAAGACAACTCACAGTTGATTAATCTTGTTTTATCAAACACAACATGCACAGATTCTTCAACAACTTTTGTGGTCAAGTTGAAGACTCTATAGGCCTTACTATTTGTGTTGTACCCAACAAATATCCCATCCTGGGATTTGGCAGCAAACTTAGTCAAATATGACTTGCCATTGTTAAGTATATAACACTTGCAACCAAAGATCCTAAAGTAAGATAGATTTGGTTTTCTGCCTTTCACAATCTCATAGGGAGTCATTTTGTGACTTTTGGTGATAGTAGCCCTATTGATTACATGACAAGCAGTGTTAACTGCCTCAGCCCAAAAATATTCTGGGAGAGAGGTGTCACTCAATAGAGTTTTACCAGCTTCAATTAATGTTCTATTCTTTCTTTCAGCAATTCCATTTTGCTGAGGTGTTCTTGGTGAGGAGAACTCTTGGAAAATCCCAAAGTCTTTACACAAGTTTGTTATGCTTTCAGATTGAAACTCAGTACCATGGTCACTTCTGATTTTGACCACTGTACTATTCAGTTCATTCTGAATTTGCTTTACAAAATTAAGTAATACACTTGGGGTTTCAGATTTTTGTCTCAGAAAGAACACCCATGTAAATCTAGAATAGTCATCTACAACCACAAAAGTGTAGACCTTCCTACCTAGACTATGAACTGGCATAGGACCAAAAAGATCCATATGCAAGAGGTATAAGCACCTCACAGAATCCTTGTTTTCAAGGCTTTGAAAGGAGGATTTTGTCTGCTTGCCCTTTTGACAAGCTGAGCATATCTCTTCCTTTATACACTTAATTTGAGGTCCATTCCTCACTAACTCTTTGCTAAAGAGTTGGCCAATTGTCTTGTAGTTTAGATGAGCCAATCTCTTGTACCACTTAACACAATGAGAAGCATTGTCATCAGCTACAAGACAGATGGGAGAAGCCTTATTCTCACATTCAAAATTAAGACAATATACATTTTTCTTCCTATACCCAGTCAATATGATCTTTTGATCACTTGACCTCTTGATATGACATCCATCTTTAACAAATGAAATGTCATATCCTAAATCACTTAGCTGGCTTATGCTTATTAGATTATGTTTCAAACCTTTTACATAAGCCACTTGAGTGATAGTAATTAAGTTAGAAGAAATGTTACCAAACCCTTTGATGACTCCTTTTTCAGATCCACCAAAGATCACTTTAGGTCCATCTTTGACAGATGAATACTCCTTCAGCAGCCCCTTTATTCCAGTCATGTGCCTGGAACAACCACTATCCAAGTACCATATAGGGGCATGGTTACTTGGATTCACCTGCAACACAGAATTACTTACCCTTAGAACCCAAGTAAGTCTTGGGTCCTTGGTTCAGGTTAGCATTAATAAAGCTACCATAACCTCTTCTAATAGGTAGACTATTGTTCTTTATAACACTTGTGTTATACCAGCAGTCTAATGCAAAATGGCCTCTCTTGCCACAGCACCAACATTCAAACTTATTGTATCTAGATCTAGATACATCCTTGTCAGAAGAATTTCTGTTCATTGCTGGTGCTGTAGCAACTTCACCTACTGATTTCTTAAAACCATTGGGTTTATGACCATAGGTAGGCCTGCTTGCATTTACATCCTTGTTCTTCAGAACATTAGTCTTAATATGACCTTGAATGTCTTCATGATCATATTTGTTAGAAGGCACTTTCACCTTACTAAACTTTATGGGGACTGAAAGGTTTAGTGGCTGAACAGGAGCTTTGCCTTTCCTCTTGAATCTGCCAGCCCTGGAGTTACCTTTAAATCCTAATCCAGCCTTACCCTTTTGAGTGACAAATTCATCTATCAAGGGTAAGACAGATTTTGGCTTAGAGTAACTAGCCACTAAATCCCTTTCAATTCTAAGTCTGGCCTCCAGACTCTTCACTTGATCATTAGTATAATTAATTGTGCCCATCTGAATAATAGTTATATTCTTCAGCTTGGCAATTTCATTTAATTTTTGATCAATAACTTTTTCTAACTCAGTTGTAGCAACCCTTAGTTCAGCAATTTCCTGAGCCTGAGATTTAACCAGGTTCTTGCTTTTCTTAAGGGCTTGCAACAGGTCCCCATACTTGTCTATCAATTGATAGACATCTCCTTCAGATTCAGATGCATCTACATCTGTTGATGCAGATGTAGCTGATTCTTCACTTGTACAACAAATAGATGTAATAGAAGGACATTGTACCTTATTATGACCAGACTGATTCTGGCATATGTCCTCTTCTGATCCTGCCATCAGCCCCATACACTGATGATCCTTTTGTTCATTGATGGAGTCTAGCAACTGCAGAAACTCCTCTTCTTCAGATGCAGCATATAGTCCAGTATATGCTTCAGCTTCAGATTCTGACTCTGAAGTTGACTGGTCTGTTAGACTCTTATCTTTCTTTGCAACAAAGGATTTCTCCTTTTTGCCTTTCTGATAAGTCTTCTTTTTGTCTGAAGATTCCTTTCTCTTATCAGGACAGTCAGCCACTACATGTCCAGGCCTATTGCAACAATAGCAGACAATCTTTGAAGTAGTGGCTTTGCTGGGCTTTGATCTGCTCTTCTCTTTCCTTGATGACCTTTTCTTCTGATAATAGTCATCAACTTGCTGTGATGTGGAAGGCCTAGACTTCCATTGCTTCTTTTTCAAGAACCTTTGGAATTGCCTTGTGAATGCAGCAAAGTCTGCATCTGAATCACAGCTTTCTGAACCCTTATCTGAATTTTCAGAATTATCTTCTGCAACTTCCTTAGGAGGAGATGGTGATTTCCTCCTATTCTTTCTAGTGGCTTCTGCATTGAATGCCACAGTCTTTTCTCTATGCTCTCCTCTTGAATTCTTTTCCTCCTCCTTTCTTACCATAAGTTGCATTTCATAGGATAGCAACTTTCCAAACAAGGTGGGAGGAGATATCTCTGCCAATTTAGCCACTTCTCTTATGGCACAGATCTTTGTGTCTCAATCCTTTGTTAAGGATCTCAAGAATTTGTCATTCAGTTCATAAGTACTGAAGACTCTTCCATAGGACATAAGCTCATTCACAATTCTATAGAATTTCTTGTAGCACTCAGTTATGCTATCAGATTTTCCTTGTCTAAAACTTTCATACTCCTGATTGAGCATAGATTTCCTGTCCTGCCTCACTTCTTCAGATCCCTCCATGTAGATATTCAATGTGTCCCACATCTCTTTGGAGGTCTTGCAGTGAATCAGATTCTGAAATGTTGAATCATCTATGACACTAACAATAATGTTCTGAGCTCTTTTATCCATGGTTGCCAAGATGATTTCATCCTTGGTCATTTCTGAATAACTCTTTGGAGTTTGGATATTTGCATCAAGAACTGATACCTTCATTGGAATGAAGGGGCCTTCCTGTACTGTGATGTAAATCCTTGGGTCAGATGCTTCCATAAACAGTCTGACTCTCTCTTTTCAAATTCCAAAAATTTCTTTCTTGCATATGGGTAATTTCATAGACCCTAGCTCCTTATGATTCTCACCAGAACCCATCTTTTTGAATCTTGATTCTGCCTATAAGATCTACCTCAGACTGTTAAGTCCTTTTTGAGGAACCTCCCTCTGATACCACTTGATAGTTTTACTTTCAAGACAACCTAAACACCTAGAGGGGGGGTGAATAGGTTCTAATTTCTTGTCTATAAATCTAGGCAGAATTCAATTACAATTTAAAACATCTAGCACAGCATTCACAGACAACTAAGCATCACAGATTGCACAATATTTTATAGTGGTTCCCCAAGGTCTGGGTACATCCACTTTCCCCCTTCACCTATCTAGCAATATGCTAGATTCGGCCAAACTTCCACTATACTCAGATCCTCAGATCCTACAGCTCAGAACCAGGATAGGTTCCTACAACTCAGGCTCAACAGCCCTACCTCAGCCTTGCCTCAAGGCCTACCACTCAGAGAATAACTTTCTCCTACACTCAGGCAAATAGCCCTACCACTCAGAGATCACCTCTCCTACACTCAGCCTTTATAACATAGGCTTACAACTCAGATCTGTGTAAACAGATCCTACAGAAATTTAGAAAAAGATATTTTGATGTCTTGCCTTTGTTGAGAGAGAAGAGGACAAGACACTTCTTAATCAGCTGATGAAATCAACTGAATCTGAGCTTTCTTCAAAGCTTCTTGAATCTGAACTTAGCTGAGTTGATTTCCAAACAGCTTCTTGAGAAACCACTGATGGCTTCCTTCTTCTTCTTCAAGATGACTGGATCTCCCTCTATCCAACACCTTTACTGATACTTCAGACTTCTTCTTCTTAGACCTTCTGATGAAGATCTTCTTTTTCACTTTCTTGAATTGAAACTTCAACAGGATCGTAATCCTTCTGTTTCTTCTTCTTAGATCTTCTTCTATTATTTTTCTTAGCTTAGCTACCTTTTAATTCCTTCTGAATGTGTCTATTTATAGACTTTCTTCATGGTAACCGGCTGATCCGGTTTCTAACTGTTTTCTGACAGGTCTGACAGCTTCAGTTAAACGGTGGCAACCCACAGCTGTCAAGTCTTTAAACAGTTCTTGTACCTTAGCCTTGGACAGCAAAATGTCGAGACAGTCAGTTAGAAAGTGTCGAGACCAATCTGTCTATCTGTGTCGACACAAGTGATTTTGGTGTCGACACAGTCTTTGATGATGTCGACTAAGTTGCCTTTAAGTCGACACAGCTTCTTCAGAAAATAACTTGGTCTAGACTCTGCAGTGTGTCGACACAAGTCCTGTGTGTCGACACAGTTGTTGTAGATTCAGAACTCAGCATGTGTTGACTCAGCCTTCAGGTGTCGACACAGCAATCTTCAATCCTGCCAAAATGTGTCGACTCAGTCTTCTGGTGTCGACACAAGCATAGTCGACTTCTGCCAATATGTGTCGACACAGTCTTCTGGTGTCGACAC
This sequence comes from Platanthera zijinensis, assembly GCA_039513925.1. Lineage (NCBI taxonomy): Eukaryota > Viridiplantae > Streptophyta > Magnoliopsida > Asparagales > Orchidaceae > Platanthera > Platanthera zijinensis. The sequence goes on along the minus strand of CM077092.1, from coordinate 39,160,399 downwards.
ATCCACCCAGTGTCGACACAGTTGTGGTCGACTATCTTCTTCTGTGAGTCAACTATCTTTCTCTGGTCGACTATCTTTCACTAGTCGACTATCTTTCACGGTGTCGACTAACCTTCTCTGGTCGACTATCTTTCACGGTGTCGACTAACCTTCTCTGGTCGACTATCTTTCACGGTGTCGACTAACCTTCTCTGGTCGACTATCTTTCACGGTGTCGACTAACCTTCTCTGGTCGACTATCTTTCACGGTGTCGACACTGCTTCCCAGTGCTGAGGTCGACGATTTTCTTTATGTGTCGACACTGCTTCCCAGTGTCGACATAAATGTGGTCGACTATCATTCTCTGTGTCGACACTGATATTCTGAAGTGTCGACACAAATATTCTGAAGTGTCGACACAAATATTCTGAAGTGTTGACATGTGGACTTAGAATATTTTTCTGCATTCTTTAATACTTCTTCACCTGCATATGTCAACTCAAAACAACATCAAATACACCTTGATGTATATCATTGAGCTAAGTTGGGCTTCTTCAAATCAGGTACACATTTTTCAATGTACCCAACACTTCTACTTCATATCAGCAAGAGAGGAGAGATTCTCCTAGGCGTGATGGGAAGAGGAAGGAAGGACCAAGGTGCTATAAGTGCAAGCAGCTAGGCCACATCAGGAAGGAGTGTAAGGTTATCCTTCACTCTGCAAATATTGCTCATTCTGGGAGTAAGGGGAAGAACTTGGTTGAGACGTCAACAAGTTCTGATCGGATAAATGTCATTGATAGTGCAGTTATCTGGCATGAAAGACTTGGGTATGTGAGGATGGACAAACTGAAAGCAATGGCGGTGAGAAGTCTTGTAGGAGGCTTGCCTAACTTATTATTCTTCGAGGACGGTCATAGTTGCACGGAATGTCAACTCGGAGAAGCTGATCGCTTCAAGGTTGATAAGGCACAGACTAGTTGCAAGAGGCCATTGGAGATTATCCATGGGAGATTGCTAGGGCCGACCGTCACTGCCAGTCTTGGAGGCAGCAGGTATATGTTATTGTTGGTTGATGACTATACGAGGTATACTTGGGTATACTTCATGAAGGAGAAGTCGAACATGTTTCGCTTGTTTGTGGAGTTCAAGAAGCTTGTGGAGGGTCAGCTTGGTTTGCGGATCAAGAAGTTGAGTGCAGGAATCAGAGGTGATTTCGGTTCTGCCGAGTTCTTTAATTTCTGCAGAAAGCATGGCATCCATAGAGAGCTCTTTTGTGAATACACTCTGCAACAAGGTCGTGTTGCAGGGCAGATGATCCGTTTATTGACGGAGACCTGCAAGTGTTGGCTTCGATGTAAAGGCATTCCTAAGGCCTTTTGGGCGGAAGGGATGGCATGTGCGGTTCATGTCATCAATCAGATGCCTCTAGATTCGATCAACGTGAAGACTCTGTATGAGCTGATGTTCGAGGAGAAGCCCAGTGTAAAACACTTTCGAGTGTTTGGTTCTACCTGCTATGTACAATCTCCTGGTGCTCTCAAGACGAAGCTAGTCTTCGTTGGGTATGATGAGTGGAAGAGGAGATGGAGGTGCATGGATCCAGTAACGAAGAAGTTCATCGTGTCAAGAGACGTTGTCTTCGATGAGCTGAAGTCATACTAGGATACCTCACATGTTGAGCTAGAGATGAGCAGGTTAGATGGTGGGCATGAGGAGGCTGCTGCAAAGGTTCAGTTGAAGCTGCCTGAGTCACCAGGAGCTCAAGGCTTTTCTAGCTCCAGGGCAGAGTCTTCTGGTTCAGGAAGCAGGGGGAGCGATGCTCCAGGTGCTTCTAGTTTGAAGATGGTGCCTTCTGGTTCAGGAAGCGAGGGGAGTTCGACTCCAGGTGCCTGTGGTTCAGGAAGCAGGGGGAGTGATGCTCCAGGTGCTTTTAGTTCAAAGGCGGTGGCTTCTTGTTCAGATAGCAAGGGGAGCGATGCTCTAGGCTTGCCCAGGATTGGAGGGTGTTCAGGAGTTGCAGCGAAGGTGGTTAGCTATGATGAAGGTCTTCGGAGATCGAAGAGGATCACCAAACCACCAGCTCGATACAGTGAAGGAAACTCAGTGAGTTTTATCTCATGTTTCCTTGCAGTCCCTCAGATCGAGCAAGGTTCTTTTAGCTGTGAGGACACCACTGGAGTCAAGGAGGTGGTTGACACCAAGGTTGAGGATGTAACTATTCTCAAGGGAGGCGAGGCTTGGGACCTTGGGCCTAAGGTCGTTGATGATACTCATGTGACACATAAGTGGAGGTCAAAGCTAAAGAAGGCAGAGGGAAGCATGGCTATCTTTGGGAGATGCTGGAGGGATCCCTTATGGTCCAGAATGGGCAAGGCGAGAACTATGTCTTTGACATCTTCTCGGAGGCTCTATCAGTGGGACCAGGTGCAAGGTTACGGGAACTGCTGGGGTTGCTTGCCACTTCTCACTTCAAGGGGGAGTGTTGAAAATTGTGAAATGAAAGTGGCAGATTGTTCGACCTGGGATTTCTACCCGCGCGGCCTGTGCGGACTGGATAGGCGAATAGGCAGGTCGGCAAGGAGGCAACGGTTTGCTGATGGTCAGGCAACCAGGGCGATCTGTCCGCGCGGACAGGATTGGCGGTTAATCAAGACAGCCGGATGTTCCCAGATGGTAACCAAGCGGATAGCTCCTCTATCCGCGGAGTCCGGCAAGGTGCGGACTGGACAGGAGCTCGGCAGACTAGCATGGCAGATGCCTTGGTCCAGCTCTTGTGGTGCGGCTAGTGGTAGCTGCAAGGTTCGCCGATTAGAGCAGAGTGATACTGGAGTTCGCCGAGCTTGGCGGACTGGTACCAGTATCCTCCAGTAAGTGCGGACTGGCTCTGGTGGCCAGTGATATGGTCGGTTGTTTTTGAACAAGTCCATGGTTGGCTCAGTCCGGGGGAGATCGCGCAGTAGTGCGCGGATTGCTTCTCAGTCCGCCAAGCTCGGCAGGTGTTGCCCTGTGGGTTGGCTGCTTGCTTGGTGTATTCTCACTGGAGGAGTGTCCGCCTCGGCGCGCGGACTGGAGCCTTGTCCGCAGAGTCCGGCAGCTATCAGTTTTGATGTCTTGTTGCGGACTCGGAGTAATGCGGACTGATGCTGTGTTCGCAAGGCGGGCAGTCTGCTTTCTTTGTCCGCCGAGTTCGGCAGTTGGCTTGGTGCCTTGGCTGCGAACTTGGGGTTGGCGGACAAGCTATGTTGCTGCAGAGTCTTGCATGGTGCTGACCAAGTGTCCTGGTCCTTTGGCGACAAGGCAGACTGGGATGTCAGTCCGGCCTTGGTGATGCTGAGGCGAGCTGGCTATCGCACAAGGTCGTGGCGGACTAAGCGGACTGCTTGGTGTTCGTCGCGGGGTGGTGGCGGTGATCCTATCGGCTAGGGAGGTGACTACACTCTTCATCGTGCCTATAAATAGGACCCCCCCCCCCCGTCACGTCAATTGTATGCGAATGAACAGTAAGTGTGCCCGCAAACATTTGCTGCGGACTGGATTTTGGTATCCGCCCGGCTTGATGGAGTTGACCGGTTTGTGCTGTGCAGGTTGTGCGGATAGCGCTGGTAAGCCAGGATGTGGCTCTGATTGCGATCAGGGACAGTGCGGACTCTGCGGTTAAGAACCCGGTGGAAAACAGCAGGTCGCGGATAGCGATCGGGCGGTCTTCTCTTTGGCATCTTGTCTCAGGGTTCAATAAGTCGTCTGCTTCAGGCGGCCTGTTCAGTTCGGCATCAGCAGCTCGTGCGATCTGGCAGCTAGGCGACCTCGCGGTTAGGCGGCTTGCAGATCGGCGGCTAGAGCTCAGCATTGGAATAAGGGGCAGTCCGCGCAACTTGGTTTGCGGTCTAACGACCTGGCAGACTGGGCGGTCTGTGCGGACTCCTTAGTGAAGTAGTAGAATCAGCGGCCTCTCCTTGAGTCCGCGCGGTTTGGTTGCCTTGTATTTTTTGCTCTGTTTGATACATTGGCGAAATCATGTCTCGCCATGTATGTCTCGCCTTGTAAGAAGATTGCTGTGATCAATAAAGATTCTTGTTGCTGCTTGTGTCTCTGGTTGTGTTTAGCATTCTAAGTTGAGATAACCCCTACTCATTCCAAGATCCGGGAAATTCAACAAAGTCCTCTTGATTCTTCCAATCAGAAAATATTGAACGAAAAACTCATTTGATATATTTTCTCCATTTTTAGGTTTGGGTACATGAAGGAATCATTGTTGACCGGAAAGAAAGGTGACGCGAGGAAGATGTAACAGGTGGGAGCGTCGGTGCTAGTAGGGGAGATGGGAGCGGCTCGACGAAGAAGGGGACACGGGCGCCGACGGAAGGAGCACGCTGAAAGGAGCGCCGACTTGTTAACCAGAGAGGAAGATGTCAGAGACTGGAGCAGCTCGGCGAAGAAGAAGACGGGGTGCGACTTCCGCGAAATGGGGGAGATGGGGTGCGAGTAATGCTTTAGAAAAAAAAATTTTAAAACAAAATGGGATGTGGATAGCCATACGAGAGATGTGGTTAACAATGACCTTTTTTTAAAGATATTAAGTTATGTGTGATTATAAAGTGATATAGTAGTGGTTCATTTTAATTGGGGATTTGCATGTGTCATGGTTCATGGATAGAGCCTACTTTGGGATTGACTTCCTGTTTCTTGTTATATATATAAATTCATAGGATTCTACTACATTAAGAAATGAAAAAAAGTCATTTTGGCCAGCATCCAATTATCAATTCAGTTTCCTATATTATTGGAAACATACTAAATTATTGTTTTTTAAGTTAAAAAAATATTGTACAAATAATATAGTGCTTGTGAATAGCGGCTAGTGCTGATAGCCAAAAATGAGGTGCGGATATCAGTGCCATTTTAGAATGTGTAGTTTTAGGCTGCGTTTGGCACAGCTTATAGCAGCTTATTTGTTCCGGTGAGGTTGGACAAAAATGTCATTATATTTTTGGCATGACAATGCTATTACCGTTATTAAATAAAAGGAACTAGTTTGGGGCATAAAATTTTGATATGACAATGACATTTTTGTCCAACCTCACCGGAGCAAATAAGTCGTGATAAGCCGCCCCAAACGCAGCCTTAATTTTGTAAAAAGACAACATTGTTTCCATCATATGCGCGTTGGCATATAGCTCCGGAAGCCCATTGATGCAAAGATAGCCACGACCACCACACTTGTCGATCGGACAAGAGTCGATCGACAATCTCAGCTTATTTTTCCTCCGCAAGAGTGGGTGGTCGTCCGGTTAGGTCTAGTTTCCAGACTAAAGACGAGACTTGGATAGGCTTTGTTTGCATGTCTGCGTGGGTAGAAGACGAGGCCGTTGCAATGGCAACACGCATCCATCCTTTACAAGAGAAATCACAATTTAGCCAACTTTTTAAAAAAGCAATGCGACGTTTACATTTTCTTCGCTTTTTAAAAATGTTTTTCGGGGGTTCATTTATGCAGGCTCATATATCATTTATGATCTCACATATAACTTTTTTTTGATCTTAGGATATTAAAAAAATTAATATACCAACAAGCATGTTATGGTAGTTTGCGATCATATTTTGAATGCATTATTAATATTGTACGCAAGGATATCACTTATAATTTTGCGATCATATTTTATACGCATTGTGAAAATGATATCCTTGAGTCATCTCGAACATAAGCGCGGTACAGAAGCTCACAGGAAACAACACCGCCGAATCTCAGAGATCACCATCAGGAGGCGGCGCAAACAGATCAAACCGAGGAAACGGGGAGGAGATAAATTGAAAGAGGCAACTTCCATGACGTCGCCGGGGTTGTTTTTGCCTACTCTTAACTTGAAAGCGGAGTCCAATTCTTTATTTTGATGTGATTTTCTCGACTAAAAAATTTTCTCGCATGTGCCATGCTTTATTTGTGAAATATGGGGTGATGTGCTGCATCGTGCAGTGCGTCATCCAATGACTGTCAGTGCATTAACACTCGTGTCGAGATGCGTACGCGAGATGAATGCACTCGTAACCATTGAATGTGTTGCATTGCACCGTGCAATACAACACATCCCCGCTTCCCTTTATTTGCGTGTTTGAATTGACCGGAATTTTGGGTGTGTAATAAAGTCTCCAAAATTAGATAATTTGACTAATTTCCCATATTTGCCCGTTCCAATCACAAGTAATTAATATCGACTCTTGCTTGCCTACCTTAACGTTAACCTAACACATGGTGGACCCACCACACCAACCGCATAATGCCCAAACCAACTAAACATACGACTCCAAGGCCGCCCGAATGAGATATTTGGGTGCGTGTGCGCACATAGGTCTTCTATGTGCGTGGCGTACGAGTCCATCCGATTCATGATCGAAAGGCATAACAGTGAACAACGGCTTGAATTGCTCGACGCACACAACCCGTGCACGTCGAGGGCACGAAAAAATGAGTCTCCCCAATCTCTGCACCATCTCGAATAACTTGCACCACCTCATTTGGAGAGAACTTTAGGTACGCTCAGCGCATGCAAGGATCGTGCATGACTGTTGTTGTGGGTTTCCCGACTTTTTTCCCGGTCTGGAGAATCGGGCTGCCTTAGCCCGGAGTCGAACCGGGCGCGCAAACAGTTAAAGAAAACCGTAGCAAATGACAAGAAGGCTTTTTGACGTGTAAAACAAGGACAGAGTGAAAAACCACGTGGCTGGATCTGTGTCGAGTCAAATTCCACTAGATCTTGTGTGTTTACAAAGATTGGAGTTTGATCCCGGAGGGCGACAGACCGCTACTCTGTTAGAAGTGTAGAGAATGAACTGCGACGAGGAGGAAACGACTAAGTTCTCGGAGCCTCGATGGAAGTGTTCCGGCCTTGAGATGACGTTTGACTCACGGAACCTTGGTGGAAGTTTTTCGGCTGGAATATCTTCTAAGTCCATGAAGCGGTTGGTTCTTGTCATGAAGGGACATTGTACGAATTTGTTAAGAACCAGTGGGAGCTGTTCGAAATTTGGCAAAATCCTTCTGACCGCTATCGTCGTCTTACGGGGAAAGAGCTGGGAACCTTTCTTATAAGATCAGTGTCTTCGTCGTCGAGAAGCGGTTGGTTCTTGCAGGCCTTTCAACGGATACAGAGCGGAGCAATGTCGTGTCGTTGGAGCGAGGTAAAAAGAGGAAGTTGTACTTTTTGCAGCGGCAGGGAGAAAGCGGTTCGTCTTCTGCTGCCCCTGAGCCCGTGTTTGACGTTGTTGACGGATGCCCGGATCATCTGGCTGCTGATCAGCTGCACGCGGAAACTGAGGATGTTTCGGAGATTCTTGCGGTCGCGCCGGCCTCTCGAGCGGTTCCTGAGCCGCCGTCGGAGACGGGGAGGGGGAAAGAACGAGAATGCATTGCCTACCAGGCGCTTCTCTAGAAGGTACATTGGTTGCCCCCCAGTATTTTCTTTCTTTTCTCCTTGCGTAGTGCATGAGAATAGCTCGCTTTTGTGCTTGCAGCTTGATGAGGTTTGCAAGATTGTGCTTTTGTGAAAAAATACTTATGTTACAACAAATGATGTTTTTCTTTCACTACGGGCGAATTTGGTCGTATCTGTGGATTCGCTGGCTGAAGCTCAGAGGAAGACGAATGAGATCACCTCATGGTTGGTTAATGTGGAATCTCAACTGTCTTCTTCTCAGTCCGAGGTGGAGTCTCTTCGGGCCAAGCTGGGCGCCGCCGACTCCAAGATCGGGACTCGTTGCGAGAGATTGGTTTCTGCTGAGGTAACTCTAGCGGAGGGTGTCCGCCATACTAGGGCGGTTGACGATGTGTTGTGTCAGTAGGAGGGGGAGGTCGAGCGGCTGAAGGAGGAGAACGCTCGGCTTGTTTTGAGCGAAAGGAGGTCGAGGTCATGCGTGCGGCCGGGGTGGTTGAGTACAGAGCTTTCCACGACTTCGAGGTGGAGCGGTCCCGTCTTGCGGAGGAAGCACGCTCTAAGATGATGGCGACGGAGGTTGATACACTCATAGAGGATGAGCGCGAAGCTGCGTACATTTTGGGCTTCAGCAAGGGATTTCGTACGACTCGAAGGTTTCCGAAGCGCGAAACCTTGGACGTAGAGGACACTTCGGATGACGACGCTGATACTATCGTGGATGGATGATCCTTGGGACTTCTTATTCCCAAGTTTTGTTTGTGTTTTTTTCCTTTTTCCTTTTTGTAGACATGTTTTTGCGTCATTGTATGTTTTGTCTTTTATGATGATATAGCCTGTGCAACATTTTTTCATTTGAGTGGAGACTCATTTTGCTTTTGAACCCGTTTACTTTGGTTGTGTTTTAGCGCATGCTTATTTTCTTTGGCAGGGCAGCGCCTTGCTTGAGTGTTGCTTGGGAGAGTCGAGACCGCTGAGGGTTTGTAGGCGATGCGCCCTTTCCGGCCCATTCCTTGAGCAGGGATGGAGGAGATCCTTCGTTCGGGACTTTAGAAGAACCAGAGTTCGTCCATGTAGAGGGGGCGAGGAGTCCCTGCTTGTTTATGCTTTAGGAGAACAAGAGTCCATTTACACGGAGGAGACAAAGAGCCTTTATTCGTTTGCGCTGCGGGAGAACCAAGGTTTGTCTAAGTGGAGGTAGTGAAGAACCTATGATCGTTCGCGCCTTAGGAGGATCGGGGGCTGTCCTGGTGGAGGTGACAAAAAACCTTTGTTCGTTCGCGACTCAGGAGAACCGTTGTCCGTCCGGGTGGAGGTGACAAAGAAACTGTGCTCGTTCGTTCCTCAAGAGGATCGGGGTCCGTCCGGGTGGAGGTGGCGAAAAACCTGTGTTCGTCCGCGCCTCAGAAGAACCGGGGTTCGTCCAAGTAGAGGTTGCGAAGAACCTTTGTTTGTTCATTCCTCAGGAGGACCAGGATCCGTCCGGGTGGAGATCGCAACAAACCTTTGTTCGTTTGCGCCTTAGGAAGACTGGGGTCCGTCCGGGTAGAGGTGGCAACGAACCTTTGTTCGTTCGCGTCTCGAGAGAACCGAGGTTCGTCAAAGTGGAGGTGGCGAAGAACATTTGTTCGTTCGCGCCTCGGGAGGATTAGGGTCCGTCTAGATGGAGGTGGAAAAGAACCTTTGTCTGTTCGCGTCTCCGGAGGACCGGGGTTCGTCTAAGCGGAGGTGGCGAAGACCTTTGTTTTTTCGCGGCTTAGGAGGACCGGGGTTCGTCCGGGTGGAGGTGTCGAAGAACCTTTGTTCGTTCGCGTCTTAGGAGAACCGGGGTTCGTCCAAGTGGAGGTGGCGAAGAAATTTTATTTGTTCGCGCCTTAGGAGGACCGGGGTCTGTCCGGGTGGAGTTGGCGAAGAACGTTTGTTCGTTCGCGCCTCAGGAAAACCGGAGTTCGTCCAAGTGAAGGTGAAAATGAACTTTTGTTCATCTCACCTGGGAGGTGCAAACAGACTTTTGTTCGTCTCGCCTAAAGTGCAGAAAGGCATTCGCCGATCTTGCCTGAGGTGCAAAAAGGATTTTGCCAATCTCGCCTGGGAGGTGCAGAATGTCTTTCGCCAATCTCGCCTTGCGATGTCCCGTTTTGCGGTGGATAGGGGAAAACAAACATTGCATTGCTGAAAGGAAGATACAAGTGCTCACGAGTTTATCCCGCAGCTTATTGAAATAAAAAAAAATGGTGAAGGATATCGACCTGAATTCTTGCCCAGACCTTAACGGCTCATGTCCCTTTTGGGGAGGCATCCCGCAGGCTGAGGTCTATCACGATGTCTTGGGCTAGTGCGTCAGCGTGGAGTGCTCTTAGCATTTGTCCCCCTAAGGATGACATCGCATGTTGAGACGACATGGATGATGATGAACTAGACATCATAAGTGGCTAGCACGGGAGGGACTCTTAGAGTTACTGGAAGGATAACGCTTCCGACGATCGGGATCGTTGGGTGTCCCGTGACGTATGCTTTTCCCGAATAGGGGTGTGCAGGGAAACCGAAAACCGCACCAAACCGACAAACCGCACCGCATTTCAAACCGAACCGCTCCGTTACAGAGCGGTTCGGTTTTGTATGTGTGAAAACCGACTCCCGATCGATGCGGTGTGGTTTATAACTCCATAAAACCGAGAAAATCGCACCGCACCGTGACTTAGGTTTTAACTTTTAAAATTTAATGTCAAGAAAGAAAAGCGCACACACCGTAATTCGTAAATGAGTTTAACGGTCTTGTTGGGTCAATATTTCATGAGATTTCAATATAACTGTGTAATATATAAAATATAAGTATTTCATATAACATACATAATATAATTATATAATATAATTTAATACATCATTACATATTTATAACATATATCATTACATATTTATGCTCCGTTTGGCAGTCGTAAATGCATGAGTTAAACAGTCATTAGTTAAGAATCATCTTACAAACATTATCTGTTTCAACATAAAATTGGATGAAGTTCCTTAGGTGGCGTTAACGAATGACAATTTAAACCCCATATTAATGACTGCCACCACCGTGTCAAACAGAATCTTAGTGAATGCATGACTAAATGAGGATTTACATATAGATAAGAATTAGGAAGTTCTGCTATTTAAAATTGTCACCCTAATCAAAGCAACAGAGGAGAGGGAAGTACTTTAGAAAATTTCCTAATATTTTAGTTGCATAATCTTATCTTTATTGTAAAGTGAAACTCATCGTTCAAATAAAAATTAGCAAAGAGCACTAATATGAATGAAAGAAAAGCATTCACAACCAATATAACAAATCATCTGAACGTACGATTGAATGACTGAACATTAGAAATTATAGCTGATGGTTAAACTCGAGTGTTATTGGGAAATGAATCATTTTTCTACTTTTCATATAAGAGTCTTACCTAAATTAAAGAAGGGACAAAAAAACTGTCAAATACCGAAACCGCACCGCAAAAATCGACCCAAAACCGCACCGAATTGAAACCACACCGCACAGTTTCGGTGTGGTGCGGTTTTGGTCAGTAAGAAACCGCTTCCGTAGGGGGTTTCGGTTTGGGCCCAAACCGCACCGAACCGCACCGCTCGCGGGCCTACTCCCGAACCTAGGTAGACGTTCCTCTTAGAGATCCCGAGTTGGAGAAGAGTTGACAGGAACAACACGTTGGCGGATACGTCATCGTCGATCATTATCCTGGGCACTTCGACAGGAGGGCTTCCGAGAGTTTCCCGGATGTGTCGAAGAGCAGGTCCTGGGAGGATGGGGCAGCGAGCTGAACCGGCTCTGGCTATTTCTTGTACGGTGTCCCTTCGTGGTGCTGCCCCTCCGGGCTCTCTCGGGATTGGTGTTTTAGCCCGAGCCTTCCCGTGAAATTCCTTGAGGAGTTCATGACGTGCGAGTCGTTTGACTTCACCCTTCACGCGTATGCACTCATCGGTGTCGTGTCTGTTTCCTTTGTGGAAGTGGAAGCACTGGGACTAATCACCCCTGCCTCGAGGGTGCGTCTTAGGCCTTTAGAGCTGCGGATGGTTCCTGAGAGCATATAAAACCTCTGTAAGAGAAGCGCCAAGCTCGATGGAGGAATGATGTCCCTGGCTTGCGAGGTTCTACCTGGGAGCCTAAGGCACTTTCCGGGGGTCGAACTTCTGTAGTGGTGCTCCCCAGGTTTCTGTGTGGTGCGTGGCGCGGGCCACCCCACTGAGCGACCATTATCCTGAGGGAAACGATGTCTGGACGGCTCTACTGGGGTTGCCCCCGAGATATAGGATGCTCCTATCTCATTCAGCAAAGTGAGTGCTTGCACTTAGCGCTCCTCCATCTAGCGCATGTGCTCTTCTACTAATGATGCTAGCACGACGATCACCTTCTCGAGGTGTGACACCGAGTTGGCGAGCAGGTCTTTGACGATTGAAGCCTAGACTCCTTGACAGTCGGCTGGCTGGTAGCACGCGCAACCCTTTGTCATTGTTGCGGGTTTGGAGTAATGCTGAGATTTGTCAGAACTTCTGGGAACGCGGTTCCCACAAAAGGTGTCAAACTATTGTGGGTCGCCCGACTTTTTCCCCGGTCTAGAGAATTGGACCGCCTTAGCTGGGAGTCGAACTGGGCGCACAAATAATTAAAGAAAACCACATCAAATGACAAGAAGGTCTTTTGACGTGGAAAACCCGGAAAGGGTGAAAAAACACGTGGTTGGATCTGTGTCGAACCAAATTCCACTAGATCTTGTGTGTTTACAAAGGTTAGAGTTTGATCTCGGAGGGCTATATGCCACTACTCCGTTACAAGTGTAGAGAATGAATTGCGAAGAGGAGGAAACGATTAAGTCCTCAGAGCCTCGATGAAAGCGCTCCGGCCTTGAGATGACGTTTGACTTATGGAACCTCGGTGGAAGCATTCCGGCTGGAAAATCTTCTAAGTCAACGAAGCATTTAGAGGGAGGGCTCTTGTTGATGAGGGTCCTAGATGGGAGCGCTCTCGCGGAGGCGTTTAACGTCACTTGAGGCGTGATAAAATCGTGGAGCAAGGAGGAGAGCGGTGTGAATTCCTGAGCAGAGAATCGACATAAGTCCACGATCACGCCGGAAAACCTCAGAGCTCTTTCTTGTCTTTGGAGTTGTTTGCCTTGAAATGAAAGCTTGAATGCCTATTTATAGTCTTCTGGAGGGTCACGGTGGTAATTGCGCTGACGAGTGATTTCTGTTGTCGAATGATGTTGCTCCATTTCGATCACGCAGATGACCAATTTTGTTGAAATGACGAGAGTCCCCCCTTCCCTCAGGGAAGTTTGGGCGGCCCGAGTAAGATGCCCGGAGGCGGTGACGGCGCGCGGGCTTGGCGCTCACATAGCGCGCGGTCGCGCGAGGTGCAGCCGTTCGGGGGTGCGTGTTAGTGTTACCATTGTGATCTAGAAGTGGTCAAACATGTAGTCTCACTGTCAACGCAATATGAGTCTATGAGGTCGCACATAAAAGTATTGGAGAAGTTGGAAAAGTTTGTGTTGACATTGCTCATATGTGATATGAGTAAAAGGCCAAGCCTATAACATTCTGGATTTGGAGATTTTTCAGCCTGGGACTATATTGTGAATATAGATGACTAGGTAAGTTGTCTAAAGACTCATGGGTAATTTGTCGAAAGGTATCTTGATATTTCGAGAAATCTGTCTGAATTCGTTGAGAGGTCTCTTGACATCTAGACGAATTGGATTTGGATTGGTCAAGTATTCTCTTGATGTCTCGACGAATTGGACTTGAATTTGTCGAGTATTCTCTTGATGTTTCGACGAATTTGATTTGGATTCGTCGAGTATTCTCTTGATGTTTAGACGAATTGATCTGTCTGAATTCGTCGAGTATTCTCGTGTTGTCTCGACGAATGGATTTTGATTTGTCATATATAAATGTTTCATCTCGACGAATGTTGTTAACTCTGGTTTGATTCTTTAAGTCCGATTTCGGTATTGTCTGCGGCTAACGGCTATCTCGGAATTCGAGTATAAATAGTTGAGATACATGTTATCTCGGTGTGCTTGACCTAATCGATCCAGATTGAGAGTGTGGTGACTTCTTCTTCCTGACGGAACTGTTCTGCAACCTAGAAGTCGCAGCCGCTGCTCCGTGCCGCCGACCATTTCGATCTGTTGTCGTTGCCGGGAAAGTATTTCATAAGCTTCGTCTTCGTCACCTCCGCCTCACCTTAAATGGATCTAGCAATTCGTAGAGACGTTGATGACATTCCTTCTTCCAACCTGGATCTTGTGTGACAAGACTCTAATGGTTCTTCTTGCTCGTGTGGGTACTCATAGAGGCGTTGATATACTTCTACGCTCAGAACTCCAGCCGCAAGTGTTCGTCAGATTTTCTTGGACCACTTTGGTTGTGTAGTGACTCAATCCTGCTAAAGAATTATTTTATATAAAATTGTTTTTACTTCTTTATCAATGTTCATCGCAAGATCCATTTCTCTTTGGGTTTTCTTGATTCTTTATTCCGTTGCGCACATGTGATGTGCATCTCATAGAAGCCCAACAGTGCGGCCTGGAGGCCATGCGGGTTGGCCGCGCGCGCAGGCGGTTGCGCGCGGCCTTGTTCGGGCGCGCAGGCGGGCCCACACGGGCGCGGGCGCAGGTGCACGCAGCGCGCCTGGGCACGAGCGCGCGCGCGGGCGTTGGTCTCGCGAGGCGCGGCCGTGCGCGCTCGGGCGCAGGCATAACACGTTCTCCCGGCCTTCTCGGGTGTTTGCGGTTCTCTGCGTGCTACTGGTCCAATTGAGCTTACTTGTGCTTGGACCGGCTCGACTGAGAAATTTCATGGGGATCCTATCAACTGTATTTTCAGTTTAAATTACAACTGGAATGAAAATTATGATTGTAATTGAACTGTACTTGATCTGTATTTTTAGTTAAAATTACAGACTTATTTAAAAAAAATCATTTTTGTAATAAATATATTTTTATTATTAAACATATACGTATAAATACTTAAAATAAACATAAAAAAATACAAAAATCAGTATTTCAAAACTTATTTTATGAAAAAAATAATAAAAAATTTAGCCTAAATTTAATTTTGGGCGCTGCTATCCGCACCGCAGTTTTGGCTATTCGCACCGCACTTTCTCCTAATTTTTCGTGTCTTTTGAAAATAAGCCTTTTACATACATTTTTAGGAAAAGTGTTCAACACGAAAGTTTTAGATCTCGACGAGATCTACAACTTTTGTGTTGAACACTTTTCCTAAAAATGCATGTACAAGACATACTTTGGAAATACGCTCAGGTTTCGCGCCTTTTGAAAATACGTCTTGTACATGCATTTTTAGGAAAAGTGTTCAACACGAAAGTTGTAGATCTCGACAACATCTACAACTTTTGTGTTGAACACTTTTCCTAAAAATGCATGTACAAGACATATTTTCAAAAATCACAAATAATTAGGAGAAAGTACGATGCGAATAGCCAAAATTACGGTGCAGATAGCAGGCACTTAATTTTCTCATACCATCCATATTCCATAGATACGAAGATTGGAGAGTATGCCTAATTTTTACAAAAAGCCAAACGCCAATCAATATTCTCCGTACAAATCTTGCCGTACAAATCTTGCCGTACATTATAAAGTACTTCCAGACACGCATACCTCCTCTAGTCCTCTTACATCTTTATGCGGACAAATATGTGAGTGCGAATAACATGCCTTCATATGCTTTTGATATATTGCATTTCATTTGCATTTCATTTGATACTTTCCATCTCAAAATTTAAATATGGTACTTTGAGATTCTCATTTACATTTATTTTTACACTTTGCATCTTAGGGCATTGCAGGGAGAGGTGTTTTCGTTCAGCTTCCTTACCAATAGAAATATAAGCCAGTTTCATTCTCAGCACTCATAATTCTTTGAGATATAGCCTCTTGAAATTAAAAAAAAATTAGCCTCATCTTGATAAAAAATACCCCTTAGATTTAGGGTGTTTAAATTGACAACCCGATTTTAGATATTGACAGCTCTTCAAAACATAAAAAACACACATAATATGTCATCTAATACTAGCCCTAAAACAAAATCCTCTTTCATCCCGAAACAGGAACCGCAGCTAACCCTGCAAAACCCTAAGCTGAACCCACAACTCTCCCTATTCCGCCCATCGCCGTCTGCAACTCTCCCCCTTCCGCCCTTTCTGGCGGATCACCACAAAGACGTGAATTTAGACTATTTTGTATTTGAAAAAACATTGGACTTTATTTTATAATTTTTTTCTCAATCTAATGTGATTATATCATTTTTTTTAAAAAAAAATGGGCTGTCATTATCGATTTGCTGAGCTGATATTATAATTGGACTGTCAATATTCAAAACCGGACAACCAATATAAAACATCTAATTTAAGTCTAAGATGCAAAATGTCAAAATAAATGTAAATAAAAAGCTCAAAATACCATATTAAAAGTTTTGAGTTGCAAAATTCCAAATAGAAACAAATGATAATGCATTGTGCCAAAAAAGGAACAATTTTTACGTAGGTTGAGCGTATATCAGATAGGTGCGGGCTCCTATCCGATCGGAATTTTCTAAATGTTTTTTCGGTTGATCATCCGATCGGCTGAAATCTGACGTGCACATATCCAATATACGCTCAACCTATCTAAAAATAAATCCAAAGAATAGCCCGGGGTCAATTTGGTACGTATACATCGTACCTTAGGGAGATGCGCGAGCAGATCAGTCTGTACACTTGATCATGTGGTTTTTAATCAACTGTGCAGATTTGTTTGTACCATAATATTGTCATTTTTTGATACGACCGTATTGTGCAGAAAATGATTTGCGACGTTAATTAAAAGTCACGTAATCAACTCCTATGGACTACGACCGATCGGCTCGCGCACCTTAGAAAATAGGTAGGTTTAAGTACCAAAAACGGACGAGGGTTATTAATGTGAATGAACTCCGACTGAAAGAAAGCTGGAGCATCAAAAAGCTAGGGTTCTCTGAATTCTTCCTACGCCCAAAATGCGTCGCTGCCTCTAAAAAACGACCGCTGCTCCAAAATGGACTCCGGCAACGGCAAGCAGTGGATCCGCCGGCGACGCTATCGCTGCCTGCTGATCTCCTTATCCATCTTCATCCTCTCGTGCTCCTCATCGCGATCCTCGCCGTCACCGTCTTCCGCGTCCGCGACGCCACAACCACCGTCAAATCCGTCAAGCTCGGCGGCTTCAGCACAGGGCTCAACATCCCCAATCTCGGCCTCGACATCAACGTCACGTTGGACCTCGATCTCACCGCGCACAACCCCAACCGTGTCAGCTTCCGCTACGGCGCCGGCACCGCCGATCTCCTCTACCGCGGCGAGCAGGTCGGGGACGCCGTGATCCCGCCGAGGGAGATCGGGGCTCGCAGCTCCGAGCGGATGAACGTCTCGTTGACGATCTATGCGGCGAAGTTGATCGGCGAGACGGCGTTATACGCCGAAGTGCTGTCGGGGTTGATTGATTTCCAGACGACGACGAGGATTCCCGGTAGGGTTACGGTGATGGGGATTTTTAGGCATCACATCGTCACCTACAACAGCTGCGATGTGGCGGTGAACGTGAGCAGCCGATCGGTGCAGAACTCTAATTGCAAATATAGGTCCATCAGCTGCTCGCGGGGGTTCGAATCGACCATGTCCTCCTGGCGACAATAGGCTGAGGATTATGACTCTTCACCTGCATCCGAAGACTGACGCCCCACCCTCGCAGGGTCTGCCCCCCTCGCGACTGGTGCCTAACTAAGCTACAATTGGAACTAAATCGGGTTCCGGCCTCGCTGAATCCACACCTAACAAACCACAACCATACGGTGGCGCGATGGCTTCACTCTCTCTGTCGCGGTTCGGGGGTGCATCATTCGTCCGCCCAGCAGTTTGCGACATCGCCGGGGACCAGCTCCCCCAGTTGTGCGCTGCCAACAACGCGATATCCTCGGCCTAACAACAGGTTACAGTGTCGCCAAAGGGACCAAACGATGAGTCCCCCGCAGACTAAAACACGGCGGCTTCGACCTCGCTCTCATGGTGGCAAGGCTCGCCCTTCTCCTACGAAGCAGGTCGCGACGTCGTCGGGAGCCAGCTCCCTCTATTACGCGCAGCCCGCAGCGCGATTGTCTCAGCTTCTCTACCCTGGCACGAGGGGACACCCTTTTTGAGAGCGCTAAGTTGTCAACCTAAATCACCTAGAGGGGGGTGAATAGGTGAATTTCGTGTCAAATGCGGAATAAAAAATATAACACAGCACAGATCCGTAATCAAGCAATCACACAGACGACAAGAGATTTATAGTGGTTCCCCAATCTTGGGTACGTCCACTTTTCTCACCGATCTAGCAAATCACTAGACTCGGCTACTCCACTATCTCGGATTGCAAAAACAATCTTACACCTCGAAACCACGTTCCTACAAAATTCGATCCCAAATGGATCTACACTCGGAAGATAAAACTTCCTACCACTTGGAGAAAGATCTCCTACAATGAAATTTGATTGAATAAAGTTTACAAACACGAATATCACAGATCTGGATCTTTGACGTAATCTTCTTCTTGAGAGCTTTTCGGTTTGAACAGAAACAGTTGAAGAAGACTTGACTGAGATCCACGATTCTGAGATCTGGAATCACCACAATCAAGAAAGTAAATCAAAGACGATGAAGCACGGAGAGATCAGATGATTCTTCTTGAGTCTGGATCGCTAGAGAAACTGAGATCGATAGCAGCGGCGTGAGAACGACGATCCAGAGCTTCTCCCGAAAACGGCAATGGCGGCGGATGAGAAAATTAGGGTTTTCGGGATTTTCTCTTTCTTAAAAAGATAATCTCTGTAAACGCGTATTTAGTCAAATCTGAAAAGACCTATTTATAGGCTATCTCCAACGGTCATAATCGTAATTAAGATTGACACGTGGACCAATCAGAAAAGGTTAAATTTAAATCTCCGTCAATTCTGGACTTAACGATTTCTGGAATTCTGAGCCAACATACTCGGGTTAGATAAGATACTCGAGTATAAAGGTCTGCTACTCGAGTAGATAAGAAAAACATGTACTCGAGTGAAAGAAATGACTACTCGAGTGCCTTGGAAGAACTACCTGAGTTACTCTAGACAGATTACTCGAGTAAGTAAAAACATCTACTCGAGTACTAATCCACACTACTCGAGTATAAGAAAAATCTACTCGAGTGCTAAGCCAGTCTACTCGAGTATAAGAAGGATCTACTCGAGTGATAAGCCACTTACTCGAGTAAATGAGCGAAGTTACTCAAGTATGTGGACTTAAAAATATTTAGACTGAACAGTTAGCCCTACTCGAGTATAACCAAGAGACTACTCGAGTATGACTAAGGCTCTACTCGAATACACAAACACCTATTCGAGTACGGAAAAGAGGTACTCGAGTATATGAATAGATTTACTCGAGTATATGGACTTAGAAACTTTCTGAGATGAGAAGTCCAGATCAACTCGAGTACGATCAGAACACTTACTCGAGTAACTTGAGAACTACTCGAGTATGTAATCCAATCTACTCGAGTACTAAGTCACTTACTCGAGTATATAGAAGATACTACTCGAGTATGTGGACTTAGAAAAAAATTTCTTCTGATAAAGTCTTCAATACTCCAGAGTCCAGTAGTCCAAGTGCATGGAAACAAAGTGTACCGCAATAAAGAGGCTATACATAAGTCAACACCTTGGATCACACAATGAGGAATTACATTGTATGGTCCTGTGTTTGATGACCCACTATAGACTGACATTGGTTTACATTTGGCAATAGAGTCCTGCATGCACAACTTAAACACAACATCAAATACAACTTAATTCATCTTAGTTTCAGGTCTGACTTCCCACAAATCTGGGGTATTGTGAAGACAATTCCCAACAATCTCCCCTATTTGTAGAAGTCAGCACCCTTTGCACTAAGATGAATTTCTAGAAAAGAAATAATCATCTATAACAACAAGCAATAGAAAATGACTAAAACAGAGAATAATAGCAAATAAGGGAACCATAATCAGAATTAGATATATTAAATAGAAAGATTTTCCAGTTCCACAAAACACTTTCAGGGGTAATTCTCTCTATGAAGTTTAGCTTTCTTCAGCTCTTGCCTTTCCAAATAACTGAAGGGTTTAGGAAAATAAGTCCTTGGCCTTGGAGGAGCTGCTGGATTATTGAATCCCCATTGTCTGTCATGTAATCTGATCTTGATTTGAGATGCATCATAGGCTTTCCATTCTGAGTAGCTGTAGAATTTGTCTTTATTTTCCCCAAAATCAGTTACCAGCTTTAGAGTGTCAAAGATTAAAGATTTGGAGGTTGGACTCCAAACTTCTGAATGTACTGACTCTGATCTGCCCTCTGAAGCTTGAGCTTGCTCTCTCTTAGGTGCAGAACGGCTAGCAGAAGCGCCGTCACCATATTTTATTTTCTTGCTGGGGACACCTTGATCAGCAGGTCTTCTAGAGGAGGAAGTACCTCGATCAAAGTGCCCCTGAGAGCTGGCAGGGACATCCTCTTTCCACACATCAGAATATGAAAGAGGAGGCTCAGACATCTCTCCAGCAGGTCTGGGAGAGAAGGCTGGCACTGTCTCTGGAATGGTAGCATGAACCTGGGCATCAGATGGAGGATGTTCCTCAAGAGGATCAAAGCTTTTAGGAATGATGGAGGGGTCGAGCTGGATTCTGAAAAATTCTGATTATATACCCAAACTGCAGTGTCATAAATGTAGAATTTGACAGACTGTAGCTGGGCTAGAATATCTGCTTTCATGGTGTTAACTAATCCATCCAGGGTCTCTTTAGACTTGGTAGAGATTTCAGCAGAAATTTTCTCAACTTATTCTTTCACGATTTTCTCCCCCTTGCTGATTTCTACAGATAGCTTTTCAATAGCTTCATCTCTGAATGTGCCTACTTCTTCACAAACTTTCATCACATTGGCTTCAACTCTTTGGTCTAGCAGAATCTGGTTATGTGCCACTGTTTCAGATTGATTTCTGACTTCACCCAAGCTGGTGATGGTGTGATCTATCGCTTTTCCACCTATTTTGAAGAGTTGTTTAAGTTCATCAGTGTTGGCTTGAATTTCTGCAAAGTCTCTGCTCATCTCAGTTTCAAGAGCAGAGACCTTGTTGTTAACTGATTTCAGAGACTCATCAAAGTAATTTCTTTGATCTTGGAGCATCTTCTCAATCTTACTGATGATGTCTGAGGAGCTGAGGGAAGTAGAAGATGGAGCACTGGGAGAAGTGGAGACCTGAGGGAGCTGAGAGACTGAGGGAGTCCAAGGAGGGATTTCTTTCACAACCACTGAGCTAGCAGTTCTCTTGGTGGCAGTGATTTCTACTGAATCCAGGGGATCTGTGAAGGAAGGGAGATTGAAGGCTAATGTCCTTAGAGGAGGCTCAACAAGTTCTGGGGATAAATCCTCTTCATCAGACATGAGGATACTATCATGTTGTTCTGCTTCTTCAATGGGAGACTGAGCTGAGGATGGAGAGGGCTCCTTGAGAGGGATCTGTTCATCTTGTACCTGAACCTCAGGAGTACTAACAACTGGATCTGCTGGAGGTAGGGGAAAGTCTGACCTTAGTTCTTCAATAAGTTTATCAATCTCTACAGCTGTGGACAGAAGGTCTTGCTGAACTTGAATATCTTCTGGAGGAGGAGGAGGAGGAGGAGAAGGATCTCTGACTGTTTGGGAGGGAAGCTCTGTAAACAGAATATGGGAGCTAGATGAGGCAGGCTCCCCCTCAACTATTGCACCCAGGGTGTCAGTAGCTTGATGTAGAGGAGGAGATGGAGTCCTGTCATCAGCAACATGCTGTGGGCTGGGGACATCTTCATCTATGATGACTTTGGAGGCTTGGGCTGTAGCACCCCAAAATGTTGTAGGAGCGACGGGGATCGATTTTGGCCAAGACAAGGTTTTGGTGCAGGTGACACGGGCCCCGGCACGGGCGTGTCGGAGGCCGTGTCGGGCGTGTCGAGCTCGGGCCGTCGAGCTGGCCGTGTAGTCGACCAGTTCAGGTCGACGATGGTCGTATGGAGGAACACGGCCTAGGACACGGGCGTGTCCCAGGCCGTGTCACTCCTGGGCTGTATGGTGGGGTACACGGGCAGTGACACGGGCACGAACACGGGCGTGTCCAGTTTGACACGGGCGTGTCTGATGCCGTGTCACCAAGCCATGTACCTCTCTGACTGCGAATTGTTGGTCGATTGCACACGGGGGGCGTGACACGGGTCCCGACACGGGCGTGTCACAGGTGACACGGGCGTGTCGGAGGCCGTGTCACATGCCGTGTCACATGCCGTGTTGCTGGTTTTCAATTTTGGTCGAGACGGCGAATGAGCTACACGGCCAGGCACACGGCCGTGTGTGAACCCGTGTTCGGCCCAGTTTTTGTGATTTCAGATCTAATTCTGGCCGTTCGTTTCCTTGGCTTTGGATCCGACGGTGGGGGGCTGCTCCTGGGTGGTTTTAGCCGGGAATAGGGTTTTGAAACTCTTATTTCACTTGGGTACTCTCTCTCTAAAATCTAGAGAGAAGGGAGAGCTTGGAGGAGGAAGAAGGAGGTCAACTCCGGTGGCCGGTGGAGATTCGGAGCTCCAAATCGCGAGCCGTCTTCGGATCCGCGGAGGTAAGGAGATTGCGGTGCTTTTCATCCGCATAGATTTTCATGGCGCCGCGGAAGAACGCAAGTGTAACGATTTCTCATCCTTGGGCATGTGAAGCCCTCTTTTCCTCTGCATAGGAAGCCCTCTCTCGCGAGTGAGCGAAGAGTTGGAGCGTTCCTTGGGGTAGATATGTGAAGTCCCCCTTGTGTAGAGTGAAAGAGAAGGGATAGATACTACTCTAGAGGGGGGGTGAATAGAGTAATCAAAAATTGCACTTAGCAAAGTTGACTTTCTACTCAACTCCCTTGGAGTTAAATGCGGAATGAAAGTTATAGATATTTAAGATTAAACCTTAGAGCCTAACACAAGTGTTGTGCACAAACTACAGCTAACTGTAATTACAGTTTAGCTTTGGATCCTATCCAGCAACTAGCAAACCTAGTTAATATCTAATCACAGCCACAATGCAAGTAATTAAACAAGGCAATCCAGACGACACAAGGAATTTATAGTGGTTCCCCAAACAACTTGGGTACGTCCACTCTTCTACCAACAAGGTAGAAATCCACTCAGGTTTTTGATCAGGTGCCCTACCACCAACAAGATCTGCTTCAGGTAGATCAAGAGACCCTTTAGACTTTTGATCAGGTGTCTAAAAACCAAACACAGGTTTTTGATCAGGTGCCCTGCCACCAAGGGATACTTTTGAAGGGAGTAATAACCCTATACAGGAGGGGGAAAAGGGGTTAAGGTGTCTTCTCTATTTTACAATAGATTAGAGAAGCACAATAACTTGCACTGAGCTAGACAACTCTAAAAGAATCAAGGCTCCCCCTAGCTCAAAGAACGTCCAGGTGAAGTCTTGCTTCAGTGCAGAAACTCTTCAGTAAGTACTGAAGGAAAAAGAGCTACAAGAAGATATAAAATAAAAAATGAAAATCTTCTAGCAGCTATCTTCTTCTTCTTCTTCAAAAGATCTCTGAGTTAGAACTTCCTAGAACAGGAGAACTCAGGTTGAAGAAGAGCAGAAGAGCTAACACTTCTTAGATGAGTGAAGATTGCTGAGAGCAGTTAGACTTGTTCTCGCTGTAAGCTTGCTGAATAAATCTCTTATCTCTGTGAACTTGTTGATTTCTTCTTCAAAGAAGTCTTTATATATCAGCAGCAGCAACGGCTCTAATTGAGTTTGAATCTTGTCGTTTTCTGAACTCTGCAAGCTGGGCTGCAAAAAGCATAAAGCAAAAACAAACTACAGCAGGCAGATATCCTATAAAAGGATAAAGCTTTCTAAGAAGCTGCAAATACTTCTGATGAAATAATATAAGAGAAAGTCACATCAGAAAGAACTCTTTACGGCCAAGGAAGACTTTTTGAGTCTAACGGCTATAAAGGACAGCCTGACAGATAAAGCAGATTGCATATCTCAGCTATAAGACAAACAACTTTGTCAGAAAAGATTAGCTCATGCATATAGAATAGAACTGATATTGCATAGAAATAATGTCACAAATTATTCAGATAATCTTTTATAAACTATGCCAAAATAGATATTAAATTAGTCATATCACAGAAGACGACAAACTAAATAAGAGCGAACAGCAAAACGTCGAACGACCTTCGGAGATCGTCGAACGGCGCACGGAGATCGTCGATCTATCAGACAGATAGTCGAATGATCTAGATAGTCGAACTATCAAAGAAGATAGTCGAACTACCTCGGCAGATAGTCGACCTATCAGAACAGATAGTCGAGCTATCAGATAGTCGATCTATCCTGACAGATAGTCGAACTACCAAACAAACACAGATAGTCGACCTATCAAGCAGATAGTCGACCTATCACAGAAAACAGATAGTCGACCTATCAACAGATAGTCGAACTATCAAAACAAAACAGATAGTCGATCTATCAACAGATAGTCAAACTATCAGATAGTTGAACTATCCAAGCAGATAGTCGAACTATCAAGGCAACACAGATAGTCGACCTATCAACAGATAGTCGAACTATCAAAGCAAAACAGATAGTCGATCTATCAACAGATAGTCGAACTATCAGATAGTTGAACTATCAGGACAAATAGTCGAACTATCAAAGACAAGCAGATAGTCGACCTATCAACCGATAGTCGAACTATCAGCGCAGACAGAACGTCGACCAACTGATAGACGATCGTCGATCAGCCGATAGACGATAGTCGAGCGACGTTCGACTATAGTCGAACGTAAAACTACTTAACCAAATATTCATCTGGAAAAGCAATTCTACACAACTAGGGAGTCTAACCTATCAACTAACCTTTGACCATAGATAAATCTTGGGTCAAGAGACAGAAAGAGAGGACTGAACTCAAATCAAAACCTAGGGTACCAACAATCTCCCCCTATTTGAGTTAAGTCTCTCAACAAATAAAACAAACAGCACTAATTACAGAAAGTAAATAAAATGCATAAAGGGAAATAACAAAGCAAATATCATCAATCAATCAGATAAAAATAACTGTCAATCAATGACTAATTTAAGGTGCTTTAGAGTTAGATTCAGGATTAGAAGAACTAGAAACAAAAGTAATTTTCCTTGTAGGGTCTAGAGCTTCTTTCTTTGATTGCTTCAAATCTTGTTCTCCAATAATTTTTAATTCAGTTGTTCTTGGGACCACTGCCTCTGGATGCTTTTCCATATATTTTGAAGGGTCAAACATCTCAGGTCTAACCTGGAACTTTTCGAGCTCCTTCTTTCTGAATTTAGACATAGTAGTCAATCCGGCAGTGTCTTTTCCTTCTTCTTTAGCTTTCCTTATCTAGCTGCTCCAACTAGTTCTAGAAAACGAGCCATCCTAAAGTTAGGATCAAGCTCAGGGCTTTCATAAACAGTCTCAGAAGGAGTATCATCTGGTTCTTTATCTTGATTAACTAGATAAGACAGGGGAGCAGACTTTGCAAAGTTCTTGCTAGAATTTTTTTTTAACAAAATAAACTACTTACCTTTTAGAACAACTTTCTCAGAATGCACTGGCTTTGGAGATGGAACCTTTTTCTTTAGAGAAGGAGGAGGGGAAAAGGTTGGTCTTTGATAAACTACCTCCTTAACTTGTTCCTTAACTGTATCAGTTCTTTGATAGCCAGATTGGCTTTTACCTTGAAAACTTTGAGAACTTTTCCTTTGAGCAGGCTGGGATGGATTTGATCTTTCAGATTGAGAGACAAATTTAGAAGATAGATTTCCTGAGGCTCCTGCACCGGGAGGTGGAGGAGGAGGACCTCTGGGATTCCATCTAGGAGCAGGAGGGTCATACCTCTTAGTCTTTTTCCTTTGCTTTTATTGATTTTTAGAAAACCACATCCAATGCTGGAATTCTTTAGACTTGGGATCAATCCCTTTCAGAATATAATATGGAGTGTCATTGTCTGGATTTGCTGGAGGAGGAGCTACAACCTTTCTTTTCCTTTTGGCAATCCTCTTTCTCTTAGAATCAGCAGATTCATCAGAATCACTTTCTTCTTCAGAATTTGAAGAGATAGGCAAATCATAGGGATCAATAGCCTCTTTTAAAGCTTTTTCTTTTTTCCTTTATACCAGTTTTTTCCATTTCTTCTTCCATGACATCTTGTGCCAGGAGAGTATCCAAGTCCAATCCTGGGGAATCATCCCATACAGTAGATTTTTCAACTTGACTTTCAGGATCCATTTCTTGAAGCTCAGAAACTGTCGTGGGGACCAGTTCAATTTGCACTGCTTGCTCAGAAGCCTCAGAAGCTGGAACAGCTACTTCTGGTTTAGGTTGAACTTCAGAAGCAGGTTCACTTACTGGTTCTACAACCACTTAAACATCAGGAGCAGATACAGGTTCAGGCTCTTTAGCATCTAAAACCTCTAGAGCAGGTTCAGGTTCAGGTTCTAGCTCTTGGACAACCACTACTTCTTCCATTATATCTGTAGGATTAGGAATAAAATCTTGCTAAATGACATCTAGTCATCCCTTCCAGATATTCCCATACTAATATATCAATTAAGTAATCTACAAATTGGGAAAGAGACATACCTTCAGGATTTTCTTCAGGGTGACCTAACTCCCATAAATCATCTAGAAAGGAGGTGATTATTCCTTCTAGGTACTGGGCAACCAAGAGAGTTGAGGATTCTTCTAGGTAAACTTTTACAACAAATTCAGTCAACATTATTGCATCAGATATTTCCTTTTCAGATGGAGGAGGAGGAGGAGCTGAATCTTCTGCTACTATCTCTGTTACTGCAAGTTGAGCTGCTGGAGGGGAGGCCAAAGGCTGCTCTGCGATATCTTCATCAAGCATCTCCCCCTACCTGATTTCAGTAGAGACTGAAACCAGGCCCCTAGAAGAAGAGGGCTCAGCATGCTTTGAGAGTGCCTGAATAGCAGCAGTCAAAGCAGATATGGAAGAAACAAGGGGAGCAATTGCCTCATCAATCATAGTTTTGATTGATGGGGTAATTAACTCCACAATACTAGCAATAAATGCTGGAGATATATCAAATGAAGAAGATGATGATGATGGAATTTCTGATGGTGGAAGAACAGCAGGGGTGGTATGTGCAATATGAGCTGGAGAATGATGTGGAGATGCAGCTGGAGAATGATGTGGAGATGCAGCTGGAGAATGATGTGGAGATGCATGGGTGGATGCAGGGTGATCAACATGTTCTGAAGATAGAATTGGAGAGTGAGGAGGAGTTGGAATTGGAGAATGAACAGGAGAAGAAATATCAGACGCCAACAAATCAAAGCTGGGTTGAGAAATCCCAGCAAGATCAGTTGGGAGAGAAGATGCAGGAGGAGAGGCAGAATGTCGTACTTTAGGTGAAGTTGAAGGAACTTCAACTGCAGTAGACGGCATAGCAGAGGAAGATGGAAGAGAGAGATCAGCTGAGCCAGCTGCTAAAAGGGGGGAAGTGACTGCAGCAGTCTTGGTGCTCTCAGATATAACTGGAGCAACCCCTGTGGGAGCGGGCTTCAGGAATGTCCTTTTCCACTTTGAGAATAGCGAGGGATCCATCTTCTTACTCGCGTTGATGGAGGTGGCGGCAGACACAAGCAACTGGGGGTATTTTTCCTTCAGAAAAATACCAACAACCCTTCCTAGGGTAACCTCTTTCTTTCCATTCTTCTTTCTTATCAAATCAAACATAACTCCAGACCAGTTTATTTGCTTCTTATTAATAATTGCACACATTAGTGCAAATTGTTGTCTGGTGATATTATCATGGGCTGAGTGCTTTCCTAGAAGCACTTTTCCAACTATTTCTGCAAGAAACTTGATCTTGAAGGGGAAATTTACCTTGAGGAGCTTGGAGGGGATGCCTTCGGCATGTCCCAGCTCTAATAACATTCTTCCGAATTCAGGAGCATCTTGCTCATATTCTTCTTCACCATTAATTAAACCAAAAACTTCAGTTAGAACAGCGGGAGTCAAAATTACCTCTTCACCGCTGATTGTTCCAGACATCGATTCGTCAGTCGACGATGAAGTGAAAGCCCATTCCTTGATTTCCTGAATGTTTATCTTTACTCTGTAGGACATGAGCCTCTCTAGTCCTTGTTCTCGGCACAGATTTAGAATTTCTACAATCCCTGGTTCGCAACTGCTGAACGCGTCGAAATCAACGCTGAACCCGACATCAAACTTTACCACTGCAAGCAGCGCTGGAGCAATCGCCATTGAAAATGCTGCAGAAGTCGAGAGAGAGACGGCGAGGACGGAGCGCAAGACAGAGAGCAAGACGAAGAGCAAGCGGGAAGACGGAATGCGAAAAGACGCTCTCCGTCGACGATAAAAGCAACTATCTTTTAACCTAGGTCGACTATCGGCTTTATATTAAAACAGCGATCGTCGATCTATTTAAAAGATACTGGAGACGATAGTCGAACGGTCGTTCGACGATCGGTCCTGAAGCAGAGTAGTCGATCAATCGTTCGACTATTTCTGTCTTCACACATAACAAGCTGTCGTCAACCATGGATCGACGATGAGCTCAACCTGTTCGACGAACTTCGAACGCCGGTCGACGATCTTCAAACAGATAAGCTATCATCAACCATAGGTCGACGATAGGCTTGATCCGTTCGACGATCTTCGAGCATCGTTCGACGATCTTCAAGCAGGTTTCAACAAGGCAGATAGTCACACTTAGTCTCGTCCATTAATCATGTCTAGTTGAACTAAAAAGAACAGATGCTTCTGTTCATCTAAGGGCTTGGTGAATATATCACCTCTCTGAAGGTCTGTGGATATGAACTCAAGGCTAATCTTGTTCTTTTCCACACAATCTCTCAGGAAATGGTGTCTAATCTCAATGTGCTTCGTTCTAGAGTGGTGCACTGGATTTTGTGTAATGGAGATAGCACTTGTACTGTCACACATGATTTTAGTGTTCTTGTGTGAGTACCCATAATCCAAAAGCTGATTTTGTATCCACATGATCTGTGAACAACAACTGGCAGCTGCTATATATTCAGCTTCTGCAGTTGAAGTTGATACAGAGGTCTGCTTCTTACAGAACCAAGAGACCAATCTCTCTCCCAAGAACTGACAAGTTCTTGAGGTACTTTTCCTGTCAACTCGACAACCAGCATAATCAGAATCAGAATATTCAATTAATTCAAATTCTGACTCAGCTGGGTACCAAAATCCTAGATTTGGACATCCCTTTAGGTATCTCAAAATTCTCTTTAGAAGAATCAGATGAGATTTCTTGGGGTTGACCTGGAATCTAGCACAAAGACATGTAGCAAACATTATGTCTGGCCTACTTGCAGTTAAATACAATAGGGAACCAACAATGGCCCTATAATTCTTTTGATCTACAGGCTTTCCCTGATCATCAGAATCAATAACTACATTAGTAGCCATAGGTGTATGCATTGCTGAAGCATCTGCCATCCCAAACTTCTTTACCAATTCCTTGGCATATTTGGATTGGGATATGAAGATGCCATCAGCATCTTGCTTTACTTGGAGACCAAGAAAGTAAGACAGCTCACCCATACTACTCATCTCAAACTTGGAATGCATCAAGTTAGAAAACTTTTTGCACAGTTTGGGATCAGTGGAACCAAAAATAATGTCATCTACATACACCTGAACTAACAGGATTGTGTCCTTGTGGTGCTTGACGAAGAGGGTTCTATCAACTACTCCCCTAGTAAATTTGTGCTCTAACAGGAAACTAGCTAAAGTCTCATACCAGGCTCTGGGAGCTTGCTTTAGTCCATAAAGAGCTTTCTGCAACTTGAATACATGAGAGGGCTGAGTTGAAGAAACAAAACCAGGTGGCTGTTCAACAAACACCTCTTCCTTTAACTCACCATTAAGAAAAGCACTTTTGACATCCATTTGAAAAACCTTAAACTTCATGTAGGCTGCATAGGCCAAGAAGATCCTTATTGCTTCTAGCCTTGCAACAGGAGCAAAGGTTTGGTCATAATCTATACCTTCCTCATGTCTGTAGCCCTGAGCTACAAGCCTAGCTTTATTCCTTACAATGGTGCCATTTGCATCCAACTTGTTTCTATACACCCACTTGGTGCCTATGATCAGTTGGCCTTTAGGTCTTGGAACCAAAGTCCAAACTTTACATCTCTCAAACTGATTGAGTTCCTCTTGCATAGCAATGATCCAGTGGGGATCTAGCTCTGCATCTTTAATGGTGAGGGGCTCAATCTGTGAGAGAAAACAAGCATGCATCACATCCTGTCTTAACTGATGTCTTGTTTGAACACCAGCTGATATGTCTCCTATCACTTGAGATGTAGGGTGATCTCTAAGTGTGACAACATCAGCAGGTGGGATGTGATCTTCAGCAATAGTTGGGATTAATTCCTCAGGAGGAATTTGATCTACTGTTGGTGGAATAACAACAGCTTCAGCAATGTCTTCATCACTGTCTGATTCAGTGATATAAAGAGTTGAAAGATGGAGGATATCTTGAGTGACATCTTTGGAAGAATCTTGTACCTGTAATGAACTTGAGGAAGGGGAAGTTTCCTTCTCCTTGTAAAACATTTGGGATTCATCAAAGGACACATGAACAGACTCTTCAATTTTAGAAGATGATTTATTAAATACCCTATAAGCTTTGCTTACTTGGAAATATCCTAGAAAAATTCTCATTGAAGCCTTTGCTTCAAACTTTCTAAGATATTCTTTATTATTATTATGAATATAAACTACACAGCCAAAAACTCTAAAATAGTTTATTTTAGGTTTCTTTCCTTTAAGTAACTCATAAGGAGTTTTACACTTAAGCTTGT
The DNA here is from genome assembly GCA_039513925.1 of Platanthera zijinensis. Taxonomy (NCBI): domain Eukaryota; kingdom Viridiplantae; phylum Streptophyta; class Magnoliopsida; order Asparagales; family Orchidaceae; genus Platanthera; species Platanthera zijinensis. Next base: position 39,130,008 of record CM077092.1, on the reverse strand, counting down.
GTATCAGACTTCTATTCAAGACATAGTTGGCTGTGCTAACAGCTTCTGCCCAATAGGAAAGAGGCATATTAGCATCTGCCAACAATGTGCCAGCAGCTTCAATTAGTGTTCCGTTCTTCCTTTCAACTACCCCATTTTGTTGGGGAGTTCTAGGAGCTGAGAAGCTATGTTTGATACCTTCTCTCTCACAGAATTCTTGCATGAGAAGAGAGTCAAATTCAGTACCATGATCACTTCTGATCAAGGCCACATGAGTAGAGTACTCAGTCTGCACACATAATAGAAAGTCTGTAAGGGCTTTGAAGTTATCAGCCTTAGTTCTCAAAAAGAACACCCAAGTGAATCTAGAGAAGTCATCTACAATGACTAGGGTGTAATACTTCCCTCCAAAACTCTGTACATTTATTGGGCCAAATAGGTCCAAATGTAATAAATACAGGATTCTAGGAGAATCACTTTTATTTACTGATTTGAAAGAATTCTTGGTTTGCTTGCCTAGTTGACAAGCCTTGCATAGGCTCTCCTTCTTGTAGGGGCAAGACGGTAAACCTCTAACAAGGTTGTGTTTAGATAACCTAGATATGTTCTTGAGGTTAACATGGCTAAGCCTTTTATGCCCCAAGGTATTATTATTAGTTACTTCATTAAACAGGCAGATTTCAGAATCAGTTGAATTAAAATCTACTAAATAAATATTACCTTGTCTAATGCCTACCAATACAACACTATTATTTAAAGTAATATTACAGAGAGAGTTAGAGAAAGATACCTGGTATCCAGCATCATATAATTGACTTACTGAAATTAGATTGTGCTTCAGTCCAGTCATATAAGCAACTCTCTTGAATGTAACAGCTCCAATGGTCATCCTGCCATAGCCTTCAGTTTGACCACAGCTTGAATCTCCAAAGATTACCTTTGGGCCAAGCTTTGCTTTGAACTTTGACAGATGTTCTTTGTTTCCTGTCATGTGCTTGGAGCAACCACTATCCAAATACTACTTATTTTGAGTGATAGGATAGGTCTTCACCTGCACTTAAAACAATTTAAACATTGTGGACCCAGGTAACCTTGGGTCCCTTGTTTTTCACATAAGAAAAACTGGAAATAAAAGAGTAAGCAGGCTGATGGTGATAACCTAATGGGTAAGAACTCCTAGGTGGGATTCTCCATGCAGATGATGGGTCAATGAACCTAGGGTTTCTATTCATATTCGGGTTTCTAAGGTTCTGGGTGTAATTTTGAAATTCATATTGGAAACGTCGACCAGCGTTCGACGATGGCTGCTCAGATCGTCGATCTCCGTTCGACCACTGAGCTTGCGATCGTCGATCGACGTTCGACGATAGATGCTCAGATCGTCGAGCTTCGTTCGACCACTGAGCCTGAGATCGTCGAGCAGCGTTCGACGTTCTTTGTAATTCTTTAAATTTCTGTTTTCTTTTCTTTCTTTTAGCTTTATTTAAAGCTCTGTTTACTTGATTTACTTGCTCAATGTTCTTTATCCCATCAGCTGAGATAAAGTTCACTGGAGTTGAAAGTTGGTTTTTAAGGATGATTGGGGGTTCACTAGAAGATACTCCTAAGCCTAATTTGTTATTGCCTGTCCTAGTGTTAGACATGCTGGTTATTTCAAGTAGCTTAAGGCTTCTACCATTTAGAGACTCTTCTAACCTTTTGGATTTAGCTAACTCATTCTTAAGAAATTTAATTTCTTCACTAGAATTAGTGAGATCTTCCTTTAACTTAATGTTTTCATTTGATATGATTTCTGATTCAGCTAGCCTATGTCTAAGTTCTTTAATCTCTTTTTCAGAACTAATTAAATCTAAACACAAAGATTTAAATTCTAATTTAAATTCTGCAGAAGTAAAATCATAAGAAGATAGTACCTCATCTTCTGTTGGCATTTCTTCATCTGAATCTGAAATCTCTGCAGCTGAGTGATTGCTGCAGGCATCAATTGCCATTAGACAAACTTCCTTTGCCTTCTTTTCTTCTTCATCCTCACTGGAGCTTGAGGAAGAGGATTCCTCATCAGAATCACTCTAGGTTTCAGCGACAAAGCCTCTCTCCTTCTTTTTATTCTTGTAGGAGGATGGCTTGAAGTGCTTCCTGTGCTGATCTTTATCTTTTCTCTTTTCTTTATTCTTTTCCTCTGGACAATCTGGAAGGATATGTCCAGGCTTCCTGCAAACATAGCAGATAATTTCTTTAGAAGGTGTGCGATCATACCTTGGCTTTTCTTCATATTTTGAAGACTTCTTTCTGAATTCCTTCCTTTCCATCTTGAGAAACATTTTGGCAAATAATGCCATTAGTTCCTCATTTGACTGACTGCCTTAAGAAGTGTCAGCAGCTTTAAGAGCAAGAGTTTGCTCTTTTCTTGTAGGAGTTGGTGTCTTTGCTTCAGCTTCAGCTTCCCTGGACTTCAGCACTTGCTCAAAAGACTTGAGCTTGCCGAGAAGGGCTTCTGTTGAAATTTCATTTATGATTCTGGCCTCCTTGATAGGCCAGATCCTCAGATCCCATGTGCTGGGGAAGCACATAAGAATCTTATCATTGACCTCTGTCAATGAAATGTCCTTGTCAAGGGTCCTCAGCTCATTGATGATTGAGCTGAGCCTTGTGTACATGGCTTCAACTGATTCAGCATCAGTTTTCTTGAAATTCTCATATTGTGAGATAAGGTTGGACCTCCTATCCTTCCATTCATCAGCTGAACCAGCTACAATCTGGTTCAGTGTATCCCACATAGCTTTTGCTGAGGAGCAGTCAGCAACCTTCTGGAATACTTCATCAGACATTGTCTGAGCTAGAATGTTCATTGCCTTGGCATCTGCTATCTTTGCCTTTTTGTACTCATCATTGTAGTCTGGAGGAGGCACTGTACTCATATCAGATGATGAGACAGTAGCAGCAGCAGATGCTCTTGGTGGTCCTGACAAAATAGAAGCAAAAATACTTTCATCAATAGAATTCATATATAATTTGATCCTTGCCTTCCAGATGCCAAACTTAGCCAAGTTGCATGCTGGAGGTCTGGTGCTAGAATAATCCTTGGACTGGACCATGATAGTGACAGTGAATATCTATAAACTTTGGTATCTATCAGGATCTTGTGACTTAGGTGTTAGCCTATTCAGTCAGTTAACCTCCCTCTGATACCAATTGAAAGAGAAGGGATAGATACTACTCTAGAGGGGGGGTGAATAGAGTAATCAAAAATTGCACTTAGCAAAGTTGACTTTCTACTCAACTCCCTTGGAGTTAAATGCGGAATGAAAGTTATAGATATTTAAGATTAAACCTTAGAGCCTAATACAAGTGTTGTGCACAAACTACAGCTAACTGTAATTACAGTTTAGCTTTGGATCCTATCCAGCAACTAGCAAACCTAGTTAATATCTAATCACAACCACAATGCAAGTAATTAAACAAGGCAATCCAGACGACACAAGGAATTTATAGTGGTTCCCCAAACAACTTGGGTACGTCCACTCTTCTACCAACAAGGTAGGAATCCACTCAGGTTTTTGATCAGGTGCCCTGCCACCAACAAGATCTGCTTCAGGTAGATCAAGAGACCCTTTAGACTTTTGATCAACCGATAGTCGAACTATCAGCGCAGACAGAACGTCGACCAACTGATAGACGATCGTCGATCACCCGATAGACGATAGTCGAGCGACGTTCGACTATAGTCGAACGAAAAACTACTTAACCAAATATTCATCTGGAAAAGCAATTCTACACAACTAGGGAGTCTAACCTATCAACTAACCTTTGACCATAGATAAATCTTGGGTCAAGAGACAGAAAGAGAGGACTGAACTCAAATCAAAACCTAGGGTACCAACATAGAGTCCGTATGCGTAAACGGACATAGGCATTGTGTGTGAAGCCTATCCGGACAAGTAGAGCCGGATCGGTGATGTTGCATTGCATTTGAACCGGGCAAGAATCCGGATGTTTGGGTGTTTTCGGGTTTTCTACGTGGTAGATTGCATCAGGGAGCCTTGGAGATTAACTCCAAGGTGCACCCGAAAAACTGGGCAAAAGCGGGTTTTGCCAACACGGTGGTCGGGGAGCCAACGTGAACATAACCGGGTTATGTGATTATTGTGGTGGAAACGGGACTCGGTGAGTCTTAGCCTGCGCATATGGCTTAAATTGTCGCTGCGGTATGAGCACGGGTCAGGCGGAACCGTACCCGATCTATGTCGTTCGGTAGGACCGTTGGCATGGATGAGGGTCTTCGGCGGTCTATGGCTTAAATTGCCGTGACCAAGGCCAATAAGACAAAATGCTCATATGGATGACCGTCCAAGAGGCGGTGGTGGATTGGGAACGTCTATGGCTTGAATTGACGTGACGTTGGCCGGTTCGCCGAGAATGTGCCATGAGTGCACGGGGTGTGTGGCCGTGCGAGCCTACGCCTGTGGTGAAGTGCAAATACTTTATATAAATGCCTATGCTAATAAAGTGCAGGGAAAGAGCATCGCCGCCCCGAATGTGTGGCGGGATCGTTATAATTTGGTCAGCATTGCTGACCGTTGCTATTGTTTGCCACCGGGCGGTGGTTTATTGCTTGCAGGTGCTGCGGAGCAGAGCGGGAAATAGCGGGCTAAAGCCCTTATTGCTGTGCCGGCCCTCGAAGGCCTAATTGCTTATGTTTCTTTCCCGTTTTTCATGTATGGCCGGCCTGCGTGCCGAAGTTTGGAAAACACTTCTTTTGTTAAGTGAACAGTGTAAGGCCTTAAGGCCATTTCTCTTTTGGTGTATGTATACATTCCTGAGTTTATAGTGGGCATTCATGCTATTGTGGCTGGGTTCTTATTTCTTTTGCAACCTAATAAATTGCTTCCGCTAGGTGTTGTGTAGGACGACATGATTGGTTGAATGGTTTCAACGCGTAACCAACCGGTCTGTCCGTAGTATATGGCGTCGGGCCCCGGCCGGACCTACTGCTATATGCTATACGACGGATAGGGGTGTTACAAATTGGTATCAGACTTTTGGTTTTGGTCAGGCTTAACTGAATTCGTGGGCGAATTCACTTTAAGGGGTGGTGAGCACATGTGTGTGCGTCATCGTTATAACATGAAAAGAACCCATGAATGTCCACTTAGGAATGAAAATACACATGTTTGAGGAACCTGCGTGTTCCTATAATTGCTGTTTACAGTAATTTTTGGTCGCTTATCGGTGTTTTGCACGATTATAGGTGACCAGGAGTGGTGCTGAGCCGTCGGAACGGCCAGGTTCTGAGGCGAGCAGTGCGCCAAGCGATGCGCCTGCAACACCTTTGTCTGCTGAGACCATTAGGTTGGTGGCAGAAGCGGTCATGGCAATGATCAATGCGCAGCCTGCAAGGCAGGTGCAGTAGCCTGCTCCTGCTGTGGAGCAAGTACCGCTTCATACGGCAGAGCAAAGGAGGGTTGAGCAAGTACGGGTGGAGCCAGAGTTGCCTCGGAGAGCAACTGAAAGACAACTGAAGCACGTGATGGGCTTTCATCCACCGGTATTCACGGGGGCAGAAATCCCGACCCAAGCAGAGGATTGGCTCTCAAGGGTCAACAGGGTGATGACTGCGACGGAAACGGAAGAGTGGCAGAAGACCACTATAGCGACGTTCCTTTTGGATGGGGACGCAAGACTATGGTGGGAAGGCCTAGAGCTACATCAGTTGTGGGGAAGGCCGTTGGCCGAAGTTTCGATGGAGGAGTTTGCGAGACTATTCATGGCTCGATACCTCCCCTCGGCGCAGAGAATCGCGCTAGAAAGCGAATTTCAGAAGTTGGTGCAAGGGGATAGCACCGTTGATGAGTACCTCCACGAGTTTACTCGGTTGGGGAGATATGCCGGCGCTACCTTCGCAGACGAGGAGCGCAAGACGAGCCACTTCTATGAAGGGCTAAGGGATGATTTAAGGTTGCTACTATCGGGGCCCAAGGCGCAGGGTTTCATGACCCTGGTCAGTTCGGCCCGGTCCTTGGAGAAGGACATGAGGAATGTGCAAGCGAAAAAGGAGAAGGAATCCGGTGCTAAGAAATCGGAGTTCAAGGCGCCGACTACGTCGAAGTCGGGCTACCGCAGATTCTATAAGAAAGCTAAGACGTCGGGTCCAGCTTCTTCAGGTGCCTCGGGGGCAACTACCAATCGAACCCCGGGCGCTTGTTTCACGCGTGGAAAGACGGGGCACTTTGCCCGTGATTGCTAGAGTGGACGCTCAAAGTCCGAAAGGAAACAAGGAGCTACCTACGAGGAGAAGGGCAAAGCGGTGGAGTCGACTGCGTCCCACTATGCTCCGACTCAGCCTAGAGTCTATAACTTGGGCCAGCAGGAGGCCATCAAGCAAGCAGATGTGGTGACAGGTATGAGTTAAATTATAGCAAGTTAGCTTTAATACCGTTATCTATTGTCTGTTAGCCTAATATTCTTTGCATAGGCTTTGTCTTGATTAGTGATAGTCCGGCACGGGCACTGTTCGATACGGGAGCTTCACACTCCTTCTTGTCCGAAAGTTTTATATCGCGCATCGGAGTCCCTTCTTCGATGGCGAAGGACAAGTTGGATGTGCTGCTACCGAATGGGTGCTCGATGCGTGCGGACAGAGTGTGCGCAGTGAAGGTTCGCATTAGGAGCCAAGAGTTCGACTTGCTAGCGTCATTACTGCCGTTAGTAGAGTTCAACGTTATATTTAGAATGGATTGGCTGTCAGAGCAGAAGGCTTGGATCGACTGCGACCGAAAGGAGGTCAAGCTGGGTGTAGGGCGGGAGACTACATTCGAGGGGCTGAAGGGGTCGAGCAAGACACTGATGTCTGCTCTTCAGGTGGTGAAGGCGGTTCATGCTGGTGCAGAGCTGTTCTTCGCATTAGTGGAGGCCGCAGAGCCGAAGTCCACTTTGGTTGAGATCCCCGTGGTATGCGAGTACTCAGATGTGTTCCCGGATAGCCTTCCTAGAGCCCCACCGCAGCGAGAGATTGATTTCACGATCGAGCTCGTGTCGGGTGCCAAGCCCGTGTCACGTGCTCCTTATAGGTTGGCACCAAAAGAGATGGCGGAGTTGAAGGTTCAGCTGGAGGAGCTGATGGAGCAAGGTTATGTGCGTCCAAGTTCGTCGCCTTGGAGCGCACCGGTCCTCTTCGTTAAGAAGAAGGACGGAAGTATGCGGCTGTGTATCGATTACAGAGAATTGAACAAGCTGACGGAGAAGAATAAGTACCCGATCCCGAGGATTGATGATCTCTTTGATCAGTTAGTCGGATCGTCGGTATACTCCAAGTTGGACTTGAAGTTGGGGTACTATCAGCTGAGGATCAGGGAGTGTGATATCCCGAAGACGGCGTTCAGTACGAGGTATGGGCATTTCGAGTTCACGGTCATGCTGTTTGGACTGACGAATGCGCCATCGGTATTTATGGATCTGATGAACAGGACGTTCAGAGATTACCTGGACCGCTTTGTGATCGTCTTTATTGATGATATTCTAGTGTACTCGCAGTGCGAGGAAGACCACTTCAAGCACTTGCACCTGGTGTTGGAGACTCTGAGAAAGAATGAGCTTTACGTAAAGTTCTCCAAGTGCGAGTTCTGGCTACCCTCGGTAGCGTTCCTTGGTCATATAGTGAGTGGGGAAGGTATAGCGGTGGATCCGCTGAAGATTGTTGCGATACAGGAGTGGCCTGCATTGTCTTCTGTCGCGGAAGTCCGTAGCTTTCTCGGGCTTGCCGGATATTACAGGCGCTTCGTAGAGAACTTCTCACGGATAGCTTTACCTCTCACGAAGTTGACAAAGAAGGATCAGAGATTCTTATGGACGCAAGAGTGCGTGCAAGCTTTTGAGGAGCTGAAGAGGCGGTTGACCACGACGCCAGTGCTTAGTTCGCCGAGTGGGACCGAGGGCTTCGAGGTGTATAGCGACGCTTCGGGTAGTGGCTTGGGCTGCGTGTTGTTGCAGCATGGGAGCGTGATAGCGTATGGATCGCGTCAGTTGAAGGTGCATGAAAGAAATTATCCGGTGCACGACTTGGAGTTGGCGGCCGTGATATTTGCACTCAAGTTGTGGAGGCACTACCTTTACGGCGTAAGGGTCGATAAATACACCGATCACAAGAGCCTAAAATACTTGTTGGATCAGAAGGACCTTAATATGAGGCAGAGGAGGTGGATGGAGTTCCTAGGGGACTACACCTTCAAAATACATTATGTACCCGGGAAGGGCAACGCAGTTGCGGATGCGCTGAGCCGCAGGGCTCCCGCCCAAGCCAACTGGTTGTCGGTGCATGATGAGCGGCTAGTATGGGAGTTGGAGGAGCTTGAGATCTGTTGCGTTGACAAGCAGACGAGCGCCAAAATAATGTTAAACTGGACAGAGGTGCAGTGTGACCTGGCTGACCGGGTTCGGCAGGCATTGGAGTTAGATGACTCCATGAAGGAGCTTATGGAGGCCGCTCTGGATGGGTCAAATTCCCAGTTCTCGGTGGAAGATGGGTTATTAAGGAAGGATCATCGGTTGTGCGTCCCGAGTTGGGGTAACCTCCGGGCGGAGTTGATGTACGAGGCTCATCATACCAAATACTCAATCCACCCAGGGAGCACGAAGATGTATCGTGATCTCAAAAAGTTATTTTGGTGGCCGGGGCTCAAGAAAGATGTGGCGTTGTACGTGGCTAAATGCCAAACGTGCGCCTTGGTGAAGGCGGAATGCCAAAAGCCGGGAGGATTTCTGAAGTCCTTGCCTATACCGGAGTGGAAATTCGATGATATATCTATGGACTTTGTGCACGGGTTGCCAAGGTCGCAGAAGGGGAACGACGCCATCTGGGTGATCGTAGATCGGCTAACTAAGGTGTCGCATTTCATTCCGCATAGGAAGGATGACTCGGTGGAGAAGTTGGCGAAGCTATACGTGGACAATATTGTTAGGCTGCATGGGGTGCCCCGTAGCATTGTGAGTGATCGCGATGGACGGTTCACGTCAAATGATTGGAGGTTGGTGCAGCAGATGCTGGGAACAAAGTTAAAGTTCAGCACAGCTTTCCATCCGCAGACGGATGGGCAGACCGAGAGGGTCAATAGAACGATGGAGGACATGCTACGCATGTGTGTTCTGGATTTCGGTAAGCATTGGGAAGACCACCTGTATTTGGTGGAGTTCGCGTACAACAACAGCTACCAAGCGAGTATACAAATGGCGCCCTTCGAGGCCCTGTATGGTAGGAAGTGTCGCACGCCGTTATCGTGGCTTGAAACGGGCGAGGCAAGGTTGCACAAGAAGCAGGAGGTGGAGAGTGCTATCTCGTTAGTGCGGATCATTCGGGAGTGCTTGTTGATCGCTCAGGACCAGCAGACGAAGTATTACAATGCCAAGCACCGGAACGTGGAGTTCACGGTAGGCGATTGGGTATATCTTAAAGTGAAGCCGTTCAAGGGGGTTTCGCGGGTGAGACGCTTGAAGAAGCTGAGCCCAAGATACCTTGGACCTTTTGAGGTTCTGGAGCGAGTCGGCGAAGCGGCATACCGTTTGAGGCTATCGGAGGAATTAAGTGGATTACATGATGTGTTCCACATTTCTGTGTTGCGGAAGGCGGTGCAAGAGCCTTCGCAGGTGATCGCGGTTGACCAAGTGCCGGTGAACAAAGGGTTGACGACTAGGGTCAAGCCCATTCGTATCAAAGATGTTGAGGTCAAGAGACTCCGTAATAAGGAGATCCGGATGGTTAAGGTCCGGTGGGATAATTGCGGGCGTGAGGAGCTCTCTTGGGAACGGGAGCAGACTATGCTCGAGGAGTACCCGGAATTGTTCCGCTCAGGTACTGATTTACGTTAAGTCCTGTTTTTCCTTTATTAATTTCGTGGACGAAATTCTTTAAGGGGGGTAGAATTGTAACACCCCAAAATGTTGTAGGAGCGACGGGGATCGATTTTGGCCAAGACAAGGTTTTGGTACAGGTGACACGGGCCCCGGCACGGGCGTGTCGGAGGCCGTGTCGGGCGTGTCGAGCTCGGGCCGTCGAGCTGGCCGTGTAGTCGACCAGTTCAGGTCAACGATGGTCGTGTGGAGGAACACGGCCTAGGACACGGGCGTGTCCTAGGCCGTGTCACTCCTGGGCTGTATGGTGGGGTACACGGGCAGTGACACGGGCACGAACACGGGCGTGTCCAGTTTGACACGGGCGTGTCTGATGCCGTGTCACCAAGCCGTGTACCTCTATGAATGCGAATTGTTGGTCGATTGCACACGGGGGGCGTGACACGGGTCCCGACACGGGCGTGTCACAGGTGACACGGGCGTGTCGGAGGCCGTGTCACATGCCGTGTTGCTGGTTTTCAATTTTGGTCGAGACGGCGAATGAGCTACACGGCCATGTGTGAACCCGTGTTCGGCCCAGTTTTTGTGATTTCAGATCTAATCCTGGCCGTTCGTTTCCTTGGCTTTGGATCCGACGGTGGGGGGCTGCTCCTGGGTGGTTTTAGCCGGGAATAGGGTTTTGAAACCCTTATTTCACTTGGGTACTCTCTCTCTAAAATTTAGAGAGAAGGGAGAGCTTGGAGGAGGAAGAAGGAGGTCAACTCCGGCGGCCGGTGGAGATTCGGAGCTCCAAATCGCGAGCCGTCTTCGGATCCGCGGAGGCAAGGAGATTGCGGTGCTTTTCATCCGCATAGATTTTCATGGCGCCGCGGAAGAACGCAAGGGTAACGATTTCTCATCCTTGGGCATGTGAAGCCCTCTTTTCCTCTGCATAGGAAGCCCTCTGTCGCGAGTGAGCGAAGAGTTGGAGCGTTCCTTGGGGTAGATATGTAAAGTCCCCCTTGTGTAGAGTACGTATGCGTAAACGGACATAGGCATTGTGTGTGAAGCCTATCCGGACAAGTAGAGCCGGATCGGTGATGTTGCATTGCATTTGAACCGGGCAAGAATCCGGATGTTTGGGTGTTTTCGGGTTTTCTACGTGGTAGATTGCATAAGGGAGCCTTGGAGATTAACTCCAAGGTGCACCCGGAAAACTGGGCAAAAGCGGGTTTTGCCAACACGGTGGTCGGGGAGCCAACGTGAACATAACCGGGTTATGTGATTATTGTGGTGGAAACGGGACTCGGTGAGTCTTGGCCTGCGCATATGGTTTAAATTGTCGTTGCGGTATGAGCACGGGTCAGGCGGAACCGTACCCGGTCTATGTCGTTCGGTAGGACCGTTGGCATGGATGAGGGTCTTCGGCGGTCTATGGCTTAAATTGTCGTGACCAAGGCCAATAAGACAAAATGCTCATATGGATGACCGTCCAAGAGGCGGTGGTGGATTGGGAACGTCTATGGCTTGAATTGGCGTGACATTGGCCGGTTCGCCGAGAATGTGCCCTGAGTGCACGGGGTGTGTGGCCGTGCGAGCCTACGCCTGTGGTGAAGTGCAAATACTTTATATAAATGCCTATGCTAATAAAGTGCAGGGAAAGAGCATCGCCGCCCCGAATGTGGGGGAGGGATCGTTATAATTTGGTCAGCATTGCTGACCGTTGCTATTGTTTGCCACCGGGCGGTGGTTTATTGCTTGCAGGTGCTGCGGAGCAGAGCGGGAAATAGCGGGCTAAAGCCCTTGTTGCTGTGCCGGCCCTCGAAGGCCTAATTGCTTATGTTTCTTTCCCGTTTTTCATGTATGGCCGGCCTGCGTGCCGAAGTTTGGAAAACACTTCTTTTGTTAAGTGAACAGTGTAAGGCCTTAATGCCATTTCTCTTTTGGTGTATGTATACATTCCTGAGTTTATAGTGGACATTCATGCTATTGTGGCTGAGTTCTTATTTCTGTTGCAACCTAATAAATTGCTTCCGCTAGGTGTTGTGTACGACGACATGATTGGTTGAATGGTTTCAACGCGTAACCAACCGGTCTGTCCGTAGTATATGGCGTCGGGCCCCGGCCGGACCTACTGCTATATGCTATACGACGGATAGGGGTGTTACATGGGCAGTGTTCTTGAGTTGGATTTCATATCTTTGGATGGAAGAGATGGATACCTTTTTTATGTGATGGAGGGGAGTTCCTTTGGAGAAATCAAACACTGTAGGATTAATCTCATGGAGGAGGGAGATAATCCTGGCATAGCTTGGTTGTTCACAGTTTCTTTGATCTTGTCCAGTATCATCATTCCAAACTGGAATTTCTTCCGGCATACTATGGCTTGCATAACATCAAAAAAATTTGGGAGATTTCTCGGAGGGAATAGATTTTGCAGAGAAGAACTTTGGCAATGACATGCACAAGAAATTTCCCCTCTAAATTGAAATCTGCACGTCGGAACGAATATCCTTCATACGGGTTTATTCCATAGAAGAAACTGGTTCTCTCGGAATCTTCAGAAGTCAGATCATCTTCTTCATCCACCACTGGCAGTTTTAACAGAGTATCTAATGAAGTTTTGTCCAGACGGATTTTTATCCCACTGACCTTGATTTTGAGAACTGTACCATTTCGCTTGACCTTCAGATTTTTGTAGAACTCTTCCACTGCAGAAAATAGGATCTTACACGGCGTCTGTAACAGGAACGACAGCCCGGCTGTGTCAAGGAGAATGAGAAGGTTTCGGAAGTCATCTGAGAGATCGGCGATTCCATCTATAACCAATTCGGACCCGATTCCTATCTTGGAAGGAGGAGCCATCGAGTTCTGGAGTAATGGATTCTGGAGAAGATAACGCTCTGCGGTTCTAGAAGACGAAGCGCCGGCGAGTACTCGAGAAAAGTTTCGTGGAAATGGATTACGGGATCATTCTATTTATATACATAACCCTAATTAGGTTTAAGATTGGGTTTAAAAATAAAACATACCTTATGGGGGGCGGCAAAAATCGAGGTGTGCGAAAAGAGAAAAATGAGATTTTCAAAGTTCTGGAATTTCCAGGTACTCGAGTATATATATCGGCATACACGAGTAATCTGTTGTAACCTACACGAGTAAGTCGAAGACCAAGTAGATCATGAAGTACTCGAGTGAGTTACTAAGTACTCGAGTATGAAGAATATGTACTCGAGTGAATTTTTTTTTACCTACACGAGTAGATACTTTGAGTTACTCGAGTATATTGTAATGTACTCGAGTGTAGTCGTGTAACTACTCGTGATTGTTTCCAAGTACTCGAGTATGTGAGTACACTTACTCGAGTAGGTCACTTTGACAAAATATTTTTCTCGAAGCACTGATTTTTACCTCCACCAACTTTTAACTCTGAGACTTTGATAGAAACCACTAATCTTCTTTGTTGAGCATCCCAAGTTCAGTTTTGAAGAATGAGAACTTGATCTCATCTAGCGGCTTTGTGAATATATCTGCAACTTGCCTATCTGTGGAGACGTATTGTAGATCTATGTCTTCATTCTCCACATACTCCCGAATGAAGTGATATCGAAGCTCTATGTGCTTTGTTCGGCAGTGGGAGACGGGGTTGTTGGCGATTGCTATTGCACTGGAAGAGTCACAAAGCAGAGGGATGTTCTGGAACTTCATGTTATAGTCTTCAAATTGATTCTTGATCCATAGAAGCTGTGCACAACAGCTGTCTGCAGAGATGTACTCTGATTCAGCCGTTGAGATGGCTACACAGTTCTGCTTCTTACTGCTCCAGGAAATAAGTCTCCTTCCAAGAAATTGGCAAGTCCCGGAAGTACTTTTCCTGTCGTCTTTGCTTCCTGCAAAATCTGCATCTGAAAATCCAATTAGTTCACTATCATTACTTCTTGGGTACCATAAGCCAAGATTTGGTGTACCTTTGAGGTATCTCAAGATTCGCTTTGCAGCAATGTAGTGAGATTCCTTAGAGTTCACCTGAAATCTAGCACATACACATGTTGAAAATATTATGTCTGGTCTACTTGCGGTAAGGTAGAGCAAGGACCCAATTATGCTTCTGTACTTGGTTTCATCAAAAGGTTTCCCTTTCTCATCCTTGTCCAGAGACATAGCTGAGGCCATTGGAGTCCTCATAGAGGTCGCGTTCTCCATTCCGAATTTCTTAAGTAGCTCTTTGGTGTATTTGGTCTGTGAGATGAAAATTCCATCCTCAGATTGTTTCACTTGAATCCCTAAGAAATACTTCAGCTCTCCCATACTGCTCATTTCAAACTTCCCTTGCATAAGTTTAGAAAACTTCTTGCAGAGGTTGTTGTCTGTAGAGCCAAAAATAATGTCGTCAACATATATTTGTACCAGCAAAATCTTGCCTTTTATTTCCCTAAGAAATAATGTCTTGTCTATCTTTCCTCTTGTGAACTTGCTCTCAAGAAGGAAGCTAGACAGCGTCTCATACCAAGCTCGGGGAGCTTGTTTAAGACCATATAAAGCTTTTTTCAGTAAATAAACATGATTAGGGAAAGTTGAGTCAACAAAACCTGGCGGTTGCTCTACATACACTTCTTCCTTTATGTCATCATTCAGGAAGGCGGACTTGACGTCCATCTGATAGACGGTAAAACTCTTGAGTGCAGCGTAGGCAAGAAATAACCTGATCGCCTCCAGTCTTGCCACTGGAGCATATGTTTGATCAAAGTCGATTCCATCTTCTTGACGATAGCCCTTGGCGACAAGTCTTGCTTTATTCTTTATAATTGTTCCATCTTCGTCCATCTTATTCCGGTAGACCCATTTTGTCCCGATGACATTCTTACTCTTGGGTCTAGGAACAAGTGTCCAAACTTTGCAATGTTTGAACTGATTCAACTCTTCTTCCATGGCTAGTATCCAGGATGCATCCGAGTTTGCTTCCTCGAACTTCTTAGGTTCAACCTGTGATAGAAAACTCAAGAATAAATTCTCGTTAGTTGTACCTCTCCGGGTTCTGATACCATCCTGAGGATCTCCTATGATTTGATCTAAGGGATGATCCTTCAAGTGTCTGAACTCTAGGGTCCTTGCATCTGGGATCTCTTCAGCCACTGGTGTTGCATCTTCAGCTGGGATGTGTTCTTCATCTTGATCATCTACCTCTCCAATAGGGGTTATAGAGGTGATCTTGATGAACGTCTCATCTTTATCTTGAGTAGGCTCATCCAAGCTAAGTTCCTTCATCTTGGTACCTGCATCTTCAATGAGCACACTAGAAGAGTTGCTTTGCAGCAAACTCGTCTCATCAAATACAAGGTGTATCGACTCTTCTACCACCAGAGTTTTTCTATTAAATACTTTATAGGTCTTACTATGGCTACTATAACTTACAAAAATACCTTCAAAGCTTTTCTCGCTAAACTTGGTAGTGCGATACTTGTCGTTGTTAACTACGAAGCACTTACAGCCAAAGATTATAAAATATGAAATGGTTGGTTTCCTACCTTTTAAAAGTTCGTAAGGAGTCTTATCATGGTTCTTGTTGATGAGAGCTCGATTTTGCACGTGATAAGCGGTGTTGACGGCTTCAGCCCAGAAATACTCTGGAAGTGAGGCATCACTCAACATAGTCCGGCAAGCCTCTATGAGTGTTCTGTTCCTTCTCTCAGCTACTCCATTTTACTGTGGAGTGCGAGGAGAGGAAAACTCATGAAAGATACCTTGACTTTCGCAGAATTCTGTCATGACTCCAGACTTGAATTCCGTTCCATTGTCACTTCTGATTTTGACTACGGAACAGTTGTATTTATTCTGGATTTGCCTAACAAAACTAGTGAAAGTACTGAAGGTGTCTGACTTGTGTTTCAGAAAGAACACTCACGCAAAGCGCGAGTAATCATCCACAATAACCAACGTATATTCCTTACCTCCCAAACTTCTAACTTGCAGTGGACCAAACAAGTCCATATGGAGAAGTTGTAAGCTTCTATTAGAATCTTTGCCTATTATGCTTTTAAATGAACTCCTTGTTTGCTTGCATTTGATACAGGCGTGACAAAGACTGTCCATAACGCACTTGAAATTAGGTGCATCACGTACTAAGTTTTGGGAGAATAGTTTATTGATAGTTTTGAAATTAATATGTGCTAGTCTCTTGTGTCATTGGTCAGCAAGAGATGCACTATTTTTTGCTAAAAGACACACTGGTGTAGACGAGTCTATACAAATGAAGTTTAAACAGAAAATATTTCTGCTTCGAGTGCCTGATAAAACAGTTTCCATGTTGTCAACCGATTTTATCAAACACTTGTCAGCATGAAATTCAACCACGTATCTTTTGTCGCATAGTTGGCTTATGCTGATGAGATTGTGTTCCAATCCTTCAACATAAGCTACATCCGAAAAGGATACGCTACCGTTAGTAATCATACCGTAGCCTTTAGTTATTCCTCGATCTGAACCTCCAAAGATGACCTTTGGTCCGTTGCAGACTGAGGTGAAATTCTGGAGTAGGCTTCTTGTCCCGGTCATATGCCGAGAGCATCCACTGTCCAAGTACCAGATTTGCATTTTAGTGGTCTTTGGACATACTTGCAATTACAATCACTTAGCCTTAGGAACCCAAACAAGTTTGGGTCCTTGGTCTCGAGTTAGAATACTCCCCCTACGAGCATTAGCCTCATGAGTGGTCATTCTCACGTTGCTAACTTGAGGGGTTGCAATATTTCTAGGATTGAACCAACAATCGATGCCAAAATGATCAATTTTGCCACAGCACCAACAGTCGAACCTGTTGTATCTTTGCCTAGTGTATTCCTGCTTGATTTTCTTAAATGATGGTCTAGCGGGAACTTCACTCTTGGAGGAAGAAGCTTCATGATGATGGCAGCTACATGAAGTCTTCTCCTTCATAGGCTTTTCCACAGTAGGTTTTACCTTTGGTGTCTTCTTGATGTTATGACCATGAGCATATGGTCCATAGTTTTTAAGTTGAATCTCTTCATAAGGTGCGTTAAAGACACTCTCGCCAAAGTTACGAGGACGAGTCCAACCTTGGTATCTTGACTTAGGCTTCTCGGGGATCGGCCTAGAGAAGTGTCCATAGGTGGACTCATAGTCGTATTCGTTCGTAGGAAAGATAACTTTCTTGAACGAAACTGGTTCCAAGGGAGCTTTTCCTTTTTCTTCAGCTAGAGCCTTCTGGGCAGCGTTATTCTTTCTCTTGGCCTTATTTCTCCTAGAAGATTTACTAGAAGCACCAATGTGTCCTAAACCAGCGCCCTTGTCCTTAGCTGAGAACTCAGCAACGAGTGGAAGAACTGTCTTAGGCTTGGAGAAACTCTCAACAAGTTTCTTCTCAGCCTCGAGTTGTTGTTCCAATTCTTTGATGATTTCATCTTTAAGGTCGAGGTGCTTGAGAGCTTGATTGTATTCTTCCATAGCAATATTGAAGTTCTCTTGAAGAGAATTAGTCTTGGTGACTTCTTCCCTCAAGCTGCTCTCACTAGCCTGTAGAGATTTTATCTCTTTGGCTTGAGTTTTCACGACTCTGCGACATATTTCGTAAGCCGTGAGTAACTCCTTATACTGTTCCATGAGTTCAGATTCATCCTCAGAAGAATGGCCCTCTTGCTCATTATCATCATCAGATTCAGAGAGAGGAGTGTGAGATTTTACCTCCCCAGTGAACTGGGGGACTTGTTTATCATCAGAGTGAGTCATGAGCCCGAAGTAAGCTTCCTCTTCTTCACTCGACTCAGATGAGTCGGAGTCGCTGAGAGTTTTGCTCTTCTTGGCTAATAAGCTCTTCTCTGTCCTCTTCTTGTGGTATGAAGATTTCTTTTTCTCTCTTCTGCCACCCTCTTTCTTCTTGTGAGGGCAGTCCGCGATGACGTGACCTGGCTTATTACAACAGTAACAAACGATGTCAGTTGAAATTTGTTTGTTCTGTTTGGAGTTATACCTGTCATGGCTGCTCGAGCCATTCTTTCGCTGATCACCGTTATGTCGTGATCTTCTGTATGAGGCATCTTTGCCTCTCCATTGCTTCTTCTTATTCAAGAATTTCTTGAACTGCCGCGAAAGCAAAGAGAACTCTCCTTCAGATAGTTCTGAGCCTGAGGTGCTTGGCTCGGAGCCTTCTTCTTCACTTACTTCTTGAGGAGGAGCTGGCGATGCAGCTTTGCCCTTCCTTGAACTGTCGGCCTTTAAAGCAACCGACTTCTCTTTTGAGGAGAAACGACTTATCTCTTCTTCGGCTTTTCTGGAGTTAATTTGCAGTTCATAGGAAATTAGCTTGCCAAATAGGTTCTGTGGATCTGTCTCTGCTAGTCTGCCAAACTCTCGGATGGCACAGACTTTATTATCTCATTCTTTGGTGAGAGATCTCAGAAACTTATCATTCAGCTCCCCATTAGTAAAGACTCGGCCATACACTCTTAGTCCATTGACTATCTTAAAGAAGTTTTCAAATGTGTCAGCTATGGATTCCTTGTGACCTTGTCGGAAGGCTTCATATTTTTGATTCAGTAGGGACCTCCGATCATCCCTCACCTCTTCAGTACCTTCCATTAAAGTAACTAGGGACTGCCACATCTCTTTAGCTGATTGGCAGTGAATTAAATTTTGCAGCATTGAGTCATCGACTGTACTTGCGATAATATTTTTAGCTTTCTTGTCCAGGAAGACAAGTGCAATCTCGTCCTTATCCAAGTCCATCAATTTATTTGGAACCTTTTTGGTTGGGTCTATTGTTGATGCAGTCATAGGAACATGCGGACCTTCTTTCACAATCATGAAGATCCGAGGGTCTACTCAAGTATGTGGACTTAGAAATATTTAGACTGAACAGTTAGCCCTACTCGAGTATAACCAAGAGACTACTCGAGTATGACTAAGGCTCTACTCGAATACACAAACACCTACTCGAGTACGGAAAAGAGGTACTCGAGTATATGAATAGATTTACTCGAGTATATGGACTTAGAAACTTTCTGAGATGAGAAGTCCAGATCAACTCGAGTACGATCAGAACACTTACTCGAGTAACTTGAGAACTACTCGAGTATGTAATCCAATCTACTCGAGTACTAAGTCACTTACTCGAGTATATAGAAGATACTACTCGAGTATGTGGACTTAGAAAAAAAATTCTTCTGATAAAGTCTTCAATACTCCAGAGTCCAGTAGTCCAAGTGCATGGAAACAAAGTGTACCGCAATAGAGAGGCTATACATAAGTCAACACCTTGGATCACACAATGAGGAATTACATTGTATGGTCCTGTGTTTGATGACCCACTATAGACTGACATTGGTTTACACTTGGCAATAGAGTCCTGCATGCACAACTTAAACACAACATTAATTACAACTTAATTCATCTTAGTTTCAGGTCTGACTTCCCACAAATCTGGGGTATTGTGAAGACAATTCCCAACACTTTTCCTCGTAGTAAGTTGCGACGCCGTCAGGGTCTGCGGTGCTACGCCCCTCCAATACCACCGGGTTCACCGCAACTCGCAGGGGTTCGAACGAACATGGCCTCCCGCCGACAATAGGCTGGAACACCCATAACTCTTCACCCCCATCCAGAGCAAACACTCTTCCACCACTCAGGGCCTGCCCCTCGCAGTTGGTGCTTGGATAAGACAACAATTGGACACAACAGTCAGAAGCAAAGGCAATGACAACCACTCAACAAACATATCAACAAATCAAAGAAGTACAAAAGTACGAATCGACGGGGACAAGCCCACAAATACAAGAAGCACATATACACAAATCAATAAAGAGCATCAAAGAGATATTGATGTCACTCAGCGGCCTCGCCCGCCTCAGCATCGGAGCCCTCCTCCTCTGACAAATCCTCAAGCCCGAGGCCGGCAATGTCGCATCCCCATTTCCAGGACACCATCTGAAGGGTCTTCGCTATCCCCTGGCAGAAAGCGACTTCCCGCAAGTCCTCCATCTGTGGCTCCACCTCCTGAGTCCACACCTCTTCGCGGACTTCCTCCGAGATCAGACACCGGTCTCGCATGTAATCCACAGAGTCCCAGTACTCTGCCAGACAAGCTGCCTTTAGCTCAACCTCCCGCTCCGCGGAGGAAAGGCGCATCACCTCCGCCCTGGATAGCTCCAGCTCTGCCCGAGCTTCATCTAGAAGATGCAAAGTCTCCTCCACAGTCGTCTTCTCGGACCTGTGCGCAGCTCTGGCATCCTCCAGCTCGCACTACAGCTCGGACCCAATCTGCCTAAGTCGCGAAATATCGCGGTCTCTTCGCCCCTTTAGATCCGAAAGGGCACTCTTCGCCTCCCGAGCTCGCCCTGAAGGGCCATAAACCTGTCCTTCAGGCTCACGTAGTGGTCATTCCACGTAAGCGCAATGTTCGCCTGAGTCTCCGTCTACAAAAGAAAAGGGACAAGTCAGAAGAGCTTTCCTCAAAAGCCACTACTCAAAAGTTGAGAGCATACGTACCGCATGATTCATCGCCTCCAAGGAAGAGGAGACCCTCTTTCCTTTCACCACCTGCCACACCGCAACCCATACTGGGGAGGCCTGGGGGGCAGAGGACCCCAGGACCTCAAGATCCGCGTCATCCGGCTCGCCTCCAACTCTAGAGCCGCAAGGGGCAGCCCCCTCCGAAAGTACATCCTGTCGCGGCAGAAGGCTAGGACCCGCCTCCTCAACTCCACAACCTCTAAACACTAGCTTCCTCTTCCTATCCCGGGAGAGAGGAATGGAGGCAGCACGTCCCGAATCAACAGACAGCCTGCATAGCAGCAGGCGCTTCTTATCGACGAATGTAGAGATGCTGTACAAGATATTCCCCAGCTCTCGGGGCTCCACAAAACCAAGGATGGGAGTAAACTCCTGCTCGTTTCCTCTAGAACGCCGGCAACGGTCCGGAAGCACATTCCACACCTCTGGCAATCCACCCGGGTTCCTGACATATCCAAACAAGGTATTCCCATGTCGACGATCCGCTTGGGTCTCAAACTCCAGCTGTCGCTTGTTGCTGAAGACATCCATGCGGCCCCCGCCGTCGGCGCGCACCTCACACCAATCCTTGAAAATATCCAAGGAAAACCTTGATCCGTGCTCGTGAAAAAACGCGATCAAACCCATGATCCGCGCCATCCCAAGAGGGGTAAACTGCGACACAGGAACGCCGCATAACTTCAGAATCTCGGTAACTTCCTCGCACGCCGTAAGGCGAAAACCGCACCGAAGTGACGACTCTCAAAGAGTGATCCAGCCTCGCCGAGTGTTTTGCACCCTCTCTTCAGGACTACGGATTCGCACCTCCAAATCGGGGGGCACGTTGAAACGCCTCCTCCAAATAGCTACGTGCTCGAGGGAGAGACTCGAGCGCAGTCGCATAGGACGGCTCTGCACGCACCGCTTGGAAACCTGAAAAAATAGAAAAGTAAGGTCAGAAAAGCAAGTCCGAGCACACATTGCGCCCACGCACTCGAGCCACACACGTCCATGAAGCACGCGCGGGATCAACCCGCGCAAGCAAGCGGCCGCAATGCGCGCGCCCCGCGCGCGGGTTCAGCCCCGCGCGCTCCCGCGCCCAGGTTCAGCCCTGCGCGCTCCCGCGCGTGGGTTCAGCCCCGCGTGAACCCGCGCGTACCCCGCGCCCGCACGCACCGCCTGCGTGCGTGTGGAGCGAGGGGGCCTCCTCCCCTCTTGCGTCGCCCGGTTCCCCAACCTTTCCCTCGGTCAAAGTCTCACCTTAGCACTGTCGCCATCACCGCCCATCTCGATGTTAGCACCCATTCTGGCCATCGCCGGCTAGCCTCGTCGCAAAAAGAAAATTCTCGTGCTTTTCGTTCGCTCCAAGACGGTGGAATTTTGAGGGGCAAATGATGGGTACCCCCTAATTTATAGAAGATTATATTAACTACCGCACACCGGATCGCAACTCTGGCGCACCAGATCGCGTAACCACCGCGCGCCGGATCCCGCAACCGCCTCGCGGCAAATCGCAACCGCCGTCGCCGCCTTTACGGGTGGCCGGCGGCTGGCCACCCATGGCCGGTCGCCACCCCCCTTGCGGCCGGCCTCCCGCGCCCGGCCGCCTCCCTTTGTGGACGGCGGCCTTGGCCTGCTGCCCGGGGCCGGCCGCCCCCGTACGGTCGGCGGCCGCAGCCGATCACCCGAGGCCGGCCGCCCCCCTGCGGTAGGCGGCCCCGGCCGGCCCCCTCCTTACGGCTGGCGGCCGCGATCGGTCACCCGAGGCCGGCCGCCCCCTTGCGGTCGGCGGCTCCGGCCGGCCCCCTCCGTGCGGTCGGCCGCCCGTGGCCGGCCTTTTCGCGGCCGGCCGCCCAGGGCCAGCCTCCTCGCAGCCGACCGCCTCCTCGTGGCCGGCCGCCCCCTCCCTCGGGCGGCCGCCGGCCTGAGCGCCTCCTCTGACCACCATCGTGGGCCGGTTTTCTCTCCACCGTCCGATCGTGGCAGACCATTACGGCCCTCCGATCACCACAAGCGATCACGGCCCTCCGATCGGCGATTAACCACCTTAACCACCTCGGAAACTTTATATAAGCACCCATGATAGTTCATTTCAGGAGGCCCGGTTTCATTCTCTCCTTCGCTTTCTCTCTCTTCAATCCTACTACTCCCCAGAGCCTCTCTCTACTTTCTCCCTCTGTTCCTCTTTCACTCACTAACTTGGCATATTCTCCTGCGTGCGCTGGCTAGAGAAGGAAGGAAACGAAGTGCTAGTGAAGGCAATCCTCCTCAGTCTGAGGGATAAAGTGCAGACATCCTACGGAGCACAAGCCAGAAGAGCAAGCACTCAAGAAAGACGCACGTAAAAGTGCACGAACTCCTAAGTGGTGACCTGTCACCCAAGGAGAGCTCTCTCAACTCCCCAGTATTTGTAACGAGGCGCGGTCTGTCGCCCTCGCATTCTCTCTACAATAGCACTGTAATAGAGGCAAATAGTGGAGTTTGGCTGACACAGACCCGACCACGTGGTTTTTCCCCTTTCCGGGATTTTCAACGCTAAAGTTGTGTGTGTATGATCTCTCTTTTTCTACTTTGACTGTGTGCGTACTCGATCGCCCTAAGTTAAGATGGACCGACCCGGAATCGGTCTACCGGGGGCATTGAGCGAACCGCAACAATATTGACAGTCCAATTTTAGATATTAACAGCTCTTCAAAACATAAAAAAACACACATAATATGACATCTAATATCAGCCCTAAAACAAAATCCTCTTTGATTCTCTTGAAACCAAAACCGCGGCTAACCCTGCAAAACTCTAAGCTGAACCCGCGACTCTCCCTATTCAGTCCATCGTCGTCCGCAACTCACCCCCTTCTGCCCTTTCTGGCGGATCACCACAAAGACGTGAATTTAAACTATTTTGTGTTTGAAAAATCATCACTTTATTTTATAAATTTTTTCTCAATCTAATGTGATTATATCATTTTTTTAAAAAAAATTGGGCTATCATTATCGATTTGTAGAACTGATATTATAATTGGAGTGCCAATATTCAAAACCGGACAACCAACATAAACACCTACTTTAAGTCTAAGATGCAAAATGTCAATATAAATGTAATTAAAAAGCGCAAAATATCATATTTAAAGTTTTGAGTTGCAAAATGCCAAATAGAATCAAATGATAATGCAGTGTGTCAAAAAGGAGCAATTGTTTCGTATGCCGAGCATATATTAGAAAGGTGCGGGCTCCTGTCCGATCGGAATTTTCTAAATATCTTTTCGGCTGATCGTCCAATCGGCTGAAATCTAACGCGCACATATCTAATATACGCTCAACCTATCTAAAAATAAATCCAAAAAAGTGTGGGGTCAATTTGGTACGTATACGTCGTACCTTAGGGAGATGCGCGAGCAGATCCGTCCGTATACTTGATCATGCGGCTTTTAATCAACGGTAGAGATTTGTTTATACCGTAATATGATCACCTTTTGGTACGGCCATATTGTGCAGAAAATGATCTGTGACGTTAATTAAAGGGTGTTGTTACTAGCAAACCCAGTTTGGTTTCTAGCAAACCATTACTATTAGCAAACCCTCATTTTTCAAAATGGCTATTTGAAAACCATTTTATTACTAGCAAACCAACATATTTTTATAAAAAAAAATTTAAATTTTGTTTAAAACATTCATTCTTTCAAAATAACCCGCTGCATAAAATGACATTACAAATGATTTCAAATGTATTCATTCAACCACTTATGTTAACATTATAGATGAGTCAAAATACCGCAAATGTTTAGTATGTTCAAAACTATTTTTTCAACAAAATATCATTATCTGCACCAAAATCTTTAAACAAAATATCGGTCGGTTTAGAAATATATTTGATTTCTAATTCCTATAAGATTGTGTTGTATATACGAGTTAAGTGTATATAAGAATATACGCCCTTTTGAACTGCGACTTATACGTACAATTTCATGAGAAGTGTTAACAATGAAAGTTATAGATCTCGACGAGATCTACAATTTTCATGTTGAACACTTTTTGATTTGAAGCACTTTAGGCCTCCAATTTGGCCCCTGAAAAAAGTTACGTTGTGCGTATGTACGGACGCTCGGGATCGGCGTGACTTTTTTCGGGGGCCAAATCGGGGGCATAAACGGCTTCAAATCAAAATGTGTTCAACATAAAAGTTGTTCAACATAAAAGTTGTAGATCTCGTCGAGATCTACAACTTTCATGTTGAACACTTTTTGATTTGAAGTGGTTTAGACCCCCGATTTGGGCCCCGAAAAAAATCACGCCGAAAATCTGTACGTTCCGTGCATGTCTTTTTTAGGGCCCATATTGAAGGCCTAAACGACTTCAAATCAAAAAATGATCAACATGAAAGTTGTAGATCTCATCAAGATCTAAACCTTTTATGTTGATCACTTTTTCAAATGAGAAATATTTGGGGATCAAAATTCAAAAATGCAAAAATTGTCAAAAAGCAAGAAACAAAAGTGAGTTTGCTAATAACAGCACTCTAATTAAAAGCCACGGTCTACGACCGATCTGCTCGCACACCTTAGAAAATAGGTCGGTATAAGTATCAAAAACGGACGGGGCTTATTAATGTGAATGAACACCGACTGAAAGAAAGCTGGAGCATCAAAAAGCTAGGGTTCTCCGAACGCCCAAAATGCGCCGCTGCCTCTAAAAAACGACCGCTGCTCCGAAATGGACTCCGGCAACGGCAAGCAGTGG
Source organism: Platanthera zijinensis (assembly GCA_039513925.1). Classification (NCBI taxonomy): domain Eukaryota; kingdom Viridiplantae; phylum Streptophyta; class Magnoliopsida; order Asparagales; family Orchidaceae; genus Platanthera; species Platanthera zijinensis. The sequence goes on along the minus strand of CM077092.1, from coordinate 39,104,974 downwards.
ATCCGCCGGCGGCGCTATCGCTGCCTGCTGATCTCCTTATCCATCTTCATCTTCCTCGTGCTCCTCATCGCGATCCTCGCCGTCACCGTCTTCCGCGTCCGCGACGCCACAACCACCGTCAATTCCGTCAAGCTCGGCGGCTTCAGCACGGGGCTCAACATCCCCAATCTCGGCCTCGACATCAACGTCACGCTGGACCTTGATCTCACCGCCCACAACCCCAACCGCGTCAGCTTCCGCTACGGCGCCGGCACCGCCGATCTCCTCTACCGCGGCGAGCAGGTCGGGGACGCCGCGATCCCGCCGGGGGAGATCGGGGCTCGCAGCTCCGAGCGGATGAACGTCTCGTTGACGATCTATGCGGCGAAGTTGATCGGCGAGACGGCTTTATACGCCGAAGTGCTGTCGGGGTCGATTGATTTCCAGACGACGACGAGGATTCCCGGTAGGGTTACGGTGATGGGGATTTTCAGGCATCACATCGTCACCTACAGCAGCTGCGATGTGGCGGTGAACGTGAGCAGCCGATCGGTGCAGAATTCCAATTGCAAATATAAGGCTAAGATCTGATTATTCAAGTTTGGGGATATTGCTTCTTACACAGTTGTATATGTACATGGAAATAAAGCTATTTATTTTGTTTGTATGTATTCAATCTGGTTTCATATTAAAAGGCTCTGTTTGGGAGGACTTATTTTCACCGATCAAGCGGTTACGATCATATGAACCGAATCATAATTAAGGTCTGATTGATGCGGTCGTAACTACTTGACGGGTGAAAATAAGTCCTCCTAAACGGAGCCTAAATTAGGAAATTGTTAAAATCACTGTAGTTTTATTAAAAGCACTACGTGCATATTTTTGTTAAAAGGACTGTGATGTGATAAAGACACAAAAAAATGTTATATGCACCGCATAATTTGTTAAAATCAAACAAAGTAGGAAAAAACTTTATATATCAATAATCTACAACATAAAATCATCAAAATATGGGAGGATTGATAACAAACAACGTGAATATAACATGATTTATAACAAAATTTGGAAAACAAACAACATGAAATATGGGGGGATCACAAAAATGTTGTCAAAAAATTTTTGGTTGATAATTGTGGATGATGGGGGTCCCCTGAGAGCGATATACGCACCCCCACGCTTGGGGTGCGGCTAGCGGCGTAATCGTCCGGGGTGTAACTGTCTGTGGCGTAATCGCCTGGAACAAAACTGTCCGGAGCGAAACCCCAAATCGGGCGGCCGCCTCCTGGTTGTGGGCGGCCTCCCAGCTGGCCACACCGGGGGGCAGCACGAGTGCCCAGCCCTGTCGTCACCCTGCCAGGGGTAGGGCAACCCCAAATCGGGCGGCCCTTTGGCCGCCTAGTTGGAGGCAGCCTACCCGCTACCCTAACTGGGTGACAACACATCCACCCGGCCCTGCTTGCGCCCCGCCAAAGGCAGGGCCGCCCCAAATCGGGCGGCAGTTGAATTGGGCGGACATCTCGCCACCCGAATTGGGCGGCCGCCTCCTGGTTGGAGCAGCCATCTCGCCACCCGAATTAGGCGGCAGTCCTACCTCCCGACCTTGGTCGGGGGGCTGCCTTGCCCCGGCCAGCCCCTCCCCGTCGCCGACCTTGCCAGACCGCTCCTTTCCTCGCGGGAGGGGCAGTTGGATTTTCCGTTGGGTTTTAGCCGTCCGGGGGCGGTCTCGTCATTTTCATAAATTTGGTAATTCGTGTGCCTCGTTTCTCACGTTTCTATTCGTCCGCCTGGTAGTTATCGGGGGAAAATGTCGTGTCAACCCTCTTGAAATCTATAAATAGAGTTCAATCCTCCTTCATTTCCACTCTCTACTGACCTCAAAAAATTATCCTACGGATTTTCTCTCTCCTCCATTTCTCCTTTCAGCAGACGCTCTTGTGAGCGTCCTTTCCTTCCGCGCTCCCGCACACGATCGAAAGGCAAGGAACGTCGCTCCCGCCTCCAAGCACTAATAGAGAGCTCTAGAGTACAACGAGCATATCGCTCCCCACAACACACGAAGAAATACTCAGATCCGTGACCGGTGGCCTGTCACCCACCGATCCCAGCTTTTACTCTCTTCAGTAAATGTAGCGAGAGGCGGCATATCGCCCTCGATTCTCTTAAAAGTCTTGTACAACAATCAACAAATAGTGCAAGTTTGGTCGACACAGATCCGACCACGTGGTTTTTCACCAAGTTAACAGATTTTCCACGTTAAAAAAGTGGTTTCGTCAGCTTTCTATTTTCTGTGTCTATTTGCGCGCTCGACTGCTTCCGATCTAAGACGGTTCAATTTAATCCGGTCTACCGGATTCTGGAGCGATCCGCAACAGCAGATTTTAATTCAATCCAATCCAAATTCCAAACTAACGCACATTCTGAATTCAATCCAAATAATATCACATTCAGAAGAATAAGGCTTTGGGCAAACTATTCAAAACAGACATATACCACATTCTCTGATTCCAAAAACACTGAAGCAGTTGAGCATTGAACCCGGTTTTCCAATACAAGTTTCTTCTGCTTGCATAAACAATCTTCTGTTTTCTTAAGTCACATTCAACAACACTCAACACTCAAGCCTTTATCCCACTATAAGCGACATTCAGATTAAAAAAAATCCGTAGCATTCGAACTTTAAGTTCACGAAGTTGTTTTTCCGTGCTCGTTAGACCTGTAGATGGGAAGAACTCCATCAGCGTCGGACGCAAGTGCCAGTCAGATGCAATCGCTGAGGAAGGCAAGGATGAAGCTGGAGAATAGGGGCCAAGGAGATTAGTCCATTTACGGTGCAACCAGTCCCTGGGGATCAAGGGTTTAGAAACCACGACACCTCCTTCGTCTCTTCTTCTTTGATATTCTTTTTGGATCTCTGTTTGTTCTGGACTCTCGACGATCACATGGACTTCTCCCCGCTAGGGTTTCGACCAGGCGGAGGCCGCCCAGTGGAGACGTAAATAGGAGAGGCGGAAGGTGTGATGTGCGCTATTTTGAGTGCGCCTAGTATTTTATTTGATATGATTTCTGATGGGGTCATGTCCCTTTTATAATATATTTGAGGTGCAATTAGCTCATTCCCCCATGATCCCACCATCTAAATGAGGATCATGGGGGAACCGTCACGCGCGTGATTGGTGTACGCCATCTCGCGCGGGATCGCCTTCCCTGAACCGACCGACGGGGTCGGCCCCTCTATCCCGCCGCGCGCCCGTGGCCGCAAGGCGCGGCGCTCCCGCCAGCCACCCCGGCTGGCAGGGGACCTTCCCTCCCGCGGCCGCTGCGGGAGGTGTCAGGCGCGGCCGACCGCACCCCACCACTTGGCAGGGAGGGCTCGGCTGCCCCCCCTCTCGAGCCGGCTCCGGCCGGCCGGGCCTTGCGGCTGGCCGGCGCCGCGTCCGGGGGTTAGCGTCGGGGCCGCGCCCGACGACCGCCGCCGTGACTGCGCCCGGTGTGCTACCCGGCCCTCGCCGGCCGCTGGCAACGCCCCCGGCCGGTACCGCGCCGGCGGCTTGCCGTCTTCGACGGGCCGGTCACCCGTGAGGCGGTGGTTGGCCGCTTCTCCCGCCCCTCTTGGGTGACTATCTCCGTCCGGTCATCTCACCGCGATCATCTTCGTGCGCTTCAAGCATTACCACCGACTAACTACCATGGTTAGTGGGGGTGCCATTAATTGAGAATAATGGGTCTATATTTAACATAATATCATGTGAATAATATTCGCATAGCACTATGCGAATATTATAATGTTGGTGGTTACGGTATCTGGATAGCCACATAATCACCTCCTGCAGGCTATAAAAAGGCCCCCCCAGGACTCCTTATTTCTCACATTTTCGCTCTTTTGCTTTCTTCCTTCTCAGATCAGAACTCTGCCGGATTCCTTAGTCATCTTCAAGCTCTCTTCGAGCCACTTGCAAGCCATCGTTTCACCACCAAAATCTGTCTAAGTCCACGAACGAGCGACGAGAGGGAAATTCCTGCTACTACAAGCGCCCCGTTCGTCCACAATTTCCCAGCAAACAGTCCCGCGTGGAGCAGCCTGTTGTCCGCCGTGAGTCTAAGTAACTCTCTCTCACCTTCAAAGTGTAACGAGTAGCGGTCTGTCGCCCTCAGTTCTCCAAAAAAGTTGTAATCGCAAGCAGATAGTGGATTTCTACCAGCACAGATCCGGTCGCGTGGTTTTTTACCCAATTAAGGGGGTTTTTCACGTCAAAATCTAGTGTGTACGATTTCTCTTATTGACTGTGTGAGCGCTCGACCGCTCCGAGGGTTAAGACGGTCCAAATTATTCCTGTCTGACCGGGGCGTCGAGTTTGACCTCAACAACTTCTAAGCCTAAATTTTAAGGAATTTGATGTGCACATAGCAAAAAATGCGGTGCCTTTAACCACTCGCTTAAATAATTGGGATGATAAAGGAGCATCTTTTAAGAAATATAATTAAAAAGAGGATGGAAAAATGAAGTTTTTTAGAATGAAGATTTGGAGAGATTTAAGACTCCGTTTGGGAGGACTTATTTTCTCCGGTCAAGCGGAGAAAATAAGTCCTCCCAAACGGCTTCGTTTAGGGGACTTATTTTCACCGGTCCGATTCATGCGGTCGTAATCATTTGACCTGCGAAAATAAGTCCCTCTAAATGGAGCCTAATTCTGAGAAGCAAAGGGTTGTTTTCTTATCTTATGTCCATTTCTTCAGCTTCTGAAGCCTGACTTTTTTTTTATTTTCGTCAATACGTTGACTTCTTCATTAGAGGGGAGGGTTAATAACACTTGTACTTTTTTTTTTTGGCTCCGCTAAGTTTGGAGAAAAAAGTTATCATTATAAAATATATGTTTGACAAGGCAATGATTATAACCGCCGTCAAGAAAAGAAAATTAGTTTTGAACATAGAAGTGGATGAAGTTCCTTTAGGGGAGGTCGTGTGTGCCGTGATTTTGATATATTTTTGGAGGACTTGCGCTTATTTTTCGATGGATTTTAAGTAGAACTTCAAATATTATAATATATATGTTGTCATTATTACTCACCCCTTCGTTTGATTTGGCGTTTCATAGCCTCCGTTTGAAGCAAACGTCGTCGGACGGCGGGTAAACAAACGGGTGGCGACGGCGTTTGCTTCGTTTGCACCCACAGCAAGGAGGAATCAGCCTTGATCTGCTCCGTTTCAACCCCCGTCTCTCCCCCTCCGGTTTCAAAGCTCCATTTCGACCCATCAAACTAAATAAACCCTGTGTATAGTAAAAGGTTGTAAATGGAGGTGTATGAATTTGACTGTTAGAAATGAAATTGTATTTTAAAGATTTTTGTTTATAGAGAATATGATGCTTATGTTAAAAGAAATTTCTTTAAAAAATTGTGGGCTTGAAAACCTTTTTTCAATTCTCATTACTTTGTTGCTCAAAAAAAATGGTGCATGCATCAACTCTAATAATATTAGCTTCAATGTGCATTTAGTAGACGCAATCACATTTTTTTTATAGAAGTGATCGATTAGTATCTTTAATTGCGGCTAAATAAGCACATCATTAAGGCTTCGTTTGGGGGGATTTATTTTCACCGGTCAAGTGATTACGACCGCATGAACTGGATTTTAATTAAGACTCGATTCATGCGGTGAAAATAAGTCCCCCCAAACGAGACCTAAGGCTCCGTTTGGCCTAGTGGTGGTGGTGATAAACACATGGGTTAAACCGTCATTCGTTAAGGATTGCCTAACAAACATCTGTTTGAACATAAAAGTGGATGAAGTTCCTTAGATGAGCGTTAACGAATGACAATTTAACCCCCATGCTCATGACCGCTACCACCGTGTCAAACGGAGCCTAAGGTTTTATTTGGGTACTTTTCAAACTGAGAAGAGTACTACTTGTTAATTTGTATTTTTTTTTCCTACTTTTGGGTCTATGAGTTCAAAACTAGACTCTACCGACCACGGAGCCTAAGGTTTTATTTGGGTACTTTTCAAACTGAGAAGAGTACTACTTGTTAATTTGTATTTTTTTCCTACTTTTGGGTCTATGAGTTCAAAACTAGACTCTACCGACTCAATGAATTTAAGAGAAGGTCGATGAATTTAACGGCATTTTGTTCTCCTCTGGAGCATCCTTTATTCTTCAAAGGATAGGCTTGCAAGTCATGAACACTACATAGCATATAGAGAATGAAGAGCATAGTACTCGGTAGGTAAAAATGCTTCACTAGGTGTTAGGCTATACCCTAGTGTTACTACATGAGTCCATAGCTAACTCTATTTCATAAAAGTTACCATCAACCACTACAACCAAGTTTAATAAAATTTAAGCTGGTCGTATAGTCAATCGCGACAGTATCTCAACTGAGATCGTGTATGAGGGACCCCCATGCCCCACGCGACATTATCCCGACCATGACATTGTCCTGGCGCGATGACACTTCTGCCGCTCATAAACTCCTAAAAGTTATACTCCCCTCATCGCTCTTTTTTGTGATGTACCGGGTTTGAGAGAGGTGAGAAAAACACATTTTTATTATAGATAGAAGACTATCTATATGATATCACATTTTTAAAATAGAAGAGAAAATACAAATTTTAAAGTTTGAATTTTTTTAATAAATGGGTAAAATCAGAAAGTATTCATGTTTAATCAAAGGATGTTTTTCCTTTTAATATAGTGTATTTTGGAGAGCTAGCATCGGGAGGGTGTTTTGGAGATTGGTGCACATGGGACATTCTGGAGTGTTCCTAGGCGCGCAATCTACGCTCTCACAGTGTATCATTCGTTCTTTGGCTTTTTAGAAACGTCGCGACGAGCCAACAACAATAATGAGTGTTTGAGCATGGTTCAACCACTTAAATTTTTAAAGAACACCTAATACAACAACACTCAAACTTTTATCCCACTATAGTGAGGCTGACTATATGGATCCATTGTCGCCATTGTGCCATTTCTTTTGTCATAATCTCACAAATGACTAAGTACATCATGTCTTTCCTTAGAGTTTCATTTCAAGTCTTTATTGGTCTATCCCTCCCTCGTTTAACGTGCCTAGTGACTAGACTTGCACAACACCTAACGGGTGCCTCTAATGGTCTCTTTTGTACGTGTCCAAACCATCTTAGTCGAGCTTCTCACGTCTTCTCTGTAATTGGTGCTACTCATGTCTTATCCTTGATACATTCATTCCTAATTTTATCCACTCTCGTGTGTCCCCACATCCACCTAAGCATTCTCATCTCCGCAACTCCCATTTTTTTTGCTCATCTTCACAATTCACTGCCCAACACTCGTAACCATAGAGCATCGTGTGTCTAATTGCAGTACGGTAAAACTTGCCGTTAAGTTTTAGTGGTACTTTACGATCACATACGATCCCAGATGCGTCTCTCCACTTCAACCAACCCGCTTGGACTCTATGTGTCACATCTTTATCAATACCTCCACCCTTTTGAATTATTGATCCAAGATATTTAAAACATCCCTATGAGAACTATTTTGATCACCCAACTTAATAACGAAGTCATCCGTCCTTCATGTAAATTTAAGCTCCATGTACTCCGTCTTTGCTCCGCTCAACCTAAAACCCTTCTTTTCTAAAGTATCTCGTCAAGATTCAAGTTTGCATTTACACCCTCGCGCGTCTCATCAATAAAAATGATACCATCCCCAAACAATAAACACCAAGGTATTGTTTGTTGGATATGTCTGGTGAGCTCATCTAAGATAAGGGTAAAGAGATAAGGACTTATAGCTGAACCTTGATGTAAGCCAACAGTGATAGGAAATTCCTGTGTTAATCCTCCAGATGTCCTCACCTTTGTCACTGAATTTGTATGCATATCTTTGATTATGTCAATACATGATTGTTGCGGCCCGCGACAACGCTCCTGATAGACCGAACTAACTAGACCGTCATAGCTCATGGAGCGGTCGGTTACGCAAACAGTCTTAGAAGTTGATCACAGACGAGACAAGTCTTTTTACGTGAAAAACACTCTGAATAGGGTGAAAAACCACGGTTGGAGCTGTGCCGACAGGAACTCCACAAGATCGGTTAAGGTTACAATGTTGTTTTTACAGAACTGAGGGCGACAGACTGCGCCTTGTTACAACTTTAAGGGAAGAGAGAGACTGCATTTGGTGCGCGGGAGAATGCTTGCGTGCTTCTGCACGATCACTGGTGGGCGACTGAGTTGGCACAACGGGAACTTTGCAGTCGGTGCGCTCTGGGTGCTAACGGCTGCGGGCGACGAGCAGGCGACTTCCTACGAGCACTGAATTGTGTGGAGGAGAACGCGGACGGTCTTTGACTTGGAGGCAAGCTCGTTGACGACGGACTTTGTCTTGTCGGCTGGCGCGACGACGACGGACCTGTGAAGGGTGAGAGAAAAAGCTAGAGAGAGAGAGACAAGGATTTCATAGAGATCTGAGTTCCGAAGATAGAGAAATGAGAAAAACCAGAGGTCTATTTATATGCTTGAAAAAGGGTAAGCCAGTAATTTTCCTTCGTAACCACCAACCAGACGAATAAGATCGCTTCGTTTAGAGCACACGGATCACCATTTTTAGGAAATACTGAGTGTACCCTCGGGTCTAAAACGGACCCGCCCGATCTCGGGAACGGCCCAATGGGCTACGGGGGTGGTTACATGCGGTAACCACCCCCAACCGCCCCCTTTGTGGGCAGTTACGAGCGGCAGCTGCCCTTTACGGAGGAGCCAGAGGGGCGGCCGCCCCCTTGGGGCCGATCAAAGCCCCTGGCCGGCCTCCCGCCGGTCGGCCAAAGGGGACGACCGGCCCAAGGAGGCCGGGAGGCCCCTTGGCCACCCAAACGAAGGGCGGCTGAAGGGGGAGGCAGGCAATCCCTTGGGGGCGCCGCCTCCCCGACCGACCTTGGCGTAGGCGATCGGGGAAAAAGGGGTGGCCAACCCCTTAGAGGTCGGTGCCTCCCCGTCCAGCCTCACCGTAGGCGGCCAGAGAGAAAAGGGGCGGCCGACCCCTCGGGGTCCGGCGCCTCCCCGGCCGGCCTCACCATAGGCAGCTGGGGAGAAAAGGAGCGGCTGACCCCTCGGGGGCCGGTTCTTCCCTGACCGGCCTCATCGTAGGCGGCCGAGGAGAAAGGGGGCGACCGGCCCCTTGGAGGCCGACACCTCCCCAACCGTCCTTATCGTAGACGGCAGAGGAGAAAAGGGGCGGTCGGCCCTTGGAGGCTGGCGCCTCCCCAGCCGGCCTTACCATAGGTGACCGGTTAGAAGAGGGGCGGCCGATGCTCAGGTCACCGACCGGCTGCGAGGAGGCCGACGCGCATGATCCAAGCGGTGGTTGGTGATCCTGCGCGCGGGAGTTATGATCTGATGCGCGGGAGTTGGGATCGGACGCGGTGATCACGCTTGAGGCAGTTTGAACCATACCCCCCCCCCCCCCCACTTCGTTAGTGGGGGAGTGGAAATTTTGGTTATACGCAACCTGGTTCACTTATAAAATGGGTGCGACCCTTTCTATGATACATTTACACCTTTCTTTTCTAAGAAACTCCATACGATCTCTCTTAGAACTCTATCATAAGTCTTCTCAAGATCAATAAACAGCATATGCAAATCTTGTTTTCTTTCTCGATAGTTATCAATGAGTCTCCTCAAGAGATGTATAGCTTCCGTGGTTGACCGCCCTGGCATGAATCCAAATTGATTCTCTGAGATTTTAGTCTTCCATCATACTCTTTTTTTATTACTCGTTCTTATAGTTTCATGGTATGACTCATCAATTTAATTCTTTTGTAATTAATACAATTTTGTATATCTTATTTATTTGTATACAAAGGTAACAAGATACTTTCTCTTCATTGGTCTGACATTCTCTTTGACTTCGGTATCTTATTGAACAAACATGTAAGCCACAAAATTCCTTCATTTTCTAGAAATTTTCATGCTTCAATGGGTATATCGTCTGGCCCAACCGCCTTTTCATTTTTCATCTTATTTCGAGCATCTTTTACATCTGATACTTGAATTTTATAATAAAACGTTATGTTCTTATACTGCTCTGATTTACTTAACTTTTCCAAGTTCAATTCATTGTCTTTTGTTTCATTATAAAATTGATAAAATTATCTTTTTCATTGCGTTTTAATATCCACATCATCTGTCAAAACTGTATCTAGCTCATCCTTTATGCATTTTACTTGACTTAAATCTCTTATTTTCCTTTCTTTAGCTCGAGCAATTTTATATATGTCATGACCACAATGTTTGGTATCTAATCGTTTATAAAAATTTTCATAAGCTTGACTTCTTCTTTACATACTGCTTGCTTAGCTTTTTTTTGACAACTTTATAACTGACTAAGTTTTCATCATTCCTACAAACGTAGAGTGATTTATAGCAGACTCTCTTTGTCCTCACTTTATCTTGCACTTCCTCTGTCCACCATCAAGATTCTTTATTTGAGGGCACACGACCTTTTGATACTCCAAGTACATTCTTTCCACTTATTCTTAAATGTGAAAATATAACTTCTCATGAGACATTAGGATCAACATAAGGGTCATCAAATAGTTATTTCATACCTATTGTCTTGAAAGCAATCTGTTTTTCTATTTTTAAGTTCCACCATTAAATTTTTTGCAACATTTTTATTCTTGTCTAAAATATATTACATTTAATTTATACATATAACACAACTAATCTATATTATATTGTCAAACTGTCTCCGGATATAACTTTATAATTTTTACAAGTCATTTTATTTATTTTGCGAATTATAAAATAATCAATTTGTGATTTATTTTATCCACTTTTAAATGTAATTAAATATTCTTCACTATTTATAAAAAACATATTTTACACAATTAGTTCATGCGCTACAGCGAAATATAAAATAATGTCATTTTTCATTCCTTTCTTCACATCCATATCCTTCATGAATGACTGTGTAATCTATATTTTCTTTTCTTATATATTCATTCAAGTCCCCTCCTATGAAAATCTTCTTTTTGGAATTTTTCTTACTAAATTATCTAAGACTCCGTTTGAGGGGACTTATTTTCACCGGTCAAGCGGTTACGACCTCATGAACCAGACCTTAATTAAGGTCCGGTTCATGCGGTCGTAATCGCTTGACCGGTAAAAATAAATCCCCTCCCCCCCCCCCAAACAGAGTCCAAGTCTTCTCAAGATTACATTTTAATAGTTTCACTTAATCCACTTGTGAGACCTAGATATTGATCACATTAATATTTTTTTTTCTATGATCAATTTAAGAACACCTAATAATACTAAATAACACAATGAAGTATATTAAAATATTAATCAAGAATACCCAAAATATATATACATATAACATAATTATTATAATGCCAAATTTTCTAACACATGTTTCAGCCACAAGTTGATTATTCATGTCAAAATTATTAATGTTTGTAAAATTTCAAAACTAATGTCCTTTTTGACAATGCATGCAGATAATTAAAAAAACAGTTGAAAATGCCAAATAATAAATAAATAAAAGAGCAGCCTGCAGTGCACAAAGCATCCTCATGCAGCAAGGGCCCAGAGAAGGGTCCCACCACAAGAATGAAATGTAAGCAAATCTTACCCTACATTTTTGACAAGAGGCTGCTTCCAGGACTCAAAACCCATGACCTCAAGGTCACACGACAACACCTCAATTGGTGTGCCAAGACTCCCCTTCGCCCAATACTAAATAAATAAATAAATAAATAAAAATTCAAATGCCAACAACCACTCGCTTTAGCTTTGAAATATTTTCCAACTCATTCTCAATAAATCACACAGAAATTAGATTAATAAAAAAATCATAAAAACATCAGGTAATTCTATTGTGGGCCCTGGCTGCTGCTATGTGGGTCCTTTCTGATGAAGGGAGGTGGTAGAAAAGGGTCCCACCATCCAGATTGATATTTGGGATAAGGAGCCACCCATTTCTCTGGCTTCTCAAACTTTAAATCTACAGCATCAGAAGCCAATGCTTCTTCAATGGTCTCTGCTTCATAGTTTCCTGCTAAAACTCTGTCCAGCCTCAACTTCATGAACCTGCGAGCCCATTTATTAAGAGCGGTGTTACGGACACATCATGAATGGCTATGGACACACCAATACACGAGAATAATACATCTACAAATTCTAATTGCATTCTATTATTTTTGCCACTAGGTATAGCCAACCCCGAACGCCACTTTAGGGTTTCGTTCCCGACCCATCGCCGTTCGCGGAACCTCCTTCCACCGTCGGAATCACCTATGGATCTCTGTTTGTTGCTTCTCCAGGCTGTCTGAATCCCCTTTCACCATCCCGTCCTCGCACCGAAGGGTTTCGAGAAGGTTTCACCCAACTCCATCGCCGATTCCCTCGTCTCAAGGCCGCCGATTCTTCCCTGCAACTCTAGATTGACGGTCGAATCCCCCCACCATTCGTTCTCGCGTTGAAGGGTTTCGAGAAGACTTCTCCCGACACCATCGCCGATTTTTGAGCAGATATTGTCATCGCAATTGGATGTCTATCTCTTCTACACATTACGAAATGTTAAATCCATCTTGGCAAAGTTGGCAGGCCTTATTGGCGCATGCCTTGCTTTAAATGCTAATGGACTGATATTAAACTTCTCTTCGCCGATCCTGTGATATTTTTGTAAAGTTCCAAGCTTGTACATTAGATTTAGGTGTCTTTGTTTTTTATTGATTATTTTGGCTCTTCTAACAGTTTCTGTCACATTATTTCTTCTAAAATTGAATGCTAATGGACTGATATCAAACATTTCTTCAACGATTCTGCTATTTTCTTGCATATTTGCTGGGGAGGACGATCTGTTGATAGATTGAAGGGTCGTCTAAGAGAAGAAATTCAACCATTTGATTTCTAATTTAGGCTTCATTTGGAGCGGCGGGTGGAGACGGGGGCGGGAGGAGCAGGGCCGCTGCTCGAACCGGAGGAGGGAGGCCGCCGTTCGAAACGCCGCTATCCGCTCCATTCCTCAAGACGTGGCGGGTGGAGACGCAGCAAACGCCGCCGCCGGGCGTTTGATTACCCGCCTTGCAGCGGCGTTTGCTGCAAACGCAACCTCCAAACGCCGCGCCAAATGAAGCCTTACCAATCTATCCATAACACGTGAATCAATAATATAATCATGGAATAACCAACAAAGTACAATAGAACAAAAACAATCATAAATTGTATTAAATTTGGGCAGAATCACAAATAAATGTAAATCTAGCAGAACAAATATTCTTCTTCACAATCATAACCAATCCATAACTTAGCTCTGCATTCAGTTCCAGCGACCTGTACAGGTAACTAGATCTAAAACTATCTCTACCCCATTTAAAACATCAACAAACATTTGGTATTTAAATACTGCACTCCTAAAGTTTAGCATAGGAAGAAGGAAAAAATGTTAGAAAACTAGGTTGAATTGGTACTTGATTTGCAAATAACAATTTGATTTGTACATAGTCAGATTAGGTTGTACATAGCGATATTGAGTTGTACATAGTTGTTGGCAGTCCATGGCCATTTATTGTGTGTTCATAACACTACTCTTTATTAAAGCCTACTTCCATTAAAATCACGATCGTTGGAGGTGGCATAGGCACTGTGTGGCGTGACGGTGGAGGTCGTGAATTGGTGGTTATGATTTATGAACCGTTGTTAGTGAACGCCCGACCTCAACTAAGGAATTTCACCCACTTTTATGTTCAAAACCACTTTTCTTTTCTCGGTGGTGGTCGTAACTGTTGTCATGCCAAACATACATTCTATAACTGGTGTTTTTTTCCAAACTCACTGGAGCAAAAAAAAACCGTGTCAAACGGCGCCATAATCAGACTGATAAATTTCAGAAAACAAAGAGCAAAATCGGAAGTTATTCCAAACCAAAATTACAACATATTGTCATTAATATTTTGTAATTTTAGAGCCAAGTTAAAATAATAATAAATATTAATATACCCCATACAAGCCAATTCTTAGCTCTTACCATGAATATTAGGCGTTAGTTTTGACAGCACGCAACTCCTCTTCCTCGACCGCAACTCTCGGCGAGCTTCTTCTCGGACTCCTCCACGAGCCCAAGTAATCTCGCCTCCACCTCGACGCCAGACTCCATGGAATAGCTTTCATCGCCGCCAACCCACGGCATCTCCCAAGAATGATTCTTCCGAAGCGGCCGTGCGGAGGATTTGCTCAGGACCTATGGATCTAAATACTCATAACTTCAACAGAGTTACATATAGGGGATGATTCGACTTAAGAAGAAAACCTCTCTCCTACCAGCATCGCCGCTAGTTCCGCTCATCGTTAGCACCATACATAATCTTACTCATAAGGTTGGGAAAAAGACACTACAAAGGGTACGAGCGGACTTCTTTTGGAAGGTTTTAACAACTATGATTAAGGAGGCCGTACACACCTGCAACACCTACCAGCAAAACAAAATCCTACAAGCACATATGACGGGGCTCTTACATCACCCACACATTCCATAACAAATCTGAGTTAACAATTTCCATAGATTTCATTGAGGGGTTGTTGTGCTCATAGGGAAAAACTGTAGTTTTTTGTGGTTGTGAACTACTTCTCAAAGGGAGAGCACTCCATACCCTTGAGCACATCTTGTGCCGACACTGGATACCCGAATTCATAGTGTCAAACCGCAACGCAATGTTAATTGGCCGGTGTTGGCGCAAGTTGTTCCGTCTCTGCTAGACCAAGTTGATCTTCTCCTCTGCAGATCACCCACAGTGTGACGAACAAATAGATATCGAGTACAAAACAATCGAGATGTGCTTCTTACTACCGATCACTGTGAATGAAACCTTTCAAGGTAATTTATAGATGTGAGCTTCCTTCCATCAACCTAAATGTACCAGGGAAGGCCAGGTGGAAGGGTGGACCAGCTACTTCAAAGAAAATATTAGATTTTGGTTGCAGCATGGGAGCATCTCCTTCATGCTCAGGAGTGGACTAAGAATTATTATGATCACAAACACACAGATGGAGTTCCAGTACATGCATGGGTATGGTTAAAGCTACAATCCCTCGTGCAGCTAACGATTGTGCAATGCCTGAGCAACAAGATCTCGCCGCGAGGAATGGCATGATGGCTTATCATCTAGCATTGTCGGTCGAAGTGAGGATACATGATGTCTTCCATGTCTCGTGATTGGAGACATTACAGGAGAGAGTCCCTACCATGCCAAAGTTACCATTAGTGTTCAATGAGCAATTAGTACCACGGCCATTCAAGGTCATTCAGTCCCACCTTAATCGAGGGACATACGAGGTACTCATTCAATAGGATGGAAGGACACTGCAGGAGTTTCAAAAGTTGTACCCCAACTTCGAGCTTGAGGATAAGCACGATCTAAAGGATGTGAGTGAAGTCACAGACGCATTTATCGGACGATATATACCAAGAGGCGGCACGATGATGGGGTGTAATTACGCCAAGATTTGAATTTTATTTTGCATTTAATTTTATCTATCGCAACTATGTCATTTAATTATGCATCATTTAATTATGAACATTCTCTCTTTCATTCAGATTTCGTAGTTATATTCGGCTTATGTTTAGAGTGAGCATGCTGAAGAACCATTTTATTTGGGAATCAATAGAGTTTAGGGCCCATCCATCTATCAAGGGGTCAATTCCACTCCCCGACACCCCCCTAGGACGCTGCGGAAAGGCTCAAAAAACTTTGTTTCCAACATAAGTTGTCATCGAGGATCAAGGGGGAACATCATCCACAACAATCCCCGTCTCTATTCCCATTCTCCTCCATATCCCGTCCCATGGCACAATCCATCACTTAGGCTTGTGACAAGGAGAACACCACGACACAAATTTTTTCCGTAAAATATTATTTTGTGATATATCAGGTATCACAGTATAGGGGTCGACGTTATTTAATTCTTTTTATTAACAAAATTTTGTTGATTTATAATTAAACA
Source organism: Platanthera zijinensis (assembly GCA_039513925.1). NCBI lineage: Eukaryota > Viridiplantae > Streptophyta > Magnoliopsida > Asparagales > Orchidaceae > Platanthera > Platanthera zijinensis. The sequence continues at coordinate 39,089,016 of CM077092.1, read as the reverse complement.
ATCCTTTAGTTTACATGTTTTACTTCTTTTGAGTTCTACCCGACTGACCAAGCTCCCGAGTCCACTGCTTCTAGGTTTCTTCCTTGAAGCCGGCGTCCACGATCCCTTGCTTCTGGCATCTGGATTAGGGCTTCTCTTCATTTATGTCATTAGCAACCTCCTTTTGCTTCTACGACTTATTTATGGTTTTCTTTCACCGTAGATGCATGCTTCTCAATCTCGGACCCTCACTATCATTGGACGAACGGTAAATTTTTTATTTTGATTTTACTGCATTGAATTTTGTACTAATCATCGGCGGCGATATGCTCTATAGCCCCCTCTTTTTCTATGAATGGAGTTAATGAATGATGCCTTATTTCCTTAGCCATTCTAATAAATTTTTTTGTTGGTGGGCTCTCTCTTCTCTGACACCGTAGATGTCCTCACATTGTTAGTTATTGGGTCATGCCCTAGTCATTCATGTCAGATGTTTTTATGATATGAATTTATGATCCGAAGCGGGGTGTCCAGTGTTCATTGAACAATGGTCGATGTTTGAAGAATATTGCTCCATAATCATCGAATGATGCTTAATGTTTGAAGAATATCGTTTGGCGATTGACGCTCGGTATTTGATGATTATCACTCGACAATTGATGATTGGTGTTTGAAGAATATCGCTCGACGATCGACGCCTCGGCAAGCGAAAATTCAATATGTGCCCTATCAAAATGTTTGAAGAATATCGCTTGATGCTTAATGTTTATCTTTATTTTACCTTGAATTTAATATGTCTGCCTTATCGTGAACTTAATGTTAATGTGGTTGTACCTGATGCGGCACAGGCGTCACACCTGCCCGCCACCCTGGAGTCCCACCAGGGGGCCCACCTGGAGTCAGCACCAGGCCGTTTTCATCAGGGTCGCGGCCCGTACACCCCAACCAGCTCTTCGTCATGGAATCACCTCCATGCGGCAGGTTGTTGAGGCCGGGGCTCGATCCCCTGACCTCCTAGATAAGAGGCCTTCACCAGCGCTCTCATCACCAACTGATCCATGGTTCAGTTGGTGATGAGAGCGCTGATGAAGGCCTCCTATCTAGGAGGTCAGGGAATCGAGCCCCGGACTCAACAACCTGCCGCATGGTGGTGATTCCATGGAAGAGAGTTGGTTGGGGTGTAGGCCCTGATGAAAGCCGCCTGGTGCTGACTCCAGATGGGACCCCTGGTGGGACTCCAGGGTGGCGGGCAGGTGTGACGCCTGTGCCGCATCAGTACCTTTGTTCCTAAATCCTAATTTTGCAACCTAAGATGCTATTCAGTATTCAAGTATTGCAACATATGATGTTATTCAACTACCCAAGTAATCCAAGTACGTGATATTATTTGTTCATTCTGCAATCTGATGTCTGGGATGTTTCTTTGTAAGAATCCAGAGACAAATTATTGATGAATGATGATATTTGAGATAAATGAAATATCCTCGATAATTATGTAATGTTGAAACACAACATTTGAAATATCACAAATATCCCCCGACATATGAAATTTGAGATATAAAACTCAAACTAACGTGTTTCCCGCATTCGGCATCTGCAACCTAGACACACTCACTCTCTCTCTCAACACAAACATACATGGCTAATTAAACTATTTTATAATATAGCCCACATCATATTTAAGAATTATTCTTAGAATTATTTTGAAAAATAATTAATAATTAAAGAACTGGTCATTGATATGTATACTGAAATTTTATATATTTTATAGACAAATAAATAATTTTAGACATCTTGTAAAGAATTATCCATACTCAAAAGTCTTAATTTAGGTAGTTTATTAAAATCACTCACTTTCAGTGTTGAATTTATTCTAATATGAGATGGATGAAAAGCAATATCAAATAATCAATAGCTTTCATAAGCTTAGAATTTCAAATTTAAAATAAATTTGACCATCAGTATTTCAGGCTAAATTTTCTATCCTCTAATACACTACTACTTATTACTTTGGTTTGTGATGCATATATTACAATAGAAAATAGATCATCAAATAAATCTTACTTGATCCAACGATCGTCGGTGGAGACCAAAGCAACCGCAGGCCGCTTCAATCTCTTAGTAATGTCTGGAAACTGATCCAAGAACTTCGGCTCAATAACAAGCCAAAAATCTCGGTCTTTGTTCCTCTCCTCATAGTTTCGGCGCTTCTCAAACAGCAGTTCTTGGAAGTGCTCCTCCTCATCTAGCATGAATTTTGCATTTGCCACTAGAAAATTGTATCTTTTTGGCTTGGCCTGCAGATTTTCACCAAGTTATTTTCTGGAGCTCTTAAAATATTACATGATGTTGGAATAGGTTAGAATATTATGTTTTATGTATTTGCGGTATTAGCGTGTATGTTGTAATCCCGTGCGTGTGTGTGTCTATATATATATATAGGAGACTCAAGACAATAATTCTATTCAATTTTTTTTCCTCAACATGGTATCAGAGTCAGGTTAGGGTTTGCATGCGTCTTCCGCAGCCAAACCCTGCACGCGTCTTCCACAGCCATTCTCCGCTCCAGCCTTCCGCTCGACCTAGAGCATTTGTCACCTCCTTGGCCTCCATTTATATTCCTCAGTCTTGGCAAGAAGCACTTGAGCACAGCGAGCGGAAGACAGCCATGTTGGAGGAAATGAGAGCCCTTGATAAGAATCGTACTTGGGAGTGTGTTCATCTTCCTAGGGGGAAAACAGTTGTGGGATGCAAGTGGGTTTTCTCTGTGAAGCAAAACTCTCAAGGTCTTGTGGAACGATACAAAGCCAGGTTGGTGGCTAGAAGATATACGCAAACAGCTGGCATCGACTATGAGGAGATATTTGCTTCGGTTGCTAAAATAAACTCTATCAGAATTTTGCTTTCATGTGTTGTGTGTAAAGGATGGAGAAGAACGCATTTCTCCACTGTGATATTGAGGAGGAAGTCTAGATGTCTCTGCCTCCTGGTGTTATTCAAGAAGTGTCAGCAGGAAAAGTTTGCAGGTTGAATAAAACTGTATGGCTTGAAGCAATCTCCACGTGCTTGGTTCAGGAGATTTCACCGAGCTATGATTTCTTTCGGATACAAACAAAGCAATGTTGATCACACATTTGTAAAACATAGGGAGGATAAGGCGGCTGCCTTTATTGTCTATGTGGATGATATAACAATAACCGATGATGATACAGAAGAGGTAGGACTTCTAAAATTTAGATTGGCTAAAGAATTTGAAGTGAAGGATCTTGGTCCCCTCAAGTATTTTCTTGGCATTAAGGTAGCTAGATCTAAACATGGGATCTTTATATCTCAAAGGAAGTATGTTCTGGACTTGCTTGAGACAACTGGAATGCTCAGGTGCAGGCCGACAGACACCCCAATTGATGTCAATCACAAACTAGGAAGGGATGGAGGAGAAGTTGTTGATGACATACCAGGCTTCCAACGACTGGTGGGGAATCTTATCTATCTCTCTCACACTCGTCCAGACATATCTTATGTTGTGAGGGTTCTTAGTCAGTACATGCATTCACCTAGATCACATCACCTGGATGCTGCGTACAGAGTCCTGAGGTATCTCAAATCCTCTCATGGCAAGAGAATATTGTTCTCACCCAACAAGGTATTGACAGTAAAAGTCTATACTGATACGTACTGGGCAGGTTCAGTTGATGACCGGAGGTCAACATCAAGGTATTACTCTCTTGTTAGGGGAAATTTGGCGACCTGGAGAAGCAAGAAACAACATGTAGCCAGATCCAGCACAGAGGCAGAGTTCTGTGCCATGGCACAGGAGATATGTGAAGGGTTGTGGATTCAGTCGGTCATGAAGGACCTTGGCATGGAGTGTGATGGTCCAATCAGGATCTATTGTGATAATAAAGTAGCTAACATCATTGCCCACAATCCGGTCCAACATGATCACACCAAACACGTGGAGATCGACAAACATTTCATTAAGAAAAACATAGTTAGGGGGATTGTGAGTTCCCCTTTTGTTCCATCAAACCAGCAGCTTGCAGATCTGCTTACTAAAGGGCTGAGCCTGAACTCGTATGACAGAATACTGGACAAGTTGGGCATGATAGATATTACACTCCCAACTTGAGGGGAGTGTTGGAATATGTTAGAATATTATGTTTAATGTATTTGCGGTATTAGCGTGTATGTTGTAATCACGTGTGTGTGTGTGTGAATATATATAACTGTTAGCTAATATTTTATAATATTACCCTATATATAGAGGTTTCTTTTCAATAATACAATCGAGTTTTCCCGTTCAACATGGTATCAGAGGCACGGGAAAAAAAACCCTAGCCACCGCTCGCCGCTCCGTAGCCTAGCGACCTCCACCGTCAGCCCCCTCCTCCCCTCCACCTCCTCCCTTCTCCCTCTCTCATTTCTCCGCAACCCCGCATCTTCCATCTGTCGCGGGTGCCTGCGTAACCCGTCGATCGGCGGACGGGTCCGATCGGCTCCCTGGATGGCCGCCACTCCGGCAACCGTCTGATTATCCCCATTTTTCTCAGAAAAGTTTCATTTTTCATCCCTCTACCTCCTACTAGGGGGATCAAGAAATCTCTCCACCGGATCTCCCTATATCATGAATCTTGGGATTTTTCTCTTTTTTGTTCTCTCATGAAAAACCTTCTACCTCCTCATTCAAGCCTCCTGTGACACCAACACTCGAGGATCTATTGTTCTAGAATCTGAGGCAGTCTTATTGGTGGTGTCTGACATTTTTTCGGTATCGCCCTTTTTTCTGGCGATCTCGTGGAGGTTGGTTTCTTCTTCTTGGATTTTTTTTTCTTCTGCCGACACATCGTTGTTCTATGATTTCATTATGTCTGACGTGGTGGATTCTCCTGACATAACACAACCCGCCGGATCTACCCGGATTGGGCATGATCATATGACATCTCAGATCACCATGATTCGTCTTGATATAACAAATTACCTATCATGGTCTTGATTTATTGTCTTGGCCCTTAAGAGTCGTCATTTGTTTGGCTATGTTAACGAGACTATTACAGAGCCAGCATGGACCTCATCTACATGGGCTCAATGGGAATCAGAGAAATCTTTGGCTATGTCATGGTTGATTAATTCCATGCAAGAGACTATTGCACGAAATTACCTATTCTTGGATACCGCAACAGATATTTGGAGTCGTGCTGAATCTACCTATTCCCAGAAAGGCAACACTGCTCAGATCTTTCAGTTACGACAAAAGATATTTCTCCTTCGACAGGGGGATCGACCGCCGTCCACTTATTATTTGGAGTTCACTCAGCTACATCAGGAGTATGACCATTTTACATCCCTCGACCTTGTTTGCACTGTTGATGCTCTTCTTGTTCGTGCTCGCGGAGATTGGAATATGGTGTTTGAGTTTCCACATAGTTTATACCGGGACTTTGATCAGATTATTGTTGAGATCCTTGGCCGCATACCAGACCCTTCATTGTCAAAGACCTATAGCATTATCCAGCAGGAATATGACGGCCGTCAGTCGGAGTTCAGAGGGTCTTTCTAGTGGTTCTGCACTTGCGGCTTCTCATTCTGGAGGCACCACTTCTCGGGAATTTAGGCCCCGGTCCTCGGATAAAGACCACTTGATGTGTGATTATTGTGGTCGGAGTAGGCATACTCGCGACACTTGCTTCAAATTGCATGGGCTCCCTCCATCGAGAGGTGGCATAATTCCTTGTGGGGGTCGTATTGGCCGTGGTCGTGACCGCTCAAATTTTAGCTCTCCCCGCTCTGCTCATCTGACTGAGTTCATTGATGACAGTACTTCCGGTGTCAAAATTTTAGAGCCCCTGTCTCTACCTGGGGTCTTTTCTGTTGATGAGATGATGACTCTCTGACGCATGATACAGGGGTTATCCTCGGAGCCCACTTCTGGTCCATCATCATCCTTTGCTCATTCAGGTAGTCCAAGTGCTCACTCTGCTGTTGTACCGCCTGCCACTCATTGGATTATTGATTCTGGAGCCACAAATCATATGACTGGGTCATCGTCAGGTTTTGTTTCCTATTCACCATTATCTGGCAGAGACAAGGTAAACATTGTCAATGGAACCCTTTCCTCTATTGCAGGAAAAAGCTTTATCACTTGCTCTTCTCTTACCTTGGCTTATGCCCTTCACGTCCCTTCTTTTACTCGCAACCTCTTATCTGTTAAACATATTACAAATTCCATGAACTGCTCCATCACTTTCTTTCCTTCTTATTGTGTCTTTCAGGACCTGCAAACGAAGAAGGTGGTTGACTCTGGTAGAATGTGTGATGGATTGTGCGTGTTTGATGCTACTGTTCCTCAGGCCTTTCATGCTCACCAGCTTCCTCAGTTAGCTACCTGGCATCGTCCCTAGGGCCACCCCTCTAGTTCTACTATGCAGACGTTATTTCCTTATTTTTCATCCTCTGTTTTTAAAACTTTTATGTGCGATGTTTGTGAACTTGCTAAGCATAAACGTGTCTCTTTCAATCACGTGTCTAAGACTTCGGTTGTACCATTTCATACTATTCATAGTGATGTATGGGCCCAAGTCCTGTTGCTTCGATCACTGGTTATCAGTTGTTTGTTTCTTTCATTGATTGTTTTTTCTCGTATCACGTGAGTTTATTTGATGCATAGTAAAAATGAAGTGTTCCTTCTTTTCCAAAAAATTCATAAAATGATTTCGACTCAATTTGGTTTCACTATTAAAAAAAATTGCAGTGATAATGGGCGTGAATATATGAATATCAAATTTGAAAATTATTTGAGTTCTCATGGTATCGTTCATCAAACCACTTGTGTGCATTCTCCTGCACAAAATGGTGTTGCTGAACCAAAAAATCGTCATCTTCTTGAAGTGACACGATGTTATTATTTACGATCTCTCTTCCAAAATACTATTGGGGTGATGTCTTCTTACTGCGGCATACCTCATCAATCGTATGTAGTCTCGTCTTCTGGACAAGCATACTCCCCTTCATACACTTGGCATACCTCTTACTACCCTTGTACCCCGTGTGTTTGAGTGTTTATGTTTTGTTCATATTCATAACACTTCTCGAACAAAACTTGATCCTCGTGCCCTTTGTTGTGTGTTTATTGGTTATTCCCCTACACAGAAAGGATACAAATGCTATCATCCTCCTAGCAGGAAAACTTTTGTCTCCATGGATGTTACGTTTCATGAAAGTACCTCCCATTATGAGTCCTCACTTCAAGGGGAGTCTTCATACTTGGAAGTGAGTGCTCCTACTCTTCCTCTTCCTATTCCTCCTCCATACATTACCACTTAGGGGGAGAGTGGGGATATTTCCAAAGAAAAGAAATTGCAGGTGTACACTCGGAGAAGCAAAAGATCAAACACTCAATCGCATCCCATAATACCAGAGCCGCCATCGGATTTGTCTACAACATCCCTGGAGTTACCTATTGCTCTCCAAAAAGGTATACGGTCATTCATTCAACATTTGTTATCTAACTATATGTCATATGCCTCTTTATCCTCTTCCCACAAAGTCATTGTCGCTTCTCTTTCTTCTGTGTTTATTCCTGATACATGACAGGAAGTACTTGGTTGCCCCAAATGGACAAAGGCGATGATGGAGGAAATGCAGGCTCTAGAAAAGAACCGCACGTGGGAACTGGTCGATCTCCCTCATGGCAAGAGGGCAGTTGGTTGTCAATGGATTTTTACAGTAAAACAAAACTTTGAAGGTATTGTGGAGAGATTCAAGGCATGTTTGGTGGCAAGAGGCTACACCGAAACTCATGGTATTGACTACCAAGAGACTTTTGCTCTAGTGGAAAAAATGAATACAATAAGGGTCTTATTATCCTGTGATGTGTGTAAAGGGTGAGACCTCCAACAACTAGATGTAAAGAATGCCTAAGTAAAGGGAATGGAGCTCATCCCACATCGCCTTGGCCGTCTCGTGATACATGACCATGCGATAAGGTTTGTTATCAAGGGAGTTGAGGAGCCATGTCTGAACGCGACCATCATTATGCAGACAGTCATCAGTAGGAGTAGCGGGAACATCTTATGTTAAATGATGCAGAAATCTCTTTGACCGAAGAACCCGGCGGACAGAATGCCCCCATTCAACAAAGTTGTTCTTTCCCGTGAGAGAAATAGTGGTGATGCGTAAATCGCCACGTAGTTGATGAGCGGCCTCCCGAAGATTGCACTATAACAGCTTGGCGCGTCCACGACGACGAACATGCACCTGATCGAGGTATCGCCAAGTGTTACCAGAAGATCTGCTCCTCTTTCCACCACCTTCTCTCCGGAGAAGCCAAAGAGGGGTCCGTCCACAGCTAGGACCCTGGACGCATCCACCTGCAACTCAACGAACGTCCTTTTGAAGATGACATTCACCGAGCTCTCGTTGTCCGCCAGGATCCGGTCAATTGTGAAGTCTTCGATGGCGGCTTGAATGACGAGGGCATCATGAAAAATATTCTCATTCCCCAACATATCCTCCTCGGAAAAGGCAATCTATTTCAACGACAGCGGCGTCTAAGAGGTCGAAGCGACACTCTTGTGGTAGATCTGATGGAGGCTTCCCATGCGGTAAGCTTCTATCCGGGCACCTCCGTGGATCACCCCTACTTGTCCTCCTCCTGCTCCATGGACCACTTCCCTGCGACCTTCTTGGTCGACCCGGTCTTCATTCCTCCTCCCCGAAGCTTGGAATGCTACCGGTCCTGCGGGGGGCTCCTGCCTCTCTTGCTCTCTCTCCACCGCTCTTGCTTCCAACCTTCTCCTCACTTCCCAAAAATTTGGGCAAACCAAGGTCTCATACCCCTCTACTCGATGCAGCTCGCAGTAAAGGGGAATATATTCCACCTGGTTCCTCACTGGTTGGTTCCTCATGTAACGCCTGTTCCCTTGCTGAGCAATGTTCATCGCCTCCTCCCGCGCTCTAACCTGCCTCCTCTCTTGTTGGTTACCGTTCCTCCTCTCCTGATTCTGGCATTGGGGTCTTCCTGTCGGCCTCCACTAGGGCCGGTTCTCGGGATACTGAAATCTCCGTATCTCATTCCTTCTCTCCGGAGCCGCTACGGGCCTCCTCTCTTCTTGCCTACGAGGACTCTCCTGCCTCCTAAGCTCTTCCACCCTCCTGGGTCCTTCTCTCCTCCTCAGCTCTTCTCTCCTTCTCTCTTCTTGCCTCCCCGGGACAACCCTGGCTTTCACTTCAGAGGTTTCTCCCCTTTCCCTGCCTCCCAGTGCCTTTCCATCCAGTCTGGCCAAGAAATCGACGTTCTTTTCTTCCCCTTGCACGAACTTGGTTGCTCTCTCAAACAAGTCTTCGTAGGACACTAGGGGCTTTGAGCCGATCTCCATGCTGAAGAGACCTTGTTTCAGACCGAACGTCAGAGGACCAATTGCAAGGTAAAGTCATCCACCTCCTCGATGTCAAGAACCTCCTCCTGAAATCGGTCGATGTAGTGACCAAACCTCTCATGCTTCCCCTGCAGGATTTTGAAGAGGGAAGTTGCCTCATTCCTTTTATTGGACGTTGCAAACCTCGCCATCAGACCCCGACGCAGATCTTTGAAGCAATAGATGGAAACCCCCGACAGCTGGTGGAACCAGTCTCTATCCTTCCCTTCGAAGGTGATGGAGAAAAATCTGCACTTGAACGTGTATGTCATGTTGTGGATGGACACCACGTCTTCGAACCATTGGAGATGTCTGACCGGGTCATCTCTTCCAGAATAGTAGCTCAGGACTGGTTCTCTGAAACCTTCAGGAATTGGGGCTGCTAACACCTCATCGCAGAAAGGGCACCTCCCTCTTTAGCGATGATGGACTTCATACTGACGAGTATCTCCTCTATACTCGCCACCTTGACGAGCATCTTGGAACTTCGCCAGGTTCTCCACATCTCGAAACCTGATGCCCTGGTATCTCGCCGGGCAATACCGCGACTGCACTAGTCGCTCTGGCTCCTCTTCCACTCGCTCCTTCCCTAGTCACCTGAGTCGCTCCTCTTCCTCCAACGGAGTCACGCGACGAGGCGAGGTCGTCGTGACGTCTGCGTGGGGAGGGAACCCTGCGAGTATGGCCTTCCCGATCCTCCGTGCAAATTCCTCGAAAACTACCACGGTCACAAAGCCGCCTCCTCCTGCCGAGTTGCCGACTATCTCTTCATTCTCGCCTGGATCCACCATCTCGCCTACTCGCAAAACTTTCCTTATTGGCTACAATTTACGCTCACCGTACCAAAGTGTTGAAGCCGGGAAAATTCCTACTCCAAATTTTGGATAAATGCAGCCTAAGGTTACCGGTCCAACGATCGAACTGGACGGCTTGGTAGACTAGAACACAAAAATGGAAGGGAACACTAGAAGGACCCCAGGTGCTACGGCAGGGAAATCCTACCACGTACTCGAATGCTTGAAAGAAGCTTCCACTGCACAACCAAAAATGATCGAGCAGGGTACAAGATGGACACTAGTTGGCGACTATCAGAGGATGGTGATCAAGGGGATGATCACTATCTCGCACGGCTAGAAGTAAAAAAAGGGTCCAATCGAGATCTTATGCGAGATTACGAAGTTCAAATCCTTATACTCATGGGGTCCTATTTATAAGCAAACCAAGGGGTGGGGGTCTTATTTATAGCTCAACCCCCACCGGCGACTAGGCGACCTCTGGGGGAACTCGCCCGGCTTGGGCGAGTATCTGCCCTAGTTGCCCACCTGGCGAGTATGTGAGGAGAGCTCGTCATACTCGCACAAGTCTTCAACAGTCTTGAATGTTGACTCTGACCTCTGTCTTGACCTACTGACTTTGACGTCTTGCTGACCTGGCTCTGAGTGGGTCCACCCTCGATGAATATGAGTTGTACACTATAGATGAGAATATTATTGAAATAAACTATTATAAATTTAAGGTGATCTTATATGCAGGTCATTTTCGATTATGTGCAGTCCAAGAATAAAAGCAGGCCAAACTAATAAATCATGGGAAGTTGTGAACACGTATAGACATTTGCCTGCACATAACTGTTATGAAATTATGCGGCCTCCACATAGCGGAAATCGGCCTGCATATAGTTATTGCCTAAACTTATCTATAAGAGGTTTGAGTACTTGGTTCGTGAGTTGCATTAAAATGGGCGTTTGAGAGCCCGAATGACATGACAAACCACTAGTAGAGGGCTTCATTTGTCTTCAATTACCAACTTCTTTAGCACTCCATATGATTTCTCTACAACTACACACCTACTTTAATTTCTTAGGTTTTCTTCAATTTCAACTCAGACTAAATAAATTCCAACAAGGACAAAAAAAAATTCTATCATGATAACCTCACGGATAGTGGGAGAAAGATAACCTCACGGATCGTCTGAGAGGAACCGACTTCACCGGAGTTTACCGCGACAGCACTGATCGGAAATGAACCGTTTCTGAAGCATAGATTGCCGGCGTTGCAAAGCCCTTTAGTAATTGTGTGATAATGAAGGTCGGGAAAGCGAGTAGAAGAAATTCCCGTCGGCGAGAGAGATTTCTCGGCGCAGCGGAAAGGGAAGCCGGCGCACGGATGGAGGGTTAAAATAGCGGCGCCGGCCATCGACGGAGCTTGAATGTAGCGATGAGGGTTTAGGAAGGAGGGAAAGAGAAACGAGGGAGGAAATTGAAGATGAGGACGACGACAGTACACCTTATCGTCTTCTTCGAGTCATGAGGGTTTAGGAAGGAGTCATGGGTAAGTGCGCAAAAAGCTCCGGCCCGGAAAGCCCGCCCGGACCGGCAAAAGTCCGGCTAGATCCATGCCAAGTCAAGGTCGGGCTTGGGCGCTTTATTGAGCCCTCATTTTTAGCCGGTGGCCCGGCCTGATGTCTGGCCTGGTGTCCGGCCTGGGCCGGGCCGGGCAAAGCCCGGGCGCCGGGCTAGTCTGAGCCCGGCACCGAGCTAATCCAGAAATCTCGCTTATGATTAGGCGGGATTTTATTCGGCGGGATAAAAATCCCGCCTTTTGTATTCAGGCCGGCCCGAGAAGGGCCTAATCGGGCCCCCTCTTTGAGAGGGAGCCCGAGCCCGGCTCAAACTGAGCCCGGGCCGAGCCCGGTTGGCAAAAAGTCCAAGCCTGGGCCGAGTCCGGTCAGACTTTTTGGACACAACTACTCATGAGGAATAAATATGTTGGTAAATTTAGGCGCCTAAAAAATTTACCTTTTTACTTGTCATTATTCATCTAAAACAAAAATCAGTGAGATTTTGTGGTAACATTTAGGGTGCGAGTTGTTCGGTTTTGGACAGTTTGAAAATCAAATTGAAATTGAACCGACATATCTCAATTTTTGGTTTGTCCAAATCGATCTGAACTGTCACCTCGATTCGGTTTTTTATTGATTTTTGACGGTTCAGTATTGATTTTTTTTTGCAAACTTAACTCCAACGATTCTATCATATAATAAAATCCTAAATATAATATTGAAAAACACTTAAAGTGTGATGATAAAATAGTAAAAATACACTAATGATACTAAAAATAAACATTTTGAGATGACACAATTAACCAAAGCGCAGTTTTCCTACTTTGAGATACCATCAATAATCATATATATAATGAATGAAAATTCATATAAATATTTTTTGGTAATAGAAGATACATAATAGCAATACTTTAACTCTATTGCAAGCCTAGTTAGCAAAGATAGATGATAAGTTCATACTATTGCTCCATTTTTTACTCGTAGTTCTACCTCGTCATTAACCAACATTCTTCTCCTCGGTTCCTTCACATTTACACACATGTGAGAATCGCATCTGGTATTCAATGTTCAAGATGAAGAAGTTGAAAGATTAACTTCTATAACAAAGATATCTGAAGTGGAAATCACACTTCCTTTCCTCTTTTTCAGATCTTTAATGTAAAGAGAACAATTCCTTCTTGAGTGCCCTATCTTGCCACAATGATGTCAATTTCCTTTTTCAGGGAGTCCTTTTCTTTTTAGTGTAAAAGACAGGAGATTAAAGTTAGACATAGATCCAATCTTAGCCTTCGTAAATCCCTTAGCATTGTCCTTACTTTTATGCATCATCAATATAGGGCTAGCTAGCTAGCTTGACTTCTTCCATATTGATTTTGGCAGTTTTTAGTGTGCCTATGAACTCGGTAGCGAGTTGTCAATTTCATTCATGTTTTAATTCACGACAAATTGCTCGTAATAATCCGGCAACGATTACAGGATCAAGTCAGTGACTAACTCTTAATTTGCCCATAGGGAAACCTAGTTTTGTAGGTTCTCTATTTATTAAATCATCTTGAGTACATGAGTTCTCATCGGGTCACCAGCTATCAACATACACTAAAACAATGCTCTTGACACGTCATACCTCTATTGTCATGTTTGACCCTGAAACATTTTCTTGAGGTGCTCGACTCTCCCGTAACCACGCATGTTCTTATGTTGCTTCTGAAGCTCAGAATTCATGGTTGCAAGCATGAGGCATGTGACATTCAAAAAGCCATCTTGATACATCTTATAAGCATTTTTATCAACACAAGAGGCGAATCCAAGTTGCTCTTTGAGGGAGGGGGGTTCCTCTAAGACATAAAGTTTACGCTCGTGTTTGCATACAATCCTTAAATTCTTGTATCAGTCTAGGAAATTTGTCACATTGAGTTTGTTCTTCTCAAAGACCGATCGTAGAGATAAGGTGTGATGTGTATTACTTGTAATGAATATTCTACAAAAAATATAAATTTACTTTAGTACTATATTTCAATATATTTTTCTTTAATAAGGATCTTTATAAGAATATCTCATTATTTTCTACCCTAAATATTAATTCGGAGGAATTTAAGTAAGTGGCTCTCTAGTGGGACAAGATTCATATTTCACGTCAATTATGACTCAGTTTTGGCGGATCACCTACAACAATGGCTATTTAAGTAAATAACTTTTATTAATTGCATCATCATGCAACTCTTGTATGTCTTGTGAATAATCATTATTCGCATTTATCGTATAATGCTGTCAACTTATGCCTCTAGACACTCAATCTCTGAGGTCATCTAGTAAAGTTAGACTGATGTCAATAATAGGATATCACAATTATATGCTCGCCTCATGTCAAGATAAATTGATGTATCTTTCTTTTGACAAGCTCACACTTCATCGATGAAGAAAAGAAAAGTATCATCATTGAAAGACATCTGAACACTTATATTATTTTAAGAAATTTTTAATTAACTTTAATCGTGCATATGTTTAAATATTTTTCAACAAATAAATGATTACATTTATTCATACTTTATTTAAACTATTTAAATATTGTGTATGTGGTTAACACTTAATAAATTGATCATTTAATCATTTAAACCATCAATAAAATTACATCATTCACATTGCAAATTTACATAACTTGCATCAAAATATAAGGCGCTCCTGGAGGGGTTCCAAGGGCTACGCCCCTGGTAGGGTCTTAGAGGTTGAGTCATTCTAAATCATCATATTTACACGCATATATATATTTCAAATTCATCTTCCATTAGACAATAGACATAATGGTCTATATATATAACGCGAACGAATCTGTAAGAGATGGGCGAATACTATGAAAAGGGGTAAATGGATTTCTAAAAAAGAGGGTACGCAGTTTGCTTTTTATATCACTGTTGGGTTTCAAATGGATCAAATGCTCCGCAAAAATACATGAAACACTCAATAGGATCAATACAAAAACACACTGAATCAAGAAAGAAGTTTATACATGCGTTGAAATCATATTTATTAATTATGACTGACGTCATTAGTCCAAATGCACAACAATATCCTCATCTCTAAAGGCATTCACCTGAAGCCAGAAACACCCACGCAATCCATCCACATGAGCTCGGGTGGAAGCTGATCGTTTTTCTCTCATTTGACATGTAGTTCGAATTGGTGGATAGAGATATAAGGGCGGAATCAAGTAGGGGCACTCCGGGCAAGTGCTCGGGTCAGATTTTGGGAAAAAGTAGGTATAAGATATCTATAGCATAAAATGTATGTTGTTTTAGTGTATGAGACTGATTGTTAATTAACCTATATATGACCATATTTTGATGTTTGTAAGCGTTTTCTTTTTAGCTACCTACCAGTATAATCATGATACTATATTTGTTTTATTTTTTATGAAAAAAAGTTGTCACGGGTTCAAAGTAGGTAGAAGAATAGGGAGACTGAAGAAGTTCAAAAGATTTATTAATTGTGTTATCAGTTTCTTTTTCCCTTTTGCAAATTAATGTTCTTCTCATTTGCCTCTTGTTTTGATGAAAAAACACGTTCTCACGGACTTGAGTTCACACGAGTACACGAGCTGAGTTACTTGCAAAAGTCGTTAGGGAAATGCGCAAGAACAATCATAATCATAAACACAAAAGCGTGCATGTGACAAATCCCCAAAACTGGGTAAAAATCACAGGACAATCAGAGTCCAACCCGAAAGTCTCTACTAAATAATGTTCACAATACAATAACTTTTTCCACCGCGATTCTCAAATGGATCTTACAGCAAACACAAAATAAATACAATAGGAAGATACAGATATACCGACAAAAAAGACCAAGTTCGAGTCAGAGCGACTCGCTCCAACTGGTTCTCTGAAACCTCTACAGTCTTACAAGATCTTTCAATATTGTGGCAAGTTGTCTGCCCTACGTCGAAACACAACGTCGTTGTGGTATTCCAATCAATTTGCAACTCGTCGGTAGATTGCACTGCTCGAGGCTCAGATGCCTCACCGCCAAAGTCCACTTGAATCTAAGATGCCTTATCGCGCTGACTGCCGCTAACTGCAGATACGGCACAATATACTCATCTGAGTAAATGCGGCGGTTACACGTCGTTGTTCTTTGCACCAAGATGTGCACTCTACACCACTACATGATCATGACCGTGATTCGACAACACTGCTGATGCTTCAATGATACTTGCTCTCCCGAGCCCAAATAACGATCGTCAAACACCACCAATGTCGCTCCGGCTCTGCCCAAAACAGCCTCCGCCTCTGCCGCTCCCTGCACACATGCAACGCTGCCACGACACACAAATACGGCTCCACAGCCGCCTCCACAACGACTCTACAAATGATTATTTGACGCCTCCGCACTTGCGACTATCGCCGCCGTCAAATCTCACCATCATGCGGCCCAAAACCTCCGCCTCCATCTCACCGCCATGATTCCTCTAGCCTTTTGCCATTCCCCAAGATCGCTGGCGAGAAACCCCCGCCCGAACATGAAAGCGAGAAGAAAGGGGCGTACTGGTAGGAGAGGTAAACTTGGTCGACACCTTCTTTTTGGAGAAGAAACAAATGACTGTTTTGCTTTCACCAGAGTGAGAGAGAGAGCAGTCCACGACTCTTAACAGGAGAGATGGCCACCTTCTTGTTTTATAATAAAGCTTAGAGGTTCAAAATCTCATTTTAATTTATAATGAGGGTCATTTTTAATCATCATGCCAGCTGGAGGTAGTGGTAAGGTTTAACTTTTTCTCTTTTTTCTTTGCTCTTTGTTCGTGTGGGTGAGATGTTGCATTGGGTAAGATAGATTTATTTCTCTCTTATATAATTATATATATTATTATATACAAGATATAAATATAAGAAATATAAATTCGAGCGGTGAGACCATATTATCTCTTTGATCTTACGCCGGATTGCATCAAGATCCCTTCATGACTCGAACAGCCTCATTATGGACCTCTCGACATCCATTGCCACGGGTTTTGTCCAACTAGGAGGGAACCCGAACCCAACAATTCTTCCTTTTCTGACTAGGAGGAAGAGCTCGCCAATTTAGCGAACTCCCTGCGAGAACCATCATTATAACTATGCTTCTCTCCCGTGCAAATTGCCGAACTTGATGTAGGATCATGGCAATCAAAAGTTACCTGACGTCGCTAGCTAGCAACAATATAAGATCCACTCTCCTGTCTTATCACCTTCGACTTTGAGACATGATGTCTCACTTGCCCTGTAGCATTTCTTCCCACTGAATAGTCTGTGCTGCCCACGCCACACACTTGTGGCTTTATCACCTCTGACTTTGTGCTCCCCACACCTGCAGCTCTCGCCTCCAAATAATAAAGGTCATACATCATGCTACCACAGCCTATGACCAAGGAGCCTTTGACCAGTCTTCATCGTCTATCACCAAATATATTAACATAATCATATGAATCCAATCGTCCAACGGACAACAAACTGAATCAAATGTCAGGTACAAGACGAACGTCTTTGAGCACTACAAACAGAATCTGTGCTCGTCTTTAGGTGCACATCACTGATGCTGATCGCTCTACAAACTCTCACATTATTCATCTATAACACCCCGCAATCACGTGAGGTGTAAGTAGCAAACTATGCTCTATCGTTTGAAACATGTGTTGAAACCCCAGAGTCCACCAGCCAAAATCATCTCTACAAACAAGGTTAGTCGTGACCCCATCACTCGAAAAGAGTAGATCATCATCAAATGTTGTCACTACTAAATTCATGGCCTTATCTTGCTTCTTTGATTCATGTATCTGTAATTTTTTCCAAGCATCTTCCTTTTAATGTGCTCCTTCTTGTCACAGTGAAATACTCAAAAATCTTTTCTCGGCCTAGACTTGCTCATGTTAAACTCCTTGTCATCTCTATCTTTTCTCCTCTATACTCAGTATGCAAAACATTTGAATTTGCATAGGACTCACCCTGAGATTTTCTTCTCACCTCCTCATTCAGAATCTCACTTTTTACAACCTTCATAGTCAAAACATCTCCTGGGACGTGTTTATCAGTGAAACTTGAACTATCTCCCAAGACAAGAGACTAAGTAACCACGGTACATTGACCTCATCATCAAATGTCACTTTCATTGCAGATAGCTGGTCCAACACTCATTGAAACTCATTCATGTGATCAAGTATAGATGTGCCTGCCTTATAGTTGCAATCGCTACTCTTCGCCAGCAGCAAGAGCTTGTTCATTCTCATACTCTTCGCATATAAAGACTCCAATGTCTTTCATAACACCATGATATCAATGATACTCGCCACATGATTGTAAACATTGCGCTCCACAAATTGTCAAATAAAGCCACATACCTTACGGTGTTCGATTGCCCGTTTTGCAGGATCCATATCTTTGGGCATCTCCTCAAAGATAGGCGAGTGTCGGTGTTTATTCGTCCATAGGCTGCTGTCGTAGTTCACCTCCATCATCGGATGTCACTCATGATAGTTGGTCTCGTTCAACTTCATAACCATCTCAGAACTTAAATCCATCTACACTCAGTCCACTGTCAACTCTGACCACTAATCTTGGAGATGACTATTTCAAAGAATGTAACTAGAGAGGATTGAGAGCGAACCAATAGTCATCACCTACTGTACCTATTCACAAACTATAAATATCCAATCGACTCGACTGAACCTCACTCTGATACTGAGAAAAACATGTTCTCACGATCTGAGTGTACACAAGGACACTAGCTGAGTTACCTGCAAAAGTCGTCAATGAAATATGCAAGAACAAAAATAATCAAAAACACAAAGACGTACATGTGAAAAACACCCAAAACAGGATAAAAACTACAGGATGATCGGAATCCAACCCGAAAAGTCTTTACTAAATGATATTCATAATACAATAACTTTTCCCCCGCAATCCCTAGATGGAGCGTACAACTAACACAAGAAAGATACAAATATAACGACAAAGATGACCAAGTCCGAGTTAGAGTGACTCGCTCCAAACTGGTTCTCTGAAACCTCTGCAGTCTTTCAATATCTTTCTATATTGTGCCAATATCTTTCAATATTGTGCCAAGTTGTCTGTCTATGTCAACACGCGACGTCGTTGGCATACTCCGATCAGTTTGCAACCTGTCAGTAGTTTGCCCCGCTCAAGGCTCAAATGCCTCGCCGCAAAAGTCCACTTGAGACTAAGATGCCTCCTCGTGCTAACCGTCGCTAGCCTCATATGCGAGCTAATATACTCGCTCGAGTAAATGCGTTAGTTGCACACCGTCGTTCTTTGCGCTAAGATGTGCACTTTGCACCACTGCATGACTATGACCATTGTTCGACAACAATGTTGACAATTCAACAGTCATTGCTCTCCTGAGCCCAAATGACGGTCACCAAACACCGTTAACGCTGCTCCGGCTCTGCCCAAAACGCCCACCTCCTATGCCGCTCCTCCACACACGTGAAATGCTGCCACGCCACACAAATATGACACCACTAACACCTTCGCAATAGCTCTACAAAAGATTATTTGGCACCTCCGCCCTTGCAACTATTGTCGCTGTCAAATTTCAACACTGTGCGACCCAGAACCTTTGGCTCTACCTCACCGCCACAATTTGCTCTGGCCTTTTGTCGTGCCCTAAGATCGCCAGCAAGACACCCCACCCAGACGTGAAAGAGAGAAGAAAGTGGGTGTACTGGTAGGAGAGGTAAACCTGGCCGACACATTCTTTTCAGAGAAGAAACAGACGACTACTTTGCTTTCACGGAGAGAGAGAGCAGTCCACGACTCTAAACTAGAGAGATGGCCACCTTCTTATTTTATAATAAATCTTAGAGGTTCAAAATCTCACTTTAATTTATAATGAGACTATCATTTTTAATCATCACACGTGCAGTTGGAGGTGTTGAAACCGAGAATTCGGTCTCTAGTGGAGTTCATCCTCAGGGAGGGGTGATTGCACACTTACTTCTCTCCCGCAAGCCCGAAGACTGAATAAGAAGAACCGGTAACAGATCCAAGGGCTCGTGTGGAGGTCCTACTACAAACCCGGAAGATCTCAGAGCGCTTCCCCTCCCTTAGCCAAGAACTGAGGCCTGGTCGGCGAGCTCCGGTCGAAGAATGACGAGCCCTGGTCGGCGAGCTCCGGTCGACGAATGGCGAGCCCTGGTCGGCGAGCTTTGGTCGACGAATGGCGAGCCCTGATCGGCGAGTTCCGATCCACCCGCCTTGCTTTGGCGATGGCGATTTGGGCCCTTTAGGAGCTCGCTCACTATTCTGATACAGGGCAACTACTTTGCCCGCCCAACTGGGCCGGGGGACCCATTTGGCGAACACGGGGTTACAGGAGGTAGAGGTAGAGGTAAGGCTTAACTTTTTCTCCTTTTTTCTTTGCTCTTTGTTCATGTGGGTAGGCTGCTGCATTGGGGCCTGATAGATTTATTTCTCTCTTATGTATATTATTATATATAAAATATCAATATAAGAAATATAAATTCGAGCCGTGAGACCATATTATCTCTTTGATCTTACGCTAGATCACGTCAATATCCCTTCACGACTCAAACTAGCTCATTATGGACCTCTCGACATCCACCACCGTGAGTTTTGTCCAACTAGGAGGGAACCCGAACCCAACATGTTCTTTGTTAATCTCCATATGTTCTGCTTCTTCTGACGTTTTTCGAATATTTTTTGATGAAAGATCGAATAGATACTCTTCTTCAAAGCTTTTGAGCACAAAGGCATTGTCTGAGCTCTTATTTGATCCTCTTGGTGCCGAAATGGAGGAGTCTACTTAGGACTGGTTTGAGTGCTAACTAGGTATCAATTTCTCAGAGCATGAGATTGTGTTATTTAGACGAAAAAACTCGACAGCAGCCTATGGACGAATAAACGCCGGGACAACTTGCATCTAAGATTTCCATGAAGGGCATTGATCATTCCAAATAAATATTTGAACTGAGAAGATGCGGCCATGGAAGCGCGGTATTGGTCAATACAATGAAAATCGCCTTGCTTGTATTGTTGTTTAATATTAGTTCTTTGCTCTGTTTTTGTCATGTATTTGCTTGTGTTTAGCCCATTGCATTTCCATCAAAATTATTCACTTAATTTTTGTTTTAAAGTTGTTTTGTTGTTGTTGGTTAGTGCTAATTATATCATTTGAAATTGCTTTATTACAAATTGTCATAAATTTATTTTTCTTTGGTGCCCGAGTATAATTAAAACCTTGTTCCGCCAGTTTCACCACTGTAGAGATGTGTTCTATGTGATTTTACAGTATGAAGAACTCTGAGAACGTCTTTTATTCTTCAGGATAAGTTTTTATTTATAGACACGAACTTGTACACAAAATTGGGGTGCACACACTCTTGGCACACGAGCATATTCCTTGGGCATGTGTTCCAAAATTCGGGTCAGTTCATGCAGACCCGACTACTCGTGACTTTGAAATGAAAAATTGCACGCACACCCTTGGCACACAAGTGCGTGCCTTTTGGTACAGAAATGTTGTCAACTGTGATCCAACCATTTTGAGCACACGCATCGTTGGCACATGAGTTTGTGCCTAAGATTGTGGGATCCGGATCCTCTGGAGTTCGTGCGGGAACTTAAGGGTGGAGTTCAATCCAGCGGAAACCCTCCACTCCATCAATCCAAACGGCTGGATTACTCGCGCGCTAAAAGATTAAAAAAAATGTTAAATACTCGCTCATTGGATTTCAATCGGACGAGCGAGATTGCGCGAAATCCACCCTGGAGTTCCCGCACGAACTCCAGAGGATCTGGAGTGCCCCGAGTACCATGCAACATATCACATATGCTCATTCGAAACTTGGTTTTCACAAAACAACACGATCAACACTCTAATTATTGCACGTTCTTATGTACGATCATTTAAGCTCGTATTATGTTGACAGTAAGACTAAATTCTTATTTACTTTTAGATCATAAGATTTCAACTGCGTGTTATCCGCCCGAGATTATGATCTTGAAACTTCCCCGACTCGAGTGAAATTTGGGGAAACCTCATCAATATATATATATAAACAGTTTTTTATTTATCCCGAACTTCTTATTTAAGTCATTGTTGCGGGTCACCAAACCTTTTCCCCGGTCCGGAGCATCGGACCGCCTTAGCTCGGAGTCGAGTCGGGCGCGCAATCAGTTAAAGAAAATCACAACAATGGACAAGATATGTTTTTGACGTGGAAAACCCAAAAGGGTGAAAAACTGGAGTATGATTAGGAAGGTTCCTCCTAGTCTGATCCATACTTTTAGATCACAAGATTTCAACTCAAGTGAAGTTTGAGAAGATGGAGCAGAGCACAAGAATGATTAGCATGAATGGGAATAACTGAAGTATTTGAAAGTCTCGGATGGAAGATCTGTTGTATTGCAAGGATCCTTATGCCACGTTATTGGGAAGGCCGGCTACCGTGTTGGATGAGGCATATTGGAAGAAGATGGATCAGAAGGCAGTGAGTTTCATTCGGCAATGACTTGATGATTCTATCCTCCACCACGTATCTACAGAATCATCGGTCCAGGCTTTATGGAAGAAGCTTGAAGCATTGTACGTGCGGAAGACAGCGGAAAACAAAGCTTTCTTGATTAGGAAGCTAGTAAATTTGAAGTACAAAGATTGATCTCAGATGAAAGAGCATTTGAACCTAGCCCAAAGCATAATCAACCAGTTGGAGGCCATGAAGATCACCTTGGGGGACAAGCTACAAATATTGATGGTTCTTAGTTCTTTGATAAAGTGTTGAGAAACTTTTGTGGTGTCATTGAGTAATTTGGCATCAGATGGCGTTTTGTCGATGGAGATGGCGACAAGCTGTCTTTTGAATGAGACTAAGGAGGAAGGATTCTGAAATCTCTACATAAGATGCTCTCCTTATGGAGGGAAGAGGCAGGCCGATGAAGAAGGATAGTAAACTATGAGCTAACTTCATAAGCAAGTCCAGACTCAAGTTCAAGAAAGAGATCGAGTGTTATTATTGCAAGAAGAACGGTCATTTTAAGAAATACTGTTTCAAGTTACAAAGAGATCTAAAGGGGAAGTCAAAGGAGGTTGGAGTATCAAGTGAGGGTACAGGTGCGGCCTCGATTGCGGAGGATGAGTCATTGTTATTACATTGCAGTGGGGCTGCTTGCCAGGAATGTGTTGACACAGATTGAGTAGTGGATGGTGGAGCATCCTACCATTATACCACTCACCGAGATTACTTCTACTCTTATGCTGCTAGAGATCTTGGAACACTACCTGGATGATTAATTTCGGGATGTCGAAGATTGTTGGTAGTGGAGACGTCCACTTAGATACTGATTTAAGGAAGGTTATTCTCAAGGATGTCAGACATATTTCTGACTTGAGGATGAACCTCATCTCTGTTGGTAGACTAGATGATGGAGGTATTGAACGTGGAGGTGCTTGGAGGTTAGTGAAAGGGTCCTTGGTGGTGGCCTGGGATAAGAAGTGTTATGGGTTATACCGAGCGAAGGCCGAATCTACAGTCCGAGTGTCAATGCAGTTGAAGACAACTCTATGGAATTGTGGCATCGCAGACTTGGTCACATCAGTAAGAAGAACTTGAAGATCTTGTGTGAATAAAAAGGTTCTTCCAGAGCTATTAGGGGAGCTTCCTAACACGTGTGTTCACTGCTTGGCCCAAGCAGAGATGAGTCTCCTTCGCATATGCCGAACTTAAGAGGAAGACAAAGCTGCTGAGCTTGGTACACACTAATGTGTGTGGTCGGATTGAGCCCAATTTAGTGGGTGGAGAAGCCTACTTTGTTACGTTTATAGACAATCACTCCATAAAGGTATGAGTTTATTTTCTGAAGCAGAAGAGTGAAGTTTTGACAAAGTTCATGAAATTCATGACAAATATGGAGAAGATGATCGAGAAGGTGGTCAAGCGGGATTGATCGGACAATGAGGGTGAGTACATTGGAGCCTTTGATGCTTATTGTAGGGTGCATGACATCGTGCATGAGGAGACAGTTCCAAGAACACCACAATAAGATGGGTTGACGGAGAGGATGAATATGACAATTATGGAGAAGATCAAGTGTATGATCTCCCAGACCTGCATTGGCAAGAGGTTTTGGGCAGAAACCGTATGGACTACTATGCATTTGATAAATCTATCCCCCTCTGCACCTTTGGATGGTGATATTCCAGAACATGTTTGGTCCGGGAAGGAAGTGTCTTATGAACATGTGCATGTGTGGTTGTCGGGAACATGTTCATGTCCCAAAGGAGGAAAGGTAAAAGCTTGACGAGAAATCTTGGGAGTGCATCTTACTTGGTTTTCCATCTGAGGAGTTTGATTATAGACTCTAGGACTCAGAGAGGAAGAGGATTATCAAAAGCAGAGATATGATCTTTATGGAAGATCAAGTTGTTGGTGAGCAGGAGATTGCTAAGCCACAAGATCCACCAACTATTGAGTGTTTTGATGTAGTTCTTGAGCCAGAGTATGTTGGTGTTGACGGAGGGCATACCAAGGAGGAAGCTGTACAGATTCCAGATTAGGAGGAGATTCTTGATGGAGAGGGAGCTTTGCCTGAAATATTTCACCAGTTGTGGAGGTACCCTTTAGGAGATCTGACAGAGTTCGGAGGTCGAGCACCAGATATCCACTACAAGACTATATCTTGCTTATGATGGTGGAAATCCTAAGTCTTTTGAGGAGGCTCGGGGATCTAAAGACAGTATCTTGGGTTGCAGCTATGGATGAGGAGTTAGACTCGCTTTAGAAGAATGAGACTTATGGGCTGGTCCGGCTACCAAATGGGAAGAGAGCATTGAAGAACAAGTGAGTGTTCAAGTTGAAGACAGATGAACATCTTTCCCAGCCTAGGTACAAGGCAAGGTTGATAGTCAAAGAGTTCAGTCAAAAACACGGTGTGGACTTTGACGAGATATTTTTACTAGTGATGAAAATGTCTTCTATCAGACTGGTATTAGGTTTGGCTGCCTCCAATGACCTTGAGATTGAGCAGAGAAATGTCAATACGACATTCTTGTATGGAGATTTGGAGGAGGAGCTGTATATGGAGCAGCTTGAAGGCTTTGAGGCCAATAGCAAGAAACATTTAGTCTGTCATCTTAGAAAGAGTTTTTATGGGTTGAAGTAGGCACTCAGGCAATGGTACAAGAAGTTTGACTCTTTTATGTTTAAAAACAACTTTCAAAGAACCAGGGCTGATCACTGTGTGCATGCGAGGGAGACTGAGAAAACTCTTACTATTTTGTTACTGTATGTTGATGATACACTGATTATCGGTGATGACAAGTCGAGCATTGCTGAGCTGAAGAAGGAGCTTAGTGAATCCTTTGAGATAAAGAACTTGAGACCAATAAGAAAATCCTGGGGATGAAGATCACCAGAGACAGTGCAGGTCTACTGTGGCTATCTCAGGATGAGTATGTGGAGAAAGTATTGAAGCAGTTCATGATGGAGATAGCCAAGCCGGTAGCAACTCTATTGGCTGGATACTTCGAGCTATCATGCTCTCAGTGTCCTTCTAGTGAGAAGGAAATGGAGGAGATGAGCCAAGTCCCTTATGCATCTGCAGTGGGAAGTTTGTCAGTTTGATGTATATTATGGTCTACACGAGAGCATACATAGCTTATGTAGTTGGGGTAGTGAGCAGATACTTGACGAACCCGAAGAGGATTTACAGGGATGTTGTGAAGTGGATACTCTGATATCTACGAGGTACCTCGGGTTACTGTTTGCAGTATAGTGGAGAGACTTCGACTCTTGTTGGGTACTCTTATTCAGACATAGCTTGATATGCTGACTCCATGAGGTCTAATTTGGGTTTTGTTGTCACTTATGTGGGGGAGCTGTGTTGTGGCAGTCGAAGTTACAGAAGTGCATGACACTATTGACGACAAAGGCTGAATATATTGCTTTGACAGTGGCGTCAAAGGAGATCTTGTAGATGAAGAAGTTCATGCTTGAACTTGTACTCTAGCAAGAGCTATTCACAGTTTTCAATGATAGTCAGAGTGATATTTTTTCTTACCAAGAATTTCGCCTACCACTCCAAGACAAAACATATTGATGTCAGATATCATTGTATACAAGATGCTGTCGAGAAGAAACTGCTGAAGCTGGATAAGGTACACACAGATAAAAATCCTTCAGAAATGATGACGAAGGTTGACGAAGGTTGTGCCAAAGGAAAAGTACATGTTCTGCTGGTCATAGATTGGCGCGGGTGGCTATCTGAAGATGTCAAGTATGGGAACTCCTCTTTATGGTCTGGAGGGGGAGTTTGTTGGGGTCCAGCCCCTAAAGAGTCGCAGGACTTAGAAAATCAGATTAGAACTGGATTAGTCTTGATCTCAGCGGTATCGGCTTGATCAGTCTCAGCGTTCTCACCGATATCGTCGAGGGCAAT
This sequence comes from Platanthera zijinensis, assembly GCA_039513925.1. Classification (NCBI taxonomy): domain Eukaryota; kingdom Viridiplantae; phylum Streptophyta; class Magnoliopsida; order Asparagales; family Orchidaceae; genus Platanthera; species Platanthera zijinensis. The sequence goes on along the minus strand of CM077092.1, from coordinate 39,062,845 downwards.
CACAACCCTCTCAGCGACGTCGGTGTGTAGGTGACTACCTGCTGGGCGACGCTGTGATGAGGTGGCGGACGATGGTTGGTTCATAATTGGGTGCAATTATTGCAGTCAGATTGCTTGATGCTTGATTCAAGGGCCATGATTGCATCGACTTTTACCCTAAATAAGCTTCATCCTATTATTGAGAGTATTACGCTTTCAAGTATTTCGGCCGTCAAGGAGTTACTGTGCGTGTCCGTCATTACTGCTGCTGCCAGATGAGTTCGAACAATAGTTTCTCTCGGATCGGTGTATTGTCTTTGTTGTAAGGGTGTCTTTGCTCTTTTTTGTCTTCATTTTCTTTTGAGCTTGGGAAGAGAGATTCGAGTTTTGTGACCCTTTGTTTTTGAAGAAAATTTCACCGTGATTTCTGAGAGGGGGATTCAATCTGTGAATCCAAAAGGATCTAGGTTGGGCAAACTCAGAATATTTTCTTATAATCCTTATTTATATAGTGGATTATTCGAATGCCCCGTCCTATGGAGAGGGGTTTTCCACGTAAATTCTTGTATTCTCTAGTTGTGTTTTTTTTTATTTTTCTGCTGTTTATTTTGTGCTTTATCTTCTGTGAGTCACGTATGTAAGGGCGGAGTGGGAAATTCCTTTTCCCAAAACGGAATACTATCGCAATTGACCATAGGACGAAATCCCGTGACTCTCACTATTTCTGAAATAAGAAACTAACATAACAAAAAAATGATTTGCCTTTTCAAAATTATTATTATTATTTTCCTCGAAGATTTACATTATATTGTACGACTTTGCAGTGCCAGGAAGAAAATCTCCCGGCAAAGGAAGAGGCCGACCCGATTTGGGAATTACTGCCATTTCTTCAAGCTTGTGACTCGATCCTTCACACTTCAAAAGCTGAAACCCTAAATTTTGAAATTTGATGAGCGAGCTTTTGGAACCAAACATCTCCTCGAGGAGAATGACAATGGCCATGGCGACGGCGGGGTCAAAGCCGGGCCGGACGATTAGTCGGAAGACGTCGGAGGCCGAACGCAACCCCGCCGCCCATCGCCTCCTTCCGTCGGATCTCCGCCACAGCCCGGCCCTCCCGTCGTAGATCCTGCAGCGACGCTGCGCATACGAACCCTCGACTTCGTACCCCTCGCCAGCATCGCAGACGATCGCCGGCGGCAGCCCACGGCAAGAGGTCACGTGCGCTAGACACTTCGATTGAATCAATCTCACGTGTTTCCGCACCGAGAATAGCGGCCTTTCGGCCTCCTCGCCGTTGTAGATCTGCCAGTGTTCTCCCAAGCTCAGTTTCTGCAATCGGAAAACAGAATCAGATTCGATTATTTTAGGGCTTCATTTGTTTAGGTGTTTTCACGCTGGTATTTGGGGCAAACGCTGCCGGACAGCGGCAAAACAAACAAAGTCTGACGGCGTTTGCTGCATACTCTTTATTAATGTAAAGAGAACCTTCCGGCGAATCGTTAGGAGGGAGTTGCCGGCGGCGTCCATGAGAACGATCTCGCCCTTGTTGCCGGATTTCGTGTAATTGTCGACGCGGTAAATGAGATTCCCTTTTCCGTCGAAGACGGTGAATCCATCGCAGTTGAAGAGCAGAGACTTCCGCCATACAGTCAGCAGCATGGAAGCCGCCTCCGGCGATCGACGAATCGGCTTTGAAGGAGAGCATCCATCGCCGGCGGCGGAGATCGTCGGATTTGGGGATTCTACTACGGCCTCGTTAGGGTACACTCTCTTCGCCATTTCCCGCTGAGGAAAGTTTCCGGTCTCTAGAAAGTTCTTCGTGGCCAAAGATTGATAGAACCGATATTGGGAATGGAGATTGCTGGTGTTCAGTAAGCTCGCTATGCCTCGTGCTAAAATACCCCTCAAAAAGTTTTCTCACACGTGCGAAATGGACAGCGCGTTTTGTGGGGGGTATAAAGGTAATTCATGAATTAATATTTTTTTTGGGCGCTAGAATTTAGTATTATTTTTGAAATAGCTCTAATTTTAATATTTACTACTCGTGGCTCAAAATTTGCAACGTGGCTTTGCGACTGATTTTCTGGATTAATGAACGCGAGACTGATAAATAAGCGCGGGTAGGCCGCTGCGTGTGGATTTCGTCACCAACTTTTTGATAATTAATAAGTGGTCGGCTGACGCCTGGCGGTGGTTGGCCAATAAATTTTTTATTTGTTGCTATTATTAGTATTTCATAATTGGCTATTTATTTATGTTCCTTCTGACCAGTGGTGTTCAAAAAGCCCCCAGGTCCGGGCTTTCCCTGATTGCAGTCGGGCCGGGCCGGGCTTCTGGCTCCGGGAGGGGGCTTGTTAAGGCCCCTAGGGCCGGGCCGGGCTCATACTTAGCCCGGGCCCTGTTTTTATAAAAAAAAAAAAAAAAAAATCTAAAAATAAAAACGCTCATTTTTTGAAATGTTCTGCGTTATTTTTTTCGGGGGTCAAATCGGAGGCCTAAACGGCTTCAAATCAAAAAGTGTTCAACATGAAAGTTGTAGATATCGTCGAGATCTACAACTTTCATGTTGAACACTTCTCCTGAAAATGGCCTTAAAAGACGCAGTTTTAAAAGACGTGTAGAAGCCGGGCCCGGGCTTAACCCGGGCCTAGAAACCGGGCTTTGTCCAGCCTGGCTCAGGTCGGGCACCGGGCCGGGCAAATGCTCATATATGGGGCCTTGTTAGGCCTCATAGCTTGGCCTGGGCCCTGGGCGGGCCTAGCCGGGCTTTTACTGGGCCGGCCCCCGGGCCCGGTTTTTAAGCACACCCCTACTTCTGGGACATCTGATAATTGATTTTTTATTAAATTATATTTTTACTCGAATATTAAATTGCTACCTAACAACTAGTGTAGCACAAAACGATTTGGTCTGAAATGCCCACTGGCCCGGCCTGACAAAAGTCTGGTTAGGTCCTGGCCCGGGCAGGTCTGCTCCAGACCCAGGCCAGTCCTGGGGGGCCTAAAAGGCCCCCATATTAGTGTTTTGCCTGGCTTGGTGCCCGGGCCAGGCCCAGGATAAGCCCGGTCCTAGACTTTGCCTGGGCCTGGTCTCAGGCCTTGCTTGGGTCTGACCCAAGACTAACTCAAACAGGACAGCGCAACAAAAATTGTCACGCAAATTTATTTAAAAATTGTCAGCCGCCAACGTCTCTAAAGACTTACGAGACGTGTCATAATGGCCAATTGCCCAATGTTCCATGCTCTATGAGAGCCGTTTCCATCGACCCTCTCTTTTTTAAAAAAATTTTATTTATAAATTCTTAATATATCAAAAATTAAATTTTTAATCTTGTATTTATATTAATTATTTTTTATAAAAAAAGTTAACTTTTTTTTAAAAAAATCTACAGGTCAGGCCTAGGCCTGGTTAGGCCCGGTCTAGGTCTGATCGAAGAGGCCCAACTAGTCCCCCTTTATATAAGGGGGCTGGGTAAAAAAAGCCTAGGCCTAACAAGCTCGCTCCTGAACTGAGTCTGCCATACTTTATATTCACGACTACTAACAACAATACCCGGATCCCGACTGAAAAACATTCTAGGTGTAGCAGGACTGAACACCCAAGAATTGCATGCAATACCTTGCTTAGGGCAGGCTTGAACAATCAAAAATCCCTACATGAGGACCTAATTTGAGAGGCATATAAGGCAGAGGACGAAGAATGCCTTTCCTAGAGTTGGCGCACAAGGGAGTGTGGAACGGCCTGCGAGCGAAAAGAGGGGAGAGGGTTCCGTCGTCGGGATTGGACCTGTGTGAGAGAAAAGAGGGGCCGAATGAGTGCAGATATCATTAGGTACTCTGATTCAAAAATGATAAAATTTCTTAGGAATATCTAGTTATGGGGTACCAAGAACATCTTATTTTTCCTAAGGGCTGAGCAAGTATAATCGACCGGATCAGCATGCGCAATGCGCAAGCGTCCTTGCTGGCGCTTAGCAGCATGAGCCGTTGTCCATCCTCTTGTGTTGGGAAACGGGGAATGCTCGTGATTTGTATTGTTGTTCACGAAATCGTGCATGGTGCACATGTTTCTATGCAGATGCATGTTGTCTGTGCGTATTTTTGAACTTTACGTGTATTGCGAGCAGAAACTTGTTGATTTATGTTTGCGGATTTGATTAGAGTCTCATGGTTCTATTGGACATATGTGGGGGAGGGGGAGACGATATTCCGGCATGGTCTTGGAGGGGAGAAGATCCTGTTTGTTCGGAGGACGCTGGGTCTTTTGACGAGTAATGTAGTCTTTATTTAGAGAGCGGTGCTCTCTTTGAGTTGAGTGGGGGAGCGCGTGTTGAAAATTAAGTTGTGTGCGCGCGAATGTGAATATGTTGCAGAGGCACACCTGAATGTGATAAGCGGTTGCGCGAATGTGAATGTGTTGCAGAGCTGCGCGCACAAATGAACATGGTGAGGGGTTGTGAGAACATGAACGCGTTGCAGAACTACACACACGTGAACATGGTGCGCAGTTGTGCGAACGTGGACGTGTTGCAGAGCTGAGTATACATGAGCGTGTTGAGGGGTCTTGGAATCTAGGGGTGCGAGCGGTTCGGTTTGGGTCAGTTTGGACCCAAATTGAAACCGAACCGATATGTCTTGGTTTTTTATTTGTCCAAACCGTTCTGAACCGAACCCGGTTGGTTTGGTTTAAACTCGGTTCGATTTTTTATCGATTTTTTACGGTTCGTTGTTGTTTTTTTTTTATACAAGCAAGCATGATTCTCACTAGGAAGAGTAATTGTGGGTCAAATTTGATCAGTTTGGAATATGGGCTTGAATAGTCTCAAAACTTTTGACACCTGAATAAAAAATAGGAAAAAAAGAAAAAGAAAATTATTTTTGGTATGCCACTTGACTTAAATTTGGAGTTAAAAGAATAAATGTAGAGAACTACAAATTTATTAAAGTAATAATTCTATGCATCCGTCAAACCCAGATTTATATTCACGGAACTAAATGAAAATATCTTTTAATCAAATGCAAATTGCTAAATTAAAGGAATAAAGGAGCAAGAGAAAGATATAAAAAAAAAGTCATGAGAGCCTATTAACGGTGGAAGCCACAAGGAATCAAATTTCTCAAAGAAAAAAAAAAGGGAGCCGCTATCCACATTAAGCAAAATATAGAAATCATTGTAACCACGAGTCATGAATCGTGATTCCGTGAATTAGTTGAGGCTCATGACCGTGAGTCATAAAACCCAAGTGGCCTTGAACTTGACTTCAACCCAAGTGCATATAGTCCATATACATCTTTTATAATTATTATAAAACAGAACTTAATCTATACATGTTGGGATCCGCATGTTGCTCTTGGTAGACCGGGCTTTCTGAACCGTTCTAGCCTGCGAAGCGGTCGAGTGTACCAGCAGTCAAAGATTCACAGAATGTTAAGTCAGAGGCTTAATGACGTGAAATACCCGCAATCGGGGTGAAAAATCACGCGGCTGGTTTAGTGCTGGCCTAAATTCCACTATCACGGAGTTTGTTATACAGTTTTTGAGAGAAGTGCGATGACGACAGACCGCACCTCGTTACACTTGATGAAATGGGGGAGAATAGACGTTGAGCACTGCTCGAAGCCATTTTGCTCTCGAGGTCCTTCGCCAATTGCTTCTTGCGGGAGTGGGAGTTGCTTTCGCCTTTTGGGTTGTCTTCAAGTGATGGCATGGATGACACCTCCTCCAAAGCGAGGGTTGGTCGCGGGCCGCGGTGAGGCTGCCCGTGGTCGGGCGGCCCCTGGCCGGCACTTGCGGGGGCCGGCCACGGCAAGGCCTCCCGGGAACAGGGGGCCCCAGCCGGCCCTTGCAAGGGCTGGCCGTGGGGGGGCCTCCCGGGGCTGTGTGGCCTTGGCCGGCCATTACGGGGCTTGCCGCGACAATGCCGCCTAGAAACGGGCAGCCTTGGCCAGCCCTAGCGGGGGCCTGCGAGCCCTTGCGGGGGCTGGCCGCGGCGAGGCCCCCTGGGGTCGAGCGGCCCTCATGGGGTCGGTCGCGGCAAGGCTGCACGAGAATGGGCGGTCGAGGGGAGGGCACGGGCGGTGGCGCCGTCGATCGGCATTGGGTGCACTACGTCCGGGATCCGGCACGCGGTGGTTACCGCGGGGACGGATCGTGTGCGTGGGTTGCGCATGCGGTGGTTACGCGTGTAACATCCCATGACACTAGTGGGGGGAGAGGATGAACCGTCTAAGTGCAACCCAATTTCCATATAAATTGGGGATAACCCCATCAATACATATTTTATAATTATTATATTATCAATTACTAAAGTCGGTTTGGTCGGTTTTTACAAATTGAAAACCGACCCAAACAGATATGTCTTTGGTTTTCAAAAGCTCCAAACCAAACCAACATCGGATCAGACGACTCAGTTTCAAAATCGGTGCGGTTCGGACGGTTTTGTCAGTTTTCGGTTTTTACTCCTCACCCATATTGGAATCAGAGAGGGCACGCGAGAAGCACGTGCTGAGCGGGGAGCGTACTTGAGCAAACTTGGAGAGAACGTGTGTGGAGCGCATTGTAATTTCCCATTTTTCAATTGAACCATTTATGAGTCTATTCGGTTCAATTGACTGGTGTGAGCAGTCTAGTCGAGTCTGGGTGACTCATTATTCGACCATGACCAAAACATATCGGTTTCTTACGAGGTAAGCAAATGGCCCCATAATCAAATCAAGTTGGCATCGTTAGACTCATGAAACTTTTTCGAGTCCAACGAAGCCAACCGAGCTCAATTCCGATGAGTATCAGAGAATTTGACGTGTCGACACGACTTTAAGTAACATAATTATCCAAAGAGTGGAAATTGACCAATTTGCCTCATAATCGACTCCACTTAGTTTCGTTAGACTCAGAAAGTTTATATGAGTCCAACAGAGTCGACTGCACTCATCCTGATAAGTATCAAAGAATTTGTGTTTGCAAATATCTTATTTATCCAAAATAATAAAATTGACTAAACGAACTTATAATTGACCTCAATCAGTTTTGTTAGACTTGTAATAATTGTACCGTACAACCCATATTCGTCGAGGGTGTGCTCACTCAAAGTCATGTCAGCAAAGGGTCAAAGTCAACTAGTCAAGACAGAAGTCAGAGTCAGCATCCAAGACAGTAGAAGGCTTGAGAGAGTATGACGAGCTCCCCTCGCATACTCGTCAGGTAGGCGACTAGGACAGATACTCACCTAAGCCAGGCGAGTTCCCCCGAAAGTTTCCTAGTTGTTAGGTGGGGTTGGGCTATAAATAAGACCCCCCACCTTTTGACTTTTCTATAAATAGCACCCCATGGGTACAAGGAAATGGATCTCAGAATCCCGCAAAGGATCTCGACTGAACTTTTCTCTAGACTTTTGGCCGAGCTTTAGGATCCTTCTATCAAGAACTTGAGACGTGAGACAGTGATCATCCTCTTGGTCGTCATCTTATGATAGTAGCCAGCTAGTGTCCACCTTGTACCCTTCTCGTCCATCTTTGGTTGTGGAGGGGAAGCTTCTTATAAGCATCTAGTTACGTGGTGGGACCTCCCCGTCGCAGCACTTGGGGTCCCTCTATTTCTGTGTCCGAGCCTGTCAAGCCATCAAGTCCGACCGTTAAACTAGTGACCTTAGGCTGCATTGATCCAAATTTTGGAGTAGGGATTTTCCCGACTTCAACACTTTGGTGCAGTGAGCGTGGATCGTTGTCATGGAGGAAAGTCTTGCGAGTAGGCGAGATGACAGATGCATGCGGGAATGAGGAGATAGTTGGCAACTCGCTAGGAGGAGGCGGCGGCTATGTGACCGTGGTGGCTTTCAAATGCATCGTACGGAGAATAGAGGGGACCATGCGAACATCGTTTCTTCCTCTCCCCGACATCACGACGACCTCGCCTCGTCGCGTGACCCTGTCGGAGGAAGAGGGTACCCCCAGATGATAAGGGAAGGAGCGTGTGGTAGAAGAGACAAAGCGACTAATGCAGCCACAGTTGTACCCGACGAGTTCCCAAGACATCAGGTTATGAGATGTAGACAATTCGGCGAGATTCCAGGATGCTCGACAAGGTGGCAAGTATGGAGGTGATACTCGCCAATTCGAGATCCATCGTCGTCGAGGAGGGAGGAGTCCTTTTAGTGATGAGGTGCTAGTAGTCCCAGTCCCATAAGGCGTTAGAGATCCAGTCCCAAGCTACTATTCTGGAAGAGATGACCCGACCAGACATCTCCATTAGTTCGAGGATGTGGTGTCCATCCACAACATGACAGATGCATTCAAGTGCAGATTCTTTTCCACCACCTTCGAGGGGAAGGTCAGTGATTGGTTTCACCAACTGCCAGGGAGTTCAATTTACTGCTTCGAGGACCTGCGTTGAGGGCTGATGGCGAGGTTTGTAGCGTCGAAGAAGAGGAAGAAGGAAGCAACCACTCTCTTCCATATCACGCAAGAGAAGCATGAGAGGCTTGTCCGCTACATCGACTAGTTCTAGGAGGAAGTTCTCCGCATCTAGGAGGTGGATAGTTTTACCTTACAGCTAGCCCTAACGTTTGGCCTAAAGTAAGGCCTCTTCTATATGGAGGTCGGCTCCAATCCCCCAGTATCTTATGAGGACTTGATCGAGAGGGCGAACAAGTTCGTGCAGGGGGGAGACAAATGCCGACTTTCTGGCTAAGCTGGATAAGACGACCCAGGAAGATGAGAAGGAAGGAGGAACATCTGAGACGAGGACTAGAGGAGATCAAGGAAGGCAGGAATGGAGAAGGAAGAGCCAAGGAGGAAAGAGGAGCTGAGGAGGCAGGAAAGGTCTCGAAGGCAGGAAGAGATTAGTCCAGTAGTGACTCTGGAGAGGATAGAAGAGGTACGGAGGTTCCAGTATCCCGTAGATCGGCCCTAGTGGAGGTCAGCAGGAAAACACCAGTACAAAAATTAGGAGAGGAGGAATGGTAACCAGCAGAAGAGGAGGCAGGGAAGAGGGCGCGAGGAGGTGATGGCTATTGCATGTCAAGGGAATACACATCGTAGGAGGAATCAACCAGCGAGGAACCAAGCGGAGGAGATTCCCTTTTACTGTGGGTTGTATCGAGTAGAGGGGCACGAGACCTTGGCTTGCCCAGGTTTTTGGAAAGCAAGGAGGCTGGAAGTGGGAGCGGTGGAGAGAGAGCAGCAGAGGCAAGAAGATCCTGCAGTATTGGCAACATTCCAAGCTCCAGGGAGGACGAATGAGGACCAGGTCGACCAAGTTAGTCGCGGGGAAGTGGTCCAAAGAGCAGGAGGAGAACAACTGGGGGTGATCATGAAGGATCAAAGAGCTTCCTGAAAGAAAAGTCTCCATCAAATCTATCGCAAGACCATCTCGGGCCCCCTAACCAGATGCATGTTAGAAGTAGAGATACTCAAAGTGCTTAGAGAGATCTATTCATGAGAGTATAACGGCCATTCTGGGACTCGCACTCCAGAGCAACAAATTCTCAAATATGGCTATTTCTGGCCAACAACCAGGAAATATGTAGAAGCCTTCTTAAATAAGTGTTTGAAGTATCAACCATTTTCTCCGCTCTAGTTGCAGCCAACTCAGCAACTTCGCTCGATTACCGCCCCATGGCCCTTCGCCATCTGAGAAATAGATTTGATAGGTCGTTTTTCTCATGCTAGCGGTCAAAGGAAGTTTGTTCTTCTCATGATCGACTACTTCTCGAAGTGGATTGAGGCGAAAGCTCTTGCCAAGACCACATCTCAGATAATGAAGAACTTCATTTGGGATGAGATCGCCTGCAAGTTTGGGATCCCTCTCGCCAACATCACTGACAATGACCCGCAATTTGCCATCCTGGAGCTGGAAGAATTCTGCAAGCAGCTAGGGACGGATCTTTGATTTCCTTTTGTCCACCATCCTCGGAGCAACAGACAATTGGAGGCTGCCAACAAGCTGATCATCAACCTCCTGAAGAAGGTTACCAACCTGAAGGGGAACTGGGCGGAGCAGCTACCTTTGGTCCTATGGGCTCTGAGGTCCACTCCTAACCCAGCCACAAGGGAAACACCTTTCAAGTTATCTTACGGGTCTGAGGCTCTCATCCCAGTGGAGTTCGAAGACAGAAATTCGAGAGTAGTAGGAGAAGACAATGAGAAGCGGCGCTTGGAGAACGAAGATGCTCAGAAGCTTTCTCTCAATTACATTGAAGAGCTTCGAGACTTCGCCTCTATCCACCAGAAGGAGGTCAAAAGGCGAATGGCTAAGCACTTCGGCAGAAATGTTTGCATCAAATAGTTTCTTGCAGGAGATCTTGTTATGAAGAAGGTGGACGCGGTTGGAAGGACAGCCGTTGTCAAGAAGCTAAACCCTAGTTGGGAGCGGTCCTTCATCGTCCAAGAAGCATTAGCCATTGGAGGATACCGCCTACAAAACCAAGAGGGAGAGCTACTGAGAAGTGCCTGAAGTGGTGATGATCTGAAAAGGTTCTACCCATAACAAGAAAGGGGTATGCTCGCGGCTTAGTTTGCGCGAGGGCTGCTCGCGGCTTCTTCGTGAGGGGGGCAGACCCCCACGTGTTGCACAAGGGCTACTCGTGACTTGGTTTGCGCGAGGACTGCTCATGGCTTAGTTTGCGCGAGGGCTGCTCGCGGCTTAATTTGCGTGCGTCAGCTGTCCTGTTTGCGTAAGCAAGATTTGCAGCTATACAAATTAATATTTGAATGAAGATACTATGCGCGGGATCAGGCCTGCAGCTTACATACATCATAGTCTTAAATAATGCGTACACAATTAGACAATTATAAAACGAGAAATCACTGATAAAATCAGCGCAGGTTCTGCGCATTCCAGGTACGGGGGAGAGTCTTTCATTCGGCACTTCACAGCTTGTATGTCCCTGGCTTCACCATTGCTGTGACGATGAAGGGGCCTTCCCAGGTCGGAGATAACTTGTCGTCATGCGTTCCCTTCCTAACTGCTTCCAGAGTGTGAAGGACCAAGTCTCCTACATTGATCGGGCGTGGCTTCATTTTGCGATTGTAATGGCAGGCCATACTTTTCTGGTAGGCTGCGGTGCGAAGAGCGGCTTCTTCACGGGTCTCGGAGATCAAATCCAAACTATCTCAGAGAGCGTCGTCGTTCATGTGGAGGTTGAAGTTGGAAACCCGGGGGCTTGGGACGCCGATGTCGACCGGGATGCTAGCTTCAGCTCCGTAGCAGAGATTGTATGGTGTTTCTCCGGTGGGGGTTCTTTCTATTGTCTGATATGCCCACAACACATTGGGGAGTGCATCGACCCACTGCCCCCCTGCGTCTTGGAGTCGCGCCTTTAGTCCCTTTAGAATGGTTCGGTTGGTCACTTCAACCTGCTCGTTGGATTGAGGATGTGCCACGGCCGTGTGTCGCAGTTCGATCTTTAAGTCTTCACATAGCTTGGTAAAAGACCTTCCTGTAAACTGGGTGTCATTATCGGTGATGATTATTGCAGGGATGCCGAAACGACAAACGATGTTTTTCCACACAAACTGCTTTGCGTTCTCCTTGGTAATCTTGACAAGGGGTTCTGCTTCCACCCACTTGGTGAAGTAGTCGATGTCCATGATGATGAATTTCCTTTGTCCCGAGGCTTGAGATAAAGGGACGAGTAGGTCAATCCCCCACTGTGTGAATGGCCAAGCTCCTTGTTGGGCGGTCAAGGCGACGGGAGGTTGTCTTGGGATGTTGGCATGCAGTTGGCAGCTTTTGCATCTCTGGACAAAGTCTGTCGCTTCCTTTCTCATGGATAGCCAGTAAAAGCCATAGCGTAGGATTTTTCGGGCGTGGCTAAGCCTTTTCCGCCTAAATGTTCCTCGCAGACTCCTCCATGAACCTCGTGGAGGGTATATTCAGCGTCTGTTTCTGTTAAACACTTCAGGTAGGGTCCCGCGAAGGACCTCTTATAAAGTTCTCCGTTAATTAGTGTGAAGGTGGATGCCCTCATCCTTAGGCGACATGCCTCCTTCTGATCTTCTGGTAGTCGCTGGTTTTGCAAGTAATCAACCAACGGGATGATCCATGATCTTTCTGGTTCTTGAATCTCCAGTACCTCCCACGGTCTCTGAATACTGGGTAATGCAATTTCTTCAATTTGACGTCTTCTTGATTGATAGTGAGATGGTGATGTGGCTAGCTTCGACAGGGCGTCTGCTCGGCTGTTCTGCTCCCTTGGGATGTGGAGGATTTGGACTTGCGGTATCTGAAGTAGGAGAGATTTCACAAGTTGGAGGTATTGGGCGAGCTGCTCACTTTTCGCTTCATAGTCATCCTCTACTTGGGAGATGACAAGCTGGGAGTCGGAGTAGATGGTTATCCTCTTGGCATGGCAGTCGATGACGAGCCTAAGCCCTGCAATTAAGGCCTCATATTCTGCTTTGTTATTAGTGGTAGGAAACTTTAACCGGAGCCCATACTCCAGAGTGACAAGCTCCGGGGTTATAAGAAGGAGTCCGGCTCTGGCGCCCTCCATTCCGGAGGCTCCTTCAACGTACATAGTCCATCCTTGTCTTGGCTCTTCTGGTACGATTTCTGGTTCTGCTGACAAGGTATTTTCAACAATGAAGCCTGCTAAGACCTGGGATTTAATGACGGGACATGGCATAAAGTGGATGTCGAATTTGCCTAGCTCAACTGCCCATTTGACCAGCCGTCTAGATGCTTCAGGTTTTTGAAGAATGACACGGAGAGGTAGCTCAGTCAACACTTTGATGGTGAGGGCCTTGAAGTAAGGACGAAGCTTCCTGGCTGAGAAAATGAGTGCTAAGGCTATCTTATCTGTAACCGAATACCGGGTTTCAGCGTCTGAGAGGATCTTACTGTGGTAGTAAATGGGACGTTAAATCCCTCCTTCATCTTTCACCAATACGTAGCTTAGTGCAGCCGGCGTGATGGCGAGGTACAGAAAAAGAGTTTCTCCTGGGGCCGGCTTTGACAGAAGCGGAGAGGAGGCCAGGTATTGCTTCAGTGCCTCGAAGGCTGGTTTACATTCGTCGGTCCATTGAAAACCGGTGGTTCTGGCTCCCCAGAGAATCTTGAAGAAGGGGAGATATTTATCTCTGATCCGTGCCAAGAACCAAGAGAGTGTTGTGATTCTTCCATTTAGCCTTTGTACTTCCTTAAGAGATCGGGGTGGTGACATGTCTTCTAAAGCCTTAATCTTTCCAGGGTTGGCCTCTATTCCTCGCTGGGTTACCATGAATCCTAAGAATTTTCTTGATGTAACCTCAAATGCATACTTGGTGGGGTTAAGCTTCATGCCATATTGCTGGAGGATCCTGAAGCATTGCTCGAGGTCTTCCAAGTGATTTTCGCGACAAACGCTCTTCACTAGCATGTCATCTACGTACGCTTCCATTGTCTTGCCAATAAGGTCTTTAAAAAATTTGTTCATTAGCTGTTGGTAGGTGGCTCCCGCGTTCTTGAGCCCAAAGGGCATAACTTTGTAACAGTATACTCCTTTATATGTTCGGAAAGTCATTTGCTCTTCGTCTGCCGGATTCATTCGAATATGATTGTATCTAGAGTAAGTGTCCATGAAGTTGAGGAGTTGGTGTCCAGCGGTTGAATCGACTAACTGATCAATTCTGGGGAGCGGGAAGCTGTCCTTGGGGCACGCTTGATTGAGGTTGGTGTAATCCACACACATCCTTCATTTCCCTGAAGACTTCTTTACTAGGACGACATTAGCTACCCAGGTAGGGTATTTTACTTCTTGGATGAAATGAGCATTGAGGAGCTTCTCTACTTCTTCTCCGATTGTCTGGAGGCGATCTGGGGCAAAGTTTCTCTTCTTCTGGATGACAGGTTTGCATGTTGGGTTGATGTTGGGAGAGTGCTAAATGACGTGAGGATTTATGCCAGACATATCTTCTGGAGCCCAGACAAAGATATCCTTGTTCCTCCGAAGGTAGGGGCGACCCGAGCTGGATAGTGCGTGTCGAGTCGGTTGGTGAAAGAGGAACTTCAATTAGCCCTTCCATGGGCATTCCCCGCTGCAATATCGTCTCGTCACGTAAGTCGAAGTCGTCTATGTTCAAGGTGGTGGCCTTGGTTGGGTGTGTCTGTTTGGAGTAACAATTTTTGGCGGCCTCCTGATTGCCGCGCACGACTCTGATGCCTCCCGGAGTGGGGAACTTCATGGCGAGGTGAGGAATCGAGGGGATGGCCTGGAAGATGGACTGAACGGGTCTTCCAAAAATAACATTGTAGGTAGAGTTTGAATCTACTACGACAAACTGGATTTCGCGCGTCACTTGCCTTGGGAATTCCCCCATGGTAACTAGGAGGGTGATCATTCCCAATACCTAAACTGGATAATTGTCGAAGCTGTAAACTGGTTCGGCTGCCGTTGTCAAACGTTGCGCCGGGATGTTCATACTTTGGAGGGTGGCTGAGAATAAGACGTCGACGGAACTTCCGTTGTTGATGAGGATTCGTTTTTTATTATATCAGGGATCTCCAATTCCGGCACTGATTACCAGAGGGTCTTGGTGGGGTGTTCGGAGTCCGACGAGGTCTTCATCTCTGAAATCTATGGTGGTATCTTGCTTGCACTTTTTGTTCTCGTGGACGCCTACTTGCGCCCACATTGAGAGGATTTGAGCGGAAAGAAAGGGTGATCCGGCAATGATTTTGATATTTCCGACCATCTGTCTGCCACTAGCTTCTCCTGACGGGGCATTTTGCTGATCTCTGGGTGGCCGAGGCGGGTCCTGCTGGTCTTGTTGGCGTCCCTGCAAAAACCTTCCAAGAAGTCCAAGACAGACAAGGCGCTCGATTTCTTCCTTCAGGAGGGCACAGTACCCTCTTGACCTAAAAATCGCTTAATAGAGCAAAGCTTAGGTTTGTTCATTTCCAATCTAAAACATCTCCAAATGAGATGGAAAATTATACAGATCCTTATGATGAACCCAGAGACCACTCACCAAAATTTGGGAGGGTTTGGAAGTCATTAAGCCATCTAATTAATTTACCTTAAGATTATTAAATTATTTCTAAAAACTTCAGAAAAACATTCTCCAAAAATTCTCATTTTTGGACACGCCCTAGATATAGCTAGGTTAGACTCCCTGCCAAAATTTCAGATCCTTTGGACAAGGGATGAAGGGTGGGCACATATTTTAATCTCTGCTTAGCTCTAGGTATAGATCCCACCAAAAAAAGGTGCCCTGGTCAAACCAGTTGACCAAATTAACCCAAATCAATTTTAAAATAAAGTAGACCCATAGGAATACAAATTATATGTTGACCATTTCCTCATATAAGGCCTCTAAGTATTTTTCCTTAATTTTTCTAAGTGACTGTTATTTCAGTACAAAAAATCATTTTTAAAGTAAAGAATTTAAATGATCAGCACAGATCTTGAAGCAGATCCAACAGTGCTGGGTCGTCTTCTTCCTCCAGCCTAGGGCCATGATTGGCCGAACCTGGAGCGCATTCCAGATGCTGCCGCCGGCCATCCAGCCCCCTCCCTGGCCGGCCACCGCCACCACCACCTTCGTTGAGGTGGTAGCCATCGCCGGGCGGCGGCGCGGCCGCTGGAGAGGAGGAATCCGGCGAACCCGGGAGCTAAGTTTGTTGCGGGAAAAACCAGGAAGAGGAGCCCTTCCCGATCGAGCTCCGTTGAGCTCGATTATCAATCCTTACGAGTTTTAAGATCTACCCGTAAAAAGAGAGGAGGGGAAGATCTTGTTCGTGGGCTGGAGGCGTGCAGATCGTCGGGATGTCATTGACGCGGTGGTGGCGTCGCCTGAATTCTTCTATAACACAGTACAAGCTCCAATCTGTCGGGTCTGGGTGGAAACTTCATCTCTGAGTCTAGGGAGCCTTTTTAAAGGGAAGAAATGGGGAGCGGGCGAGTATAGGCTGTCCAGCCATTAATGCTTCCTTAAGAACATGCTTCGGCCATGGTGGAGGGGAGATGAAACGGCCCGAAATAGTTGGAGGAAGGCTGGAAACTCCTCCTCTCCCCATGAGGACTTGAATCCAGCCGTTAAAGAGGAGGGGAAGGGGCCACGCATCAAGTGCCATTTATGGCTGTGAACGCCGGTTTCCGGCCATGGCCGTGGCTCCTCCTCGTTTTCAAAACCGACGGCCACGTGACATTGATCGGTCAACATTTTTAAAATAAGACTTAATTGGGTCTTAATAAGAGAAACGGCCTAATAATGCATTCGGGCCCACTATCTAGACCGGCCCGGATCAGCTGACCATCAGCCAAGCTAAAACCGCCAGAAAAAGTCTAAGTAAAATGGCGTTGAGTGAGCTCAGCTCACTCAACGCCATCCAAGCTACGGCGTTGAGTGAGCTCTGCTCACTCAATGCCATCCATGCTGCGGCGTCGAGTAAGCTCTGCTCACTCAACGCCATCCAGAATACGGCGTTGAATGAGCTCTGCTCACTCAACGCCATCCAAAATACAGCCCTTCCAGACTATGGCGGTGAGTGAGCTCAGCTCACTCAACGTCATCCAGATTATGGCGTTGAGTGAGCTCTGCTCACTCAATGCCATCCAGCCTACTCAAGGTGGCGTTGAGTGCAGTCTGTGCACTCAACGCCATCTAGCTTATGACGTTGAGTGAGCTCTACTTGTTGGGTACATTGGAAAATGTGTACCTAATTTGGAGAAGCCTCACTTAGCTCAATGATATACATCAGAGTGTATTTGATGTTATTTTGAGTTTATATGTGCAGGTTAAGAATGTGCTAGAATGCAGGAAAAAGATTATAAGTCCATATATCGACACCTGAGGAAGCTGTGTCGACACTTCAGTAAGATTGTGTCGACACTGTGAAATGGCTGTGTCGACACTTCAGTGAGTTTGTGTTGACACCGGGAGGCAGTGTCGACACACAGAAGCTTTGTCGACAAACACATGTGTCGAAACCGGGAGGCTGTGTCAACACACAGAGGCAGAGTCGACAACAACTGTGTCGACACCTGGAGGCAGTGTCGACACACGCTATGTTCTGAGTCTACATCAACGGTGTCGTCACACAGGACTTGTGTCGACACACAGCTGAGTCTAGACCAAGTTGATTGCTGATGAATGGTGAAGTGTTTGTGTCGACACAAATAATCAGTGTCGACACATTCTCAAGATGTAGTGTCAAGAAGCTGTGTCGACATCAAGGCAGCTATGTCGACACCACCAAAGTCTGTGTCGACACTTAAGTCACTTGTGTCGACACATATTGACAGATGGTCTCGATACTTTATGACAGTCAGTCTCGACGCTTTGCTGACAGAGACAAAGGCTCAAGAACTGTTTGAAGACTTGACAGTTGTGAGTTACAACAGGTTTACTGAAGCTGTAAGAGTTGTCAGAAGTTAGTTAGAAACAGGATCAGCCGGTTACCATGGATGAAGTCTATAAATAGATGGATTCAGAAGAAGAAAGGAGTTGATAATACACACAACTAACACACTTATTGTGAGATTGATCTCTGATTAAGAAAGTACAAGTCACAAAGAAGAAGATCTTCGTGAGAAGATCTAAGAAGACGTTCTGAAGTAGTTTTCTATTCAGATTATGTCTAAGTTGAATTCAATCAAGAATTAAGAAGTATCTTCAAGAGGTTTGGATAGAGAGAGATCCAGCTATTTGAAGTCAAGAAGGAGACATTCACAGGTCTCTCAAGAAGCAGATACTGAACTAATTTGTCAAGAAGATTCAGATCTATTTCTGGAGTCTAAGTAGGAAGCTGCCAGATAGTTATATTCAAAGGAAATCAACGCAACTAAGTTCAGATTTAAGAAGCTTTGAAGAAAGCTAAGATCAAGTTGATTTCAGCCATCGGCTTCTTCAAAAAGCTGATCAAGAAAGTTCTTATCCCTTCTCTCTCAACATGGGTAAGAGATTATAAAATTCCTTATCAAATTCTGTAGGATCTATTCATAGATCTGAGTTGTAAGCCTATTTTATAAAGGCTGAGTGTAGGAGATTTATTCTCTGAATGGTAGGGATATTTATGCCTGAGTTGTAGGCCTTGTGGCAAGGCTGAGGTAGAGCTGTTTATGCCTGAGTTGTAGGAGAAGGTATTCTCTGAGTTGTAGGCCTTGTGGCAAGGCTGAGGTAGGGCTTGTTAGCCTGAGTTGTAGGAATGTGGAGACATTCTGAGTTATAGAAATCCTTCTATATTCTGAGCTGTAGGATCTGAGGATCTGAGATAAAGGAAGAAGTTAGGCCGAATCTAGCATACTGCTAGATAGGTGAAGGGGAAAAGTGGATGTACCCAGACCTTGGGGAACCACTATAAATCTGTGTGTAATCTGTGATGTGTGTATGATTGTGATTGTTGTGTTGTGTTAGCTGTAGAAATATCTGATTAACTCAAAGAACTGTAGTTATTTTCTGTCTTAAGTTAAATCAAGGAAAAGTACCTATTCACCCCCCTCTAGGTGTTTAGGTAGTCTTGAAAGTAAAACTATCACTACTCACTCAACGCCATCCAGCCTACTTAATATGGCATTGAGTGCAGTCTGTGCACTCAACGCCGTCTAGCTTATGGCGTTGAGTGAGCTCTGCTCACTCAACGCCATCCAGCCTACTTAAGATGGCGTTGAGTGCAGTCTGTGCACTCAACGTCGTCTAGCTTATGACGTTGAGTGAGCTAGCTCACTGAACGCCATCCAGACTACGGCGTTGAGTGAGCTCAGCTCACTCAACGTCATTCCAAGGTCACAGGCGTGACGGATCGGTCACGGGCGTGCTAGGCCCATGTTGAAATTTCCTAGCTCGTCGATCGTCTTTCTGAGGTCGACGATCGTCGAAGGGGTCACGCCCTAGGTCACGGGCGTGACGGGTCGGTCACGGGCGTGACCAACTCGTGACTCGAAATCTTGGTCGATGGACTTCAATTCTTGGGTTTCCTAGGGTTCTGTTATGACAAAATCACTTCTAGGGGTCTAGTTGGAAATTGGATGTTACAGTTGCGGCCAAACTCGGTGCTTCTAAACCGATCTAGATTGGACCGTCATAGCTCGGGAGCGGTCGAGAGCACAAACTGCCACATAATAAGAGAACAAATGCATAAGACAGTTTTAGCGTGAAAAAACCTCTCAACCAGGTAAAAAACACGTGACCGGATTTGTGTCGGTCAAACTTCACTATGATCTTCGGGTTACAAATCTGGTGCAGAATCCAAGGCGACAGACCACTGCTTGTTACAATTGGGGATGAGAGAGAGCACACTAGTGCTCGGTGGGCGACAGGCGGCCTCAGACGAGGTTTGAAGCTAGTATCCTTTGGCGAAGACGGACGCTTTTGGGCACCGTGCGGGTACTGAACATGGTCGCGGAAAATGTAGAGTAATGTTGGCAAGAACTTGCGGTATGTTGCGCACAAGGAGGCTTCTCTGAACGACTCACGAGACTTGCTCTTAGCGGTGGACTTAGACGAATCTCCGGTGGAAAGGCGGCGGCTCGTAGGAGAAATTTGTCAGAGCTCTGGCCTGAGTAGGAAGAAAGCAAAGAGGAGAAAGATGAGAAATGAGGAGGCTTAAGGCTCCTTTTATAACCTCCAGGAGGTGGTTATGGTAGTTATGCACACACACCCGGGCAGGCTCCTTGGCTCTTTCAGGTGCGTGTACCCACATGCTGCGGAGTGCGTCTTTTCTTGCTGGCAGCGGGGCTGCGGACGCTCATGCGCGGGGTCTCCTTGATCACCCAAGGCATGATTTTTATATCATCGGAATGGTGATATCCTTACTGTGAGTGCTCATTTTTAGTTTAATTCTTAGTAATTTTTTTTGTCCTGATTTTCATGTCTTGAAGCGCAATATGCATGCTCGTCTGATGCGATTGCTTTCCATGTATTCGAGCGCAAATTGCAATTTAGAGAAAAAGATATGGGTTACCTGTCAATCTTGAAGTAAGGATTTCTCGTGCTGAGAAAAGAGTTCAGAACCCGCCAAAGGGTTGGTTGACGGTATGCGAGACGACCTTACGATCTGAATTCCGATTTTCGTCGTGCGAAGAGGTGGTGAACAACTTGAAATTTTGCGGTGTCCCTATGTCACAATTTACTCCACTTGGGATGATGCGCCTCATAAGGTTAGTTGCATTCTTTAGAGAGCTTGACTCGAAATTCTCCTTGGACCTATTCAGAGACTGGTGTTATGTTCGTGACGATGACGACGACCGCGTTGAGATTTATAGCAACAAGGGTTGGCTCAACTTTGAGAGTCAGAAGGATCGCCGTCATGGGAACACCTTGTTTAAATATGCTCGAAATTCCTGCGGTCTGCCAGAGCTTTGGAATTCTTTACCTGATCGTTGTCGTCATCAGAGTGGACGAGAACGAGACTTCTCTCCCGAGTTGGGATTTACAAAGCCTTGGGAGTTGGCAAATCGCTTGTTCTCCATTTCCTTGTTTGTGGATGAGAAACGCCTGTTATAGTGTGAGATTTTTGTTGCCCATGAGCGCGCCGTTGAGGTGCCTCTGCTGCGTGACCGGAAGAGGAAGCTTATTTCAGCGGGTCATAAGGATGCGGAGCCTCAGCCTTCTTCAAAGCAAAAGGATTCTCAAGTTGAGGAGGTTCCTTCCGGCTCCTGAGATGAGGTTGCCCCTGCAGATACTGACGTGGAAGTGTTGGGATCTACTCCCCCCCAGCAACTTCCTCACTGAGGACAGTGGGAAGGTCAAGCAGTTACAATCTGGAGTCTACCCCCACGTAGAAGGACAAGAGGGTGTAGGCGGTCACAAACCAATGTTTGCAGATGTAAGCCTGCCGAAATTGAAGCAGCAACAACAGTGAGTTGGGCGGTCACCAAATGAGAGTTTGCCCAAACCAATTGAAGCACGAGTCCGCACATGAGGACAATAAACGCAGCAGGAGGTTGTAAGCTGGGCGGTTAGAAATAGAAATCCATTATTGCTGAGAGGTAAGAAGAGCTTGCGGTTAGACAACCAAAATCAGCACGAACGGAGGGCACCACACATGTCCCGAAGGCAATCTCAACACATAGTTGGGGTCGGAAGATCTCAGTGAAGTTGTATACACAGAAGGGCTTTTGCTGTTATAAAAGGTTGCCCGCAAAGTTGTTTCCCGCTGATACCATGTGAGAATTTGAAAACAACAAAATACTATTTCCAAAATTATGAATATTACATAAGAGCACCCTTCTTTGTATAGGATAAAGTTGGTGAGAGAATATTAAATTGACAATATGAGACTAAATTCAAATGAATTGTTCCCCGCAGACTCCTCCATGAACCTCGTGGAGGGTATATTCAGCGTCTGTTTCTGTTAAACACTTCAGGTAGGGTCCCGTGAAGGACCTCTTATAAAGTTCTCCGTTAATTAGTGTGAAGGTGGATGCCCTCATCCTTAGGCGACAGGCCTCCTTCTGATCTTCTGGTAGTCGCTGGTTTTGCAAGTAATCAACCAACGGGATGATCCATGATCTTTCTAGTTCTTGAATCTCCAGTACCTCCCACGGTCTCTGGATACTGGGAAATGCAATTTCTTCAATTTGACGTCTTCTTGATTGATAGTGAGATGGTGATGTGGCTAGCTTTGACAGGGCGTCTGCTCGGCTGTTCTGCTCCCTTGGGATGTGGAGGATTTGGACTTGTGGTATCTGAAGTAGGAGAGATTTCACAAGTTGGAGGTATTGGGCGAGCTGCTCACTTTTCGCTTCATAGTCATCCTCTACTTGGGAGATGACAAGCTGGGAGTCGGAGTAGATGGTTATCCTCTTGGCATGGCAGTCGATGGCGAGCCTAAGCCCTGCAATTAAGGCCTCATATTTTGCTTTGTTGTTAGTGGTAGGAAACTTTAACCGGAGCCCGTACTCCAGAGTGAAAAGCTCCGGGGTTATGAGAAGGAGTCCGGCTCTGGCGCCCTCCATTCCGGAGGCTCCGTCAACGTACATAGTCCATCCTTGTTTTGGCTCTTCTGGTACGATTTCTGGTTCTGCTGACAAGGTATTTTCAACAATGAAGCCTGCTAAGACCTGGGATTTAATGACGGGATGTGGCATAAAGTGGATGTCGAATTTGCCTAGCTCAACTGCCCATTTGACCAGCCGTCTAGATGCTTTAGGTTTTTGAAGAATGATACGGAGAGGTAGCTCAATCAACACTTTGATGGTGTGGGCCTTGAAGTAAGGAAGAAGCTTCCTGGCTGAGAAAATGAGTGTTAAGGCTATCTTATCTGTAACCGAATACCGGGTTTCAGCGTCTGAGAGGATCTTACTGTGGTAGTAAATGGGACGTTAAATCCCCCCTTCATCTTTCACCAATACGTAGCTTAGTACAGCCGGCGTGATGGTGAGGTACAGAAAAAGAGTTTCTCCTGGGGCCGGCTTTGACAGAAGCGGAGAGGAGGCCAGGTATTGCTTCAGTGCCTCGAAGGCTGGTTTATATTCGTCGGTCCATTGAAAACCGGTGGTTCTGGCTCCCCGGAGAATCTTGAAGAAGGGGAGATATTTATCTCTGATCCGTGCCAAGAACCAAGAGAGTGTTGTGATTCTTCCATTTAGCCTTTGTACTTCCTTAAGAGATCGGGGTGGTGACATGTCTTCCAAAGCCTTAATCTTTTCAGGGTTGGCCTCTATTCCTCGCTGGGTTACCATGAATCCTAAGAATTTTCTTGATGTAACCCCAAATGCATACTTGGTGGGGTTAAGCTTCATGCCATATTGCTGGAGGATCCTGAAGCATTGCTCGAGATCTTCCATGTGATTTTCACGACAAATGCTCTTCACTAGCATGTCATCTACGTACACTTCCATTGTCTTGCCAATAAGGTCTTTAAAAAATTTGTTCATTAGCTGTTGGTAGGTGGCTCCCGCGTTCTTGAGCCCAAAGGGCATAACTTTCTAACAGTATACTCCTTTATCTGTTCAGAAAGTCATTTTCTCTTCGTCTGCCGGATTCATTCAAATATGATTGTATCCAGAGTAAGTGTCCATGAAGTTGAGGAGTTGGTGTCCAGCGGTTGAATCGACTAACTGATCAATTCTGGGGAGCGGGAAGCTGTCCTTGGGGCACACTTGATTGAGGTTGGTGTAATCCACACACATCCTTCATTTCCCTGAAGACTTCTTTACTAGGATGACATTAGCTACCCAGGTAGGGTATTTTACTTCTCGGATGAAATGAGCATTGAGGAGCTTCTCTACTTCTTCTCCGATTGCCTGGAGGCGATCTGGGGCAAAGTTTCTCTTCTTCTGGATGACAGGTTTGCATGTTGGGTTAATGTTGGGAGAGTGCTAAATGGCGTGAGGATTTATGCCAGACATATCTTCCGGAGCCCAGACAAAGATATCCTTGTTCCTCCGAAGGTAGGAGCGACCCGAGCTGGATAGTGCGTGTCGAGTCGGTTGGTGAAAGAGGAACTTCAATTAGCCCTTCCATGGGCATTCCCCGCTGCAATATCGTCTCGTCACGTAAGTCGAAGTCGTCTATGTTCAAGGTGGTGGCCTTGGTTGGGTGTGTCTGTTTGGAGTAACAATTTTTGGCGGCCTCCTGATTGCCGCGCACGACTCTGATGCCTCCCAGAGTGGGGAACTTCATGGCGAGGTGAGGAATCGAGGGGATGGCCTGGAAGATGGACTGAACAGGTCTTACAAAAATAACATTGTAGGTAGAGTTTGAAGCTACTACGACAAACTGGATTTCGCGCGTCACTTGCCTTGGGAATTCCCCCATGGTAACTGGGAGGGTGATCATTCCCAATACCTAAACTGGATAATTGTCGAAGCTATAAACTGGTCCGGCTGCCGTTGTCAAACGTTGCGCCGGGATGTTCATACTTTGGAGGGTGGCTGAGAATAAGACATCGTCGGAACTTCCGTTGTTGATGAGGATTCGTTTTACATTATATCAGGGATCTCCAATTCCGACACTGATTACCAGAGGGTCTTGGTGGGGTGTTCGGAGTCCGACGAGGTCTTCATCTCTGAAATCTATGGTGGTATCTTGCTTGCACTTTTTGTTCTTGTGGACTCCCACTTGCGCCCACATTGAGAGGATTTGAGCGGAAAGAAAGGGTGATCCGGCAATGGTTTTGATATTTCCGACAATCTGGGCATTTTGCTGATCTCTGGGTGGCCGAGGCGGGTCCTGCTGGTCTTGTTGGCATCCCTGCAAAAACCTTCCAAGAAGTCCAAGACAGACAAGGCGCTCGATTTCTTCCTTCAGGAGGGCACAGTCCTCGGTGGTGTGTCCTATAGCTCGGTGAAACTCGCAATATTTGGAATGATCGCTCCTGGGGGTTATGGGCGATTGCTTGGGCCGATTTAAAGCTGGCTCATTCTGAATGGCATAGAGTACGCTGGTGCGCGTGGTGTTGAGGGGAGTATAATCCTGGAGTGGTTGATCTCTCTGAAGGTTTTGCCGGTGTTGCCCATTTCAGCGCTCTTCCTAGAATCTTCCTTCTTGATGTTGGAGAGCCGGCTCCTTTTCTCTCTTGTGCTTCTGAGCTCCATCAAACTGCTGACGATGGACTTCGATAGCTTTGTTGGCGGCAATTTGCGCCTCCACTCGGTGGACGAGGTCTGGATAACTAGGGACGGTTTCCCTCATCAGCGCTGAGTAGAAGCCACAGGGGCGGAGGCCTCCGAGGAGCACCCCTCTTAACAGTTCGGGGTCGACTCCCGGTATCTGGCGGGCTTCTGCAATAAAATGTCGGAAGAAGTCCTTCAGTGTTTCTCCTTCGTTCTGGAGGATTCCTGACAAATGGGAGGGGTCGCGAACGATCCTGCAATTAGTGATGAACTGATCAACGAACTGCCTTATTAGTTCTATGAAATTGGGGATGGTAGCAACCCTTAGTGAATGGAACCATGTTCGGGTCTGCCCTTTGAGAGTAGTTGGAAACACTTGGCAGAGCAACTGGTCGGGAACATTATAAATTCTCATAATGGTAGTGAAGTGGTTAATATTTTCAAGCGGATCGGCGGTACCATCGAACATCTCAATGTTCGGAAGTTTAAACCCGTGCGAGATTGGATGGTCGAGGATTTGGGGTGCCAAAAGGGAGCCTTGGCCGAGAGGTCGGCGGGCGTGAATATCTCTTCTACCTACCTGACGATATTCTTCTGCAATGACTTCTCGAATTTTATCTCGGGTAAATCTTTCAAGCGGAGGAAGGCGAGCATCATTGGAGGGATTGTGATAAGGATGGTCCGCTCTCACCGCTCTCTGGACCGGATGAGCGGAACTAACAGCTTCGGAATACTCTTTGGGTCCTTCCTGTCTTGAAGGAACTTCTTGGGCCCTGTGCTGATTTGGCTGTGGCGAAAGGTTAGCTGATGCAGGTTGCTGCGGGGGAGTGTGAGGTGCTCCTAGGTTTCGGAGTAGGGTGAGCATCTCAGTTTGTTGCTCTTCCATTTGGCGGACACGCCCCTCCAGGGCAGGTACCCTAGTTTGATTTGAGTTTAGTCATCTCCTTTTGTCCCTTGACCCAAGAAATATCTATGGTCATTGGTTAGTGGTCTAGCTATAGAGTCCTCGCTTTTCCAGATGAAGAATTTAGTTAAGTGATTTGTTCGTTCGACTATCGTCGAACGCCGCTCGACTATCGTCGACTAACTGTTTGACGATCGTCTATCAGTTGTTCGACTTTCAGTCTGCGAGGATAGTTCGACTATCGGTTGATAGTTCGACTATCTGCTTGGATAGGTCGACTATCTGATAGCTCGACTATCTGTTGATAGATCGACTATCTGTTCTGCGTTGATAGTTCGACTATCTGATGATAGGTCGACTATCTGCTCTCGCTTGGTAGTTCGACTATCTGCTTTAATAGTTCGACTATCTGATAGTTCGACTATCTGTTGATAGGTCGACTATCTGTTTGTTTTTGATAGTTCGACTATCTGTTGATAGTTCGACTATCTGTTTTGCTTTGATAGTTCGACTATTTGGTAGGTCGACTATCTGATAGTTCAACTATCTTCTGATAGTTTGACTATCTGCTGTGATAGTTCGACTATCTCCTGTGATAGTTCGACTATCTGGATCGTTCGACTATCTGTCCGATAGTTCGACGATCTCCGTGCGTCGGTCGACGATCTTCGAGGGTCGTTCGACGCTTTCTGCCTGCCTTTATATTTTGTATTTATTTATTATATTTAATTAATTAATACATTATCTGGCATATCTTTTCAGTTGTTTTATAATAATATTTCCAGGCAATATTTGCTCCATCCCCTATGCCTGAGTAAAATCTTTTCAGATAAAGTTGTTTGTCTTATTAGCTGACATTGTATTTTACTTTATCTGCTGTCAGTCCTTTATAGCCGTTAGACTGAAAAGTCTTTCTTCTGCTATAAAGAGTTTGTTTCTGATGTGACTTTATTTAGTACTTTATTATCAGATTGCTTCCTGCAGCTTCGTAGAAAAAGGTTTATCCCTTTTATAGAATGTTTCTGCTGCAGAGATTGTTTTGTCTTCTTGATATTTACAGCCCAGGTCTCAAGTTTCAGAAGAAGACAAGTAATTTAAATTGAAGAGAGCCGTTGCTTGTTGCTGTTATAAAAAGGACCCTTTGAAGAAGGATTCAAGCTAGCTAATAGCTACCCAGTTGTTCACTTAAGCATTCAAGCCTTCTTCAAGATCAAGTTCACTGCTCTCAGCAATACTCATCCAACTGAGAAGTGTTAAGCTCTTCTACTCTTCTTCAACCTGAGTTCTCCTGCTTTCAGGAAGTTCAAACTCAGAGTTCTTTTGAAGAAGAAGAAGAAGAAGACAGCTGCTTGAAGATCTCTAATTTTATTATTTATTATCTTCTTGTAGTTTTTCCTTCAGATCTTTCTGAAGAGTTTTTCTGCACTGAAGCAAGACTTCACCTGGACATCTTTGAGTCAGGGGGAGCCTTGATTCTTTAGAGCTTTCTAGCTCAGTGCAAGTTCTTGTGCTTCTCTAATCTTTTGTAAAATAGAGAAGACATCTTAACCTTCTTTCCCCCTCCTGTACAGGGTTGTTACTCCCTTCAAAAGTATCCCTTGGTGGCAGGGCACCTGATCAAAAACCTGTGCTTGGTTTTTAGACACCTGATCAAAAGTCTAAAGGGTTTCTGGATCTAGCTGAAGCAGATCCTGTTGGTGGCAGAGCACCTGATCAAAAACCTGAGTGGATTCCTACCTTGTTGGTAGAAGAGTGGACGTACCCAAGTTGTTTGGGGAACCACTATAAATTCCTTGTGTCGTCTAGATTGCCTTGTTTAATTCCTGCATTGTGGCTGTGAATAGATATAACTAGGTTGCTAGTTGCTGATTAGGATTTCCAAGCCTTAACTGTAATTACAGTTAGCTTGAGTTTGTGCACAACACTTGTGTTAGGCTATAGGGTTAATTATATATCTATAATCTTTTAATTCCGCAATTCACTCCAAGGGAGTTGGGTAGACCATTAAGTTTTGTCTAGTGCAAAATTTGACAACTCTATTCACCCCCCCTCTAGAGTAGTATCTATCTCTTCACTTTCAGCAGCGACGGGGGCGAAAGCGGCTTCCGTTGTCAATGGCACGTCCACCAAAGAGTGGGAACGTGCGGGTTCGTCGCATCCGCCAAGGGTGGAACCTTTAGTGATGCGGGCGCTTCTTTTTTGCCATTGAAGCAGAACTGGGAAGCGACAGAGCTGGTGATCTTGTTCTTCGAAGAATGGTGGGAATCGTGTTCCCATATACGACACCAAACTGTTGCGGACTAACTCGATGTCCCGGTAGGGCCGGATTAACTTGGACCGCCTTAGCTCACGGAGCGGTCGAGCGCGCACACAGTCAATGAAAATAAAAGGTTGACACAAGATGTGATGATGTGGAAAAACCCCTCAAAAGGGTAAAAAACCACGCGACCGGGTCTGTGCCGGTCAAAGTCCACTAGCTCCAGGTGATTACAATATGTTGGAGAATCGGGGCGACATGTCGCTCCCGTTACAGCTTGGGGGGGGGGGAGAGAAAGACTACGACTCCCTATATGCAACAGGCTGCGCCGCGGGAGTGACTTGGATGCTGAAATGCGTGGGATGACCCTGGTGCTCTGATGCTAGGGGCGGCGTGCGCTTGCTTGCAGGGGTCGTCTTCCTCCTTCGGCTAGCTCCGGGACTTAGGCGTTTTCCGGCTGGCGGCGTGCTGGTGGCGCGCTGGTGGTTCGTGGTGGCTGGAAGGTGACTCGAGGGTGGAGACTGGCAGAGCTATCACCTGCGGAAGAAGATGACCGGGAGCAGAAAAGTGAAGAATGAGGAGGCCCTGAGGCTCCTTTTATAGCCTTTAGGGAAGGTTCATGGAGGGCCCCACCACTGACGTAGTGGGTTAGTGGGTGGTTACCCACCCGATCAGACGACGAGGAGAGCCCCCCACGATCGGACGACGGGTAGGCCGTCCACGGTGATGGGGCGCCAAGGCGGTGGAGGTGGCTGGCCGGGTGGTCGACGACGGAGGAGGTCGCCAGGCGGCCGGCGGCGGCGGCCTGGCCGACGGCTTAGGCCGGCTGCGGCCAGGCTGGCCGCGACCTACCGCGACCAGGCCGACGACCAGGCTACCGGCCAGGCCGGTAGCGGCCTGTCGTGGCCTGGCCGCGGCAAGGCCAGGCCTGCGCCCGGGCCGGCAGAGGCCTGCCGCGGGTCGGTCGCGGCCTGCCGCGGCAGGGCCGGCAGGCGGCGGCTGTCCGACGGCGGTAGCGGTTAGGCCGGCGGCGGGCGGCGACTTTTCTTCATGGGGAGAAGGAGTGGGCCCCACCCCCCATGTTTCCCTCATAATGGGGAGTTCATGGGAGGTGGGGTTGACTAGTCAACCCCATGATCCCATTTTGGGCGGAGATCATGGGGGGAGCTTTTCCTATAAATAATGGTGGAGCCCATCATCACTTAATTTATTTTCATTTTGAGTGTAAAGTGCAGCAAATCGGACGGACGCGAGCTGCTGCACTTTACCGTGCATTACGATCCAATGGATGCGAGTGTGCTGAGATGCGTGCACATCTTAGCGCACATATCTCAAACCATGCACACATATTTCAAAGCATGCACGCATCTCCGCACAAACTGAGATGCACTCACAGCCGTTGGATCAGGCGCCCTGCACCATAAATTTTCACCTATAATTACTCTAATTTTAACAAAGCAGCACAACCTTCCGAAATTAGCTCGCCGGCGAAGGACTCGAGACTTGGAGAGGTAGATCGATGGCGAGGAAGCGCTCGACGGAAGCAGCTGAGGCCATCAGCGAGTTTCCACGGTCATCTACAACGCTGACTCCGTCGACGACTGCAATGATCGTCCTCTTCGCAGCCCTGGTTCGGATCCTCGTCTCGCTGGGACCGTACTCCGGCAAGGGCTCGCCGCCAATGTACGGCGATTACGAGGCGCAGCGACACTGGATGGAGATAACTCTCCATACGCCGACGAGAGACTGGTATACCAACACTAGCTCTAACAATCTCTCATATTGGGGTCTCGATTACCCCCCGCTCACCGCCTATCAAAGCCTCAGCCATGCCCTTCTCATAAACTCCTCGATCCCCGAATCCCTAGCACTATTCTCTTCCCGAGGCTTCGAATCCCATAGATCGTGAGTTGTTTTTGCTACTTGAGCTCCCATCTTTGTTTCCCCCATCGATTGACTCTTCATAATCCGTGATTGAGAAATGCAGGAAGCTTCTGATGAGATGGACGGTTCTCTTGTCAGATTTCTTGTTCTTCTTCCCGGCCGCTATTGTGTTTGTCGTGGTTTACTGCAGGAGATTTGGTGGGAGCTGGGGAGAAGGGTCTGCGCCATGGCTGCTGGCTATGATTTTACTAAATCCCTGCATGATCCTCATCGACCATGGGCATTTTCAGGTGTGGGGTTTAATTTTAACATTGGCCTAGCTATTGTTTTAGCTGGTTTTTTTTGGCACTTGCACCACATAAATACTGGTTTTTGGCATTTTGCACCCCGAATCCTTAAAATTGACACTATGCACTCCCCAAATACCTATTTCTGCCATTTTGCACTCCCAAGGACAAAATTTCGAGGGTATTTAGGTTTCCACAACGTCAAAAATGTTCATTCAAGGGTATTTAGGCCCGGGCGACACCAATAATCCGGGGTGCAGAGTACCAAAATAAGCATTTTTGGTACTGTCTGGACCTAAATTTCCTTGAAATTTTGTCCCAGGGTTTCAAAGTGTCAGAAATTGATAATTGGGGGATGCAAAGTGTCAATTTTAAAGATTTAGGGTGCAAAGTGCCAAAACCCCATATTTCGGGGTGCAAAGTGCTAAAAAGCCATTTTTGCACTAAATGCCCTTCCATATATTTTCACTGAATATGATTTTCGTCACAGTATAATTGCATTAGTCTTGGTCTCACGCTTGGAGCAATTGCCGCCATCCTTTCAGGCCACGAGCTCATTGCTGCATTCCTTTTCAGTCTGGCAATCAACCACAAACAGGTATTCTTGTTCTTCTATGTTTTTGATGACTTTAGGTATTCGCATCCATGAAGAGTTCTGATTTTTAAGTTGAAAGTGTTCTTATTATTATCTTTTTGAAGCCTCCCATGTAGAACTAATTCTGTCTAATTGTCGTTTTCATCAATCCAACACACAACTCTTCATCAATCCTTCTAAGTTCTTCGATTTGTTGGAAGGGTTTATTGGAAATTTAGGTTTAATGCTTTTGGAGTCCATGCTGTTTTGATCTTATAATTTTCATACTGATTGATCCTTAAATTTATATGCTAAATCTTTCTAAAATGCTTTAAGGCTCCATTGGTGTTGTTGTCTTGTGATAAGCCATGTTTTTATTGTTGTCTAAAATGATGTAAGTGTTGTTTAGCTGATTATTGCTTGGTATGCTATCATTAATCTAAATTGTTGTGACAGTTGGGGCTACTTGATAAATTGGCGGTGATGCTGATTTAATGTTTGGATGATGTAGATGAATTTTGTTATAATTTTAGACAATTATACTATAACATCATAACCTTAGTATATAAATATAAATAAAATGAATGAATAATTAATTAGAAATGAAAGTTGATATCTATTTGAGCATTTTATTAGAAGGTACCTGATGCAGGACAGACGTCACACCTGCCTGCCACCCTGACATCACCACTAGGCAGCTTTCATCAGGGTTGCGGCCCGTACACCCCAACCAACTCTCCGTCATGGAATCACCACCATGCGGCAGGTTGTTGAGGCCGGGGCTCGATCCCCTAACCTCCTAGATAAGAGGCCCTCACCAACACTCTCATCTCCAACTGATCCACGGATTGAGCGGTAAAGTATATGCTCCAACAATAGGAAGTATTCACATTCATAAATAGCAGATAAAGAAGAACTACATAAGCCAACTGCTTGTCCTTCGTTATTGTATCGAGAAGCTACGTAACAGATTTAAAAAGTCAAATCAGGAGCATAAACACACCTCAAAAGTAGGGCTCATCCAAAAGCAAAATTTGATTCTCCTTCGTTGCCATATTGAGAATGAGAGCTTGTTGATAACCTAGCATGTTGGGTTTCTTTATGATAACCTTGTATGTTGGATATTCGTTCCCTTGCATTTACAACTGGAATTATAAAGGCATGTTTATTCAGGCAGTTGTAAATGCATTCCAATTATCACAAAAGCCTAACATTTATTGTCATTCTATGTTTATAAAAAAACCTAATGCATTCCAGTTGAAGAATTGATCAAAAAGAAACCTAACATTCTATGTTTATAAAAAAGAAACCTTAAACCGGAGCACCAGAAATTTCCATGGCCCAAACCCTAAACCCTAAAATAAATAAGGAGAAGAAAAAAAATCAAAATGTGGTGGTCGTCCTCTGCTCAGATGGTCGCCAAAGAAGACAGCCGAAATCGGACTCGGCTCAAATGTAGGTTGACGGATCAAAGGAGGCGTCGTTGGGCTTAGCGGATCGGGCGTTGTCAAGCTCATATGTTCGCTCCATCGAGGAAGATGGCATCACTAGCGAGTTGGGGCTGCTAGGGGAGATGTCGCTGGCGAGTTGGAGCGGCAAATCGAGGAAGATGAAGTGTGCCGGGCCGCTTCAGTCTCTGATGTAATCTCAATTTTAAGGTTTTGAAAATTTACTTATTTTGATCCCCTTTTTTTTAAAGCATTAATTTTAAATGACAAAAGAAAATTTTAGGGTTGGAATTTAAAAAAATGAGAGGGCCGAGCGGCCAAATCGACTTTTGCGCGCACAATTCAACAACGTCGCTATGAGCTTGAGAAGTTCGTTAATCTCGCTTGAGTGGTTCTCTCACGCGTTCACGAGTCGAACCTTCCACGGATTCCACGGCCACAAGCAAAATCTGAATTTTAAATAACTTATGGAATAACGATATTATTAGCAGTACGAACGCAACGGCAAGCCCATAAATTAATTAAGAGACGCATAAATTTAACACTAATACAAGGAGAGGGATCGAGTTTACCCAAACCAAAGCACGAGGAATGTTTTTCCCGTTTTCTTCCGCGATCGGGCTGAAGGCTTGCGGACGGATTCGAGCTGGCGAATAGGGCACGGCCGGAAAGGGGGTCGAAGTCGACGGACCGTTATCCACTCCCGGTCGCCGGAAGAAGGTTCCGAAGTCGACGGCGGACGGGCTACGTCTCCAAGTGGACGGGCGGAGCGTTGCGCGAGGCCGAAGGTGACGCCGCCGCTGGAAAGTGGCTCGATGTTGGGCTTTGCGGGATTCGTCGGCAATGAACAGGGAACGAGAAATGTCTCGTTCTTGTTCTATCCGGTCTGCCTTGTCTCCACCAAAATGAGGTTTTAAATAGACTAAATTTCCTATATTTCTTTCCCTCTATAGCACATGAAATCTCATAAATTTGATTCCTTTTTTAAAAAATATTCTCAATGACTCATAAATTTGATTCCTTTTGAAAATATCCTCTTTTAAATGACTTTCCCAATAAATGATGAGATTTGAATTTTGAAATTTGAATTTGAAATTTATGCTTACGTAATTAATTTTGGGCTTGCCGCTATCGTTCTACTACTAATAATACCGGACCTCTTTATTGAAGTCCCAACGGTCGGTCAAGCCGATGAGCCAGAAAGCAATACGAAGAGAATGCAGGAAACAGAGTGCATGAAATAAAATAAAATAAAAGCATAAAGGCTATGATGCGTCGCAGGCCGCATCAATTCCCCCGGGGTTGAAAGGACTCGACCCCGGCGAGAGTTCGCAAAAGCTAGCGATAGAAAGATCTGGGCGGCGCCGGCGCAGCTCATCAGTGCTGATCCAAGAACTATCTGTGATGTCTCGTCCTCGCCATGAGACCAAATAACGTTGGTATGTCCCGTGGCGAGTACGAAACTCTCGTACATCCAGAACCTGGTCTATCTCCTCAGTAGTGGGTGTCTGCAATGGAGCTAAGTCCGGTGGAATCTCTGGAGCTGTCGTTGGTGGACTTGGGCTGGAACAAGGTGGATCTCCATAGAAAGGTGTCAGATCTGCCACATTAAATATCGGCGAAGTACCGAATTCAGCGGGCAATTCAAGGAGATAGGCATTCTCCCCGATGCGCTTCCGGATTCGGAAAGGACCAAACTTCCTCTGCTGTAACTTGTGGTATTTACCCGGAGTGAATCTCTGCTTCCTGAAATAAGCAAAAACCCAATCTCCCTCTGAAAAGTATAACTCCCGGCGATGTCGATCGGCCAAGGTTTTATATTTTTCAGAGGTCGCTCGCAATATATTAGTAATAGATTTATGCAATTCCTTTAAATAATCAACATGGGCTTGCGCATCAAAGGAAATACGTTCATGATTCGGGAGGGAGTGACGATCAAGTAAATGTGGTATAGGAAATCCGTAAACAATCTCGAAAGGAGATTTAGTGGTTGAGCGATTAGTAGAGTTATTGAATGCAAATTCAGCCTGTGGCAGTATAAGATCCCATTGCTTCGGATTCTCCCCAGTCAAACACCTAAGAAGGTCCCCCAAGCTCCTATTAACGACCTCAGTCTGCCCATCGGTCTGAGGGTGATATGCGCTGCTAAATTCGAGTTTGGTACCTAATCGAGCCCACAACGTCTTCCAAAAATATCCCTTAAAACGAGTGTCCCTATCAGAAGTAATCGACCTAGGAATTCCGTGCAGTTTAACGATTTTCTTAAAAAAAAGTTTGGCGACGTGTACAACACTAGAAGTTTTTCTACACTGAATGAAATGTGCCATTTTCGAAAATCGATCTACGACTACAAAAATAGAGTCGACCTTCCTCTTAGTGCGAGGAAGTCCTATCACGAAGTCCATCGAGATGTCATCCCATGGTCGCTCAGGAATCAGTAAGGGAATGTATAATCCTGTGTTTTGAGCATGACCCTTATACAGCTGACACGTGGTGCAGTGTCTGACGAACTCAGTGACATCTCGCTTCATATATGGCCAATAGTAACGAGCGCTGGCGAGATCTAATAACTTAGATTGACCTACGTGTCCACCTAACCCAGACGAGTGGAGCTCCCTAAGTAATGTCTCTCGAAGCGATCCTTCGCAGATGCAAAGGCGCGTGCCCCTAAACAGATAACCCTCACTAACGACGTACTGTGTGGTGGGATCAGTCCCACTGTGTTGACATGAGCTCCAAATATCGTGAAAGAACGGATCAGTGGCGTATAGGTCGCGCTGTGAATCTAAATCAATAATGCACGGCTGCAGGGTGACTAATAAATGTGTGCGACGACTAAGGGCGTCGGCTACGCGGTTCGTGACTCCGGGTTTGTGCTTCAAGTGAAACGTGAACTCCTGCAGGTAAGCAGCCCACTTGGCATGACGTCTGATCTCTTTTTGGGAGTTCAGATGCTTCAGAGCCTCATGATCAGTGTTCAACACAAACTCGCGCTGAATCAGGTAGTGTCTCCAATGACGGAGAGCTTGAACGATAGCGTAAAACTCTAAGTCGTACGTGGAATATCTGGTCTTGGCCTCGTTCAACTTCTCACTAAAGAATGCAATGGGGCGACCCTCCTGACTCAAAACTGCGCCAATGCCTATGATCGATGCGTCACAGTCAACCTCAAAAATTTTCTCAAAATCAGGCAGCGCTAATACCGGTGCACTCGTGAGTCTCTCTTTAACCAAAAGAAATGCTCCCTCGGCTTCCTCAGTCCAAATAAACAAACCCTTTTTAAGACAATCAGTCACAGGTGCTATCAAGGTGCTAAAGTTTCGAATAAATCGTCGATAAAAAGACGCTAGCCCGTGGAATCCTCGAGCCTCAGTAATCGTCCTAGGGCTAGGCCAGGATTCTATCGCCTTGACCTTCTCTCTATCAACCCTAATGCCCTCAGAAGAAACGATATATCCTAAGAAGGTCAGGCTGTCAGTCAAAAACGTGCATTTCTTCAAATTTATATATAATTTATTTTCACGTAGTATATCTAAGACCTGCCTAAGATGAATCATGTGCTGATTTTGATCAAGGTTATAAATTAAAATATCGTCAAAGTACACCACTACGCAAACTCCTATGAGTGGCCTAAGCACTTGATTCATCACACGCATAAATGTGCTGGGAGCATTGGAGAGCCCAAAAGGCATCACTAGCCACTCGTACAATCCCTCCTTGGTTTTAAACGCGGTTTTCCATTCGTCCCCAGGTCGAATTCTAATTTGGTGGTATCCACTTTTTAAGTCAATCTTTGAAAATACGCGGGATCCACTGAGCATATCTAGCATGTCATCCAATCGGGGAATTGGAAAGCGATACTTGATCATGATTTTATTAATCGCTCGACTATCAACACACATACGCCATGTCCCATCTTTCTTAGGAACTAGAAGTGCGGGGACGGCGCACGGACTCATACTCTCCCTAACGTGACCCTTTGAAATCAGATCGGTCACCTGCCTATGTAGTTCCTCATGCTCTTTCGGACTCATGCGGTAGTGGAGCAAATGAGGTAAGCTAACGCCTGGGATGAGGTCTATGCAGTGTTGTATGTCCCTCATCGGGGGAAGCTGATCGGGAAGCTCCTCCGGCATGATTTCAGAGAACTCATCTATGAGGGGACGCACCGTACTAGGGATGTCTAATGTAGCGGGGGTGGTGTCGATACCTGATAACATATAGACGACCTCACTATCCTTCATCTCCTCCTGGAATTGGGACCCAGTCAGTAACATGGTGGCGGAGGGAAAGGACATCGCGGAGACGGTGGTAGAAGGGGGTGAAGTCCTCTCGGGGGCTTTGGGAACAAGGCCATTCTTTTGGGGGAGAAGAACGATCTTGCGACCATTGCGCTCGAAGGAGTGAGAGTTCTTTACACCATCATGAACTACGTGCCTATCGTACTGCCAAGGTCGTCCCAATAAGATGTGACATACCTCGATAGTAGCTACATGACACCATACATCGTCCTGGTATGTACTGCCTATGGAAAACTCTACGAGACACTGGTACGTGATAGGAATGGTAGTACTACTAGTGACCCATGACAGACTATAGGGTTTTCCTAAGGGCTGCGTTTTTAATTTCAGCTTTTCAACCATGCGTTGAGAAACAAAGTTCTCCATACTACCGCTGTCTATAATGATGGAGCAGAATTGCCTTTGTATGCGTGCGGTGGTACGAAAGATGTTGTTTCTCAACCACTCGTCGTCAATAGGGGCCTTGGGAGTCAGGAGGCTATGTTGGAGAACACACACTAATTGATCAGGTTGTTCTCCCTCAACTTCGTACTCGCTCTCCGGCTCAGGCTCAGGAGTCGGGTCAGTCTGGGAATCACTAAGGAATACTCCGTACTCAGGCTCTGACCCACTCTCAGAATCAATGATAGCGACGAAGTGGCGTCGCGGACACTCAGAAGACTTATGGCCCGGCTCCATACACTTAAAACATCTAAACGTCCCTGGCTGAGATCTAGTGCCTACAATCTCCTTACCCTTATTGGGAGGGGCAGGGAGTGCTGGGGTGCTCGTGGTCGCTACCGGTCGGGAGGACCCGGCAGGGGTGAAAGTGTGAGTCGGGTGTGACTTGTCAGTAGTCTTATTTCCAGATGTTCGTTTCTGCAGTGCTTCTACTCTCCGTGCACGACTCGTAGCCTCTCCTAAATCTTTGTAATCAAGGAGTTCCAACTGATCTCGAATGGAGTAGCGTAACCCGTTTAGATAACGGGAAACGGTCATGTCATCGTCCTCTCGGAGGTCGAGGCGAGACTGCAAGACTAGGAACTCGTTGGTGTACTCATCGACAGATAATTTGTCCTGTCGTAAATTATGGAACCTACGATACAGAGTTTGCATGTAATCAGATGGAACGTATCTCTTGCGCAGTTGAGTTTTGAAGTCGTTCCATGTTGTGATCGGGGGCATACCTAAATTGAACCTAGACCGTTCTAATTGTCCCCACCAAACTAACGCGGATCCTTTAAGTCTAAGCGTGGCATACTCAACTTGCCTAGCTTGGGGCAATTGCTTCCAAGCCAGAAAACGATCCATCCGTTCACACCATTCATGGCAACTCTCGGGCTCTATTCGCCCTTCGAAATCACCCACGTCCAACTTGATTCCCACATCCCAACGGGGTTGGTGTCGTGGTTCGTTATGGCCCTCCGGAT
The DNA here is from genome assembly GCA_039513925.1 of Platanthera zijinensis. Taxonomy (NCBI): domain Eukaryota; kingdom Viridiplantae; phylum Streptophyta; class Magnoliopsida; order Asparagales; family Orchidaceae; genus Platanthera; species Platanthera zijinensis. The sequence continues at coordinate 39,025,324 of CM077092.1, read as the reverse complement.
CGGGGTGTGCGAGTTCCCGAGGTCTATGGTCCGGGTCGATTTCGACCACTGGGGCAGGTGTTCGGTTGACGTGCAAGGTCGCTTCGATATTATTAACCGAAGTGCGTAGTCCGTTCATAATATGTGTGACACTACCCATACCGGTGGTGAGCGTCTCGACCGTTTTCATTAATTCACTCATGCGTCGAGCCAGATCACCTACGCTATTTTCTAACTGATCGACCCGTTTTTCCATCGAAAATTTTGAAAATAGATTTAAATGAAATTTTAATTAATAATTTTTTTTGTTTTTTTTTTGGTTTGTGAAAGAAAAAATAAATAAATAATAATAAAAAAATTTAAATTCTTTTTTTTTAGTTATAAAAAAAAATATATTTAAATTCGCCGGATCGACCGGTCCACGGTAGAAGTGAATCGAAAACCCTCTGATACCAAACTGATGTAATCTCAATTTTAAGGTTTTGAAAATTTACTTATTTTGATCCCCTTTTTTTTAAAGCATTAATTTTAAATGACAAAAGAAAATTTTAGGGTTGGAATTTAAAAAAATGAGAGGGCCGAGCGGCCAAATCGACTTTTGCGCGCACAATTCAACAACGTCGCTATGAGCTTGAGAAGTTCGTTAATCTCGCTTGAGTGGTTCTCTCACGCGTTCACGAGTCGAACCTTCCACGGATTCCACGGCCACAATCAAAATCTGAATTTTAAATAACTTATGGAATAACGATATTATTAGCAGTACGAACGCAACGGCAAGCCCATAAATTAATTAAGAGACGCATAAATTTAACACTAATACAAGGAGAGGGATCGAGTTTACCCAAACCAAAGCACGAGGAATGGTTTTCCCGTTTTCTTCCGCGATCGGGCTGAAGGCTTGCGGACGGATTCGAGCTGGCGAATAGGGCACGGCCGGAAAGGGGGTCGAAGTCGACGGACCGTTATCCACTCCCGGTCGCCGGAAGAAGGTTCCGAAGTCGACGGCGGACGGGCTACGTCTCCAAGTGGACGGGCGGAGCGTTGCGCGAGGCCGAAGGTGACGCCGCCGCTGGAAAGTGGCTCGATGTTGGGCTTTGCGGGATTCGCCGGCAATGAACAGGGAACGAGAAATGTCTCGTTCTTGTTCTATCCGGTCTGCCTTGTCTCCACCAAAATGAGGTTTTAAATAGACTAAATTTCCTATATTTCTTTCCCTCTATAGCACATGAAATCTCATAAATTTGATTCCTTTTTTAAAAAATATTCTCAATGACTCATAAATTTGATTCCTTTTGAAAATATCCTCTTTTAAATGACTTTCCCAATAAATGATGAGATTTGAATTTTGAAATTTGAATTTGAAATTTATGCTTACGTAATTAATTTTGGGCTTGCCGCTATCGTTCTACTACTAATAATACCGGACCTCTTTATTGAAGTCCCAACGGTCGGTCAAGCCGATGAGCCAGAAAGCAATACGAAGAGAATGCAGGAAACAGAGTGCATGAAATAAAATAAAATAAAAGCATAAAGGCTATGATGCGTCGCAGGCCGCATCAGTCTCCAAATCTGCAAGGCTATCGCGAGGGGGAGGGCACGAATGATGGTTTGCAAATAGAGCCCATTGAATTGCAAAGGGAATAATAAAGACAACTAAACTGGTTGAAAATTGGTGTGCCAATAGCGAAACATGGTCTGCAAATAACAACCGCCTATTATTATTACTTAAAATAATATTTGACTCATTAATTTATTTACTCCACTATCGTCATTATCAGAATTCTAACTGAATCAAGTATCGAAGTAAATATGTCTTACTCAATTAAAGAAATTTTAAAGAATTTGATTATAGTGATCAAGTATCTTGCAATATTTGTTACTAATGATATATGTTTTGATATTAATTATGACAGATGGAATTGCTTCTACTATTACAAAATTTACCATATAAAGTTTGAAAAAAAAGAAAAATAATTAGGAAATAATGAAAAAAAAAGATAACAAATTTCTGTACAATAGTACATGATATTTTTTGTTTAAGATGGTTACCACACAATTGCACACATACTTATCACTCCTATTACAACATAAAATATGATTCCTTTTAAAGGCTTGAAAATACCTTGTAGACAGTGATTGTAAAACACACCGAAGACCTTTTCTTTTTTAAGTTTCACTAAATTTGATTGTCAAATTGTGCTGCTTAAAATACTAAGATAAACCCGAGTTTCAATGAGAAATCAAAATTATTTGCCTTAATGTATTATGCAAAAGAAGGTTGGCAATTTTGAAAAGAAGTCACAATCCGATCGGGGGAGAGAAAAGAGAAATAATAGAAATAGGAGATTAGTTGGAGGAATTCTTTGATTCAATCAATGAATCAATAATCTATCCCAATTACAAGCAGCAAGCGCTTATTCAAAACTAGTTTTGATCCCATTATAAGGATAAATTTCAATCTAAAAAACGCCCAAAAGGAGAACTTACTTAAACCAAAATGAATCCAATATCTTAATTTGAATTAAAATATTAAAATAACTCTTTTTGTGACGCATCCATTCCCTGAAAGTGCTCCTCTACTAAAGAGTCGCATAAATCTGGGCAACAATACATCAAAAAAGTTGAATGCTAAAGGAGTGATCTAATCAAAGAATAAAGGGCAGCCCGGTGCACAAAGCATCCACGCACAATGAGGGTCCGGGGAAGGGTCGCACCGTAAGGGTGAAATGTAGGCAAACCTTACCCTGCATTTTTTGCAAGAGGCTGTTTCCAAGACTCGGACCTGCGACCTCAAGGTCACACGGCAACACCTCAATCAGTGTGCCAAGGCTCCCCTTCGATCTAATCAAAGAATAAGAGGAGAAAGTAGTAAGGAGTGGAGAGAATGGAGTGAGAAATCCTATGATTCAATTTTTTGGGTCAAATCTATTCTAACTACAGCAAGTAAGTTTCCAACTTATAGAAAGATAACTCTAAAACCTATTTCTATGTAAAACTATTTATGAAAATATCATGAAGATAACTTTCAAATTTAAAGAGATCTAAAATTAAATTTCTCTGTTTACATCATAGCTATATGTTCTTGTTCGAGTAAAAATACCTTTCGATAATCATATTGTGATGTGTAATGTAGAAATGATTTCATCTGTATGATGCAATCCGAGGCGCATCTTTTTATTTTTATTATTGTACCTATATTTTCTTTTGCCGCGCATGTCTTTGCGCTTAGTTGGATTATTATATTTTGTTTCGCGCATGTTATTCGCGCAATTTTTGTTCGGCTTGTTGGTTTGACTGACCAATGAGACCCTGAATGCATAGGTCCGGTAGTTTAGGATATACGTTATTTTAAGGCAAGCTTAAAAATAATTAATTATTTTTAATTAAATGTTTAAGTTATGAAATCAACCCTCTTGCAACGCCTTCCTAGAATATCCGCCAATAACACAAATCAAAACCCTATATTCATGTTATAAAAGGCAATGCCCCTCTCCTGTTTTAGATGAGTGGAATAGGACGAACAGAGACTTGTTTCTTTGTTGTCGTTCTCTTAGTGTCACACCCAAACCACGACATCCCCGTACTTCCTGTTCGACGGAAGACCCCGACGCCACCATCCCCTCCCTCACTAGCTACGTCGCCGATGCCAGAGTTCCTCTTGGATGTCGACGACTGGTCCTGCTACCTCCACCGACAACTCCAACGAGATTACAAGTCATCCTCCCCGTCCGGTTGCGCTAGCCCTTCGAAGCATCCTAGAAGCCTCCGCTTGCCGCCGGCGAGATCGCCAGAGCCTCCCACGGCTCCGACGACCCCTTCTGCACGGTCCTCCAACAAACCCAGTGAACCTCCGGTGTTCTCCCCCTTTCAGTCCGTCGAGTCCTTTGTTTATGAACTCGTCATCGCTGTCGGTAGCTTCCTTCAGAGATCCAAACGACTTCCAACAAGCTTTCCACTGCCAGTCTCCATCATTTCCGTCGCCCTCCAGGCAACCCGGGCCAAGCTTCTCCATCTCTGGTGGTTCTAAGCACATCGTCTGCCTACATTCTTCCTTTATATTATACCTGAAGATCCCTCATTGGCTGCCACCTCAACCCTGGGTATACCTCTCGTTCCCCTCGCTCCCAACCACTAGTTTTTTTATGCTCAAGTTTTAAATGAGTAGCTAATTATTGGAGCTTGCCCTAATTAACCGTTATCTTCTAATTATCGTAAATTACATATTCGTGTTGCCACTATCTTGAATGTTATGTCTATGGAATTGTGATTCGTGACGTTACTATGTGTGTGCAGTAACCTTACGTTCGTTAGCAACGCCTTGGTCGCTTATCCGTTTAAAATAGTCTGCGAATTCCTTTCGCGCCAAATTTTTTTAAGAGATCGCAAATATTTCATTTAAATTCTACAACCCCACCTTGGGTCACATCAGTTTGGTGTCGCTGCTTGGATATCTCACTCCTATCGAGGGATAGCCAAGCGACGGTCATTTTCAAAATTTCAAAGTTTGAGAGTTTTCAAATTTACCCATGGAGTCGAGAGTTGGACACATATAGGGAAGTTTAGGAGACATGGGTAAGCCTATCGAACAACTCATGGCCGCTGTCACCGTACTCTCTGTCTCCGTGAGAGATACAAACCAAGTCATGTTAGGGTTGCACACCTCGGTTAATAACCTAGAAGCACAATATCATCTAGGGGGTCCTACTGTACAACCCCCTACACCTCCACCACCAGAACCCCAACTAGCAAATCAAGATAATAGGAATCCAGTTAGGTGGGATGCGGGTATTAAGTTAGATGTTGGGTATTTTGAGGGCACACTAGAGCCTTAGGTGTGTCTAGACTGGTGCGACCGATTCTTCAGTTGGAAGCGTACACCTGCACACTAGCAGGTGGAGTATGATACATTGAAGTTGAAGGGCCCTACACTTACATGGTGGGGGCAGGTCGAGCGGATGCGGTACACTATAAGACAACCATCTATCACTACCTGGGTTGAGTTCAAAGCTCAACTCAAGAGGAGGTATGTCTCCGCTGATTTCATGCAGACCTTGTATCGTAGGTATCACAACCTGCGACAAGATAAACAAACTATCGACGAATACACGAACGAGTTTCTTGTACTCCAGTCACGCTTAGATTTGAAGGAGGAAGATCACATGATCGTGGCCCGTTATCTTAATGGGCTGCGATATGCGTTACGTGACCAGTTGTAGCTTCATGATTTCCGGGACTTGGGAGAGGTCTCCAACCGAGCTCGTTGATTTGAGGCCCTCCAGAAGAGGACATCTGATTAGAGGTCTACTGATGGACCTAGGTCTACTAATAGGCCTACTTCGAGTACCATCACCACTGCATCCACATCTGGTGTTTCTAATCCCCCTTCCCCGCTTGCCATTAGTGGGGCACCGACTCTTCGCCCTAACCCCTCCCGGGGTAAGGAGACCATAGAAGCCTGACCCAACACTGGAGTATTTCGATGCTTCAAGTGTATGGAGCATGGGCACAAAATCTTCTGAGTGTCCGCGACAGCATTTCACCGCAATGATTGATTCCATCACCGAGCGTGAACCTGAGTATGGGGTCTTCCTTAGTGACCCCCAACCTAAACCCAGACCCGAGGCTGATAGTGTTATCGAGGTCAAGGGCGAGCAAGCAGAGCGCTTAGTTTGTGTTCTTCACTCTAGTTTGGTTTCCTCTGGCGAGACCACAGAGTCTGATTCTCGAAGAAATCTACCGTTCACATTCAGGGACACTTTTGTTCCATTATTATTGATAGCGGTAATATGGAAAACTACGTTTCTCAGCACATGGTAGAGACGTTAGGACTCGTGACACACTCCTTGGAGCAGTCGTACAACTTATCTGGGGTTAGTAGTCCTTTGACTATACCTGTTAGGTTGTTACTCATCATTGTCAGGTAGAGTTCTCTATCAGGGACGTGTATCTTCAGTGTTATGTGATGTCACCTCCATCGATGTCTGCCACATTCTACTAAGATGACCATGACAGTATGACCGATATGTTCTGCATGATGGTGTGAGAAACTCCTATTTCTTTGATCACCACAGACACAAGATTATTTCTCTTCCCCAGAAGAATGGTCTTGTCCCTAGGGCACCTGGGAGGACCTCGCCATCATCTGCTTCGCCTCCTTTAGTCACCACTACATCACTCCTATTTAGTGCTACACTGTGGCCTTGCCCCCGCTTTAGGAAGTTGCATCTGATTCTCGAGAGCCATCCATCTTGGGTGCTCTGGAAGCACTACTTTTTATTGACTTCGTATTTGACGAGCACGCGTTTAGTCTGCTTCACTTTTCTTTGGTTGCAACCAAGCACATTGAGCCACCTCACCACTATCGTTTGATGTTTGAGATTTTAGGTTTGGTCGTATTAGGAGAGTCGAGATGATTTGTAGTCTTTTTACACCTCAATAGGGGCACACGTTTCCATGACTTTTTATGGAAAATCTTACACGATGAATTTGGATCTTTTTAAAATTTTGTGACTCGAGTGAGACTTCATCGGGTGAAATCAAAGCGATAGTCGATCCTGATCTAGCAGACGTTCATAGGTGTCTATCGAGCGAGTGTATGTTGCGTTATGAGTTACTGATTACGCGGGTTGGCTCCACTTGTTTTCCGTTTTTCCTCCTACCTCATGTTTGCCCCACACACCACCTCTATTATCTTCGGAAAGCTCTAAGGGTCCGTTCAGATCACAAGAATTGGAATTCATCCAATTCCAATTCATGTGAGAATTGGAGTTGGACTGAATTACAATGTAGTTGTTCGGCTGCAAGATGGATTTTTAGAATTGGAATTAGAATTGGTTTAGAATTTCTTTTTTTTTTCTCATGCCTGTAGGATCCGGCGACAACGACAATTTGAAGTTAGAGTCTTGTGTCATTCGGGGCGAAGTTATTGCAACAAAACCAAGTGGTGGAGGGAATTATTCCTTTACAATCTCTATGAAAATATTGAAGTTGGCAAAAAGGAACACAAAATCAGATAAATCAACTTCAGGTAGTGTACCAACAATTAATTATGATCGGGCAACGGCGGCGAGATTGGGCGGCAATGACGAGATCGGGTGACGGCGACGAGATCGGGTGACGACGACGAGATCGGGTGATGTCCACGAGATCGGTCGACGACGGCGAGATCGGGCGATGACGATGAGTTCGGGGGCGTGATCAGGTGTTACCGACAAGATCGGGCGGCGGCGACGACGAGATCGGGCGGTGGCAGCGAGATTGAGCGGTGGCGGCAAGATCAGGTGGCTGCGGCGAGATCAGGTGGCTGCAGCGAGTTCAGACGGCGACGACGGCGAGATCGGTCAGCGGCGACGACGACGAGATCGATCAGCGGCGACGACGGTGAGATCGGTCGGCGGCAAGATCGGTCGGCGGTGGCGAGATCGGTCGGCGGTGGCGAGATCGGGCGGCGGCGGCGAGATCGTGCGGCGGCGGCGAGATCGGGCGGCGGCGGCGAGATCGGGATCTACAACCCCGCTTGGGGTCACATCACTATATCAGAAGGTCATGCACTACGTGATGGGGATCGACCTCGTGTTCATGATCAATGGAGGAGATCGGGACATCACTCGGTGGGACCCGATTTTGCATATTTACCAGGGATGCATTGATCAGATTGGCAATCCGAGACCGCGAGCACACCTGGAGCGTCATTTTTCAATTATATGTATTTTTAAAAATATTTTTTGAAGTTGTATTTATTGTTTTAGGACAGTGGACGTAACTGACGATCATAACAGTTCATGGCGGGTGCCTAACCGCCCACTCTCATTATAAATCGGGGCGGATGTTCTCATTTTTGGGGCTGCTGAGTTTTGTGAGATAATCCAGATCCGACAATTACTCGTGGTGCGACGTCACGAGCCCTTCATGCGACGTCCCAACTAATTTTATTTCAGTCATTTCTTTTCTTAATTTCACTTTGCATTCTATTCCCGTGAACCATCCCTCTTACCCCGCGATCCGCTTAACTGCACTACTCATCTTCAACCTCTTGCATCTGTAACCGCAAGTCAGCCACACACCCCTCTCTTTAACCTCCTGCAGTTTTCATATTGAAGTTATTTTATTAATCAGATCGGCGATCCAAGACCGCGAGTGCGTCCGGAGCGTCATTTTTCATTTTATATGTATATTTTTAATATTTTTGAGTTTTATTTATTGTTTTAGGACACCATACGTAACAGACGATCATAGTTGTTCACGCTGGGTGCCCAACCACCCCCTCTCGTTATTAATATGAGCAGATGTTCTCATTTTCAGGGCATTGCTGAGTTTTGTGAGATAATCCAGATCCGACAATCACTCGTGGTGCGACGTCCCGACTAATTTTATTTTAATTATTTCTTTTCTTAATTTCACTATGCCTTCTATCCCTGCGAACCATCCCAGTTACCCCAAGATCCCTGCTTAACTGCAATGTTCATCTTCAACCTCCTGCATATGTAACCGCAAGCCAGCCACACATCCCTCTCTACCATACGCCGCCCAATCCCCTGTCAGAACCCTCCCTCTCAACGGAAAGTGTCGTAGCATCCAATCGTGCGTTCTTCCATCTAACCGCTCGACATCGCCCCTCCCTCCATCCATCAATCGTGGATCCACCGCACATCCTTCCTCAATATACTGTTCTTCTTCCTTTTCTCCTGTTTCTCTGTCGTGGAACCTCAAGCAAGCCGCAGACCTACCACCCTTGCTTTTTCTTGTCGATCTGACCCGCCGACTCCCGTACATGACTCTACGCAACTTCCTCTTCACTGCAACAGTACCAGCTTCACCTTCTGAGTCGCCCGATTCTAACGCTCGTTCTCCCTCTGATCGCAACCCACCCCTCTACTTACGGCCGGGAACATCCCCACATTCTCCTCCGCAAACCTCCCGATTGGGTCATTAACAATGTATATCTCCTCTAATCCAGAACTCCCCTCTTCTCTGTTCCTGTTCCTGATTGTATTTCACCACTCAGTGGCAGTTCATTCCCGCCCCCAACAAGCAAATCATTGTTCTGGGCAACACGCCAACATCCACCCTCACCGTGATCCTCAATATTTGCAGTCAAGTTTACCCCCACAACAGCCGTCCAACATCTCTTGCCCGCCACCGAATTTCTCGTGCCTTGTGAGTATTAATTTAATGTGTTATGGTATTTTGTATTAAATTGTTTGATGAAATCTCATATTTGCTGGTGAAATCAATCCTTGAATGTACTTTTTGTCATTTTCATAATTTCTATAAAACTTATTTGTGCAAATTGTAGTTTAATGAGCCCACTTGTGAAGGAACGTGATTATTTGCTTGTGCGCACAAAAATTATTGTGCACACTGTATTGTTTTGCTAGCCATGTATAAATTTGTTGCTAATGTTTAATTCCAAGTTAATTCAAAACATGCATGCAACATTTTTGATAGGCTTGATCATCTCCATTCCGCATATCCACTTAGATTTCACTAGCATGTCAGCACATTCATTTTCACATAGCCCCGTCCTGCGTCACTATGTTAAACCAAATAATTCAATCATTGGTATGCTTATAGCCTTCATTCTCGCTCCTTTACTTCTATAAATAATGTGACTAATTTACTGGTTTCTTTTGTGCTTTTGGCTTACAGATGAGCATATACTATGCACCTGCATTTTTCAGTCATCTTCTTGGTAAGTGCTTGAAACGGCGTAATTGGATTCCGGAAGTTTTGAAACTGGGCCTAGTAGTTATAGTAACTTTTATGATCATCTGGTGGCCTTACCTTTATTCAATGGAAGCAGCAAAAAAGGTACGGCAGAAAGAAAAAAAAGCTTTTTATTATTGATCCTTCTTTGATGTGAATCCACTTGATCGTTCCATCTTCTCTCTTGATTTCTTGTCGAGATCCTAGTATACAGATATTCAAGAAATCGATCTTGTCATATTAATTGATTTCAGTATCTCCCCCTTTGATGTGAATTCACATGATTGTTTCATGTTCTTTCTTTAATGATTGTTGAGATTTTAGTATCTCTCTTGCTTCCCTTTTTCCAAAACTAAATATTACTTTCTTCTTAAATGTGATCCAGGTTCTTTATAGATTAGCTCCATTTGACAGAGGCATATATGAGGACTATGTAGCGAATTTTTGGTGCAGTACATCAGTCATAGTTAAGTGGAAGAGACTGTTTTCTATTGGTGTCTTGAAGTTTCTTTGCCTCTGTGCTACAGTTTCAGGTTTTCTGCCTTCATGCTACCTGCAAATGAAGGCACCAAGTGATCGCACTTTCCTTTATGGCCTGCTAAATAGTTCATTTGCCTTCTACCTATTCTCTTACCAAGGTTTACCTTTTATGTATTTTAAATTTCTTTCAAATTTTCTTGATATAATTATACTTTTGTGCATACATTTTATTTATTTTACATGTTGGAATTTTCCAGTGCACGAGAAGTCGATCCTGCTGCCTCTTTTACCTGCAAGTCTTTTAGCACTTCAAGAACAATTTCTTTTCGGGCAGCTAGTGAATTGTGGCCTTCTTTCAATGTTTCCTCTTCTACTTCGGGATAATCTGATCCTGCAATATACAGCTATACTTTCTCTATTCGGACTTATCTTCTTTGATCAAAATGTGAGGCATGCATGGGATAAATTGTCTGTTAGGAGGAGGTTATTACTAGTCTTGCCTTTATTGTTATCCTTCCTTCTTCACTTAATGTATCTAACTCTAAGGCCTCCTGGTAAGTATCCTTTTCTCTTTGAGGCCTTGATTATGTTATTTTGCTTTTCTCAGTTTTTATGCTTTGCTATTTGGACAAATATTCAGCAATGTACTTCTTTAGATTTCTTTAATTGGTTAAAAGCAAGGAAAAAGGATCTCTGATCAAGATTTCAAGCAGCATTGTCATGGCGACATGCCTTCGTTGTGGTTGCATTTTTTTTCTCAAGGAAAAACGGTTATCTCCATTTGATCATCAATGTATTCAGTGGCAAATTTTATTGTGCTCTGCACGATTAATGATATTTCTTAAATAAATAACATTATCTGTCAGGTTTTATTGATCATTCTTGCATCAACATTTCAATTGTAAATTTCATCGTGCTCCAAAATTGATCCAACTCCTCACCAGGATTAGTGCTCTTCTTTCAAGTTCTTAATCAGCTAATTGACATCTATATTTTAAGTGAGCTGGATGGTTTAGTTTGTTGAAACTACTTTTTATTTATTCTGTTTGATACAGCTGGTCTAATACTCTGAAGCTATTATGTTTTAAGAAATGAAATCAGTCCATAGTTTCCCATGGACAAAGCTACTACACACTCATGCAGCCGTTTTGACACAATTGAGGGACACAAAACTATCCAGTGTGGCTGATGGCATGTCACCACTCGGTCAAAATGGATTTGCTAAGCTCTTATAACTGTTACTATTTTCATGCCATGTTTCTCCCCAGATCCCACCACCATTCCCTAGTTTTCTTGAATCCTCTGCAGCATTGAGATGTTTTATTATGAGCGTATAAACATTTTATAAGCTGATTTTATAAGCTGATCGCAACCCACCCCTCTATTTATTGGTTTCCATTGCTTATGAGTCCAATTTTTTAATTGTTTATGGTCTTCGATGTAAATGTGAAGGATTTTTTTTTTTTGGAATGATGTCCTGAAAGCACCCTCTTGCAAAAATACTGGGCAAGGTTTGTCTACATTTCACCCTTGTTGTGGGACCCTTCTCCAGACCCTTGCTATGCGGGGATGCTTTGTGCACTGGGCTACCCTTTTTTTGACGTTCCATATACACCCTCTACCATACCCCACCACCCAACAAACCATTGGGCCACCAACTAAAAAGCCGTGTCATGAGAAGTATTAGAAGGGAATTAACATTAAAGAAGATATTTCAGTAGGCATTTTATTATAATTAATGAGGGAGATTTCTCTTCTTATCTAGCGTCACTAACGAGTCAATATAAGGCAAATTTGTATTTTGGATTCAGCGTAGAGTTGCGAGAGAGAAGCTTGTAGGATATATATTCAACTTCGTCTGGTTCTCTCTCGATTATTAGTATGTCTTCTTGTTCATTCATCTCGTGTATTATTTTCTTTTACCCCCTCTCCTAGTCGTCTGCTCTTTCAATTGATCCAACCCATCATAACTGCCCGCCAAAATCTGGGCAATTTCTGTTTCCACTAATCACCCCCTTCATTAATATGGACAACAATTTTGTTACCAACTAGAAAGTAGATGCATTCACGTAAGAAATAATTGGATACAAAATCATGATGAATACTCGTGCACTACTCCAGGAAGCTGGTACATCCTTGAAGTTCCTCTCCTTTGAGAGATCCCCAAGTCTAAATGCTCCTCAAAATAATCCTAATGCACCTTACTGTAGGTCGGTTCCGGTTCCAAAAATTGGGAACCGAACCTATTCAGATCGGTTCTTGGTTCTAAGGGGAACCAAATTGATCCGAGTTGCACTCCTACTCCAACTTATATATTGAGGCTCATGTACAATTTTCCCAAACGCCCTTAACAAAGAAATAGTACATAGATGACTAAACATAAAAACATTTCTGATTGTTGTCCGCGCATGCATAACAAATGCCCTCATCGACATGCTCGTGATTGTTGTCCGCGCATGCAAAAAAGGTCAAGTCGGTTGGGGCCGTCAGTTTCGCGTTTTCTTGATGAACTCGAGCTCGCCCAGGGTCGTTAATTCGAGGGACCTGCCGAGTCCGGGGGGGGGGGGGGGGGTCTGCCGATCAGGCCGAACCGGGTAGCCGCCTCGACGTCCTCTCGGTCAAGCGAGTCCATGAGGATCAAGGGGGCAGTAGGTCGGCTGGAAAGGCTTGTTAAAGATAGCCCTACCCTCACTACCTTATTTATAGAGTCCAGAAAGGAAGGCGGCGTGACTTCGCAGGCGACATCTCAGGCTCGCCAAATCGGGGTTGGATGATTTCTTTCTGACCTCTGGCGAGCCCGCAAAGAAGCGAGAATTGTGTACAACCCCAGTTTAGCAACCCCAGTGCAGACTGCGCCCAACCAGGGCAGGGTGAGCCCATTAGGAGAAATTAGGTCAGGCGAGGCGACCTCGACGACCGCGAGTCGGACTCCCCAACCAGTTGCCAGCTCGCTGAAGGAGTCCCTTGGGCAAAGGCGACCGCGAGCCGAGGCGCACACTGGCGAAGAGACACTGCCCTCTTCGTGAATTCGCCTCGGCACGTAGAGCCAGTCCACCCTTCCATTTACTCGCATTTCAGCCTTGTCTGCCCATATCCATCTCAAACAATGGGATTCCGCTGTCCGCAGACCAATCAAGGGTGCCAATAGCAAAAACAAAAGGCGTAGGGCGCTATCCGCAAGTCATAAAGACGATTTTGCCCCTGGTTTGGGGTTTGCCTATAAATAGACTCTCAAAGAACCTTGGAGGGGCATACCCAGCCTCCCAGAGCTCCTAAATTTCAGAGAGTTCTTGCTTCGTGCCATCCAAGGTGCCGAGCTCAGCCTTTGGCTTTGGGGGGAAGACGCGATACGCGCTTCCGAGTGAGCGTTGGGTCCTTCACGCTGCAGCTCATCGGGTCTGTGAGTATGCAACCACCTCAAATTAGTGAATACTGAATCTGAGCTCGAATTAACCTGCCTTGAGCACCCGACGGCGGGCCAAGTAACTCGAACTGTTCTCTCCCAGTCCGAACTGCGTTGAACCAGTATCCGGGTTTCAACAAGAGAACTTGCTAACCTATACTTGCTGCATAATTAGCTTGGGGTGGTGGGAGAAGGGTATCTAGGGCATGTTCTGTGTATATAGCTCTAGTTAATGAATGATTTGGAGAACAAGATTCCTCCCCTGGTGAAGGATATAAAGAGAGATTATTGTATACTGTGTTATTCCTATATTTGCCAAGAGGTTTTTCCATGACACCCATATCAATCTTTTTTCTGTTTTTAAAGAGAGGTTTTTGGATGGCATGCATATCTCCTATTTGTTTATTTGAGGGTGTGCAACGAGGACAATTTGAATATGATTATTGCTTGCCCACGCACTAATGAGCTTGAGGAGGTTTCATCATAAGAAAACTATATAACTATGGTATAATAATTGTTCTACAATATTACATAGATATTTTCATGTGAAAGACAAAAATATTTCATTACAATACAATCACATAATGCTGTCGTACATTCAAATTAGCTATAAACAAATTGAAGACATAACAATCATAGAGTGATGCAATCTGCGCAGGTGTTATTTTGGTTCAACTTTTATTGGCCAAGTATAACTTCCACTGTATGAAAACGAACCACCACTTCCATCCTTTTGTTGCATTATGTTATCATACGGACTAAGAGGACTAGCCCTTACTTTAAGATCCACAGCAGTTGTCGATATATGTGTCATCTCTACATCCAATCCTTCATTCTTCAACATCATCTCGATCTCCTTCACGACATCGCTCATAGCCGGTCGATCTGCTGCTAAGTCCTCCACGCACTGTAAGGCCAATTCCACAATTCTTCGGAAACCTACAAGATATGTTGATTTTCTAATAACGGGATCCATCACTTTCTTGAGACCATAGTAGACATCATTCTTTTTCAATTCTGACTTCACTATTGATACCATATACTTTCCATTATGTATGGGTGGGTCTCCTGTTATTAGTTCCAACATGACTACTCCAAAACTATAAACATCACTTTTCTCCGTGAGGATTTGTGTCATGTAATACTCAGGATCAAGGTAGCCCTGCAAAGGTTAGAAATTTTGTTTTAGAATCAAATTAATGAAGATCAAGCCAATCTTAGTTTAAGCCAGCTGAAGCAACACCACAACGCTATGAACTTCTTATAAAATTTTGGCAGTGTCTGTACAACCATGACATTATATGCAAAGGGTCCAACCACTTTTAGACTCATAGGGTGATGACAACACATAGCCCTGTGGCTCAGCAACTAGTTGTGGTCTAGTGATGATTAATGATTTCTAGTCCACTTTAAACATCAAGAGACACGACAACTATTTTTTGTTCTCCATTGAGTCAAGCTTGAATGAGTTACTTCAACTTGATTTTTTAGCAGTGCTCAAATATAAGTTAGTTCAAAATGACTCAAAATTAAATACAAATATATTGATTTTCCCACATTCTTTAATAGAAGTAAATTGTTGCTAATACGGGTGTCATGACCCGAATAATGGGTGCTTTATTCTAGTTGAGATCTTAAGGTCTAGTAGGTCTATTTTAGAAAAGTGTGTGAGTTACTTCCTTAACATATGTGAAGTGGATGTGGATGCAATTTCATCTTTGGGTTCTAGAATTTGGTTTCTCCCAAGTGGAGAGGTCTTAGAGGGAACATGCCCTCATGAACTTAGGTGCTAACTTCTTTCACATTCATGTAAGTTGTCTTGACTCAAAATCAATTTTTTATTTTTCAAGATAAGAATCTAGGCCATTACCCTGCTCAAAGTGACTCGAGTTGGTATCAAATAGCTCAAAGTTTGAGTTTAGTTTTAAATGAATCTCAGTTTCCGTCAATGTTACCACCACTAGTCCTATCGTTCATCCTTAGGCACCCTAACTAAATGTGACATGGTATTCAAACCCACCACTAACTCTACATGAATTGACAACGCAACCAACTACTCCAACAGCCAGGCTTTTAAGGTTGTTACTTGCAGTACATTGATCCTTCCTCATCTACTACAATACTTACCAAAGTTCCCTTCACTTGAGTGGAGATTTGGCTTAGATCCTCTGATACCAACTTTGAGAGTCCAAAATCAGCAACCTTGGCATTTAAATTGGCATCCAGAAGAATATTACTTGATTTTATATCTCTGTGAATGATTGGCGGATTTGCAAATTCATGGAGATAGGCTAATCCTCGTGCTGAGTCAAGAGCAATTCTAAGTCTCCTGGTCCAATCCAGTTGAATTCCACTCTCCCCTGCATTTTAAGATAGAAGAAATTGGCTATTTAGTTATTGAAGGTAGAATAATATAAGGGCTCATTTGGTTGCTTGTAATTAGATGACATGTAGGAAATAATGATTTCATTTTCACTTAAATTGTGTATAAAAATGAAATCATCACTTTTGAGGAAGCTTTGAGAAGTTTTATGGAGTTCAAATACAATATCAGCCTCTAACTCCATCTACCTTTAGTCATTGTAATTTGGCTCTGGTTTCACTTTGGTCCCTTCAATTTCAATTGTTCCAATCAAAACAGCGCCTTATCCTGTAGGTCCCACCACCCAAAGTTCTTCATTCAATTAAGCTACTTATGTGAATAAATTGGCTTAATTGAATATTTTTTGCACAGAAGGTGATGAATTTAGCCGAATAAAGAAAGAAGTGCTGTGTGATGAGTCTTACTATACACGTCAGTCCTTCGGCTTAGATGAAAATTGACTTTGTCTATTATGTATTTCACGTTTTCTATGTGATTACAATTGTTTTTGAAATTAAAAGGGTTTGAGTGAGACAGTTGAATTTGAGTCAAGTATTGGAGCCATGTTATGAAATAAAAGGTAATTTACTCAATAACAGGGGCTTAGATGGTCATGCCCTTATATGGCTTGAGTCCTTACCAGATAAACCTTGTCTTAATGTTCCGTTAGGAACATATTCATAGACCAACATTCCTTCTCCCTGTTGAAAGCAAAAGCCTACAAGATCTACAAGGTTTTTGTGATGAACTCTAGAAAGCAGCTCAATCTCGGTCTTGAATTCGAGACCGCCTTGAGTTGATCCAGCATTTGATCTCTTGATTGCGACCATCCTTCCATCTGGAAGCATTCCTCTATAGACCTGCAAGAAGTACAAAGTGTATCAGTTCGAGTTCATGTATTGATAAAAAGTTTTTGTATAAGGTTTTGATGTGCATTACCTTCCCATACCCTCCTGATCCAATTACATTTATTTCTGGGAAGTTGTTTGTGAATGTCTTGAGTTCTTCATAGGAAAAATATCTGGCCCCCCTCAATTGAGGCGCTTGACCGCTATCTATAACACTTTCTTCCCAAGTTGCTGAGTACACATGAGTGTTTTAAAATCAGTATTTCCATTGCATTTTTTATGCAGCATAAATAATTTTTCCCCAGGTTTCAGATTGATCTTATTGGACATTTTGTTAACTAAAAGACAAGAATTGTTTTTTAGAAAATGCTGAAACTTATTAGGTTTCATCATTTGGTTGGATGCAGTTACAAATCATTTTGGTATTAACAACACGACGTCAGGAGTGCAATAAGAGATTATCATAGAGATTTAGGCTATGTTTGAAACAGCTTATGATGATGAATAAGCCGCTAATTATAAATTGATGTTTGAATAGAGATTTTATAAAAACAATGATGAATAAATAGTCGACAGTTTGGATAGTTTGTTCATAAATGTTTATCTAAAATTTCATTCATTCATAAGAGTCCATTCGTTTGAACGCGTTTTTTTCGTCCGGGCGCGATTTTTTTGTCCGGACGCATTTTGTTCGCGTGGTCACGATTTTTTCACCCGGTCTCGAATTTTTTTCGCCAGAGCTCGATTTTTTTTCGCTCGAGCTCGATTTTTTTTGCCCGAGTGGTTTTTTCGCCAGGGCGCGATTTTTTTCCTGGTTGCGATTTTTTTTGGCCGGGCGGTTTTTTTTTGCCACAACACGATTTTTTTGCCCAGGCGCGTTTTTTTCGCCTGGGCAGTTTTTTTATAACAGGCGCATTTTTTTCGCCCGGTCACGTTTTTTTCGCCCAGACACGTTTTTTTCGCTCGGACGCGATTTTTTTACCCCAACGCAATTTCTTCGCCCCGACAATATTTTCGCCGCGATGTGATTTTTTTGCCCAGGAGAAAAAGAAAAAAACGCGCCCGGATAAAAAAATCATGTCTGCGCGAAAAAACACGTATGGGCAAAAAAAAGCGGTCGAGCGAAAAATTTGCGCGTGCCAAAAAAACGCTCCTGGGCAAAAAAATCGCTCCCCGCTACGTCTGTGAGAAAAAATCACGTCCGGGAAAAAAATCGTTTCCGGGTAAAAAGTCACGCTCGTGTAAAAAAATCGCGCCCGGGCGAAAAAAACGCGCTCGGGCGAAAAAACGCGCCCAAGCAAAAAATAGCACGCCCGGGCGAAAAATAGCACGCCCGAGCGAAAAACGCTCCCAGGCGAAAAATATCACGTCCGGGTGAAAAGATCGCGCCCGGGCGAAAAAATCGCTACTGGTCGAAAAAACCGCTTCCTTGTGAAAAATTTTTGCCCCGATGAAAAAATCGCGCTCGGGTGAGAAATTCTCTCGCAGACGAGAAATTTGCGATCGGGTGAAAAAATCGTATCCGGATAAAAAAATAACATTCGGACAAAAAAATCACGCACATGTCTTTTTAAAGAGATAATCGCTTATGAGAAGCTATAAGTTGTACTCGAGTAGCTTATGAAAAATCAACTTAACATCAATTTTAAAATAAGTGATTTTCTATAAGCTGCACAAATAAACAACTATAAAACTGCGATTGGGTTTTAAATAGAGATTATTCATCAGCATAAGTTGTCCCAAACAGAGTCTTAGAGGTAA
Source organism: Platanthera zijinensis (assembly GCA_039513925.1). NCBI lineage: Eukaryota > Viridiplantae > Streptophyta > Magnoliopsida > Asparagales > Orchidaceae > Platanthera > Platanthera zijinensis. The sequence continues at coordinate 39,006,786 of CM077092.1, read as the reverse complement.
ATTTTATAAAATCATTGTTAGGTCAACAATGCAATATGAATCAGAATGATGAGAAGCAAAACGACTGTTGATATCTAAGTTGATTTTCTGGGTTGAATGAAGTTGGCAGTCCCTGGGAACCTGCATAAATTGACTAACCCTGTCTACCGCATAACAGATATCTGGTCTTGTGACAGTCAGATAGACGAGTTTTCCCACTAGCCGTTTGTACCTGGTGTTATTTGAAAGAAGAGGTGAATTCTCACTCCAACACTTGTCATCATCAACACGACCATTGGACATCGCACGAGTCTAACCCCAAGAAGACCGGTCTCTTTTAAAAGATCCAACACATATTTCTGTTGTGAAAGCACTACTGAGTTGTGTTTTAGTGAGATTTCTATTCACAGAAAGTACTTAGGAGATCTCATATCTTTTGTAACAAAGTGTTGCAGAAGATGTTTTTTTGTTAGATCAATTCCCTCCTTATCATCACTTGTAAGGAGAATGTCATCCACATAAACAACAAGAACAATTAGCCCTTTAGAAGTCTTGCGTATGAAAATAAAGTGATCTGCAGAACTTCGAGCAAAGCCAATGACTGAGATAACTTTGCTGAACTTGTCGAACCAGACCCGTGGGCTTTGCTTTAGGTCATATATTGCCTTCCGCAACTTGCATACCTAAAACTCCCCCTGAGCAATATACCCAGGAGGTTGCTCCATGTATACCACTTCTTGTAGATCGTCATAAAGAAAGACATTCTTGACATCTCTCAATCCTTGTTAATTGCCACAAAAAAGATAACACAGATTGTGCTAATGCGAGCAACTGGGGAGAAGATGTCGAAAAAGTCCACACCATATGTCTGAGTAAATCTTTTGACAACTAGTCTGGCCTTATAGCGGTCTATATTACCATCATGATGAAACTTTATTACAAAGACTCATCGACAACCAACCACATCTGCCCCTGGAGGGGTAGGGACAAGAGTCCAAGTACCCATTTCGGTCAAGGTCTTCATTGCTTCATCCATAGTAACTTTCCAATAAGGAATAACAAGAGCTTCTTGATAGGTAGCCGGAGTGACAGTGACCGATAGAGCAAGAGCAAAACTCTTCCAAGCGGGAGAAAGACGAGCATATGAGACAACATCATGAATGGAATACTGAGTCCTTGTCCGAACTCCCTTCCGAAGAGCAATGAGAATATCATGGTTCGGCCAGTCCTCTGTATCAGATCCATCCTTTGGAGAGAGTGTTGACCCGGAAACTGTCAGCGATGACTCTAAATATATAGAAGCAGTATCAGGAGAAAGAGATGGAGAAACAGAAACGGGTGTGGGAAGAGAAGGAGGAGGAAGCTCAGGTAAAGATGCAGACACAATAGGTAGAGAAGGAGCACTATTAGATGGGAAGAGAATAAAGGATCGAGCAAAGTAAGGTGTATCTTCAAATAAAGTTACATCAGCGGAGACATTCTGTTTCCGGAGAATAGGATCATAGCACTGATAGCTCTTCTGAGTTGGACAATAGTCAAAAAAGATGCACTTAACAGAGCGAGAAGAAAGTTTATCACGACCAAAGAAGGAGAGTGGACAAATGCCATACAAACAAAGACTCGTGGAGGTAAATGAAATAGTGTGGCACCTGGGTACATGATGGAGAACAGGATTTTGTCGTGGAGAACTGAAGAAGGAATACAGTTGATGAGATAACAAGAGATAAAGACAACATGACCCCAATATGATCGATGAACATTCATTTGAGTGAGAAGGGTGCGAGCAACATCCAGGAGATGACGATTCTTGCGTTCAACAACGCCATTTTGTTGAGATTGAGAAGTATACGGACAATTGGTTTGATAAATAATGTCATGATGCATAAAAAAACCGAGAATTGATCACTAAAATATTCTTTAGCATTATCAGTGCGAAGAACTTTAATAACCACACCAAATTGTGTGCGTATTTCATTATAAAGGGTAGTGATTATAGAGAAAAGTTCAGAACGTTCTTTTAAAATATACAATCAAATGCATATAGAAAAATCATTAATAAAGGTAACAAAATACAGACTGCCCCTTCCAACAGATTTAGTAGGGGAGGGACCCCAAATATCAGAATGAACAAGATCAAAAGGACGAGAAGAGCCACGTCCTTGTCTTGCTGGATAGGATGAGCGGTGATATTTGTCAAGTTGGCATGCTTCACAATTGAGAGAAGAGTCTCCCTGAGGTAGATCTGGTAGGAGTTGGTAAATAAGGCGAGCAAGAGGATGACCAAGACAAAGATGTCACTGCATAAGAGAAGTAGAGGCGGAGAAATCAGAGATATTGTCAAAGAAGAAAAGGCTGTCGCTTTCAGTTCTAGTGACAATCGTCTCCTTTGAGTATAAATCCTGAAAAGAGCAAGTATTAGATTTAAACGTAACCATTCAATTTAGTTGTTTGCAGCGAGAGAGAACAAAGATCAAATGACACGAAAAAGTTGGGACGTAGGAGTGTCCTCAAGCTGTAGAGACGAAGTGACTTGGACCGTACCAGTCCCGCACACTGGAGACGGAGAACCATCCGTAATAAAAATCGGAGATGACCGGTTTTGTTTGTCCAAATGAGAGAAAAAAAGAGAATTGCCCGTCATGTGATTAGTAGCCTCAGAATCAATGAGCCACTTACCCTCAGTGACCATATGAGCACTTCCTGAAGAGGAGGCAAGAGACGTCGACTTTTTTGTGGTGGGAAAGTGGCGTCACCCGCTGAAGGGAGGAGATGAGAATACTTGACCCAACAACAATCTAAAAGATGTCATGTCTTTCCACAAAGAGAACAGAGATGTCGAGATGGACCACGCCCACTGGAGTGACCTCCACGACCACTAGGGTTTCCATGCTGAGCCGAATGAGCAATGATGTCGGGATGTGGTGGGGAGGCAGGCAGAGGACGCCGAAGAAGAGTAGTGACAACGACAATGTGAGCAATTGTAAGGTGGGAGAGTCAACCTCTCTTAGAATTTGTTGTCGGATCATATCATAAAACTCTGGAAGGCGGAGAAGATAACACGACCAGAAGTTCCTGAAAGTGTTTGTGTTAACTAGCTTTTTCTTCTGCTTTTCTATGGATTGATGCTTTGAGGTTTCACCCAGAATTCCTTGAGATTGCAAAGGAAGATCTGGCGGGTATCCTCCCCCATTTTTAGCTCCTTTTGTACTTTTTGCGTTTTATGCAATATGCAAGTTTCAAGGAAGTGTTTGTGTTGTTCAAAAAGATCAGCGGAGAAAGGGCGATACTGAAGAAGTTCAGCGCCAAGAGCTCGCATCTCCTGGTAAGCAACAACATGAGTCATTGTGGGACAGACAAAAAGATCAGCATATAATGTGTATATACGTGAAGTTTGTGCTCCCTTAGAGTATAGAGCAGCAAGATGAGTTCATGCAACCTTAACCGTCTGATCATGGCGAATGACGGGTAGACACTCATCAGAAAAATTATTAGCAAGCCACGTTCTAACCAGAGCATCACTGACGTTCCAGTCATCAAAGAGAGTAGATCCTCATGCAGGAAGGTCATCAGTGAGATGGTGATGTTTACGCTGAGACCGTAACAAAAATATGAAGGAAGCACTCCAATCTGGATAATTAGAGCCAATCATCTTGGAGGCAATGCCATGATTGTCAGAAGGAGGGGAAACAGAGGGAACGGTTAGAACAGGAGGTGCGAATAGAGTAGAGGAAGAGAGGGCTGGAGTCTCCATACAGAGGAGAAAAACTAATAGAGAGAGGCTGCTTGAAGAAAGCGCGAGATCGCAGAGACCGCGGATACCGCGGGGATCGCGGACTGAAAGAGGGTCACGCGAGCTAAAACCGCAGAAAAAGCGAAGGAGAACAAGCAGGCAGAAAGCCCTAACCACGTGGTTCGATAGAGGCTGCACGAAACAAAGTAGATATCACACAAAAAAGAGCGGGCGGTTAGAAAACCGAAGGCCGCACACAAAAATGGAGTAGAGCAAGCGGTTAAAAAACTGGAGACCGCAAGAATTGCTGCCCACCAGAAAAGCAGAAATCAGAGCAAATGGACCGATGAGGTCTGATACCATGTGAGAATTCTAAAAAATAACTGAATTTTATTGCTCAAAAAACTTAATATTACACAAGTCCCTTATTTATAGGGGAGAAAAGATACAACAGACATGAGACTAATTACAAGTTTACAACAGGCGAACTGATATTTACAGACCGCGGCGAGCATTGCGGTTAGACAAGCTAACTGCTGAATAACACAGCGACCATATCAACAAAGTATCCGCCGACCTCTAATCCATAGATCGCAGTTGACCAACATGACCAACATAGGTTGTTAGACAGACTCTAACTGCCAGACCGCAACAACTTTAGACTTCATTTGGGAGAGCGGTTGCGGTTGTAAAAGAAGTTGTAAATGCATGTTTGCAAATGGAGCCGTTGGAAATTGGTTGCTGGAAATTGAGATCTGTTTGGGTAGTCTGTGTTTACAGAGCTGTTTATAACAGAAAACCGTTTGATATAACAGAGAACCGTTTGATAAAACAGCGATGACGTTTTATAAATATTTTTCATTATAATTTTTTTCTATTATATATTTTTTTAAATTATTTTTTTATAATATATGTATGTATATAAATTGTTGAAAATAATGTATATATTTTTAATTATTTTTAATATAATTTTACTGTTTATACTTTATACTATATACATAATAATTTTACTGTTTGGCCCTGCTTCCGCTCTGCCTTCGCACCGCTCCGCTGCCGGCAGCTTGCCTGGGGATAGTCCGGCGAGGATTTCTCTAGCGGCCGCAGCATGATTTCTCTAGCGGCGGGATTTCTTCCTCCTCCCAAAAAGCAGGCGACTGGAGTGAGCTGCGTCAGAGAGAACCTGCGCCGGAGATCTGCGTGTCGGAGAGAGCTGCGCCGGAGAGAGAAGTGAGAGTTGTGAACCCTTGATGCGGCGGGATGCCTCCTCGCGGCGACCGAAGAGACGTCCAAGGAGTTGCGACGCGATACCTGACGCAATCTTTTCCTCCCTAAACACGACGAACTGGAGCTCTCCCGTAGGTTTTCGTCCCGCAGTTTTTTGCGCTGATCGAAAACGCCGGCGATTCCAACTGTAGGCGGAAAAACAAATGGGAAACAGTCGGAGGTTGCGTTTTACCAAAACGCGTTGGGCTTAAAACGCCTAACCAAATGAAGCCTTAGTCTTCTGATCGCCAGACCGCAACAACTGTTAACCACCACCAGACTTCTTTTGCTCTAACAAGATGCGGTTACACTGGTTATCCTCAGGACAGCCAGACTGCCCCAGACCGCCAGAGTAGTCTGTCAGACCGCCAGGGTGAGACCGCCAGATCAGACTGCCAGCACCAGACCACCAACACCAGACCGCCAACACCAGACCGCCAAGTTCTATCGGTGAAGAATAGGTTTAACACTTTACTGCAACACTCAACATGAAACAATGGAAATGGATATTTGTAAAGACAACTTTAAATAGTTAAGATAAGATTGCGGCTGATGAGATGCTCCAATCAAATGAGCACCCGGTGATATTTCATAGAATAAATAAATAGACAACACAATTTATGGAGAACACAATGAAGTTTGCAATTAAGTTCATTTGCATTGAACATACCAAACGGGTCATTCAATTCAATAGCCTTTTTGGCCCTTTTCTTCTGCTGGAAAGCATAGAAACTAGCACCAGAAAGCCCAAGAAGTAGAAGTACTGAGGCAATTACCAATCCTACTATTAAACCAATATTTAAATATGATGTTCCTGCAGGGTGAAAAAAACTCTTTAGGTGATATATTAACAATTTATATCTCGTTTGAAATGCCATTCTATAATGTGGTGCAAATCTAGGCAAGCGCAAACCCTGACACCCAAAACAGAGGAGTTCAGCGTTCCGCATTCCCTGATAATGTGCTAAGCTATTTTTTTCCCATTTTTGCGCCTTTTGGGTCGTGCATGTCCTCCCATGGGTGTATTCCATGGTCTCTGTTCGGATGCCGTTCCGAACAGCCCGCCCAAACAAGGTCGCGCACATTCCCCTATGAGCTAACCTGGTAAAATGTATGGATATGCTTCAAAGTAGGATGGCCCAAAGATTGCTGGAGCTGAGTAATTATTGGTGCTCATATCAAGATCTTCTAGAATATCCTTGATGTTGAAGTAGTTTCCGTTCCCCGGGCAGAGTATGAGCTCCATCTCGAGATAAGTATCATTGTCGAAAAATGGATTCTGAAGAGATACTGATCGCAAAGTTTGATTAAACTTCTGCCAGAGGCTACTTTCCAGTAATCGGAGCACTGCATTGTTTCCAAGATCTTGAAAAAATGGGGCTCGAAATAACAGAGTTCCTTTATATGGATGTGAGCATGTATTATTTGTAGCACATGATTTTAAATCACATTTTGAAATACCACTGGAGTTGGCAGGTGTGGATTGCTGAAGTGGTAGGCAATAACTTGTGCCTAAGAGATTAATATTGTTGCACACAGGATTTCCACTTAGCCTACAGTCATCAGAAAATATTAGAGTGAGCTCATCGTGCTATATGTTCCATGTAGCTTTTGAGATTTACTCTATTGACCTCATCTGGTTGCTTGTGAACAGATAATGATGATTTTGTTTTCACTAAATAATTTCATTTGATTCTCTTGAAGGTGCTTTGATGCAGAACATAGACCCAAAGCCTAGATGAAACCATACCGATTCATGAATTTAAGGCTCCGTTTTGGTGTAACGGCGGCAGTCGTAAACGTGATGGATATGAGCCGTCGTTCGACTTCACCTAAGGAACTTCATCCACTTTTTTTGTCCAAATTCATGGGAGCAAAAACACAGTTCCGAACGGAGCCCTAAATTGGATTTACTTTATTTTAACCATATACCAAGAAATAGGGTATGGAGTATGTTATTTTTATTATTATTGAATTATTAGTGGAACTTGAATTATTTTCTCCCAACTATTTTCTCTCCTCTCTTGTCCTCTCTCCTAACTAGTGGATCTTCACAAGGGAAAACATTACCTGTCTGGATCCTGAATAGAATGTGTTGTGGCCTTGTGGGTATTCTTATATGATCAAAACATTGTTGTATAGGATTAAAACATGATCGTATATGATCAAAGAATTGACATGCATGTGATGTTAAAGAGCTTGTATGTTCGCTCATAAATTGATCATGACTATCGGCTATTTGATCATATATAACCCTTATAATCACCCAAAAACAAATTTATGTCTGGGCTCTACACAACTCATTTCCATGAGAATTCCTTAACCCCTGTTTCTCATCAATCAGTCCCTTCCTCTCTCAAATGATCTAACATTCTAACTACATCTAACCAAATAAAAGAATCTAGAAATTTTCATTATCATTCATAATATGTTTTCCTACTATGAGCAACCAATTGAGGCCTAAGAACAATCAATTAGCCTTTGGAAAAACTCTTACAATATCGAATTGTTATAGCTCGAGCTTATTGCGACCGAAGTAAGCGCATTGTTTTCGAAATTTACAATTACGAGTTGTTGGCTAATACTGCTTCCCATATTTAGTTCTCCACTGAAGGAGTTGTTCTTCAGTATCCTGTCAAAAAGGATAAGAATCAGAAAGTGATTGTTCTATTAAGTTGGTTCCTGGTAGTTCCATTTATTTTCTTCCCCTCTCTCCTCAATCCTATTATGATAGGAAAAGCATACTAACACTTTCTGCAACAGTGGAAAGCTGAAGAGTTTCTCTGGCACCTGACCGCGGAGTCCTCCTGATTGTATTGTTCTACAAGCCCAAAACAGCACAAATCAATTAAGGCATCTATTCAGGTAAAAAATTGGTGTTACACTGATATCAATGATCGAATTACTATTTAGGCTTCGTTTGGCGCGGCTTATTTATCCTGATGAGTTTGGAAAAAAACATCATTATCATAGAATGCATGTTTGATATGACATGTTACTACCGTTACCAAGAAAAGAAACTAGTTTTGAGCATAAAATGTTTGGTATGACAATGATGTTTTTTGTCCAAACTCACCGGAGCAAATAAGTGGCGCCAAATGGAACCTAACTTAAATGTTATTAATATGATAAACTAATCTTATAGTATATAATTATTTCTCATAATTTATTAATAAAATAAAACAAGTTTATAATTGAAGAGTAGTTACAAAGTCTATTGTTAGAATGTAACAATATAATGAACATGGCTTACAAAGAGGTGAGATTTTCAAGTTCTGAAATCCATTCTGGAGCTTCTGAAGGATCAAATGAATTATTGCTGAGATCCCTGCTAACAAACAAAAATGATTTCCAGATTTCATGTATGTTCTCAAAAAAACAAAAAATTTTTCAGGAAAAGATCACAAGAGGTTCTTACACATTATTGAGTGTGTTCATTCCCGTGAGATTTGGCATAGGTCCAGTAAATCCATTATTAGCCAAATTTCTGAGAAAAACATCAAGGATTGAGTGCCGGATATCAGGAAGATTGATAAGATCGTAGCCGTTTGATCACTTACAGAACATGGAGATTGGTGAGATTGCTGATACTGGGAGGAACTGCGCCTTCCAGAAGATTCCTATCGAGGCGACTGCGCATAAGATTTAGCATTTAGAATTCTTTTCAACTAAAATGCGGCCTTTGTATACAGTCTCAATGTGACTTACATAACCTGAATTGTTTGCACATATCCTATTGAAGCTGGAATCGTCCCGATTAGCTGATTCCTATCCAAAAGTCTGCATTATATGAACAAAGAGGTAAGGAGAAGGTTTGCAGTTATGATTAAGCAATTAAGCTGGTTGATAATTGAGCTTACAGGTGTTTTATTCTCATATCAGTGCTAAAAAGCTTTTCTGGAATGAGACCTGAAAACTTGTTCTTGTTAAGATGGCTGTTAAGAAAATATATTATTAATAAGTTATACCAATTTATTCATGCGTTCGTTCTTATTATATATATAGGATTAATTACCAAAATTTCCCCTGGAAGTTAGCATAATTACAGATTGTATCCCTCTTATTATTGAAATAACAAAAACCTCCCCTGAATGTTATAAAACATAACATTTATCTCATCTAAAGTTCACATTTCATAACATCCATGCACAAAATTCCCTATACAGATTGCATGGATGTTATGAAATGTGAACTTGAGAAAAGATAAATTTTATGTTTTGTAACATTCAAGGGAGGTTTTTGTAATTTCAATAATAAGAGAGGTTATCTATAATTTTTCAAACTTAGAGGGGAGGTCCTGGTAAATTCCCCTATACATATATATATATATATATAACTGATTGTAGGAACTTACAAGTGCTGTGTGTTCTTCAGCTGATCTAGCCCGGGACTTGAGCCATTAGAGACAGGCAAAGGTCCAGTTAACTGGTTATCTGCTAGCTCCAGCCATCTTAGATGGGAGAGGGCCCCTAAAGAAGCAGGTATGTTTCCTACAAACTGGTTCGAGTTCAGGGCCCTGAGAACAATAAACAGAGAGACGAAAAGACCCGTGAATCAAGGGGAAATAGTAGCGAATTAGAGACTGAATTTGTGTGCACTGGGCATTGCGATCACATAATGATTGCGCATGATCATTATCGTGATTGTGTGTGATCATAATAATCATGTGTGATATTAATGATCTTCCCAATTACATTATGACCATTATGATGACTTGTGGTCTTAGTATGATCATGTATGAACATTATTGATCACACACGCAATCAATAATGTTCGCGCACGATCAATAATTATCGTATGGGACCAATATTGATCGTGCGAGATCATCGTAGAAACAAAAGATAGTGTTGGGTTCTCATACACAGTTTTGCGCATATTAGAGATGAAGTTTAGTTGTTGCTAGTTGCTTCCATCAAGCTGGAAATCATAGGTTTGAAGAGGAATAAGGATGCAAATATGGCTTCTTATAGAAACTTAAAATTCAAGTCGATCGAAAACAGCTAGATTTGATTTTAAGTTGAATAGAAATTGATAGTGAATGGATTTACACAGTTCGAAATAGATCGAATCGATTCGACCTATAATTATTACTTACAATAATATGAGCTTGGTTAGTTTGCCTAGCTCGCTTGGTATTGGGCCACTGAAGCTGCAACCTACCAGTATTCTGAGTAATTTGTTAGGGAATTATTGAAGTCAGTCAGATCCAAGGATGCATGCATATAGCTTCTTTAATTAGTTGAAAAAATCGGCCCTCTTACAGGAATTCAAGCTGCCCCAAGTTTCCAATAGCAGGTGTAAGCGGGCCTCCAAAGTCCTTGTTGTAGGACAGGTCCCTGCAGGTATCAGAAGTAAGCATATTCTCACATTTCAAAGCCAAAAATGTACATGTTTTCCTTCATATAGACTACATAGGCCATCTTCTTCTATTTAGGCTTCTTATTTTTATGGATAATACTATACTCACCTAAAACATATCAAAAATCACAAAAAGTCGGCCCCACTCAGCACAAAAACACTCGACTCCTCCTGTAATTAGATTTGCAAAGTTGGGAAATAAGGAGGTTATGTGTTTTTGTGCCGAGTGGGGCCTATTTTTTGTGGTTTTTTGGTATGTTTAGGGTGAGTATAGTATTATCTTATTTTTTATATATACTTCTTTCCTTCTTTATATAGAATAATAATAATAATTAGCCTATTCTTCTCCTTCTATATATGCTTCTTCTTCTCTATAAACATATATAGAAGCATATATTGGCTGCACAAAGAATTACTTGATAAGTATCACATTTCCATTTTAAGAGAAGGTTTATCAACATTCAATTTCTCTATATAAAGGTGAAAAAAAACTAGAGAATAAAAGAAAAGGGGAAGTCTTAATATTGGTGTGCTTATGCACACTATTTATATTGTAGTTCAAAGAGAAGGTTTATCATAACACCATCAAATTAATTGCAATTGTTAATTTTTTTAAAAAATTTAATATCAAGAAAGTAAAATATTTATTTAAACAATATTTTAGTAAAAAATATTAAATTGATATTTTAACAAAAGCAAAAAAAGGCGGCAAATGTATGGTTTGATCATTAGACTTTTTATCAACATTCTTTATCAATTGCAATACCCTTTTTAAAAAAAAAACATGTAAATTTGTTTATGTATTCATATTGAATGAGTGATAGTGCATGAGCGCCCGTGTGGCCGTGATAATTAGTGGTAGATTCAGAAAATTAATAATGAGAGTGCATAATTTTTTTAAATGAAATATCACAAATATTTTGTATCTTTTTAAATTGAAGGAACATTTTTTTTCATAAAATTGTTGAAGTACTACTGTAGTGTGGAATATATCGAACCATGTTATTAATGACTTAGATTGCATTCGATGCACTCAACTTATGTGCGTCGAGTGCACGATATTTTTTTTCCTATGCCCCCTCCCGGTTAACCAAGGCAATCTGTAATCGGGTTCTAGAAATTTTAACAAGGGTGGGTCAGACATTAACTTCCTACAATAATTTTTTTTAAACGTTTCCATCGTATCTTAACTGTTTCTTCCTCAACTGGTTACTGTATTTGACTTATAAGTAGTCAAAATATATTGTCTTGACGAGATAAATTCAAATTCACTAACCATTTTGAAAAAAAAAACGGGGAGAGGGGTAGTGTTCCTCGCCCCTGGATCCGCCCCTGGTGATAATACTCTTAATCAATCACTTGTAGGCAATGTGAACAATAATACTATTATATCAAGCACAATACAGTGTGTATATTGAGTGAAGTAATATTGTTTTCATCTTAAGCTGCCTTTAAGAAGCATGAACGATCAATGGTGTTGTAGTGATCTCGTAGGAATCCCTCGCGCCCTCGTCCTCGCTCTTTTTTATATAGTTATATAACTTGTACAATAGTTGTACTTAATGGAAGGATTTGCATGAGAATATAGATGGAGAAGGTGCAAAAAGTCTGATCGGGCCAGGCCGGTCGGTTCCCAGGTTTTTTGCCAACCGGGCTCAGCCCAGGCCCTGGTTTGAGTCGGGCCGGGCTGGGTTTGGTCTTCCTCTCAAAGAGAGGGCTTACCCTCCAGGCTGGCCCGAGCCGGCCTAATTTTGGATTAGGCGGGATTTTAATCTCGCCTGTATTAGGCAAGATTTTAATCCCGCATATTTAGGCGGGAATAAAATCCCGTCTGGATTAGGTGAGATTTTAATCGCCTAAATAGACCGGATTAAAATCCCCCCTCTGGCGGGATTTCCTGCCGGCCCAACGCCCGGGCCGGGCAACCGGCTGATATGGGAGCCAGTAAAGCCCCGAAGCCCGGCCTTGGCCCATGTCGGGCTTTTCCAGGGCTGGGCCTAGCCGGGTTTTTTCAGGATCGGGCCTGGGCGAGCTCCCCGGGCCCGATCTTTTTAAACACGACTAGGAGAAGGTAGTAGTATTTTTGTCATCAATTTTCTCAGGAAAAGTTCTGCTAACAAAAGTAATGCATTGAAATAACGGATTAAAAAAACATATCAGAAGTTTACTTATTTATAATTTTATTTTACTATATAATATGGTTTTCAGAATTTATTGCCGATGACTTCAAATTTTAATGTTAGTTTTCTACATAATATAAAATAAATTATGATAATAATATAATTTTAGAAAGTTGGTGTCCAAACTATACGTGCAGCATCTATAGTTCTGTTTGATGCGGTTTTTTTTTTGCTCCCGTAAGTTTGAACAAAAATATAGCTGTCATGAAATGTATGCTTATCCCGAGAATAATAAATGACCGTCGTCAAGAAAGGAAAATTAATTTTGAACATAGAAGTGTGTAAAGTTCCTTAGATGAGATTGGGCGCGTTCATGAACGACAGAACACCACGGCCGTGCCAATGGAGCCTATATCTATTTCTTTTTATAAATACGAGAGACAATGCACGGCCCCTTGGGTGGCCCCAACAGATAATATAATATATTTTACCTATGATTGTGTTGCAAGGATGAGTGTCTATGCTTGAGATGGTTGTGCGGTGCCTACTGAGGTTTCGTTTGGGGGACTTTGTAGGTTCTGTTTGAGGGGGATTTATTAAGGTTTGGTTCATGCGGTCATAACCGCTTGATCAGTGAAAATAAGTTTTGGGTGTGGCCCGCCATCCAGGTGTTGGATGGGGTGCCTCCCGGGCGCACCCGAGTTGGCTCTTGGCATGGGTGCAGGGAAACTCCATGGTACGGTTCAGTGCAAGGGAGTCGGGTTGGCTCCAGGCATGAGTACATGGGAGTTCCGGGCACGGTTTAAGTGCGAGGGAGCCATGCGAACAGTTTTGCCGGTCTTGCTAAAATAATATAAAGGAATTGATAGCGCCCTTCCTAACACTCCGGGATTTTGGGAGAGTTGGTAGGCGCCATTCCTAACAGTGGTATCAAAGCGAGGTTGAGGTCATGGGTTCGATCCTCCTGGATGGCGTTCCACGGGGAGTTGTTGGGTGTGGTCCGCCATCGAGGTGTTGGATGGGGTGCCTCCCGGGCGCACCCGGGTTGGCTCCTGGCATGGGTGCAGGGAAACTCCATGGTACGGTTCAGTGCAAGGGAGTCGGGTTGGCTCCGGGCATGAGTACATGGGAGTTCCGGGCACGGTTTAAGTGCGAAAGAGTCATGCGAACAGTTTGACCGGTCATGCTAAAATAATATAAAGGAATTGATAGCGTCCTTCCTAACACTCTGGAGTTTTGGGAGAGTTGGTAGGCGCCATTCCTGACAAATAAGTCCGGCCAAATGGAGCCTTTGTTGAATTTATGGGGTTAATGACTTATCATGCATAATATGACTGTTTGTGAAGTATTTATTACCTATTGTGCATGAGAGCTTCCACCCTTGTTAGAATTATTGCGTATATGACATGTCTTGTTCACGAATCACAATGTTTTGTTGCAGTCACAATGTTTTGTCGCAGTTGTATATATATATATGGCGTTGTTACGTGCACATCACTTTTGGCTCATTCTATTTTTACATAGAAGTGCTGACATTGTTGGCACGATTGTTACCTTTAGCTCATTTAGGCACTCGAGAGGACGATGGTCGTCATTATAAGATCGGTTTTGTTTGGCCTCGTTAAACCGGAATGTCGATCTTATACAAAAGAAACCAACCTCAAGCATGAAATTATGCTTATATGAGCATGAAATATGTTATAAAAAAACAATTGCGGGTTGCTCGAGACTCCTGGTAGATCGGATTAAATTGTATCGCTTTAGTCCGTGGAGCGGTCGAATGCTCAAACAATCACAGAAAAAGAGAAACTGAAAATATAATTTTTGAACGTGAAAAACCCTTGAAGTTGGTGAAAAATCACGTGGTCGGATCGGTGCCGACCAAATTTCACTATTTGCGAGTGTTTACAAGGTTTTTTGGAGAAGCCGGGTGCGACAGACCGCTATTGGTTACAATCTGGGGGGAGAGAGAGAGGTGCCCGGAGGGTGACAGACCACCGCTCATGAAGCTCTTTGCCTTGTCTTTATCGGCGTTGAAAGCACACGAACTGAAAACTTGGATGACCCGTTCTTGCGCTCAAAGGCTGGAGTAGGATGTGCTTGCAGGAGTTGGGAGAGCAATAGTTGCTAGGTGATGAATGCTTCGGGAGCAGAGTGTTGACAGCAGAGAGTGCAGAGCACTTTGCAAGTTGAAGAACGTGGCCTTCGAAGGTTTTTTAAGACACTCGAAAATCTTCAAAGGAGGCGACGAAGATCTCTAAAGTGCTCTAACACGTAGGGGGAGAAAGAAGAGTGGAGAAAAAGTAAGAATGAAGGCGGGTCTATGATCCTATTTATACGCTTCATGGGTGGTTACGGTAGGCAAGCGGTTATCCGCAGACCGTAACCATCATATTTGATATTTGCAAATCGTTTTAATTTAATTTTAGGCACACATTATTTCTATAATTTTACTATGTGCAAATTGTTATTATTTTGGATATTTTCACCCACCCATATTTGTGGTTACGTTGGTGGTTACGCGGGTGGTTACCCGTATAACGAACGATTGAGATTGTGTGGGGAGGATTAGACGATGTGGAGATGTCCGACGGCGGAGAGCGGATGACCAGAGGGAGGCACGACCGACAGGGGCCGTCCGGGTGGTCGACCAAGGAAGTCGTCCGGGCGGAGGTTACGACGGAGGCCCGCCTCGCGGCCGGCCACGGGCCTCCGCGGTCAAGGGGGCGCCGCCACGAGGTTCGGCGGCGACGGACCCCACGGCCGGGCTTTCACGGCCGCAGGGGCGCGCCGCAAGACTCGGTAGTGGCTGACATCGCGGCCGGCCGCGGACCTCCGCGGCCGCAAGACCCGGCGGCGGCCGACATTGCGGTCGACCGAAGGCTTCTGCTGAGAGGCGCGGCGACGACCGACCACGTGGCCGACCGCGGGCCTTCGCGGTGGCCGCGACCGCGAAATAAAGCGGCAGCCGGCCTCGCCCCCGACCGCGGGCCTCCGCGGCCGCGCGACAAGGCGATTGTCGGCCTTGCGGCCAGATGTGGGGCTCTGCGGCCTCATGGGGCGTGGCGGCCGTCCGTGGACTTGCCTCCATAAGGTGCGGCGGTGGTTACAGTGGAGGGATCGTGTTGGGGTTGTGGAACACTTCCGGTCCTCTTGTTTCTCACACCGCGTTTGCCCACGTGAGCTTAGAGGAATCGAAGTGTGATCCCCTTCGACATCTCCGGGACCGACGACAGCGGGGGTCCGGTGGCGGCCGCCCCCGGCGGAGGTTGTTCAGGGGGGCAACGCCCCCGGACCAAATTTTTCTGAAGGTTGTTCAGTTGTCGAACGGGGTTCGGAGATCGTCGAACGGCCTTGGTCGTTTTTCGTCGACCGGTCTTGCTCGTTCGACGATCGCCGATCATCGACCCCAGCGATCGTTCGACGATCGCCGATCGTCGATGTCCACGGATCGGTCGACCATCGTCGTTCGACGATCGCGGTTGCCGATCGTCGAACGAACTTTGCTCGTTCGACGATCGCGGATGCGGAAGTCTATTTATATGTTTATCCCCCATTTAGGGATACGGATGAAATCGATTTTTTACAGACTTGCGGCGGCGTATTCTTTTGGAGGCGTGTACGAGGTTTTCCGTCGGCGTCGATCCAGAATGTATTCTTCTACGGTTTTCTTGTCCAGAAGAGGAAGAAGGTAGGGTCGGGTTTAGATCCTTGTAACGTTTGGTGTAATCTGTAACTTTCTGGTGAATACAAGAAGGGAGAAGAAGGGGAGAGAGGACGTAACCCGGTTTGGGTGAACCTCTGTATATCGCTGTGTTTGTGATTGTTCTGTTTTGTGCTTTGTGATTTGTTATTTGTTTTCGGATTTCTATTTCTCGGCGCTCCGGATTTCCTACAGATCGTGCGCGGAAATCGGGTGCAAGATGGTTTTTCTCATAACCCTTCACTCAATTAGTCGGGGACATGAAAATTTTAATCTCCGCAGTCCGGAATCCTATAAATTGAGGGAGGCTCCATCAAAAATGACTCATCAATAGTCGATAAGGCGTATTCTAGTTCGTGAGATGTATGTTTTATCTGTAGTTTACTTTTTTAACTAGTTAGTGAAATACTGAAGCCATGCAATACATTTAACATTACAGAATTTTGTGGCCTATGTGAGCCTCTGCATGTAATAACTCTATAATATGAATGCATCTCATCACTTCTTCGACTGTGTAGTTGTGTTGTCTCTAACTCGGAGCAGTTTGGGTTGGTTCTTTCTACTACTCAGTTATAATATGCTCAATCTAGAAGACCACCATGTGTTTGTTGGCGCCCGTCGGACTTATATTGTATGTGTAATAGAAATGAATTGTTACAATAGAGATGTCTACATGAATTATTAGGAGTCTCAAGGGAAAATGTGGCTAGCATGCTAGTTGGGGGAATAAAAAGCCATTGTAAGGTTTCTACAACAACATTACCAATAGAGAGAAATGGTTTGGTCTTTGTATAAAATAATAATAATAATAATAATAATAATAATAATAATAATAATAATAATAAAGAGTCTTTAATATTAATATAGGAAGCCTAATTTTGCTTCACTATGAAGCCTTTGACCTACCTATAAATTGAAAGCAAGTGTAGTCCCAATTAAAAACAGCTAGTATCATATTTTAATTCTTTCTCAAAGAAAACTCTTTAAGAAAATTTATTTGATCCACATCTCTCCAAGGTCAAGCCAAATAGATTCATGAGTCGACACCCCCTAATTTGCTAACAATGAATTTCAGGATGTTCGGGTAACACGAAAATAGCAAAAAAAATGGGCATATGATTGAGATTGCTAATAGCAAAGTCAACCCTAAATATAAAATGGCCTTTAAAGTATTTACTATCTCTGAAAACCATGGTTCCTATTGGAGATTACAAGCATAAATTAGAGGAAGAGATTACAATTTACAAGTAAGCATAGATTACATGGCTATTTATAGCATACAACAATTCTAATATTACAACACTTCTCCTTTTGATTGACAGAAGATATTCACTAAGCTCATCTTGTCACAACCCCTGATCATATCCTTTGAAATGAGTCCCTTGCCCAAGCAATTTGCAACCTGACCCTTAGTCGAGACGTGACTCAACTTCAGTAATCCACTATCAAGTTTTTTCTTGATGAAAAACTTATCAATCTCTATATGTTTGGTTCGATTATGATGCACTGAATTATTTGCAATATTGATGATTGACTGACTGTACACCACAACTTTATTTTATCTCCTTATTCAACTTCAACTTCACAAACATACATTTCAGCCACAGGATCTCTGCAACCCCTAATGTCATGGCTTTATACTCTGCCTATGTTGTTGATCTTGTCACTACTGACTGCTTCTTGCTCCTCCAGGAGACCGGGTTGCCTCCCACAAATATGCAATAGCCTGAAGTAGATATCCTATCATTCGCACAACTTGCCTAGTCAGAGTTACAGTAGCCCTCAATCTTCACATGTTTATTTCTTCTGGACGTCAGCCCCTTTCCAGGAGCATTCTTCAAGCATCGCAAAATCCGGTACACTGCATCCATATGGCCCTTCCTTGGATCATGCATGTAGCGGCTCACTACGCTCATGGAGAAGGAGATGTTCGGGCGAGTGTGGCTCAAGTAAATCAGCTTCCCAACTAGCCTTTGATACATCCCACAATCAACTAGTTCCTCGGCCTCAACACCTAGTATTCACTTCTGATCGATTGGTGTTGCAGTAGGTTTGTACCCCAACATATTCGTATCTATGAGAAGATCTAAGACATATTTCCTTTGGGAAAGGACTATTCCCTTTACCTCATAAGAAATCTCAAAGAAATACCTAAGAAGACCCAGATCCTTTATCTCAAACTCCTTGCCTAGAGCCCCCTTAGGCGACCAATCACCTGCTCATTGTTTCCAGTGATGATCATGTCGTCCACATACACACAAGCATGGTGATGTGACCTTCATTCTGCCTGAAAAATACTATGTGATCCGCATTTATCTGGTGATATCTCATCCCATTCATCGCCTTCCTGAATCTGCCGAACAATGTACGAGGTGACTGCTTCAGCCCATAAAGGAACTTCTTCAACCTGCAGACTCTGCCTTCTGTCTTGCCTGTGCCAAACCCTGGTGATATCTCCATGTATACCTCCTCTGCTAGATCTCCATGAAAAAAATGCATTCTTCATATCTAATTGGTGCAATATTCATCCACCATTCGCCGTCAGGCTTATTAGGGTCCTAACAGTGCTCATCTTTGCAATGGGTGCAAATGTCTCGTCGTATTTGATGTCATAGGTCTGGTTGTACCCATTGGCAACCAATCGAGCCTTGTAGTGATCGACTTGTGGATCTGGGTTTTGCTTCACAGTGAACACTCATTTGCACCCGACGACCTTCTTTTCCATTGGCAACTATGTCAGCTCCAAAGTCTTGTTCTTCTTAAAGTCGATCCCTCATCTCCTCCTTCATCGGTGCCTTCCATTTCAGATTATCTTTGACAACCTGCCAATTATTAGGACAATAAAACTATCCAACGATGCAATGAATGCTTCGCGAGAAGATGAAGTATGATCATAAGAGACAAATGACGTAATGTCCCAACCATATCTATCTGAAGGATTTACCGTATTATTACGAGTAGTCTTTTGTAATATGGCAATTAGGGAAAAATAAGTATGTGGAAGGATATCACTTGAGACTTGTGGTGATGTAAGTGCTATAGGAATAGAGAGCGACGTAGCCAAGGGACTATAAGCTAAACTGGGCACAAACACTGGATCTGGTACTGCTGACAGTTTCCTCCTACTGTATGTAACCAGCTCCCCCTAAGTCGTAAGTCTAACATCACGTCTCTCCTCCTCAATCTCCTCCTCCTGCTCCTTATCACTCCTCTCCTGCTCCTCTACAGATCCTCCCTACCATACGCCTAGATTTGTCACTAACTTCTCTCTCTCTGCCCTCATATTTTCAGTATCTAACAAGTCAAATGTGGGTAGGGCTCCCTCATATTGGTTGTACTGTTCTAGCTATCTAAAGTGAACATTCATGCTCACAAAACATCTTTTCTCCATTGGACTCCAGCACAAGTACCCCCTTATGAGCACGAGAGTAGCCAATGAAGATGCACTTGACTACCCTTATATCAAGCTTACCAACACCCTATGCATTGTCCTTAACAAAGCACACACGCCCAAATACCTTCAAAGGAAGGATTCCCCATTATGCCCCTGCAACTGTTGACATTGAGAGTTACACCCCAGAACATGTGATGGCATCTATTGATCAGTTGTGCCACTGTCAATGCTGCATATCCCCACAGACTCTGACCAACCTTCATGTTGAGCATTATACTCCTTGCCACCTCCAGAAGGTGAATGTTCTTCCTTTTTGCCACTCCGTTCTGTGCCGGTGTGTATGCACAATTGATCTGGTGCAATATTCCATAGGCTGGTAAGTATTCATCCATTGCCCTATTAGTGTATTATGTCTCATTATCTAATCTTAGTACCTTAATCATCGCAGTGTATTATGTTTGAGCAAGCTTATGAAAATTTTGGAATCAGGTAAGTACATCACTCTTATTTTTCATCAAATATAACTTATAACCATTTAAAAAACTTACAGCATAAGGTTCTCATACATCGAAATGAATTACATCAAAAACAGAAGAGCTTCTCTGCCCGTACTAACATAAAAACTCATAGTAAGCTTGCCTAAATCACAAGCATCACACACAAATTTTGTTTTATTTGCTCTTTCAAAAATAACAAGAAATAATCTAGCTTTAGTGCTAAAAGAAGGGTTCCCCAATCGCTTGTGATAGAGTATCAATATATCCTCTGCACTCATCTTCTATCCTCTAACTTCCGTCTTCTTTACTACAGATACAAGACCCACATCCAATCCTTCTCAGTTTAGATACCATATCCTGTCATGCCAAGTCCTAGTCTCAAGTATCTGCCTCATCTCTTTCTCCTAAAAAGTTACCTTGAGAATATCAAATAAAACAACTCATCTCAGTTGAATTATCATGAAACTAATGAATAAGAGAATAACTGGAAAAAATGAGCAAACAAAACATTGGATAGTTTTGCTGAACCTAAACAATTAACAAAGTCCTTATCGACCACTGGCTGTAACATACCATCCACCGTCTGGATGCCTTCTGCAGTAACTACGCGAGTGTAGGAGGAGAACTTGCCTACATTCCATGTCATGTGACGTGATGCTCCTGAGTCGATGATCCAATCTAATGTCCTGGAGAGATATATTGATGCAAGAGCGAGAAATCCATCAGTTGGGTGGACATATATAGCAAGCCCAACTCCATCCCTACTCCCCTCGCCCATATGTTTCCTCTTGATGTCCTTCATCATGCTAAACAGGAGCTCCACCTCTGTATAGATAACACTGACTTCCTCCACACTGTCAGTCATGCCCAAATTGGCTCGATAGCCTCCTCAGCCACTACGAGCTCGAACACGTCCACAACCACGTTCCCATCCACCACCCAAATCTCTCTCCCTAGGATGCTTGGGGCAGGCTTACTTCAGATGGCCTACCTCCCCATAGTTGCAACACTGTCAAGTTTCTTCCCTTTGTCCTATAACACTAGGGGCAGCAACCGCTAGGCTGATTTCACAGTAGTGGACCCTCATGTCCCTACCTGAAGTTTAAGACGTGTCTCCTCCTGAATCATAACAGAGATGACCTCGATAAGTGTAGGATTTGTCGTACCAGAAATAAGTGGGGCACTCCGTTGATCAAACTTGTCATCTAATCCCTTCAGGAACTTCATTGTCCTCTCCTCCGCGATGATCTTAGAGGCTCGATACCGTGAGTCACTGCAACAAATCCCGCCAGAAGCGTGATTGTAATCCATTCATAGTCATTCTAACTCAGAGGTGTACTCCCGTACTGTTTTCTCTTCATGAACAGTATCATTAATTTCTCCCTTCACTTGGGAGACCCGCAGAGTCTTCCCCATGGCATCATATGTATTTTTCAGCTTATCCCAAACCTCCATGACCGTCTCGAGTCCGTCTACCGTAGCGACAATCGATGGGATGACTGAGTCGATAAGCCACATAAATACCATCATATGGGCCGACTCCCACTCATCTCTAGCCGAGTTCTTTGGTTTCTTCAACTCCCCTGTCAGGAAGCCCCCAACATGTTTCGCTGCAAGGATTTTCTCACACGGCGTGACCAACTCAGCTAGGTTGTCGGTCCATCAAACTTCAAATCGATCGGTGTAAGTTCCAACTTTATCGGCCGTTGTGATGAACCCAACACTCTCAACAATGTGTCCAACTCATCCGGGCCCAACATCTTGAAAACATCCGTCCTTGTACCTTCCTTCGACGTCATAAATCAACTTCCTTATCGATCACCAGATCACATAGGTATCAAGCAACACCTCCTTCTGTCATAGATCCGATCAACGCATCCCGAGATCCACTAGGGTGCGAACGTGCAACGTTGAAGGCCCGCTCCGATGCGATTGTGCGGCACTGAAGACCGCTAGATGAGAAGGGCGGCAACCGCTAGATGTGTCCAAAGAAAGTCGTTGAAGGGCGATAGCCGCTAGATGCTGCTAGAGAAGGTCGTTGAAAGGCGGCAGCCGCTAGATGCGGCCAGATAAGGCAGTAACCGCTCTATGCGGCTTGACCCGGGCATCATAGACGAAGAGCGTTGCCCGCTAGGTCCCCCCCCCCCACCCCCACACGGCTCTGACATCGCTGATGGAGAGCGCTGCCCGCTATCATTCAAAATATGGGAAGTTCTTATATAAATTAACAAAAGATGTAGATTTTTCTTTTCACACTATAGCTTTATTAAAATCAATATAAGTGATGCAGGACGGCGCACAGGACTTGAGCGCCTGTCGGCTTTTCTAGAAAACCCTAAATGCATGCGATGATTAAATTAAATTTGCAAAGATTTTGAGCGTGCATTGCAAATACTTATATTGATACCAAGTTAACGCTGAATAATTTTCATCTTTTGTTATTAGTGCAAAAATACATGACTATCCTAATTATTATTAGGGCAAAAATACATAGCTATTTATAGCATACAACAATTCTAATAGTACAACAATAACATATGCATCCAAATTAACCAACACCATCGTCCATCGAGATATCCTCGATAACCGGTACTTGACAATGATCATTGGATAAAGCTTTCGATTTAAATGAAGGGCCACAACAAAGGAAATTTACCGTGTAGGAAGAACACCACACCACAACAAAGTCGTTTTATAGTGATATTTTTTAATAGCTTTAGCGATGATTTCAAAGCATCACGATAGTTTTGTGACGTTTACAAAAACGTCACCAAATCAACGCGATTGCGGCCGTCGCCGTAGCTCATTACGATGTTTTAAAAAAACATCGTAATTGACAGACGCACGAGTAAAACAAATTTGGAAAATGAAACCCTAAGAATATCATAAGCAAAACCCGAACTCTTTGGAAACAAAGCTTTGTTCCAAGCAACTTTGCTATGCTTTGGAGTAATACATTCAACTAAAACTATCCACATATAAATGGGATCCAAAAAAGCAGTGCACTTTTTAATTGCAATACTTTAATTCCATTTTGCAAGCTCTTTTTTTATATTTAAAAATGCTAATTAATTATACATTATTAATACATAGTTATTAATCATGATTTTTTACACAAGTATTAGCCACAATTGTTATCCCATGATAAATACAAATGTAGCTAATGCCCAATTTTTTTGTAATATGTTCAAATTATTCTGTACTTAAAGTAATATTTTGTGTCCCAACTTTAATTTAGATCTATAAAGTTGCTAAACAAAGAAAATCATAATATTTGAATGAAATATGCAGTAAATGCCAATTCAATATATTTGAGAAAACCTATGTGATAACATAAATTATGAATTAATATTCATTAATCTAAAAAAAAATATTTAGATATTGTAAATTATCATCAAATTGAAATTTAAAAGTTGAGGGGAAAGCCAGTGAGACTTGACTCAGTTGGGTAAGCTGAGACCTCATGACAAAAAGATCATAAGTTCGATTCTCATTGTATGTAAATTTTGTCTGCTTATTTAATAATTTATTATTTAATGATGCTTAATATTCTCAATGTAATGATGCTTATATATTTACGAGTGACATGCGCGGGGCTTCGCCCTTACGGCCAACCGCGACAGTACACGGAGGACCCCGTGCCCCGCGCGACAATATCCCGACCACGACATTGTCCCGACGCACGCAAACCCCAAGTGTCGTACGCTCGTCGCTCATTTTTGCAGTATGAACAGGAGTTTGCACTGGGCAGCGCAAACATATAGCCTCCGGGGGAGGATCATGGCGGGCCCCACCACTAAAGTGGTGGGTTAGTGGGTGGTTACCCACGGATCGGACGGCTACGGAGGCCCCACCACAATCGGACGGTGGAGGCATGAGCGGCGTGCCACCGGCCGGTGGTGGTCGGCGGGAGGCGGCCGACGGCGAACGGCGGCGGCCGGCGGCGGGAGGAGACCAGCCGGCGGCGGGCGGGCGGGCGGCGGGCGGCGGCCGGCCGGCGGTGGTTCCCTCCTTTTGTCATGGGAGAGGGATTAATTGAGAGATAAAAGGGGAAGTGGGCCCTCCCACTCCTCCTATCATGATGGGGATCATGGGGAGTGGGTTGACCAGTCAACCCCATGATCTTCTCATTTGGAACGGCTATGCGCACCCCTAATGGATAAAAAATGGGTTAATCCCCATCAATTATGCTTTGGACTTTGGAGTAATATATTCAACTAAAACTATCCACATATAAATGGGATCCAAACAAGCAGTGCACTTTTTAATTGCAATAATTAAATTCCATTTTGCAAGCTCTTTTTTTATATTTAAAAATGCTAATTAATTATGCATTATTAATACATAGTTATTAATCATGATTTTTTACGTAAGTATTAGCCACAATTTTTATCCCATAATAAATACAAATGTAGCTAATGCCCAATTTTTTTTGTAATATGTTCAAATTATTCTGTACTTCAAGTAATATTTTGTATCCCAACTTAATTTAGATCTATAAAGTTGCTAAACAAATAAAATCATAATATTTGAATGAAATATGCAATAATAAATGTCAATTCAATATATTTGAGGAAACCTATGTGATAACAGAAATTATGAATTAATATTCATTAATCTAAAAAAATAATATTTTGATATTGTAAATTAATTTATAAGTTGAGGGAAAAGTCAATGAGACTTGGCTTAGTTGGGTAAGCTGAGACCTCATGACAAAGAGATCATAAGTTTGATTCTCATTGTATGTGAGTTTTGTCTATTTATTTAATAATTAATTATTGTTTAATGATGCTTAATGTTCTCAATGTAATAATGCTTATATATTTACGAGTGGCAGACACGGGGCTCCGCCCTTACGGCCAATTGCGACAGTACACGGAGGGCCTCTGTGCCCCGCGCGACAACATCCCGATCACGACATTGTCCCGACGCGACAACGCTCCTGCTGCTCGCAAACCCCAAGTGTCGTACGCTCGTCGCTCATTTTTGCATTATGCACAGGAGTTTGCAATAGGTAAGGAGAACACATTTTTTATTGTATATAGAAGATTTTATTCATATAAGATCAATTTTTAAAAAAACACAAAATTAAAAAACTGAAATTTTTTAATAAAAAGAGATAAAATGGAAAAATGAATGTTTAACAAAATGATATTTTTTCCTTTTTTAATATATATATTTATTACTTAAAAATAGTTGAGAGAAAAGAAAAGATGATGAGAATTGAGAAATGAGAAGTAAGACCTAAAATTTAAGCCAAAATAAAAGAAAAAAAAAAATCAAACTCACAGAATTCTAAGCTCACTGAGGCTCCCAATATCAGCTGTTAAAGTTCCTCTGAGCCCCATGTTATATAATTTTCTGAAATAATTAAGCAAAATAATCAGATCACATCGTTTCGAGTTCGGATCAGATTGAATCGAGGATCGCTTTACGAAATCTGGATCGATTTCGGAAAAATCCGAATCGCAGAATCGTAAAATCTTACGATCCGAATCGAGAACCTGACGAGAATTGATAGCTTACATCACTTCCACTCGAGAACTATTGCTGCAAGTAATTCCTTCCCACGTTTGCGGACCGCAGGGATCGTTTGATTTCCCCCAACCCGGCGGCGTGTTCTTCATGGAATCCATTAGCGCTCGAAGTGCGGCGGCTGAAACATTAAACAATTTTCATTAATTATTTTATTAATCGCGTCTCTGCAACTCGACTGGATTTTAAAGCAGAGGACTTTTTGAGGGGGAGGAGAGAAAATCGCGTACTATCTTGTTGGTTTCCGGCGACAACGCCGGCGGCGGCGTTAACGCCGGAAAAGGCCGCGAGCAGGAAAAGTAGCGCCGTGGTTATCATCAAAATCATATTTTTTTTAGAGGTGAAAGAGGAGGGCGGAGAGATTAAAGATAGGTTGCGGGAAGAAGAGAGGGCAAATAGAAAATTAAAGTCGTTAATAAAAGTCAACGCAAAATTACTGCATTTTAAATTTATTTTTTTAATGTATATATTAGGGTGATGTTAATCTGTTATATATGGATAAAGTATGGCGATATACAAATTCAAAATTTGATTTTTTTTTTTTTTGTCTTTTTTTCTACTATATACAAATCAAATTAATAGTACTCTCCCCCTTAAAAATCAATTTTCTCCTTATTTTTTACTTCTGCAACCCTAGTCGTTTCCCGCTCCCCGCTCCTGTGCGAAAGGCGAACCTCCCGACCCGTCTTCCCTGCTCGAACCAAGCTTGCCGGTGGCCATTGTCCCCTGATAAATCACCGGCGAGCAATCCAGTGGTCTTCTTCAAGGCCGGCGAACCTCCCTTATCCGGCGATGGTGGCGGAAATAGGATTCCGGACGGTTGTGAGGTTGATTTTTCCTCTCAGAATGAGGTATTCAAAACCTCACCCGCAAGCTTTTTTCTTCCCTCTGCCTTCTTCAAGCTCGATTTTGGGTCGGGATTTTTGGGGCGCAATCATGAATCTGCATCCGTTGGGTCGATCCATTTTGGCGAGGATGATGAACGACGGTATTTTTTTGGAGGCGATAGATATTTTATATATGCCTTGATTTAAATCTTTTTTTGTAATGTTTTCTAATATAATATGGTCAACATGTTCTACTAATATAATAGTAGTTGATGGCTTATAAAGAAAGATTGATTTTTTTTTTTAAAAACTACATTAGTCTGTATATAACAATGTGGTCTACATATAGCCGGTTTTGAATTTATATGATTTGTAATTTTGTATATAACAATGATTTGTATATAATCAAACATGATCTACATATAACATCACCCATGTAATAATATGTAAAACAAATTTCTTCGAAATTTCACCCACTCGGTTGTAAGTACATCTAGTCTAGACGTGACGTGTTACATTACGGTGAAATCACGTGTTGTAGTATCTTCTTATAGGGCGGTGACAACCTGATCCTATACAAAGCCCTTATCTACAGTGACGTATCCAGGAAATTGATAATAAGGGTGCATAATTTTTTTAAATAAAAAACACAAGCATTTATTTTATCATTTTAAATTAAAGGAGTATTTTTTTTCAGAAAATCTTTGAAATACCACTGTAGTGTGGATCGAACATCAAACAATGATCATGATACTTGTACAACCCCATATTCGCTGGGAAGGACCCAAAGGCTTCAACAGTCAGGATTGGGTTTGTTGAAGCCGAGAAATTCTCAACCTCAGAAATCGGATTAGGCGACCTGAAGCTACTGGTCGACCGGTCAGGAAGACGATCTCTGGTTAGGAAACAAGGACGAATTGTACGAACAAGACCCCAGGTCGCTGCGGCAGGAAGGTCCCACCACGTACCCAGTTGCTTAGGAGAAGCAACCCCTTCTCAACCAGATTGGCCGAGCTAGGTACGAAGGAGGCGAGCTGAACGATAGCGAGTCAAGGGTAGTTACTGGAACTCGCGAGGGTTCAGGCCGAGAATTGCTTGTCCCCTTCGTACCCCTGGGGTCCTATTTATAGGCAAAACCAAAGAAAAGGGGGGGGGGGTCTTACTTATACCCCCCCCCCTGGCGAGTTGGCGACCTTCTCAAGGAACTCGCCTGGGAGAGGCGAGCATCTGGCCATAGTCGCCACCTGGCGAGTTGGCCTGGGGAGCTCGCCCTACTCGCCCAAACCTTCCGCGGCCCGGGATGCTGGTCTGGATCCCCACCTTGCTTTGTTGACTTCGACCTCTGATGACCTGGCGGTGGTAGGGCCCACCCTCGTCGAATATGGGTTGTACACAATCCCCGCTCTTTTTGGGCGACGTAGGAACCCGGAAAGATTCATCCAACGCTTATTCGGCGAGGACCTCTGCCGAGTATCTGGACCGCTCGCATCATCGCCTGCTGGTTGAGTAGTCTATAAATAGGGGGGGCTTCGTTTTTTGAGACAATCCCTGGAGCTCGCCGAAGATGTCGGATGCCGAACAGTTTTTGAAGGACAATCTCGCTGCTCTGTCGGGCCTCCTCGGCATAGCTAGGTCGAAAAGACCGCGTGAGGATGATCCCACTGCCTTGCCCCCGTCGAAGAAGAAGAAGAAGATGAAGAAGGACAAGCAGCCCGCCACTACGGTGGTCGGCTCGCCTCCACTGGCGCACCAGGTCGCCGCGGCGACCGACAATCCCGTAGTGTCATCCACCACCCAGAGGGTGTTGAACGACCTAGGGCTTGACGACCTCCCTGACTCGACCCGGGGCAGCCCGCCGGAGAACGCAGGAGCGACCGAGGAGCCCGCGGTCGTGAAGGAACCTGCGGTGTCCCAGGCCGACGTCGTCACCCTGTCAGGTCGCCACCTCGAACTCTTCTCTGCTGGGTTGTCGCCACCACTTTGCTGACTTCTTTCCTTATGCAGATTCTCCGATTGCCGCGGACGCGGCACTTGATGTCGTCCCTCTCAACTCGGCGCCCCTACTCGCCCTGGCGGCTGACAGGCCGTTCAAGGTCGCCCGCTCGGTCAGGATAGGCCTCAGCTCGGGGAAGGCGTCTGGGGCGGCGTTGGTGAAGGACCCCCCTCCCGCGAGCAAGGATCTGCCGGCGAAGGCCACCCCAGCCGGGTCATCTGGGCTGGTGCGCGAGGTCCCTCCAGCGAGTACGGCGGCTGGTGTTGTCGCGAGCGGCGGGAAAATACCCTCGGTGAGCGCTCCATTGCCGCCGCCGCCGCCGCCGCCCGCGGTCGTCACTACCGGCCAGGCGCCGAGCACCGGCTTGCCCCCTCCGCCGCCTCTGTCCGCTCTGCCGAAGGATCATCCGCGACCTCCTTCTTCCGCGCCGAGGGCTCCGCACCACTCGGCGAGCTCTCCTCAGGCTTCGCCGCCGGTGAAGAAGCCGGTGAGGCCGCGGCCTCCCTACTTTCCTCCGCGGGTTGGAGACCCTGACTACGTCGGCCAAGGGTCTGGAGGGCGCGGGCAGGGCAGGCCTGCCGACCTTCCGAGTAGCTCTTCGGGGAGGCGAGATACCTCCGGGCGACCTTCTTCGCCGCGCCGATCCCGATCTCCTCGCCGTGGTGAGCCTCCTTCCACTGACTACCGCTCTGCTTATTGCTTTTTCACTCCTGACGATCTGTCTCCCTGCCGTGTCAGATCGCCCGGCGACCTCTGGGGCGACTTTCCTCGACGCTATCGGGCTGTCCGGGAGCGAGTATCGCCAGGCCGCCATTCGCGCCCACATGGAGCTGGAGAGCAAGTTTGACCAGCTCGCCATCTGTGATTCTCACCGGCGCATCTCGGCACTGGAGGCGAGGATGGCCAAGGTCGAAGGGCTCCAGTCGACCCTGGAAAGCTATGAAGCTCGCTTTCACGTGGTCAAAGAGAACGACCGCCAACTGCAACTGAACAACCACCGCCTGCAGCTGGTGCTCGACGAGCTGGCCGGCATCCGGGCGAGCATGGGATCTGCTGGACGCCTGGCGAGGATGGAGGAGCAGCTCAGGCTCGGCGATGACGCGACAGCGCTGGCGACGGAGCATTACCGACGTGCGCGCGAGATCGGCTGGGCTGGGCGGCATCCGCACCCTCCTGAGCGGCCGAGGGCGCCATAATCTTTTTCTTTTTTTGTTTTTCGAATGTAATCGCCTGTAATCGCCTCGCGCGACTTTGTAATCCCCGGACATTTATTTTTAATTTGATTAATTCGTGTGCGCGAATATTCCCGCTTCCGTGTGCGCGCTTTCATTCTTTGACGTACCGAGCTTTAGTTCACTTTGATAATGTCGCAGGTTTTTCTTCATCGCGCGAGTTTGTCAGATACTCGCCGGGGTGGCTGACCCCCCCCCCCTCCTTGGACTTGTCGTTCCTATAAATAGGGGGGGGGGTAGGTGGGTCATAAAGGGTATTGCTGTAGCGACCTTCTTTCCTCCTGCCGAGTATCTGAACAGTCAACTCGCCGCTCACGCTGTTTTCTGATCCCGCCATCATGGTCGGTGACGACGCCAGCGCTCGCCGACAGGCCCATGCAATTAATTTTGCCGATGCGGCTTTTAAGAAATCTATCACCACCGAGAAGGAACTGGCGACCTTCAAGGAACGCTCCCTCCCTGACGGATACTCGGCAAGACTCCCTACTCGCAGCGAGCGTCTCAATACCCATATTGAGGGCTCGCTTGTAATGTCGCTGCGTCACTTTGACGCGGGTCTGCGGCTGCCCTTCTGGCCGGAGTTTTGCGAGATTCTACGCTACTTTGGGATTGTTCCCGCGCAGATCAATCCCAACGGCGTGGCGATCATTATGGGATTCCTATGCTTCCTTCGGGAAGAGAGGATCTCTTTCGACCTCTCCGTCTTTCGCCGCATCTTCGCCTTCGCGGCGACCTCGGAGGGGGTCATCTTCTTTAGCAGTCATGTCTGCACTCTGGTCGGGACGGCGAACAAGGTCCATCGCTGGAGCGAGCAGCTGGTTGTCGTCCATGGCGACTTCGGCGGCGTTCCCGGCAGGCCGCACCAACCAGCCGATGTAGCCTTCCTTCCCCCCATCCTCGAGGGAGCTCGCGAGCAGCTCTTCGACTACTTCCGCGGTCGGCGTTTTGACGTCATTTTCTGGCGACTAAACGTCAGCGTGCTCGAGCCAGTCCTCCCGATCGAAAGTATGTTGAACTCGCCGTGCGCCCTGGTTACTCGCTCGTCATTTTGCCGCTGAAGCTAACTTCGTCACGTGTTTTGCAGTCGCCAACGAGCTTCCGGAGAAGCCGCTTCCCTTGGCGAAGGAAGTCGCTGCCACGCAGTCGGATGCTCCCCTCCTGCCGACGTCGGGGAGAAGAAGACGGCTAAGGGGAAGTCGCGGGCCAGCTCGCAGGGTCCCGCGAGGAAGAAGGTGAAGACCTCGTCGCCGCGATCCGTCGATCGCCGGTCGCCGACGCCCGCGCGGTCACCCCATTTCCACCCCAACTACGGCCTTGGACAGGGGGTGGTGGACGCCTTCGGTCGCCCGCTCGTGACCTGGTCGGCGGGGGAGAACTCGGTGTCGCTGAGCACCAACCTCCCGTCCTGGTCGACTGACTGGGAGGATAAGGGGGAGGCGTTCGCCGTCCTTCATGCCATCTATGGTCGGGCCGACGCGGAGTCCGTCATGGAGCTGACCCCGACGGAGCTTGCCCATCAGTCGGCCTGCGCGCTCGCGCGGTCTGCCGAGCTGGGGCATTACTCGGCGAGGAAAATGCTGGAAATGACCGACGCCCTCAAAATCGTCTCCAAGAAGGCCATTGACCTTGGCATGCAGTCCGCCCGCTGGAGGGACTTCGAGGTGAGTTATCCTTGGGTAGGTTGCTTGACTTGTATCGCTGCCAGGCTCTGACATTGGTCATCTCGCAGGCTGCCGAGATAGAGGCGGCGAAGAAGCTTTCTGAGTGCGAGGAGAAGCTCGCCACCTCCCAGGCCGAGTTGGAGGCGGCTCAAACTCGCGCTGCGGTGATGGAGACCAGGCTGATCGCTGCTGAAGGGCGGCCGAGCTCCTCAACCTCGCTGCCCGAGGACCCGGCGCGAGTGGTGAAGCAATCGCGCGTCCTCTGGGAGGAGAGATCCTCCGTTCGCCGCGAGATCGCGCGGGCGGCGGGGAATGTCATTCTCGCGCGCCTTAGGCTCGGGGGCCAGCTCGTCGAGGGGGAGAAGCCGCTCACTGTTGACGAGCTCATCCCCGAGCTGCTCGCCGAGGGGACTGTCCCGCCATACGACGCGTCGTTGCCGACCAGCTCCGGTGATTCTGACAGCAGCGGCAGCGGAAGCAGCAGCGGCAGCGGAAGCAGCAGCGGCAGCGGAAGCAGCAGCGGCGAGACCGCAGAGAGCGACGACTTTGCGGATATCGGCGATGTTGGGGATGATGAATATCAGCCTGATACTGGCGACGACGAGTCCTAGTTGCTCGCCGATATTCTTTTTGTTCCTTTTGTAAACCACATTTTGACTTAGTGATTTATACAAAGTTTTGCCTTTTCCTCTGACTGGAGGTTACTCGGTAGGCTCATAGGCTCGGAGAGGGACGCTCGCTAGGTCGCAGGGGATGGCCCCAACGTCGACCATCCGCTCGCCGGGACCTACTCCCCCCTGTGCCCGGATACTCGTGAACCTGCTGTGATAACCGCGCGGGTGGCGTGTGGGACGTACTCGCATGTCCCCCGGGGCTCGCTTACTCGCGCGGTTTCAGCTCGCTTCCCCGCATGGAAACAGCTCGCCTACTCGCGCGAGATCAGCTCGCCTGTTCTCGTGAGTTTTGCTCTCCTACTCGCGTGAGGCCTGCTCGCGCGTGACGAAAATTGGGCCGGGCTTAGTCGTCGAACATAGCCCGTGGGCCCCTCCTTGTTATCGAGGAGATCGGCCGATTCCCGAGGAGAGGAGCTCGTGGGGATACCGGTCTTTCGACGCTGCTCCACTCGAAGTCTTGGATTACAATCGAGGAGATCGGCCGATTCCCGAGGAGAGGAGCTCGTGGGGATACCGGTCTTACGACGCTGCTCCACTCGAAGTCTTGGATTACAATCGAGGAGATCGGCCGATTCCCGAGGAGAGGAGCTCGTGGGGATACCGGTCTTACGACGCTGCTCCACTCGAAGTCTTGGATTACAATCGAGGAGATCGGCCGATTCCCGAGGAGAGGAGCTCGTGGGGATACCGGTCTTACGACGCTGCTCCACTCGAAGTCTTGGATTACAATCGAGGAGATCGGCCGATTCCCGAGGAGAGGAGCTCGTGGGGATACCGGTCTTACGACGCTGCTCCACTCGAAGTCTTGGATTACAATCGAGGAGATCGGCCGATTCCCGAGGAGAGGAGCTCGTGGGGATACCGGTCTTACGACGCTGCTCGTGGGGATACACTCGAAGTCTTGGATTACAATCGAGGAGATCGGCCGATTCCCGAGGAGAGGAGCTCGTGGGGATACCGGTCTTACGACGCTGCTCCACTCGAAGTCTTGGATTACAATCGAGGAGATCGGCCGATTCCCGAGGAGAGGAGCTCGTGGGGATACCGGTCTTACGACGCTGCTCCACTCGAAGTCTTGGATTACAATCGAGGAGATCGGCCGATTCCCGAGGAGAGGAGCTCGTGGGGATACCGGTCTTACGACGCTGCTCCACTCGAAGTCTTGGATTACAATCGAGGAGATCGGCCGATTCCCGAGGAGAGGAGCTCGTGGGGATACCGGTCTTACGACGCTGCTCCACTCGAAGTCTTGGATTACAATCGAGGAGATCGGCCGATTCCCGAGGAGAGGAGCTCGTGGGGATACCGGTCTTACGACGCTGCTCCACTCGAAGTCTTGGATTACAATCGAGGAGATCGGCCGATTCCCGAGGAGAGGAGCTCGTGGGGATACCGGTCTTACGACGCTGCTCCACTCGAAGTCTTGGATTACAATCGAGGAGATCGGCCGATTCCCGAGGAGAGGAGCTCGTGGGGATACCGGTCTTACGACGCTGCTCCACTCGAAGTCTTGGATTACAATCGAGGAGATCGGCCGATTCCCGAGGAGAGGAGCTCGTGGGGATACCGGTCTTACGACGCTGCTCCACTCGAAGTCTTGGATTACAATCGAGGAGATCGGCCGATTCCCGAGGAGAGGAGCTCGTGGGGATACCGGTCTTACGACGCTGCTCCACTCGAAGTCTTGGATTACAATCGAGGAGATCGGCCGATTCCCGAGGAGAGGAGCTCGTGGGGATACCGGTCTTACGACGCTGCTCCACTCGAAGTCTTGGATTACAATCGAGGAGATCGGCCGATTCCCGAGGAGAGGAGCTCGTGGGGAGGTCTTACGACGCTGCTCCACTCGAAGTCTTGGATTACAATCGAGGAGATCGGCCGATTCCCGAGGAGAGGGAGCTCGATACCGGTCTTACGACGCTGCTCCACTCGAAGTCTTGGATTACAATCGAGGAGATCGGCCGATTCCGAGGAGAGGAGCTCGTGGGGATACCGGTCTTACGACGCTGCTCCACTCGAAGTCTTGGATTACAATCGAGGAGATCGGCCGATTCCCGAGGAGAGGAGCTCGTGGGGATACCGGTCTTACGACGCTGCTCCACTCGAAGTCTTGGATTACAATCGAGGAGATCGGCCGATTCCCGAGGAGAGGAGCTCGTGGGGATACCGGTCTTACGACGCTGCTCCACTCGAAGTCTTGGATTACAATCGAGGAGATCGGCCGATTCCCGAGGAGAGGAGCTCGTGGGGATACCGGTCTTACGACGCTGCTCCACTCGAAGTCTTGGATTACAATCGAGGAGATCGGCCGATTCCCGAGGAGAGGAGCTCGTGGGGATACCGGTCTTACGACGCTGCTCCACTCGAAGTCTTGGATTACAATCGAGGAGATCGGCCGATTCCCGAGGAGAGGAGCTCGTGGGGATACCGGTCTTACGACGCTGCTCCACTCGAAGTCTTGGATTACAATCGAGGAGATCGGCCGATTCCCGAGGAGAGGAGCTCGTGGGGATACCGGTCTTACGACGCTGCTCCACTCGAAGTCTTGGATTACAATCGAGGAGATCGGCCGATTCCCGAGGAGAGGAGCTCGTGGGGATACCGGTCTTACGACGCTGCTCCACTCGAAGTCTTGGATTACAATCGAGGAGATCGGCCGATTCCCGAGGAGAGGAGCTCGTGGGGATACCGGTCTTACGACGCTGCTCCACTCGAAGTCTTGGATTACAATCGAGGAGATCGGCCGATTCCCGAGGAGAGGAGCTCGTGGGGATACCGGTCTTACGACGCTGCTCCACTCGAAGTCTTGGATTACAATCGAGGAGATCGGCCGATTCCCGAGGAGAGGAGCTCGTGGGGATACCGGTCTTACGACGCTGCTCCACTCGAAGTCTTGGATTACAATCGAGGAGATCGGCCGATTCCCGAGGAGAGGAGCTCGTGGGGATACCGGTCTTACGACGCTGCTCCACTCGAAGTCTTGGATTACAATCGAGGAGATCGGCCGATTCCCGAGGAGAGGAGCTCGTGGGGATACCGGTCTTACGACGCTGCTCCACTCGAAGTCTTGGATTACAATCGAGGAGATCGGCCGATTCCCGAGGAGAGGAGCTCGTGGGGATACCGGTCTTACGACGCTGCTCCACTCGAAGTCTTGGATTACAATCGAGGAGATCGGCCGATTCCCGAGGAGAGGAGCTCGTGGGGATACCGGTCTTACGACGCTGCTCGTGGGGATACACTCGAAGTCTTGGATTACAATCGAGGAGATCGGCCGATTCCCGAGGAGAGGAGCTCGTGGGGATACCGGTCTTACGACGCTGCTCCACTCGAAGTCTTGGATTACAATCGAGGAGATCGGCCGATTCCCGAGGAGAGGAGCTCGTGGGGATACCGGTCTTACGACGCTGCTCCACTCGAAGTCTTGGATTACAATCGAGGAGATCGGCCGATTCCCGAGGAGAGGAGCTCGTGGGGATACCGGTCTTACGACGCTGCTCCACTCGAAGTCTTGGATTACAATCGAGGAGATCGGCCGATTCCCGAGGAGAGGAGCTCGTGGGGATACCGGTCTTACGACGCTGCTCCACTCGAAGTCTTGGATTACAATCGAGGAGATCGGCCGATTCCCGAGGAGAGGAGCTCGTGGGGATACCGGTCTTACGACGCTGCTCCACTCGAAGTCTTGGATTACAATCGAGGAGATCGGCCGATTCCCGAGGAGAGGAGCTCGTGGGGATACCGGTCTTACGACGCTGCTCCACTCGAAGTCTTGGATTACAATCGAGGAGATCGGCCGATTCCCGAGGAGAGGAGCTCGTGGGGATACCGGTCTTACGACGCTGCTCCACTCGAAGTCTTGGATTACAATCGAGGAGATCGGCCGATTCCCGAGGAGAGGAGCTCGTGGGGATACCGGTCTTACGACGCTGCTCCACTCGAAGTCTTGGATTACAATCGAGGAGATCGGCCGATTCCCGAGGAGAGGAGCTCGTGGGGATACCGGTCTTACGACGCTGCTCCACTCGAAGTCTTGGATTACAATCGAGGAGATCGGCCGATTCCCGAGGAGAGGAGCTCGTGGGGATACCGGTCTTACGACGCTGCTCCACTCGAAGTCTTGGATTACAATCGAGGAGATCGGCCGATTCCCGAGGAGAGGAGCTCGTGGGGATACCGGTCTTACGACGCTGCTCCACTCGAAGTCTTGGATTACAATCGAGGAGATCGGCCGATTCCCGAGGAGAGGAGCTCGTGGGGATACCGGTCTTACGACGCTGCTCCACTCGAAGTCTTGGATTACAATCGAGGAGATCGGCCGATTCCCGAGGAGAGGAGCTCGTGGGGATACCGGTCTTACGACGCTGCTCCACTCGAAGTCTTGGATTACAATCGAGGAGATCGGCCGATTCCCGAGGAGAGGAGCTCGTGGGGATACCGGTCTTACGACGCTGCTCCACTCGAAGTCTTGGATTACAATCGAGGAGATCGGCCGATTCCCGAGGAGAGGAGCTCGTGGGGATACCGGTCTTACGACGCTGCTCCACTCGAAGTCTTGGATTACAATCGAGGAGATCGGCCGATTCCCGAGGAGAGGAGCTCGTGGGGATACCGGTCTTACGACGCTGCTCCACTCGAAGTCTTGGATTACAATCGAGGAGATCGGCCGATTCCCGAGGAGAGGAGCTCGTGGGGATACCGGTCTTACGACGCTGCTCCACTCGAAGTCTTGGATTACAATCGAGGAGATCGGCCGATTCCCGAGGAGAGGAGCTCGTGGGATACCGGTCTTACGACGCTGCTCCACTCGAAGTCTTGGATTACAATCGAGGAGATCGGCCGATTCCCGAGGAGAGGAGCTCGTGGGGATACCGGTCTTACGACGCTGCTCCACTCGAAGTCTTGGATTACAATCGAGGAGATCGGCCGATTCCCGAGGAGAGGAGCTCGTGGGGATACCGGTCTTACGACGCTGCTCCACTCGAAGTCTTGGATTACAATCGAGGAGATCGGCCGATTCCCGAGGAGAGGAGCTCGTGGGGATACCGGTCTTACGACGCTGCTCCACTCGAAGTCTTGGATTACAATCGAGGAGATCGGCCGATTCCCGAGGAGAGGAGCTCGTGGGGATACCGGTCTTACGACGCTGCTCCACTCGAAGTCTTGGATTACAATCGAGGAGATCGGCCGATTCCCGAGGAGAGGAGCTCGTGGGGATACCGGTCTTACGACGCTGCTCCACTCGAAGTCTTGGATTACAATCGAGGAGATCGGCCGATTCCCGAGGAGAGGAGCTCGTGGGGATGGGGATACCTTCTCGACGATTACAATCGATTCCACTCGAAGTCTTGGATTACAATCGAGGAGATCGGCCGATTCCCGAGGAGAGGAGCTCGTGGGGATACCGGTCTTACGACGCTGCTCCACTCGCTGCTCCACTCGCTCTTATGCTCACTCGAAGTCTTGTATCTCAATCCTGCACTCATACAGTTTGGAGATTAATCTCAAAGGCATCTTTGACAAAACTCTCCTCGGAGAGACGCTCTTGACCCTGCCAAATCGGGGGGTTGGTGTCCAGACCCGTTCCTAAGAATCCCTCTAGTCGGAAAAGAGAGATGCACTCGGGGAGACCTAGGCCGACATGCAAGGGGGGAGCTGATCTCGGCTGGTAGTGCAGAGGTTCGGTCTTACAAGAGTGCTTAAAGTCCCGAAGCCTCGTCCCATCGTCCGAACTAGGTTATTCAGTGAGAACGGGTTGAAGGCACGTATCTCGATTTGATAGTGAAGATCGCTTCCAGTTACGATTCGAATGGGGGTGGTGTTCATCGAGGGTCCTCCCCGGACGCACTCGGAATCAACACACACCCCTGGGCTCATTCTTGCCCTTTTCAGCTTCAGCAGGTTATCCTGCCTTACTGCTCGTTTGAGGTTTTTCCTTCTGGGTGCTTTACGAGGCCGGCCTCTCCTCGAGTCCGGGGGATCAGGGTGCGGATCTGTTCCTCGTAGTTCCTCCAGACGGAAGAGAGATGCACTCGGGGAGACCTAGGCCGACATGCAAGGGGGGAGCTGATCTCGGCCGACAGTGCAGAGGCCCGGTCTTACAAGAGCGCTTAAGATCCCGAAGCATCGTCCCATCATCCGTACTGGGCTATGTATGAGGAACAAACCGACCACTGCCTTCCGAAGTCGACTACGAGGCGGGCCATGGAAACACTCAGAAGCCTCGAGGCACCTTCAACACAAAAGGGATGAAAATCCGCATCCTTTGTTCATTTAAGAAAGTTTACAGAAATAGATACATGGGTTACCGCTATGGGTAAAATCTTTTCAAATCATCTCCGCTCCAGGTTCCAGACAGCTGCTCTCTCGCTTGGTCTTGTAGGTAATAGCCTCCTGTGGCCAAAGCCTCTTGGATGATGAAAGGTCCTTCCCAGTTGGGAAAGAGCTTGCCTATGGCGGCTCCCCGCCCGGCGGCGTCCACTTTCTTCATGACCAAGTCCCCTGCGAGGAAGTTCTTCAAGCGGACGTTTTTGTCGAAATGCCTCGCCATGCGCCTCTTGGTTTCCTCCTGGCGTATGGAGGCTAAGTCCCGAAGCTCTTCCACATAATCTAGGGAGAGCCTCTGAGCCTCTTCATTCTCTAACCGCCATTCCTCGCTTCCGTCTTCTCGGCCGCGATGACCCTCGGACTATGCACCTCAAATTCGACCGGGATGAGCGCCTCGGACCCGTGTGATAGCTTGAAGGGTGTTTCCCTTGTAGCCGAGTTCGGGGTGGTCCTGAGAGCCCACAGGACAGAGGGGAGTTGTTCGGCCCAATTCCCCTTGAGATTGGTGATCTTCTTCTTCAGCAAGTTGATGATGAGCTTGTTTGCGGCTTCTACTTGCCCGTTGCTACGAGGATGATGTACGAGGCGAACCGAAGGTCGGTTCCCAATTGTTTACAAAAGTCTCCCAGTTCCAGGTGGCGAACTGCGGCCCATTGTCGGTGATGATGGCCAGAGGGATCCCGAATCTGCATGCGATCTCCCCCCAAATGAAGTTCTTGACGATTTGAGACGTGGTCCTGGCCAGAGCCTTAGCCTCGATCCACTTCGTGAAGTAGTCGACCATTACCAGAACAAACTTCCTTTGCCCGCTAGCTTGAGGGAACGGGCCGATCAAATCCATGCCCCAAATTGCGAAAGGCCATGGAGCGGTAATTGAGCGAAGTTGCTGAGCTGGCTGGAGCGCAAGGGGCGCAAAGAGTTGACATTGGGAGCATTTTCTGGAATAGGCCTCTGCGTCCTTTCGGATGGTCGGCCAGAAGTAACCGTGCCTCAGAATCCTTTGCTCCAGGGTGCGGGTCCCGGAGTGACTGCCGCACTCTCCTGAGTGTATCTCTTCGAGGACCCGGGGAATCTCGTGCTCTGACAAGCACCGGGCCAGAGGGCCTGAAATGGTCTTGCGATAGAGTTCGCCGCCCTGCAGCAAGTAGTATGCGGCCTTGTACCGAAACTTTCTTTGGTCTTGCCCGTCAGATGGTAGTCGGCCTGTCGCCAGGAATGTGATGAACGGATCCCTCCACGAGGCCCGCTGATCGACCTCCATCAATTCGCCTTCTTCGATGGATGGTCGAAATAACTCGATGGCGGTTCCCCCGGCCCGGGGGCCGTATTTCGCAAGATTGTCTGCCTCGGAGTTGCGCTCTCGGGGCACATGCTCGACGTGAAAGGATCGGAACCCCCCGATAAGGCCTTTGACCTTGACCAGATATTGCTGCAAGACGGGATCTCGGACTTCGAACTCTCCCCGAATCTGGGATGCCGCCACCATGGAATCGGAAAAAGGCCCTGATATCTCTGATTGCCAGTTCCTTGGCGAGTCGCAAGCCAGCCACCATGGCTTCGTACTCCGCCTGGTTGTTAGTAACCGGAAAATTGATCTTGATAGCTTGCTCAATCCTGGTCCCCTGAGGACTAACCAGCACCACCCCGGCTCCCACGGAGTGTCTCCCTGACGCGCCATCCACGAACATCTTCCAAGGGACCGGCCGAGAGACATCCGTGTCTGCCTCGACCTCGGCCGAGAAGTCGGCCAGGAAATCCGCCACGGCTTGTGCTTTGATCGCGACCCTTGGGGGGTAGGAGATGTCGAACTCGCTCAGCTCCACAGCCCATTTGGCGAGCCTGCCGGAATGCTCCACTCCGTCCAAGATACTCCTCAAGGGATGGTCTGAGACTACTTTGATAGAGTGGGCTTGGAAATATGGACGGAGTCGCCTGGCCGAAACTACCAGGGCAAAGACCAACTTCTCCAGGATGGGGTACCGCGTCTCGGCTTGCCTTAGCACCCGGCTTACGTAATAGATCGGAAGCTGCTTCTTTCCCTCCTCTCGGACCAACACCGAGCTGACTGCTTCGGCCCCTACCCCTAGGTAGAGCAAGAGGTCTTCGCCGCCCTGCGGACCCTGAAGGAGGGGAGCTCGAGTCAGCTGTTGCTTGAGCTTCTTGAAGGCCTCCTCGCACTCCGTGGTCCACTCGAATTTCTGATTTCCCCGAAGGGCTTTGAAGAAAGGGGAGCACTTTTCTCCGGCCTTGGAGAGAAACCGGCTAAGACCTGCCAGCCTTCCGGTCAACCTTTGAACTTCCTTGGAGTCCCTTGGGGACGCCATCTCCACGATGGCTTTCACCTTGTCGGGGTTGGGCTCCACCCCTAGGGGAGTAAGGAGGTGTCCTAGAAACTTCCCCCTTCCTGCGCCGAAAACACACTTGGCCGGGTTGAGCCGCATCTTGTACCTCCTCAGGGTGGCGAAAGTCTCCGTCAGATCCGCTACGTGCTCTGCGGCGCTCTTACTCTTAACGAGCAAGTCGTCGACGTAGACTTCCAGATTCCGCCCCTTCTGCTCTCTGAAGATGTGATCCATCATTCTTTGATATGTCGCGCCGGCGTTCTTGAGCCCAAAGGGCATCATCTTGTAGCTATAGCACCCGTCGCTGGTGATGAAGGAAACGTCGCGGCAATCGGGGGGATGCATCCGGATCTGATGGTATCCTGAAAAGGCATCAAGGAAACTCATCACAGGAAATCCGACGGCGGAATCAACCAGCGCGTCGATCTGAGGCAGGGGATAACAATCCTTCGGGCAGGCTTTATTCAATAATGAAAAGTCGATACATAACCTCCAGCCCCCTCCAGACTTCTTCACCATTACAATATTGGAGACCCAGCCTGGATACTGGATCTCCGAAACAAAACCTGCTTCCAGCAGCTTCCCTACTTCCTCCCGGATGGGTCCCGCTAGAGCGGCGGCGCTCTTCCTTTGCTTTTGACGGACGGGGGCCGTCGCCGGATCCAGGTTGAGGCGATGACAGGCAACATCAGCATCGATCCCTGGCATTTCGGCGGCGCTCCATACGAAGACGTCCGCGTTTTCCTGTAGGCAGGCCGCTATCTCCACCTTCCCTTCCGGGGGCAAGGCTCCTCCGATCTTCAGCAGCTCCGGCTTTCCTCTCAGGGAGATCACCTCCACTTCCTCCAGCTCCTCGGCAGCTTGCAGGCCCTCTTCTTGCTCCATCATCCTTTCCAACCTTTCTGCGTCGCCCATCCAGCTGATGGTGCTGACCGCATTCAGGTAGCATTCCCTGGAGGCCTTGGGATCTCCCCTGATCCTGACTTGGACGTCATCCCTGCAGTACTTCAGGCATTGGTGATAAGATGAAGGGACGGCCTTGAAGTAGTTGATGAGGGGCCGTCCGAAGATGGCGTTGTAGCCGCTCGGTGCGTCGACGATGACGAAGCGGCATCGGATCGAAGTCCCCCCGAGAGTAACCAGCAACTCCACTCCTCCTTCCACCTCTTTCTTCTCCCCGGAGAAGCCGAAGAGAGGCCCATCCGCTGCCTGAACCCGGGACGCTTCCAC
Organism: Platanthera zijinensis; assembly: GCA_039513925.1. NCBI lineage: Eukaryota > Viridiplantae > Streptophyta > Magnoliopsida > Asparagales > Orchidaceae > Platanthera > Platanthera zijinensis. The sequence goes on along the minus strand of CM077092.1, from coordinate 38,964,921 downwards.
CTGAAGGCCGACGAAGGTTCTCTTGAAGATGACATTCACCGAGCTCCCGTTATCCGCGAGGATTCGGTCGACGGTGAAGTCCTCGATTGCTGCTTGAATCACCAGGGCGTCATGGAAGGGGTTCTCGTTCCAGAGCATGTCTTCCTCCGAGAAGGTGATCTCGTTCAAGGGAGGGGGGGTCTGAGACGTCGAAGCGACGCTCCTTTTGTAGATTTGGTGGAGACTTCCCTTGCGGGAAGCTCCTAGCCCCGCTCCTCCGTTGATCACTCCAACGTGCCCGCCTCCCGGACGGGAATGACATTTCCCCTTCCTCCCTGATCGATCCTGTCTTCGTTCCTCCTCCTCTGCGGTGCCTGGTAAGCCACCTGCCCAACCTGGGCCTCCTGCTGTGGCTGCTCCCTCTCGGCCGCCGTCGCTTCCATTCTTCTCCTTGTTTCCCAGAACTCTGGGCAAGCCAAGGTCCCGTGCCCCTCCACTCGATGGATATCGCAGTAGAGGGGAATCGCCGCTTCCTGCTGCCTTTCCTGCCTCCTCTCCTGTTGCCTCTCCTTCCGCCGGCGCTTGGCGGCTCGCTGCGTGATGGACATGGTCTCCCTTCTTCCTCCTCCCTGCTCCCGAGGGTTGTAAGCCCTCCTTTCCTCCTGACGGGTGGGCTGCCTCCACTGAGGGCGGTCCCTCGGGTACTGGAACCTTCTTTCCTCGCTCCTCGCTTCTCGCCCTCCGACAGGCCTCCTGTCCTCCTGCCTTCGAGGCCTCTCCCGCCACTCCTGCTTCTCCGCCTTTCTGATCTCCCTTCCTCTCTCTTTCTTCTCCTCTTTCTCCCGCGGCCTTTCCTGCTTTCTGTCACTGCGCCCTTCCGGCGCCCTCTCCCTCTCCAGCAGCCTCCCTTTGTCTTGCCCAAGCGGTCGATCTCCGTCGAGCCGTGCCAGGAACTCCTTGTTCCTCTCCTCTCCCTGGATGAACACATTGGCTCTCTCCACCATCTCCTCGAACGACTTGGGTGGCCTGTGCCCCAACTCCATGTTGAACAGACCCTGCTTCAGCCCGAACTTGAGGGCCACCATCAAGGTGAACCCGTCTACCTCTTCCACCTCCAGCACCTCCTCCTGGAATCGATCGATGTACCGGCCCAAACTCTCGTGCTGCCCCTGCACGATCTTGAAGAGAGCGGTCGCCTCCTTCTTCCTCCGCTTGGACGTCGCGAACCTTGCTAGCAGGCCCCTTCGCAGATCCGAGAAGCAGTAAACGGACCCGGCCGGCAGCTGGTGGAACCAATCTCTCGCGCTACCTTTGAAGGTAATGGAGAAGAGCCGGCACTTGAGAGCATCGGACATGTTGCGAATGGAGACCACATCCTCAAACCACTGAAGATGCCCCACCGGGTCGTCCTTGCCGGAGTAGTACGAGAGGACTGGCTCTCTGAAGTTGTCGGGGACAAGGGCTGCGAGGATCTCGTCGCAGAAGGGGCTCCTCCCTTCCTGGCGGCGGCGAGTATCCTCTCCGCTCGAGCAGTCATACTCGCTCCATCGGCGAGTATCTCCGTACCTCGCCGAGAGTTCTGGTTCTCGGAACCGGATCCCCTGACTACTCGCCGGGTGATGTCGCGGGGGGATCACCTGCTCTCCACTCGCCCAAGCGGGCTCCTTCCCTGCTCGCCGAGTTGGTATCTCCTCGCCCGGGGGTGTCTGGCGACGGGGGGAAGTCGCCGTCACCTCAGGCGGATTTGACAACCCGACGAGTATCGCCTTCTCCATTCTCCTTGCGAACTCTGCAAAAGCTGCCACCGTCACATACTCGCCACCTTGCCCCGGGATTCCAGCTCCCGCCGAGTTACCTCCCAACTCGCCCCGGTCTCCGTCATCGGCCATCTTCCAACCACGACTTTCTTCTTCGGTCGCTATCCACGCTCACCGCACCAAGTGTTGAAGCCGAGAAATTCTCAACCTCAGAAATCGGATTAGGCGACCTGAAGCTACTGGTCGACCGGTCAGGAAGACGATCTCTGGTTAGGAAACAAGGACGAATTGTACGAACAAGACCCCAGGTCGCTGCGGCAGGAAGGTCCCACCACGTACCCAGTTGCTTAGGAGAAGCAACCCCTTCTCAACCAGATTGGCCGAGCTAGGTACGAAGGAGGCGAGCTGAACGATAGCGAGTCAAGGGTAGTTACTGGAACTCGCGAGGGTTCAGGCCGAGAATTGCTTGTCCCCTTCGTACCCCTGGGGTCCTATTTATAGGCAAAACCAAAGAAAAGGGGGGGGGGGTCTTACTTATACCCCCCCCCCCTGGCGAGTTGGCGACCTTCTCAAGGAACTCGCCTGGGAGAGGCGAGCATCTGGCCATAGTCGCCACCTGGCGAGTTGGCCTGGGGAGCTCGCCCTACTCGCCCAAACCTTCCGCGGCCCGGGATGCTGGTCTGGATCCCCACCTTGCTTTGTTGACTTCGACCTCTGATGACCTGGCGGTGGTAGGGCCCACCCTCGTCGAATATGGGTTGTACAGGGTTAGTCTCAGGCTAACCTCGGGTTAACCCTGAGGCATGCTTGTGGAGTTCTCGCCCTATAGGAGCTATCGCCAAGGGCAGGCGAAAGCTGAGGGAACCAGGGCAGATGGTCGACCTCTCGGCAGGAGAGATCGTCGAACGACCGAAGCAGAGGGCCTGACCACGGAAGCTTCCGCCTTAGGGCTGGCTCCCGCCCAGGGGAGGCGAGAAGGCCCCAGGTAGGCCTTCGGTCGCGATAGTTTAAAGACCGTGAAGAGCGCGAACCTCCCTGGCAAGGGGTCTCGCCAAGGTTGGCCCGGGTGGGGGTCCAGCGAGAGCCTTCTCGGCCAGGGTTCTCGCTAAGTGGGCCCACGTGGTAGGGCCCGGCGCCCGTAAAGGGGATTAGTTTATAACGTATATTATCCCGAGGTAAAATTACCCAAATGCCCTTGGAATGACAGCGGGATTTGGCTATTGGCAGACCCCTCAGGGGTATTTCAGTATTTTCCGGTCAAAGGAAGACTATAAAAAGACCCATAGGGGCTCTTTGGAAGGCAGGACTTTCATTACTCTCCAACTCTAGTGCCTTCTGAGGAGCTCCCAGCCCAGCATTTGGCCTTGGAGGGGAAGCTCTCAGAGATCTTCCGGGTGTGTGGTGGGACCTCCCAGCTGAGGCTTTGGGTCAGTCTTTGGCCCTTAGCAGCCAGTCAAGGGTCGAGATAAGAGAGAAGTAGGCATCGGCTGCACTCTGGTTTGTGAACATTCGTTGGGGTCAATTTTGGCTTCAACAGTTCTGGTGCGGTGAGCGTGGAAGCAGCCGGTGTAAGAAAATCTCGAGTTAAGTCCCATGACAGGAGGCGAAGGTGAAGGATCAGGCGCAGGAGGATCCCCCACCCGGGTGGACGAGGCGACGAAGAAGATGTTTGAGGACTTCAGGCGGGAAGTCATGCAGACGATCAACTTGGCCTTCTCGGCAAGGAATGAGTGGGAGACGCCGCAGGTTCCGGTGGAGGTGGTTCCGCTGCTAGGCGAGAACGCTCCAGGGCAGCGCCCCGGGAAGGAGGTCCCGGTGGAGGCAGGCGAGAGGGACGTGGCCGCGCGGGAGCTTTTCCCAGGCCAGCGTCTCGAGAAGGAGCTTCCGGCGGATCTGGGCGAGAAGGAGGCGACGGTGCGGGAACTCTTCTCTGGGCATGGTCTCGCGGATCGGTCCAGCCAACCGAGGTCGCGAGATGTGCCTTCTCGCCAGGCTGGAGGCGAGACCCCCTTTAGTGAGCTCATTGTCTCGGCTCCAGTGCCGGAGGGATTCCGGGAGCCGGACTGTATAACCCGTAATTCGTCGAGACCAGAAGAACTCAAGCAAATGACTATTCGCAGACCATTGGGCGAGCAGAGGCGAGCTTGGGCGAGCAGAGGCGAGCAGGGGCGAGCTTGGGCGAGCTGTGGCGAGCTGAGGCAAGTTTTGGCGAGTATCTCGCGAGTATGGGCGAGTAACCCTAGATACTCGCTCACAGATGCTGGATACTCGCCTACCCCCCCCCCCCAGGATTTCTCTATAAATAGCCCCCCAGGGGTACTGGAAATGGCACCTTTTGGAAGAGGCGAGGTCCCCCCAAGTAGATACTCGCCAAGTCCAAGCCAGCCTAGTACCTCGCCCAGCCTTTTGGTTGCGGAGGGGAAGCTTCTTCAAAGCTTCCGGGTACGTGGTGGGACCTCCCCGCTGGAGCACTTGGGGTGTGCTTATAGATAGTTTCCTTTCTCTCTCTCGCTAGCCATTCAAATCGTGACGTCGGACCGTAGAATCAGTAACCTTAGGCTGCCTTGATCCTATTTCGAGGTTAGGAATTTTCCTGGCTTCAACACTTGGTGCGGTGAGCGTGGATAGTAGCCGAGGATGAAATTTTTGCGAGAAGACTTCACAGGTTAAGATGGCGAGCTGGAGACCAAAGGCAGCAACTCGCAAGGTGGGAGAGTTCTCGGCAAGGTGGGCGAGTTATCTGGTTACTCGCCCATAGGCGACTTCCTGATGGCAACTCGCGAATTCTCGGCGAGATGGGCGAGTTCTATGGCTGCACAAAGAGTTCAAGGAGGCGAGTACAGGCAGGAGGGGCGAGTATGTTTGTTACTCGCCCATAGGCGAGCTGAAGGGGCGAGTATGGTTGTTACTCGCCCATAGGCGAGTTCTGTTGGAGGCTTACTTGCATGGCCGGGATAGCTCAGAATCTAGGCGAGCTGGGAGTGGAAAATAAAAAAGTTCCTGGGGCGCTGCCCCCGGACCCCGCAGGGGGCGCTGCCCCCTTGACCCCCGTCCGCTGACCGGGCAGCGGAACCCCCGAAAACTCTGCGTAGGGGTTCTAATGTCAGGAATGACACTTACCCCCCGCCGAGATCCTCTCCTTTTTTCAATAGTGATGCTTTTCATACATTCATACTAACGGGTGCTTTGGTAAAGCCTGTGAGTACCTTTTGTATGACTGACAAGCAGGGGAGCACTCGCGCAAGACAGCGAGTCTCTTACTCGCGAGGTCCTCTCTAACGGATATGGAGCTCTCCTGCAATTCCGCAAGTTCCATACTCGCGAGGTTCTCTCTTCAACAGCTAGGATGCTCTCCTTCAGTACCGCGAGTTCCATACTCTCTAGGTGATCTCGACAACATCAAGGATGCTCTTCCTTATTTTAGCAAGTTCCGCACTCGGGAGATCACTACCAGAGCATTGGAATCATCGGAGGCCCCTTCATCGTCCAGGAAGCCCTAGCCATGGGAGGCTACTACCTCCAAGATCAAGTGGGGGAGCAGCTGAGTGGTACCTGGAGCGGGGATGACCTGAAAAGGTTTTATCCCTAGCAAGTAACGCATCCTTGTAAATCATTTTTGATAAATACAAATGCATCTTCAGTCAACTTGATTTTTTCTATATGCCGATCTCTCCTCGAAAGCTTCAAAGATCGACCTCGCAACCGATCCTGGAAATCAGCAGTCGGCATATCCCTCGTAGATAGCCCAGTGCGGACGATGGGACGATGCATCGGGACTTTAAGCGCTCTTGTAAGACCGAGCCTCTACATTGACGGCCGAGATCAGCTCCCCCCTTGCATGTCGGCCTAGGTCTCCCCGATTACATCTCTCCTCCGACTGGAGGAACTATCAGGGACATGCCTGGACGCTAACTTCCCAGACTCGATCCAGGAGGCAATCTCGTCAAGCCATCGTTGAGGCATTTTTGCCATTGCCCGACAGGGTAACCCGCCCATCAGGGCCGGTAGCGATCTTTACTATTAGGTCGGGACACGAGCCTTCGACCCTTTCCTCCTAAATAGCCCAGTTCGGATGATGGGACGATGCCTCGGGACTTTAAGCGCTCTTGTAAGACCGAGCTTCTGCATTGACGGCCGAGATCAGCTCCCCCCTTGCATGTCGGCCTATGTCTCCCCGATTGCATCTCTCCTCCGACTGGAGGAATTTTTAGGAACGGGCTCGGACGCCAACTCTCCGATCTGACAAGTACTAGATCGTTCCTCTTTTTAGATCTTTGTCTATCATCTGCAAAGCATCGGTGCGTTTAATTCATCTGTCATCTGTCAAGTAACAGGATGGCATCACTCAGAGTGAAGACTTTGAAGGGTTGAATAGTCGTAAGACCGTTGGACCGTGTCTTGAGCTCCTCTCTTGCGGGACCTCGGCCGATCCCCTCAAGGCGTTGAAGACTTTGAAGGGTTGAATAGTCGTAAGACCATTGGACCGTGTCTTGAGCTCCTCTCTTGCGGACCTCGGCCGATCCCCTCAAGGCGTTGAAGACTTTGAAGGGTTGAATAGTCGTAAGACCGTTGGACCGTGTCTTGAGCTCCTCTCTTGCGGACCTCGGCCGATCCCCTCAAGGCGTTGAAGACTTTGAAGGGTTGAATAGTCGTAAGACCGTTGGACCGTGTCTTGAGCTCCTCTCTTGCGGGACCTCGGCCGATCCCCTCAAGGCGTTGAAGACTTTGAAGGGTTGAATAGTCGTAAGACCGTTGGACCGTGTCTTGAGCTCCTCTCTTGCGGACCTCGGCCGATCCCCTCAAGGCGTTGAAGACTTTGAAGGGTTGAATAGTCGTAAGACCGTTGGACCGTGTCTTGAGCTCCTCTCTTGCGGGACCTCGGCCGATCCCCTCAAGGCGTTGAAGACTTTGAAGGGTTGAATAGTCGTAAGACCGTTGGACCGTGTCTTGAGCTCCTCTCTTGCGGACCTCGGCCGATCCCCTCAAGGCGTTGAAGACTTTGAAGGGTTGAATAGTCGTAAGACCGTTGGACCGTGTCTTGAGCTCCTCTCTTGCGGACCTCGGCCGATCCCCTCAAGGCGTTGAAGACTTTGAAGGGTTGAATAGTCGTAAGACCATTGGACCGTGTCTTGAGCTCCTCTCTTGCGGACCTCGGCCGATCCCCTCAAGGCGTTGAAGACTTTGAAGGGTTGAATAGTCGTAAGACCATTGGACCGTGTCTTGAGCTCCTCTCTTGCGGACCTCGGCCGATCCCCTCAAGGCGTTGAAGACTTTGAAGGGTTGAATAGTCGTAAGACCGTTGGACCGTGTCTTGAGCTCCTCTCTTGCGGACCTCGGCCGATCCCCTCAAGGCGTTGAAGACTTTGAAGGGTTGAATAGTCGTAAGACCGTTGGACCGTGTCTTGAGCTCCTCTCTTGCGGACCTCGGCCGATCCCCTCAAGGCGTTGAAGACTTTGAAGGGTTGAATAGTCGTAAGACCGTTGGACCGTGTCTTGAGCTCCTCTCTTGCGGACCTCGGCCGATCCCCTCAAGGCGTTGAAGACTTTGAAGGGTTGAATAGTCGTAAGACCATTGGACCGTGTCTTGAGCTCCTCTCTTGCGGACCTCGGCCGATCCCCTCAAGGCGTTGAAGACTTTGAAGGGTTGAATAGTCGTAAGACCGTTGGACCGTGTCTTGAGCTCCTCTCTTGCGGGACCTCGGCCGATCCCCTCAAGGCGTTGAAGACTTTGAAGGGTTGAATAGTCGTAAGACCGTTGGACCGTGTCTTGAGCTCCTCTCTTGCGGGACCTCGGCCGATCCCCTCAAGGCGTTGAAGACTTTGAAGGGTTGAATAGTCGTAAGACCGTTGGACCGTGTCTTGAGCTCCTCTCTTGCGGGACCTCGGCCGATCCCCTCAAGGCGTTGAAGACTTTGAAGGGTTGAATAGTCGTAAGACCATTGGACCGTGTCTTGAGCTCCTCTCTTGCGGACCTCGGCCGATCCCCTCAAGGCGTTGAAGACTTTGAAGGGTTGAATAGTCGTAAGACCGTTGGACCGTGTCTTGAGCTCCTCTCTTGCGGGACCTCGGCCGATCCCCTCAAGGCGTTGAAGACTTTGAAGGGTTGAATAGTCGTAAGACCGTTGGACCGTGTCTTGAGCTCCTCTCTTGCGGACCTCGGCCGATCCCCTCATGGCGTTGAAGACTTTGACGGGTTGAATAGTCGTAAGACCGTTGAACCGTGTCTTGAGCTCCTCTCTTGCGGGACCAGCCGATCCCCTCAAAGTAAGGTCATAAGTCCGACAACCCCAAGCTCGAGCTCCTCTCCTGCAGGGCCGGCAGACACCTCGCTGGAGCGATGTCGTGGTTAGTCAACTCTGTAAGAGCTTTGAGCCTAACAGACCAACCACTAGCCTCCTTGAATCGACTCATACCCTTTCAATCGAGTTCTCGACTCCCGCAAAGGTCGGCGACAACCTCCTACTCGAGCGAGCTGGTCTCCTACAAGGTACGCGACCATGCAGGTGCAAGCTACTTCGGGCGAGTATGCAGTCGCGAGGTTCCCCACGCGAGATGAGAACATGTGGCGGTTTGCGAGCTGCCAGCCTAGCGAGATCCGAGTGCGAGCTAGCCTCGGCGACTAGCGAGATGACGAGAAGCTAGCACAGGGCGACCTCACTATCCCTTCGAGCCTATGAGCCTAGCGAGCGACATCCAGTAAACAAGAAATGCGAGCAAGACAAGAAGACGAGCATATCTAAAAGGAATTTGCGACTAGGACGAAGAAAGGCGAGCAACTAGGACTCATCGTCTCCAGTATCAGGGAGATGTTCGTCGTCAACATCAACTTCTCCGCCTCTAGTTGAGCTCAGCTCCTGAGAGGTGTCGACCTCTTCTCTCCGCCTCTAGTTGAGCTCAGCTCCTGAGAGGTGTCGACCTCTTATCCACCTCTAGTTGAGCTCGGCTCCTGAGAGGTGTCGACCTCTTCTCTCCACCTCAAGTTGAGCTCGGCTCCTGAGAGGTGTCGACCTCTTATCCACCTCTAGTTGAGCTCGGCTCCTGAGAGGTGTCGACCTCTTCTCTCCACCTCAAGTTGAGCTCGGCTCCTGAGAGGTGTCGACCTCTTCTTATCCACCTTTAGTTGAGCTCGGCTCCTGAGAGGTGTCGACCTTTTCTCTCCGCCTCTAGTTGAGCTCGGCTCCTGAGAGGTGTCGACCTCTTCTCTCCACCTCTAGTTGAGCTCGACTCCTGAGGGGTGTCGACCTCTTCTCCAATTTAGTTGAGCTCGGTTCTATGAGGTATCAACATTCGCTTCGCATCCAGGTATGTTTTACATATGAGATGCCCGCCCCTTCTCCACCTGCTCTAGTTGAGCTCGCTTGCCTAGCGAATGGCCTGAGAGGTGTCGACATTTTGTTTACTCCTTCTGTTGAGCTCCACTCCTAGGAAGGATCTTGTGCAGCACGTTGTCTAGCACCCTCTCTCCGAACCACGGGTCTTACATTGTTTTTCCAAGCTCGTGCCGAGCTCGAAAAAAGCGGGGATTGTGTATAACCCGTAATTCGTCGAGACCAGAAGAACTCAAGCAAATGACTATTCGCAGACCATTGGGCGAGCAGAGGCGAGCTTGGGCGAGCAGAGGCGAGCAGGGGCGAGCTTGGGCGAGCTGTGGCGAGCTGAGGCAAGTTTTGGCGAGTATCTCGCGAGTATGGGCGAGTAACCCTAGATACTCGCTCACAGATGCTGGATACTCGCCTACCCCCCCCCCCAGGATTTCTCTATAAATAGCCCCCCAGGGGTACTGGAAATGGCACCTTTTGGAAGAGGCGAGGTCCCCCCAAGTAGATACTCGCCAAGTCCAAGCCAGCCTAGTACCTCGCCCAGCCTTTTGGTTGCGGAGGGGAAGCTTCTTCAAAGCTTCCGGGTACGTGGTGGGACCTCCCCGCTGGAGCACTTGGGGGTGTGCTTATAGATAGTTTCCTTTCTCTCTCTCGCTAGCCATTCAAATCGTGACGTCGGACCGTAGAATCAGTAACCTTAGGCTGCCTTGATCCTATTTCGAGGTTAGGAATTTTCCTGGCTTCAACACGGACATGACCTACTACACCGGGAAGGATGACCCGGTTCAGCACGTGCAATGGTTCGAGGACGTGGTGTCCATCAGGCAAATGTCAGATGCCTTCAAGTGTAGGCTTTTCGCCATCACTCTGAAAGAGAAGGCCAGGGACTGGTTCCACCAGTTGCCGGCGAGTTCCATCTACAGTTTCGAAGATCTGCGCAGAGGTTTCTTGCTGAGGTTCTCGACTTCAAAGAAGCGGAAGAAGGAGGCTGAATGCCTGTTTGCAGTGAGGCAAGGGCCGGAGGAGACGCTGGGTCACTATGTCGACCGGTTCCAAGAGGAGGTTCTCCTGGTCCAGGAGGTCCCGGGGTATGCGCTGATGCTCGCCTTCACCCTGGGGCTGAGACCAGGGTTTTTCAGCATGGAGTTGAAGAGAGTGCCCCCTCTCTCTTTTGAGGAGCTCATGGAGAGGGCGGCGAAGGAGATAGACTTTGAGAGGGCAAACCCTGCGTTTGCGAGGAAGCTGGCCAGGTTGGCCGAGGATGATGTGAAGGAGCCGGTAGTGGGAAGGCAGAGAGAGCAGAGACAGCAGAGGGAGCAGAGGGAGCCGAGGGAAGATAGGAGAAGAGAAGAGCCCCGAGGGCAGGGACAGCAGCATGGGGGGGCCAGGGAGCCGAACAACCGACTGGGTTGGAGGCCTCAGGAGGGTCGCCCCCAGGGCCAAGGAGGACTTCAGGGAAGAGATAACTTCCGAGAGCAAAGAAGGCTGGAGCAGGGAGGATGGCGGCAAGGACCAAGGGGTCATTTCCCACCACCGCAGGAGGCCATGGAGGTGGGAAGAGGAAGAGGAAGAAGATTTCGGGGAGCCGGAAGAAGGGGAGGAGGAGAAGGAAGAGGGGGCAGGGAGGCGTTGCCCTATTGTGACTTCCATCAGGAGGAAGGTCACACAACGGCCACCTGCCCAGAGTTTCTGGAGATTAGAGGGGCCAGAGTGGCCGGAAGGCAAGATCCGCCTGTGAGGATCGTTGAAGTACAGCGGGAAGAGGTGGAGGACAGATGTGAAGACAGGATTGACGTGGGGACCCGAGGAGGGATCGGAGTGATCCACGGGGGAGTGGGGATCGAGGCAACCCGCAAGGGGAGCCTTCAAACCATGTTCCGCCGAGGGGTCGCCTCGACCTCCCAGGCTCCACCCCCAGAGGAGAAGATCACTTTCTCATCCGCGTATATGCCAGACTACGAGGATCCGTTCTGCGACGCGCTTGTGATCCAGACAGCGATAGAAAACTACACCGTCTCCCGGATACTGGTGGATAATGGGAGCTCGGTGAACGTGATCTTCAAGAAGGCCTTCGATGAGATGGGGGTGGAAGGAAAGAGGGTCCTGGCTTCTGATGGACCGCTTTTGGCTTCTCCGGGGAAAGGAAAGAAGTGGAAGGGGGAGTGGGCCTGCATGTGAGGCTTGGGGGCGTCTCACGGAACTGTCGGTTCGTGATCGTAGACGTCCCGAGTAGTTACAATGCCATCTTTGGACGTCCCCTCATCAGTGCCTTTCGCTGCGTACCCTCCTCATATCACCAATGCCTCAAGTTCAACAATGGAGGGGTGCAGGTTAGGATCAGGGGGGATCCGAAGATGGCAAGGCAATGCTATGTGACGGCGGTTAATACCGTGTCGTGGATGGCGGAGGCAGAGGAGTTGGAGAAGGAGATGGCTGAGCAGGAAGGGGTTGAGAAAGGGGAGATAAGCCTGGGAGAGGCGATGGAGGTTGTTGAGGAGTTGGCAGAGGTGGAGGAGATCAGCCTAGAAGAGGTGAGAGGAGTGATGGATGAAGAAGAGCAGAGGCAGGAGGAGAGCCTGGAGGAGGCGATGGAAGTTGATGAGGTTGGGGGAGAGGAGCTCGAGTTTGAGCAGGAAGAGGCAAGGGTAAGTTGGGAGCGGTCGGGGCTGGAGCCGGCCGAAGAAGTGGTGGAGATGGAGGTGCTTACAAGAGCGGGGGAGGCGCAAAGGATTCGGATCAGCGGAGGCTTGAGCCTCGAGGATCAGGAGCGGATGCGAGCCTGCATCCAAAGCAACGTCGACATCTTCGCTTGGAGCGCGGCAGACATGCCGGGCATCGACGCGGACATGGCCTGTCATCGCTTGAACCTGGATCCCAGAGCCCGCCCCATACGCCAAAAGATGAGGGCCATCACCACCAAGCTAGAAGCCCCCATCCGAGAGGAGGTCAAAAAGCTCCTGGACACAGGCTTCATCTCAGAGATCCAGTATCCAGGCTGGATCTCCAACGTGGTGATGGTAAAGAAGGGAGGGGGAAAATGGCGCATGTGTGTTGATTTTTCTTTATTAAATAAATCATGTCCCAAGGATTGCTACCCCTTGCCTAGGATCGACGCGCTGGTTGACTCAGCCGTTGGTTTTTCTCTTATGAGTTTTTTAGATGCATTTTCAGGTTACCACCAGATCCGGATGCACCCTCCTGATGTCAAGGATGTTTCCTTCATCACGAGAGAGGGATGCTTCAGCTATAAGATGATGCCCTTCAGATTGAAGAACGCAGGGGCGACGTACCAACGCATGATGGATCGAATCTTTCGAGATCAAAGGGGAAGGAACCTGGAGGTCTATGTGGATGACCTCATGATCAAGAGCAAGTGTGTTGATTCCCACCTGCGAGACTTGGAGGAGACATTTGCCACCCTGCGAAGGTTCAAGATGAGGTTGAACCCCTTGAAGTGCGTCTTCGGGGCTAGTCGCGGGAAATTCCTCGGACACCTCTTGACTCCCGCGGGGGTAGAGCCTAACCCCGATAAGGTTAAGGCTATCCTAGACCTGGAATCGCCTCGCAGTGCCAAGGAGGTCCAGCGCTTGACCGGGAAGTTGGCCGGGCTAAGCAGGTTCCTCTCTCGGTCAGGGGATAGATGTTCCTCTTTCTTCAAAGTACTTCGTGGCAACCAAGCATTCGAATGGACGGTCGAGTGTGAAGAGGCATTTCAGGGGTTGAAGAGACAACTCTCCCAAGCTCCGTTACTTCAAAGCCCGAAGGAAGGGGAGGACCTAGCCTTGTATCTCGGAGTAGGGGGAGAGGCAGTGAGCTCCGTCTTGGTTAGGGAAGAGGGGAAGAAGCAGTTACCCGTCTATTATGTCAGCCGAATCTTAAAAAGGCGGAGCTCCGATACCCCATCCTAGAGAAGCTAGCGTATGCTTTGGTCATCTCAGCTAGGAAGCTTCGCCCTTACTTTCAAGCACACTCGATTAGGGTGGTAACCGACCATCCCCTTCGCAAGGTCTTGGAGGGGGTGGAACATTCAGGAAGATTGGCAAAGTGGTCCATCGAACTAAGCGAGTTTGACATTTCTTTCGTCCCGAGGCTCTCCATCAAGGCCCAGGCCGTAGCGGATTTTCTGGCGGACTATGTTACCGAGGCCGAGGTTGAAGAACCAAGGCCGCAAGAAGCGTGGAAGATGGTGGTCGACGGGGCCTCAGGAAGGCACTCCCTGGGAGGAGGTGTGGTGTTGGTAAGCCCTCAGGGAGTTACCATAGAGCAAGCAGTGACTTTCCATTTCCCTGTAACCAATAACCAAGCGGAGTATGAGGCTGTGATCGCTGGCCTTCGCTTGGCAAAGGAGCTGGAAATCCAGGACGTGGAGGCCTTCACCGACTCCATGGTGGTAGCATCGCAGATCCGAGGCGAGTTTGAGGCCCGGGAGCCTACCCTCGCAAGATATCTATCAAAGGTAAGAACTATTATTGGAGGTTTCCGTTCTTTTTCTATTCAACATGTTCCCAGGGAGGAAAGCGCGACAGCTGATCGATTAGCAAAGTTCGGGCCTCGGGGAGGAGGTACCCTAACCGAACTGTTCCGACCAGCCATTGAAGAGGGGGAGTTGATGGAAGTAAATCGGCGGTCCTCATGGGTGGATCCGTTGGTGACTTTCCTGACCACGGGAGAACTGTCGGAAGAAGTTAAGGATGCAAAGAGCTTTAGGCACAAGGCGGCTCATTACCTGATGCTGGAGGGGAGCTTGTATCGGAAGATGCTGTCAGGGCTCCTCGCGAGATGCGTAACCGAGGAGGAAGTCCCGAGGATCCTGAAAGAGGTGCATTCTGGAGAATGCGGCAGTCATTCAGGGGGAAGGACATTGGAAGCAAGGGTGGTAAGGCAGGGATATTTCTGGCGGACCTTAAGGAAGGATACAGCTGAATTCGCAAGGAGGTGTCAGAAGTGCCAAGTACACGCTCCTCTCCAGCTCTTGCCCGCCCAAAGGCTTCGAAGCATCACGGCGCCATGGCCCTTCGCCATTTGGGGAATGGATCTGGTTGGACCCTTTCCCCAGCTAGCGGGCAGAGGAGGTTCCTCCTAGTTATGATTGATTACTTCTCCAAATGGCTGGAGATCAAGCCGTTAGCCAAGGTAACCTCCCAGGTCATCAGAAACTTCGTTTGGGGGGGAGATCATTTGCAGGCACGGATTGCCCCAAGCGATAGTGACGGACAACGGTCCTCAGTTTGCCAGCGAAGAATTCATTAGTTTCTGCACCCAAATGGGAATTGACCTCAGGTTCGCCTCTGTCCATCACCCACGGAGCAATGGCCAGGTGGAGGCGGCAAACAAAGTCATTGTCAACTTGCTCAAAAAGAAGGTGGAAAACCTGAAGGGTAGCTGGGTGGAACAGCTCCCTTCCGTCCTGTGGGCCTTGCGAACAACTCCGAACACGGCCACAGGAGAGACCCCCTTCAAGCTCTCTCATGGGTGTGAGGCCGTCCTCCCTGTGGAGTTCGAGATTCGGTCCCCGAAGGTCGCGGCCGCAGCTGAGGGAAGCGAAGCTTGGAGGGTGGAGAATGAGGAAGGGTTGCGCCTCTCATTAGATATGGTGGAAGAGCTGCGGGATGTTGCCGCCATCAGGCAAGAAGAAATAAAACGGCGAATGGCCCGGTACTTCGATAAGCATATCAGAGTCAAGCAATTCGCCGAGGGGGATCTAGTACTGAAAAAGGTCGACGCTGCGGGAAGGTCGGCCGCGGTTGGTAAGCTCAACCCTAGCTGGGAAGGGCCTTACATAGTAGAGAAGGCTCTGGTTAACGAAGGCTATTATCTCCAGGATGCGGAGGGAAGGACCTTGAGTCACACCTGGAATGGTGATGACATGAAGCGCTTCTACCCGTAAGAGGGAAAGAAGGATTGTAATGTTGTAAACAACTATTGCATTTTCAATAAGTTATTTCAGAATGTTGACTATCGCTGAGTGAGCTATCTTTACGTTTTTGTTTTGACTGACTATGACTCCTCGTCTCAGTGATAGGATAGGCCTGGTTGAAGGAATCTTCATCAACACCCCGAGCTCGGCTCGGCCCCAGGTAGACCCGCTGCGCAGGCTCTCATCTAGCTGGCAGGTCCGAAGGCTCGCCTGTGGGGGAGAGGTTTGGTTATCTTCATCAACACCCCGAGCTCGGCTCGGCCCCAGGTAGACCCGCTGCGCAGGCTCTCATCTAGCTGGCAGGTCCGAAGGCTCGCCTGTGGGGGAGAGGTTTGGTTATCTTCATCAACACCCCGAGCTCGGCTCGGCCCCAGGTAGACCCGCTGCGCAGGCTCTCATCTAGCTGGCAGGTCCGAAGGCTCGCCTGTGGGGGAGAGGTTTGGTTATCTTCATCAACACCCCGAGCTCGGCTCGGCCCCAGGTAGACCCGCTGCGCAGGCTCTCATCTAGCTGGCAGGTCCGAAGGCTCGCCCGTGGGGGAGAGGTTTGGTTATCTTCATCAACACCCCGAGCTCGGCTCGGCCCCAGGTAGACCCGCTGCGCAGGCTCTCATCTAGCTGGCAGGTCCGAAGGCTCGCCTGTGGGGGAGAGGTTTGGTTATCTTCATCAAACACCCCGAGCTCGGCTCGGCCCAGGTAGACCCGCTGCGCAGGCTCTCATCTAGCTGGCAGGTCCGAAGGCTCGCCTGTGGGGGAGAGGTTTGGTTATCTTCATCAACACCCCGAGCTCGGCTCGGCCCCAGGTAGACCCGCTGCGCAGGCTCTCATCTAGCTGGCAGGTCCGAAGGCTCGCCTGTGGGGGAGAGGTTTGGTTATCTTCATCGACACCCCGAGCTCGGCTCGGCCCCAGGTAGACCCGCTGCGCAGGCTCTCATCTAGCTGGCAGGTCCGAAGGCTCGCCTGTGGGGGAGAGGTTTGGTTATCTTCATCAACACCCCGAGCTCGGCCCGGCCCCAGGTAGACCCGCTGCGCAGGCTCTCATCTAGCTGGCAGGTCCGAAGGCTCGCCTGTGGGGGAGAGGTTTGCTCCTGTAATACCTTGTTCTTAACCACTTCTACGACACCCCGAGCTCGGCTCGGCCCCAGGTAGACCCGCTGCGCAGGCTCTCATCAAGCTGGCAGGTCCGAAGGCTCGCCTGCGGGGGATAGGTGGAGTCCTTGACTTTTTGATCCCTGGTTCTTGGTTGGTAGTTACTACGTTACAACGAGCTCGGCTCGAACCCGGTAGACCCGCTGCGCAGGCTCCCATATAAGCTAGCAGGTCCGACGGCTCGCCGGTGGGGTAGGGGTTTAATTGGTAGGAAAAATACGAGGGAAGGGCCCTGACCTAGACTGAAGGCAAGGCCCTAAAGGTCTCGGCCAGTAAGGGTCTCTGCTCCAAGGTCGCGGCCAGTAAAGGTCTCGGTTGAAGGGGGGGTTCTCGCAAAAGGAGGCTCCCGGCGGACCTGGGCAGGACGACTTAATCAACGGCACAAGGTTCCCGCCTAACTGATATCTAAGGAAGGTCACCCTAAAGAGACTAAGGGTCTCGGCGGGAGCTCGCGCGGAAGCCGTTCGGCAGAGTAATATACGTTTAAAACACAATGACAGTGAAAAATGAAACATTACTTTATATAAAGTTAATTACAGAAGTGAGGAGCTTCTCGCTCATTACAAAAGGGTATTCAAAATAAAAGACACCTTAAGGGGACGCGCTGTAATCCCCACTGGTGCTCTCGCTGGAGTCATCGCCAGAGCCCTCTTCGGATGTCTCGCCAACGGCGGTAGAAGACCTCGGGGCGTCTGAGAGAGGCGAGTCCGGCGCGCCCGGAGGTTTAGGAACTGGATCGTAGAGCCAAGAAAGAAGCTGGCGAGCGTCGATGGGCGCGCCGTCCTCCCGAAGCAGCTTGACGTCTCGCAGCGTCTCAAGCGTCAGCTTGACGGTTGCCTGAGCGTTGGCTTGGAGCAGCTTGTCAACGTCGTACTCCGAGAGGTAACGACTCCGCAGCCTCGCATCTAGCTCCGGAGGCGGGACCTTCGCCAGTTCTGCGCGAAGCTGTTCCCTCAAGAGGACGCTCTCGCAGCGCGCGTTGGCCAGCTCTGCGCGAAGCTCCCTGACTTGGGCAGAATCCTGTGAAAAGAAAAAGAGGGTTCAGCCTGAAAACATCGCGCCATCATAACTTTGAAAAACGAAAGCAAGGGCTCGGGAGGGTCTCGCTTACCTCAGCCGCAGGGCGTAGAGACAGCGCCAGTCGAGCATCCGCAAGCTCTTGTTGAGCTTTCGCGAGTTCTTTTCCCGCGGCGTGCGCTCGAGCCATCGCGTCCTCCCTCGCCTTGCGCATATCGGTGAAATTCTTGTCAAGGGTGATGCTTCGGCGCGCACACATATGCGTGAGCTCGAACGCGCGCAATAGGGCCCGGGTGGCGTCGAAGGCTAGAAGGCGGGTGGACATCTGGTCAAAAACGCCGGCATCCTCCCGGCTGTAGAGACCATACCCAAGCGAGAAGGCCTCGCCGGTCACATTCTCCCCCTCCGCCCATCTGGGAAGGAGGGTTGAAACCCTGATCGAGTTTGACTCAGGGTCCCATTCCATCTGAGGCTTCCCCTCCGAGTCGGCGTATCTAACGCCGAAGCCAAAGTTCCGGTGCCCTCTCGGCACCTCCGGGGGCGGGACGCTGGCGGAGGTTTCGGCGGCGACCACTTCTCCACCAGCCTCGCTTGCGGCCGATATATTTCTGGCGGAAGCCTCGGCACGGCTCTTGGCGGCGGCATCCATCTCGCTGGCCATCTGAAGGATCGCTTCAAAGGACCTGCCCTCGGGAGGAGGTTGGACGGGCGAGACTGCCAACGATTTTCCCTTCTCGGTGGCAGAAGGCTTGGGCCTCTTCAGCGCGCGGAGAGGAGGAAGGGTGGCCTTTCGCTTCTTGGCCGGTGGCGGCATGGAAGGAGCTGGATCTTCTCGGCAGGCGCTGGCGCTAGCTTCCGCGAGCGCAAGGGAACCTCTCGCTGCCAGACCCTCGACACCCCGGCCTTCAGCGAAGGGTTGGTGCAGAGGGACCTCCCGCTCTCCTGCAAAGTTAAAACGCCTCAGCACTTCAGCGCAAGAAAATCCTTGATAAAAGAGGGAATCTGAGGCGAGACCGTACCTTCGCCCGAGTGAACAAGTGGGAGGGAGTCGACGTCCCGCCGAAGATAGGGGACGTCGAACTCCTTGGTCCCGAAGAATTCCAGGATTGCGCTCTCGCGCGATCCCAGAGCAGGCGGCTTGTAGGCAGCGTCCTCATACTGGACGGGCTGAAGCGGGACGTTGCCGAAGTCTCCGCTGACATAAACGAACTTCTCGCCCCAGTGGTGGTGCTTGTTGGCGAGACCGGTAACCTCGAGCAATTGCCCGGAGAAGAAAACCACCCCGCCCTTGGCACGGAAGTTGAATAGCTTCCGGAAGATGGCCAGACTGAACTCGATCCTCTCGGATCGCATATAGCATATGAATGCTATAAGGATCGCGACCGAGTTCGGGTTCAGTTGGGCGGGAACCACCCCATAATAGCGGAGAGCTAGCCGAACCTCCGACCAAAGGGGGAGGCGGAAGCCCACCTCGAAATGCTCAAGGGGGATGGCAAGCTCTCCCGCCCCGGGAGTATTCACCCTATCGTGATTCCCCGGGTTCCGCGCCGAGAAGCCGGCGGGAACGTAGCGGTCAACGATCATGTTGTATTCGTCAAGGGTGAGCTTGCAGGAAGGGAAGAGGTGTTTTTGAAAAGCTTCCGCGCAGTGGGCGCGACCCTTGCTCTCGCCAGGCATGGTTGGTTTGTGAGTAAGAGCGAGAGCTGAAGAGGGGTCGAAGCGAGAGCAAGAACGCGAAAGCAAGGAGGGAAGGCTGAGGTTCCGGATCGAAGAAGTAAATGCGGTTGGTAGACTTCTCTATTTATAAGAAAACGTAATCATCATGAATTCATCCGACGGAGAGAGAAAGTGACGGCGGAGTACAGCTGTCAGAATCCGAGCTAACGGCGCCTCGATTCTCCCCCTCGGGATGACAGCGGTCAACGGTCGTTTCGGGTTTCGACGCGACCTCCTAGATTAGCGCAAACCTCTTAGATTAGCGCAAATCTCCTAGATTGGCGCAAGCATCCCAGATGGGTGTAAGCGTCATAATTGAAAAAGCCGCGCAGAGCAATAAAAAGAAAAGGAAAAAAGAGAGACATGGATAGAAGCGAGATCCTCGCTAGCGCAAGCTGGGTAAAACTTAGTTAATAATAATGTTTATTACAGATGCGTTGAAAAAAAAAGAGAGATACATGGGGATTCAAAGCGGGAGGGCTAATAGGGCTTCCAGCTCCATCGTCCTCGTTCTCGCCGCCTAGTTCTTGGGGGCGCCAACGGGTTGAAGTAAGACGATAGCGTGGTACACCCAAGGTTGATCCGCCTGGCATAATCCCGGATCTGCGAGATGCACCTCCCTGGCGAAGACTCGGCGGAAGGCCCGCGCGGGCAATCAGTCTCGCCCAAGAAGAAATCCCGCTCCAGAGCCTCCAGCCTTTGCTCCACAGACTCGCGGAATGCTTTCGCCGCGGCGGTATGGGCACGGTCTCGCCGGACAAGCTTGGCCAGGATGACCGAGATCTTCCTCCGTCTCCCCTTCGCGCTCCCAGCACTGTTCAGGGTTTCCTCTATCTCGCCAGACGAAGGGAGGGGGGACTCTTCATCCTCTTCTTCCTCGTCTTCTTCTTCCTCTTCTTCTCCTTCCTCATTGACTCTCGACCGCAAGCCAGGATCACCTGCGGAAGAAACACACGAGAATTTTGGTCAAAGCATGACAATCAACAGTCCAGAAAAGGGTTTCGCATACCTGCGGTTGGGCGAGAACCGTCAGCCAAAGTTGGACGGGAAGGCCCGACCCCTCCGTTGGTTCCATAAAGGAGGTGAAGAGGCTTGCCCAACCCCGGGCGGAAGGGCTCGCGCACGATGATCCCGGCCTGGCCGGAAGCACGAGGGGAGTTGTCTTCTCTCAAGGGACGATCAGCATCCTTGAGAGTAGCGGAAGGTTCAGAAGCCGCCCCTCCCGCCTGCAGGATAGGATCGGCCACCGCAGGAGGCTCCTCAACGGTTCTCGCTTCATCTTACCGGGTGGTTAGACCCGGGTCGGCGGGAGCTGGCACTACGATAAGGCGGTTCAGAAAAGAAAGGGTCGGGTTGAAATATTGACAAGGGAAAATGTACCTATCGTTCCGGTCTCGGCTGGAGGAATCCCCTCCGAGACCCGCGTTTGGTCCTTGGGTGAATGAGCGGGCAGGTTCGAAGAACTTGGCGGGATCTCAGCGTCATCGTTAGGAGCGGGGTCCTGCGAAAGCTTACTTTAATCATCGAATCTAATGCACAGTCAGCTCGGTAGACGCGGGCGAAAGGCTTACCTTCTGTGGGGAAGGATCTCCCGCAGGATTGGGAGTGGGGGAAGGAGGATCCCTGTTCTCGCGAGAAAGGTCCCGCCGGACCGCCTTCGCCCTTTTCTTTTCCCTCTTCTTCGGCTCCGAAGGCCCGGCGGTTGAAGTCTTTTTCGCTAACCATGGAGCCACCGCCGCACAGTTAGCCAAGGCCCGCGCTTGGGCAGCGGCTAACCGGGCTTGGAGGTCTTGCGGAAGCGGTTTGGCAGCGCGTTTGGGATGCATGGTAAGCTCGCGCGAAAATCCCTGAGGCGAGAGCTCATTTGGAACACCGTATTTTAAGGGCAGGGCGTATGGACGCCTATCAGTGCATATTTATAGCCGCAGTGGGACCCACCAAAAGATTCCCTCGATAGGCGGGCACGTGTCCAGCGAATATTTTGGGGGTTGGACTTGTCTTGTCGAGCGCAGGGCTAGCTCGAAAAGAGCGGGGATTGTGTACAACCCCATATTCGCTGGGAAGGACCCAAAGGCTTCAACAGTCAGGATTGGGTTAGTCTCAGGCTAACCTCGGGTTAACCCTGAGGCATGCTTGTGGAGTTCTCGCCCTATAGGAGCTCTCGCCAAGGGCAGGCGAAAGCTGAGGGAACCAGGGCAGATGGTCGACCTCTCGGCAGGAGAGATCGTCGAACGACCGAAGCAGAGGGCCTGACCACGGAAGCTTCCGCCTTAGGGCTGGCTCCCGCCCAGGGGAGGCGAGAAGGCCCCAGGTAGGCCTTCGGTCGCGATAGTTTAAAGACCGTGAAGAGCGCGAACCTCCCTGGCAAGGGGTCTCGCCAAGGTTGGCCCGGGTGGGGGTCCAGCGAGAGCCTTCTCGGCCAGGGTTCTCGCCAAGTGGGCCCACGTGGTAGGGCCCGGCGCCCGTAAAGGGGATTAGTTTATAACGTATATTATCCCGAGGTAAAATTACCCAAATGCCCTTGGAATGACAGCGGGATTTGGCTATTGGCAGACCCCTCAGGGGTATTTCAGTATTTTCCGGTCAAAGGAAGACTATAAAAAGACCCATAGGGGCTCTTTGGAAGGCAGGACTTTCATTACTCTCCAACTCTAGTGCCTTCTGAGGAACTCCCAGCCCAGCATTTGGCCTTGGAGGGGAAGCTCTCAGAGATCTTCTGGGTGTGTGGTGGGACCTCCCAGCTGAGACTTTGGGTCAGTCTTTGGACCTTAGCAGCCAGTCAAGGGTCGAGATAAGAGAGAAGTAGTCATCAGCTGCACTCTGGTTTGTGAACATTCGTTGGGGTCAATTTTGGCTTCAACAATACTCTTAGATGAACACTGGAATAAGGAAAATAAAATAATTTGTTAAACATAATATAGATCAATGACTTGAATTGTGCTCGATGCACTGAGCTCATGTGCGTCAAGTGCACGGTAATTTTTTTAAATTAGGGAATTATTTTTCTAAACAAAAGTTGAAAGTTATGAATAACATTGAAATATGTGGTGGTGATTTGGAATATTTCGAACCATGCGATCAATGACTTGAATTGCGCTCGATGCACTCAGCACATATGCGTCGAGTGCACGATAATTTTTTTTCCTATGCCCGCCCCTCACCATAGGAATGCGTCACTGGGTTCTAAAATTTTTAACAATGGAGTCGGACATTAACTTCCTCCAACAACAAAAAAATGTAACGTCGGGCCGTTTTTGACATTATCTTATCAGAGTTGTTTCTCCCTCATCTTGGCACCATTTTTGACGTATAAGTAGTCAAAATTCATTGGCTCGACAAGAGAAATTCAAATTCACTAAGTATTTTGAAAAAAAAAGGGTGGACCAATGTCCCTCGGATCCCCCCTCTGAATCCGCCCTTGCTTTTCTACTACTTGATTTTGAGTTATAATATTATATTGTAATTATAAAAAATTCCTCAATGAAAGAAATGGTTCAACATTAGAACGAGAAGATGTTTTAGGTGGAAAAACTTAGAAAGAGAAAAGTCTCAGGGCCAGTTTGGTTCCAATCAAATTCACTAGTTTATAGGTAGTTTTACATGTGTTAAAATTCTCATAAAGGTGACAGGTCATCTCTCCATTTACAAGTTCTTTCAATAAAAAAAAACAAAGTACTTGTGGTAGCAGTTTCTAGATTAGTCTTTGGAGTGGGCACCGTAGAGAGTTAGCAGGAGAGAGAGAGAGAGAGCAGAGTGTCACGTCATTGTCGAAAAACTTCAGGGCGAGCGGAGAGCGGTGGCCGTTGCGGAAGAACGAGCAGAGATGTCTTAGATGCTTCCCGAGTATATTGTTTGCCCTTTTTTGTCCACCATCTGTGCTTCCCGAGTAGATTGCAAAATTAATTGATTTAATTAAAATTCTACTTTCAAAAATACATGTTGAAATTTGGAAGAAGTTAGAGAAATAACTTTGAGTTATTAGATAGAGAAAAAATGATACTAATTTTCTTATTAAAAGGGGAAAAATTGTAAATATAAAGTTTATCTAGAGAACATCTTAAAATAGAAAAATTATTAAGATAGATCCCTTGAATGCATTTCTAGAAATATGATTATAATACATATGTGCTATAACATGTCCGTTGTGATTAGGGATGTTCGTAAATTAAATAGTTCGTGAATAATTCGGGAATCGATTCGATTAGAATTCATATTTTTTGAATTTGAATCCGGATTCAAACTCGAGTGGAATCGGAATCCAAATAATATTATCAAGATTTTCAAATTCGAAACCAAGATTTTGGGACGAATCCAAATTTGAATTAAAATATTCAGACGAATCTGAATTCGAATCTCTGTATTCTTTCACAATTTTAAATTTGATCGATGCACAATTTGATTTGATTCGTGAACATCCTTAGTTGTGATGCACAGGGGCGGATCCAGAGGGGGCCCGAGGGACACTCCCCCCCCCCCCCCCCCCCCCCCCATTATTTTTCAAAATGTTTAATGTATTTGGATTCCTATCACCAAGGCAATGAATTTTGACTACTTATACGTCAAAAACGGTAGTCAGCTGAGGGAGAAATAGCTCCGATAAAATAGAAACGTTCAAAAAAAATTTTGGAGGAAGTTGATGGCTGACCCCCAATGTTAAAATGTTTATAAATTAGTGACACATTCAAAAAAAAATTTATGCACCCCATTATCAATTTATATGCCCTCATTTTAAATTTTTTGAATCCACCACTGGTGATGTAGCGTATACTTTCAACATACATACAATGTATCGTGTTGAACTTGTAAGTAGTACTTTTTCCAATCAAGACCTGAGAATGGGAGAGGTGATTATACAAAATTGCAAGTTGCAAGGGGTTTGCCTGCTTTTAAAAATAATTATATAATAATATATATAATATTCAACTACAATTATACCCTCCACCTTCTAATCTTCTATAAGAAGACTAAGCAACTAATGTAATAAAAAAAGGGGTTGTTAACCGCAGATCGAATATGGCTATTCGCAGATTATTACTATTCGCAGACCCAAAGACTCTTAAATTTGTTATTCGCAGAAATCATTGCTATTTGCAGACCAACATTAAAAGTAAAAAAAATATCAAGATGTGCACCAGCACCACAAGTACCACCAAAATTGGAGCTTACATAAAAGTATACATAACCTGCATCAAAAAATATGAAGCACTGACACCACAAGTGCACAAAAAATATCAAGTCCATCAAAATATATATAACCTGCATAAAAAATATGAAGCACTAGCACCCCAAGTGCTCAAAAAATATAAAGTCCATCAAAATATATAATATGTAGCTCAAAACTACAAGTGCTCAACTATACCAGCACCTTGTCACTGACCTGTAAAACAAATATCTTTACATTATTAACACTCATGTTGATACTAGGAGCACGACTAGGGCAAAATCTGTAGATCCCTTCCTGGTTGCTAACAGCCTAATAGATTAACAAAACCAATTAATGTTAACAGCCTAACAGATTAACAAAATTTGTCTATCCGAAGAAGAAGAAGAAAGTACCAGGAGCACGGTTAGGGCAAAATCAAGATTCAGAGCAACGATCAGCGGCAGAGGCGGGCATTTCCTGGGAGATAGATCTACTAGACGGGGCCGGAGAGAAAAGAGCACTCCGCCTTCGTCGCCGCGCTTCCCCGTTACATGCTCGAAAATGCCCTAACTCCTGGCGCCTTAAGCTAGGTCCGCCCTTGCACACAGCGGCGAGCGGCGGGGCGATCGACTCTTCTTCGCCGACGAGCGGGGCGGGCGGCAGATGGCGAACGGAGCGATCGGCGGATCGCCTCCTTCCAGAGAGAGCAAGTATCGGGGGAGAAAAACTAGGGTTTTGGTTTTGGTTTGAGAATAAAAAAAAAAGGAAACCGCCTGAGCCTTTGAACAAAAAAAAAACGTTTTTTTCGGTCTGCGAATAGTCATTCGCGGTCTGCGAATAACAATCCCCTAAAAAAAAGGGCTCTCTTATATGCAGCAGATTTTTGATTTTGTACATTTTATGGATAACTCCAGATCAAATTAAAAAATCATAAAAAATTGTAAATCTGTAAATATTTGGCCTGCAAATAACGAGAATAAAATTATGCGGCCTACATATAGCTAAAGTATATATTCATCGCCTAAACAAATATGACGTAGGCTCCGTTTGAGAATTTATTTTCACCGATCAAGTAGTTGCAATCGCATGAACCGCATGAGCCATAAATACTATTTCTATGTACTTGCGAATGGTTGACCTTTACAAGGCTGAATAGATCCACCATGACATCCATAGCATAAAAATCGAAAGTTGACTTAGGACTCGGTCAACCAAAATATTGTGCTGACTTGGAAATAATAACAGAAAAATTAAAAGCCTTAATTTAAGATATGGCTGAACATATTATTCGAAACTCGAAAGTCGCTCGAAATTCAATCGAAAATTGAGTCGAATCGGAATCGATTAAAATTGATTCGGCTCAATTTGAGTCGAATCAATTTGACTCGAATCTAATTTCGAGTCGATTTCGAGCCAGCCCTGAATCGCTCGAAATATGATTCGAATCAACTCGAATTAATTAAATATATTATGTATTTATTGATATATTCTTATTTTTAAATTAAAAAATAATAAAATTTAAATCAAAATAAAAAGAATGAAGTCTTAAAGTGTTTAGTTTGCTAGATTTATAGGTTGTCCAATTTAATTTTGAGTCAAATAGGAATAAAGAGAAAAATTGTTCAATTTCGAGTCGACTCGATTCGATTTCGAGCCGACTCGGAATCGAGTCATTTCGAGTCGAGCCGGCTCGACTCGAAATCGATTTCGAGTCGAAAATTTCGATTTCGAGCTGGGCCAAAATCGCTCGAACTCGACTCGATATCAGCCCTAATTTAAGATGATTAATAATTTAGAAAATTTATGGGGCCAAAAATACGTATGCTTCAAATATTTTAACAAACTATATTAAAAAATAATTTTTAACAGAAAAATTAAAAGCCTTAATTTAAGATGATTAATAATTTAGAAAATTTATGGAGCCAAAAATACGTATGCTTCAAATATTTTAACAAACTGGATTAAAAATAATATTTTCAAATTATTGTGCGCCCAATTCCCAGCATCCTTTTTTCCTGAACGATGGTGATAACTCCAACAGAAGGGCCCGATTGGCCGGGTCATTCTCGAGCATGTCGGGTCTGGGCTTTAGGAGAGCGACCAAGGCCTAGGCCGGGTTTGTTGGGTTAGCCAAATCCTAGGTGCAGCCATTTATTTAATATTGGACCAGGCCCAGAATTAACGCGGGCACCCTAAGCAATAGCTCATTTAAAGTTGTAAAGCTGGCCAGCACCCAACTGGTGCCAGGCCTAGGAACAAGGCTAGAGGGTGGTGCTCATGCCTGGCTTGGGCCCAGCTTGAGGTCGGCACCATGCTAAGCCACAACATTAAAATAGGAGTCTCTTTAGGCCCTCTAAGAGCAACTCCAACCGTCCGGCATTTCTCTCCAATGCTTCGGCATTGGAGGCTGCATAAATGGAGGAGGCGGCATTTCCGCCTCCTCCTCCTCTAAATTTAGAGGAGGAGGAGAGGAAATGCCGGCCCTCCTTTAATTATTATTATTATTATTTTTTAATTATATATTTATTATATTTAAGGAAAACGTGTGTTACACAATAACGTTCGTAGCCTCTAAAATATTATTTCAAACTTCACATATAATATACCAATAAATTTGTTTTTTCGAGACCTACAAAACGAGACTAATATTGCATACTTTCTAAATATTATTGATCATACAAATAGCTAGAGAACACGATTTACTAAATAAAATTGCACATACACCGAAATACATTCAAATTAAAATGCATACAATTTTCCAAATTACATTGTTTCATTGCCATGTCGTGCCCACAGATGTTCGATCAGTGCATCTCGAAATGCGAAATGTGTCGCCTTGTCTCTGATTTTTTTATGCCGATTTAGGAACTGCTGAAATCTTTCGACTTCACTTGTGTCCATCTCTTCAACATTCTGAGTTGGTGGCGGTGGAGAAATAACGATATCTTCATTTTCATCTCGCTCGTCTTCAATAATCATATTGTGCATTATAATGCAAGCAGTCATGATATCATGCAACACATTTTTATCTCAAAAATGGCAAGACCCCTTAATAATTGCAAAGCGTGATTGAAGAACTCCAAATGCGCGTTCTACATCTTTTCGGCATGCCTCTTGCATCATTGCGAAGTGTTGTTTTTTTTATCTTGTGTATGAGAAATAGTTTGAACTAGTGTTGACCATTTCGGATAGATACCGTCGGCTAAATAATAACCAACATCATAATTTTTACCCAGGATTGTATAATTGGTAGGAGGCGTTATACCTTGGGTTAAGTTTGCAAATAAATTTGATGCCTGCAAGACATTAATATCATTGTTAGATCCAGGTAAGCCAAAATATGCATGCCATATTCACAGGTCGTATGATGCTACTGCCTCGAGAATGATTGTAGGTCCACCATGACGTCCTGAATATTGGCCTGCCCATGCCGTTGGGCAATTCTTCCATTGCCAATGCATACAATCTAGGCTTCTCAACATCCCTGAAAAACCTCGTTCTTCACCTTTCTGTAGTAATCTTGTTACATCATTTGCATTGGGAGATCTCAAATATTCATCCTTGTATAATTGTACAATTGCCCTACAAAATCTTTTCAAGCATTGAATCACAGTAGACTCGCCAATTCGAATGTACTCATCGCAATTATCAGCTGATGTTCCGTATGCTAACATACGAAATATTGCTGTAATTTTTTGTATTGTTGATAGTCCAGGCTTACCAACATCATCCTTCTTTTGAAAAAAAAATTGTCGTGCTCCTGCACTTCAGTAACAATGCGAAGGAAATGATTTTTTCGCATTCGAAATCTTTGTCGAAAAAAGTTTCCCCATATGTGGGGTGTTCGGAGAAGTAATCATTCCAAAGTCTAGTGTTGCCTTCAATCCTGCCCCGATTGATTACCACGTGGCCAGGTATTGAACCTCTGCGTCGCGGACGTGCATCTTCTTGAAGTTGAGCTACGATTATGGCATTGTTGGAGGCATGCATACGAGCTAAAACTTCATCTTCATTCTCCCAATTTTTAAGGTCTTCTTCCCACTTGAGAAATATTTGTTCATCATCATCTGAAGATTATGAAGATCGCAAATGGGATGAACCTTCTCGATAGTTCATTTTTCTTAGAAGAAAAGATTGTTTTGAATGTATCATTGACTATCTTAAAAAGGCGTTTATATAGCTCGCCAACATTGGATGCCTTCTCCCAAGCATTGGATGCCTTTTCAAGACAAGCCTCTGTCTTGTCTTGTCAATCCTGTCATCTCGTAACCCGAAGCCTTGTTTTTTCCCAGCATTGGATGCCTTCTCCCAAGCATTGGATGCCTTCTCCACTCAAGCCTCTGTCTTGTCTTGTCAATCCTGTCATCTCGTAACCCGAAGCCTTGTTTTTTCCCAGCATTAGATTGTAAGGAATCCAAAGCGCCGAGAAGTAGAAATTCGAATACGAATCGTCAGCCGGATGAACCGTCGCGCTAAGCCCGACGAATCGTCGGCCTCAGCCCGAAGAATCGTCGGGTTGAGCCCCACGAATTGTCGGGTTGAGCTCAGCCCGACGAATCGTCGGCCTCAGCCCCATGAATCGTCGGGCTGAGCCCGACGATCGTCGGGCTCTGCTCAACGATCGTCGGGCTGAGCTCAGCCCGACGATACGTCGGCCTCAGTCCCACGAATCGTCGGGCTGAGCTCAGCCCGAAGAACCCTATGTTTGGTCAATTTTGAAAAATACTGAAAAGTGGATCGATCATTCGGGGGCTGCAGCTGGTAAGTCCGGTCAGCGGGACCTCCGCCGGGGGCGGCCGCCCCCGGACCCCTGCTGTCGTCGGTCCCGGAGATGTCGAAGGGGGATCACACATCGATTCCTCTAAGCTCACGTGGGCAAACCCGGTGTGAGAAACAAGAGGACCGGAAGTGTTCCACAACCCCAACATGGATGCCTTCTCCCAAGCATTGGATGCCTTCTCCACTCAAGCCTCTGTCTTATCTTGTCAATCATGTCATCTCGTAACCCGAAGTCTTGTTTTTTCCCAGCATTGGATGCCTTCTCCCAAGCATTGGATGTCTTCTCCACTCAAGCACTCTCAATAAGTACCCATTGCAGAAGTCAAGTTCTCTAACTCTATCCCTAAAATCAAGAACTCTCTAATTTCTTTTCTCGTCATCATGTCATCTATTCGTGGCCAAGCATTCTCCCCAAAAGAAGATCAAACACTATGTTATGCCTGGCTTGAGGTTTCGGAAGACCCCGTTATGGGGAGTAATCAGAAAGAACAAAGAATGTGGGAAAGAATTTCAACCATCTTTCACAATACAAGACCTCAAACTTGCGTAGGACAGAGAACCCCAAAATCTCTTTCTTGTCGTTGGTCCCTTTTGGCAAGTAAAACAAGCAAATTCCGAGGTTGTATTCGGCAGATAGAGCAACGAAACCCCAGCGGTGCTTCTGAACTTGATATTGTAAGTATTTTTTAGAATTTAAATGCCTAAATATCTTAAATAATGTGTGATTAAAGTAATTTTTTTGCAGCTCAATGAAGCCAAAATGTTATATGCCTCTGATTCAAAGAGAAGAAAGGCTTCATGTTCGAGCATGTTTGACATATCTTAAAAACACAGAGAAGTGGATGGAAACGTCAGGGTCTACAAAAATAAGAACTCTCCAAATATTGACATGTCACAAACATTAAGTTCTAACACTCTCAGTCAAGGGAGAGGAATAGACTTAAATTCAGATAATAATAAACATGAATCTTGGTAGTACTGGGGATGAAGAATCTCCAATCTCAACTTCCAATAGTCGACCTACTGGGCGAAAGCAAGAAAAGGAGAGGAGGACACAATCGAGTTTTAAAGTTTTGATATTGAAGCACATACCAAAAAAACCGATCAAATCTTAGAGGTTTTAAAGAAAGGTCAAAAACAACGAGCAAACAGTATGTCTGCTATCGAAGACATCATGAGGTTAAAAGCAGAAAATCAAAAAAAAAACTAGATCTTTTGAGCGCTAAACAAGATCACGATATCATGATGATTGATTTGGATAGCATCAAAATAACTCCGGCGAATTCGTAGTATTATGAAAGAAAAGCTAGCGCAGGATTTTAATTGACGTGTGCATTTCAGGAGGAAGATTGAGGGATGGGTATGGAGTAGTATATATGGAGTCAGAAGCAGTTGAAGCCGCCCAGCGTGGACGTTCATTTGAAAAGCGGCCGGATAGTATTTTCGGGACCTAATTTGAAGGAAAAAAGTAAGAAAGTAGAAAA